>OX382343.1:4127301-5327301 GCA_947507615.1 Hemithea aestivaria
TTTCCCTAGGAAAAATTGACAAAATGTTTTACGAATTAGATCGCGCAAGCGACTTTTTCGCGTCGTTTTGTTCATATGCGTATTTTCACAGTTCACCTTAGTAAAGGATCACAATGAATGGGGAGAAATTTCCATTCCTTTTATATGTATGGATTTTTTATTTGTTAGATTAATTAAATATTATGTACCTATTTAATTGAGAAATTAAATATGAGAAATTATGAATTGTTAAAAATCTGTAGATATTTTAACTTAAAATCACGCGATTGTGGCGCTCCATCTAGGGGGATCTTTTGTAAAAATCACTGGTTATCCGGAGACACACAGACATAAAATCTGTTCACACCCATTTAGGCATACATCCAGACACAAACTGTCACGTTTATAATGTTAGTAAAATTTTGCAATGATTATTATAGAACCTTTTATCTGTGTTATAGATAATCATAGGCGGATTTAGGGAGGGGGGGCAAGGGGCCAAGCCGCCTCCCCCCCCCGAGTCATTAAGCAAGCTGCTCGCGCACATATTATAAAGGATGTTTAAGCTTTAGGGGGGGGGGCAGGGGGCCAAGGTACCCCCAGAAGCATTGTAGAGTTACGAATTTCGCACATATTTCTGAAATAAAATTTTTTTTTCGGCGCTCGCAGTTAGCTGCTCGCGCACTTATTGTAATGGATGTTTAAACTTCCTAACCGCTCAGAGCGAGCTAAACATACACTTTTCGTAATAAAAATTATAATATTTTTGCCCGTCTGCACCTTGCCCCCCCCCCCCCCCCCCCCCCCCCAAACCAAATCCTGGATCCGCCTATGATTTTAGATATACACCTCAGTGGTAGAGTCCTTCTCACGAATGAGGTCCCGCGGAATTTTGCGGAACTAAATTACATTTTTTCGATAAATTCTGGACTTCATGCCATAAATAATTTTTCACCACTCTCGCACGAAAATAGTGTCTTTGGTCATCGATTTCAGTGAGCAAAAGCCGTTTTTGCTCTCTAGAGAGTAGAGAGGCAAAGTGATTTGAATTTCGAACACAATTTTATTGGCTATGAAGAAGTTGGTGTGTTCTGAAACTTATTTGTGTACAATTTTTATTTAACTGAGATGCACATAATTTTTAATGTTATTTATTGAATTTTAACTTTATAAATTGTATTTTTTCAATAATATTTTAAATAAAATACTATTATAGAATAATAAGTCGTAAGTGAGTTTTTTTTTTAAAAATATTATTACAATTTGTTTTTCATAAATATGTCACACACACAAATTTCGAACGCAACTCTTTTAATAAAAATAAAAAAATACAAAATGGCGGGATGTAGAAGTTTAGAGTTTACAGTCAAATGGAGAATGCGTTGTGACGTCATCGATAAATGCCATCTTTGTCTCTCTCTTTTGTATGAGGTAAGTGAGATGGCACTTATAGTTGTCATTTTTCTTGCGACAGTGGTGTTCACAACACATTTTCCATTTGGTTCTAAACCTCTTGGTAAAGATTCAACTAAATATTTTCAACTTAAGTTGTAAACTTTTGCAAATTTCTATTTGTGATCTAATAGTCTGTTTAATTACAAAGAAATGAGTGACCCCAGTGATGAAGGTAGTTGTCTTACGCCAAAAAAGTTGAAAGAACAAGTTTCGAATGCCGAGTTCAGCTATTTGCCTGAAAAATCTAAAGTGAAATATGTAAAGGCGTACGAATCCTTCAATAATTGGCGCCTCTCAAAAAATGCAAAAACATATTCCGAGACCGTGATACTATCATATTTCATGGAACTATCTAAAACAAGAAAATCCAGTACATTATGGAGCATTTTTTCTATGATAAAAGCTGTCTTGAAAACGAAACGTGACCTTGAAATAGAAAAATTTCTGAATGAAGCACCAGACAGTAAATACCTCGCTTTAAAAGTAAGTAAATTGATACAAAAGCTAATTTATTTCAAAGAAAACCTATCTAACTGTACCTATCTAAAAATAAGTAAACTAAATTATTGTTATTTTTTACAGGTTGTATTAATAATTGGCATAAATGGTGCGTGCCGCTCAAATAAATTGTTGAATCTTAAGGTAAACGACGTTGAAAAGCATTCGGACAAATTAATATTAGTAAAATTATTGAATACAAAGACTAAAATCGACAGATCATTCGTCATTAGTGAAGAATATGTGAATGTGGTGGACAAGTATATGGCATTACGACCCGCTAATACAAAAACTTCAAGATTTTTCTTACATTATGATAATGGAAAAAGTAAAAAACAGCCCATAGGCATCAATAAAATCGGTGATATGCCAAAAACGATTGCTAAATTTCTTCAGCTTCCGGACTCCCATCTTTACACTGGGCATTGCCTGAGGCGGACGTCAGCAACACTCTTAGCTGACTCAGGCGCTGATATTACAGTTCTTAAACGCCATGGTGGCTAGAAGTGTAACAAGATTGCAGAAGGATACATCGAAGATTCTAAAGTTATTTAATATGCTAACTTTTAAAATTTGCGATAGTGGCGCCCCGCAAAAAGAACTCCTTTTGTGAAAAGCACTCTACCTATCAGTCACAGTTCCCGATTGAGCAGAAATTTTGCATACCGGGAATCGGATGACAATGCAATAATTTTATGACATGGAAGTGATCTGAAGTCTGATGATGGAGCTGAAAGGTGAAATTTGATAGATATATTATAATAAATAGTTTGAGTACGTAGGTATATGATAGTTTCATTTCAGAAAATTTCATTTTAGTTTTTTTTATACAACGATGTAAGAAGATGAGCAAGATGCTCTCCTGATGGTAAGAGATAACGCTGGGATTTAACGAAGGTTAAATTCTGGGTGCACTGCTGAGTCATAAAATGTTAAGATTCTTCAGCCCAGTAATTTCACTAGCCACAGTGCCCTCCTACCGAAGCACAGTAATGTCTGCACATCACTGTTCAGGCGGCAGAATAACTGACACTGTTGGGGTACTAGCCGATCTCCTGCAGAGGAAGTCTACCCACGGTAAAGAGATCACCATTAAATGACGCGGAAAAAAGTCAAGAGTAACTGTACGGAATCAAGCTGTTATTATTCCGTATTTTTATTAGTTTTTCTGATTTAAATGATAATTTGATATATTTTTGTTTACTGTATTTAATCTTGATGTACTATATGTGTAAGTGGTAATTTATTGCCGTTCTAATTTGTACTGTGGTATAGGTATAACGATAGTTCTGGGACTTATCCCAGGACGTCTCTGAAATCTAAGTATTATTCACAAAAAATGTTTCATAATATTATTTACTAGCTTATGCTCGCGGCTTTGCCCGCACGGCAAAATCCTTTCTTAGCAGTGGTCTACGTCATGAAACCTTTCTATGTTCCAAATTTCAACCCAATCCATCTAGCGGTTGAGGCTGTACGTTATACAGATACATCAGTCACTAGCTTATTCTCATGGCTTTGCCCGCATGGACGGGTTACGTTTCATAATACCTACGGTCGTTTCAACTACGGTCGATATAACTACGGTCGATTCGCATAAGTTCATTTCACATATTGGACGACTCGCTTACAGTGCAACTCGCCTCCGGTTGATTAAACTATGGGCATGTGAACTAGTGCCGCGGCAGCGGCCGGCGAAGCGCCAGATATTTTTCTTATTACTGAATTATTTATCCTGTGTCATGGCATCTTCAGGCATTTTGGCATCTTCTTTCATCTACCTCATCATGGCAAAGTGGCATAATAAAAACAACACGTTTCTGAATTCTGTACTATAAACAAGTATTTTTTAGCTGTCATACCTGACTAGCAGCCGGAAACGTGGTCTAAAAATACGTGAACGGTCCGTTAGTTCGGTCAAAAATAGGCAAATCGTCCAATAGTTTAATCAACCATAGCTCAATCGACCGTAGCTGAGTTAACCGTAGGCGAATCGTCCAATATTGATTTCAACCAATAGTTATTATGAACGTAGGCGAAACGTCCAATAGACATTTTGAATAGTAGGTGATTCGATCGTAGTTACATATTGGCAAGGTTTGCCAGCCTTTACTAATTCTACGCCCATTAAGTCGCAGAAAACCCGTGAATTGAATCCCTCTTTTCCGTGGAATTGGAAATCGAATTAAATGGTCTGTATCAAATTCATTAATATATGAATAATTTACTGTCACGCGCTACGAAGTGCGCGCGGGTCAGCTAGTTTTAACTATGAAAGAAGTGTAAAACCAGTCGATATGATCGGATTTTTTTTGCCGACTAGGATTTTGGGGGGGGTCATGACCCCCTTGACCCCCCCCCTGGATCCGCGCCTGGCTAAAGCCACATGTACACATACTATTCCTATACACACGAAAGTTTGTACAGATGTGACACAGCAAAGTATACCATAAATTTACACACTAAATTAATCAGTCGTTAAAAGTCCGATGTTCACCTTGAGTGCACTTTGCCAGTCTTTTGTTTTTTAAGATCGCCCATCCAGACCAAAATATAGTCAATTGTTTTAAAGTAATGATTGTAATTTGGTGGGTTGATTAGTGGTAATTGCACCAATTGCTACTAACTTGCCTGTAGTACCGCCTCGTGGTAAGACACGAGTCTCTGCCGATGGTAGCGTGGGATATACACGTGATCTTATCTGAATCTTCAATACACATGCTCCGATCTAATTCTGAAACTATTATAAAGTACCCGAAGCTTGCAGTACGTTAGACAACACCTACTCATCTAAAAAGAGGTGATTGTGGAGTCACTGTAATAAGGTATCAGCGGAAAATCAGCGTAGGTTAAACCTAGCCACTAAGCCGAGGTGATACCCTTTTGGGTCAAACTATTATCATAATAGTAGCTAAGTTTATGATGTTGGTAGTTTCGTTTGTTTTTGAGTCAAGAGATAGTGATGGCGTTGGCGTTTTTTGAGGTTACTAAACCTATGTGCCCGACGGTCTTTACAGTATCCTATCTATCCCCTCAAGCACAGACGCTGCGTAGACTTGTCTTGCTATCAAGTCAACTGTCATCCCATACATTCACAAAAGTACAATGTATAGGATGACAGTTCTCTACTCTTGAAGTTTTTGCGGGATCCCATGTGTCATGCGACCACAGTTGAAAGTCTAATCGAAGGACTAAAAAACACTTTATCATTGCAAAACTTCAACAAACAATAAGTTTTATATAATTTCAATGACTTCTAAATAGGTAGACAGTATAAATCATAATATAATCAAGCTGATCTTGAAGCAAGCCTCATATCTGATAACACGGCGGTGTCCGGTTCTATTATTCTACATGAATCATCGGCACTTTCCTTGAACATAGCGCTAATCAGTCAAAGTAACCATTTGGGGCTGCGCAGACGACAGACTATCCATGACGCACTTTTTAGTCTGTGAAAATAGAACCTATGCAATTATATGCAGTAACGCACACGACGCGCAAAAAGTCCGGCACACAAATAATCCGTGTAATTCGGGCAGACCGGATCGCGCCGCGTCGCGCCGCTCCGCACAAAAAGTGTGTGAAAAAAATAGAACGTTTGCTTCAACGCGCGCTAACGCAGACGGCACACACTTTAGTCTGCAATCTGCATTTGCTAGTGGTGGACGTAACGCTTCTTTCTTCTTTTTTTTCTGTACTTCATGTACAAAATAATACTTCGCGATCTCTGCACTCAGCCCTGGATTTACACTAGGGGCATTCGGGGCGAGTGCCCAGAGCGGCAAATTTTCAGGGGGCGGCAAATTTACTGAGGGCGGCAAATTTCGAAACGAGAAAAAAATATTCAATCCATAAACATCCGATGTTGAATTAAAATTTGTATTCTCAATCACGCTGGTTATTATTATAATTTTTTTTTTGCGCTCATAATAAGAAGTCTGGAATACTGGCCACACAAACTCAAGATTTTTGCTCCAAACGAGCTATCCGTCCACTTTTCGTAGCAAGACTTTTCTCGGCATTTGCAGCTAGTTGCTCGCCTTCTTTTTTTATTTTTGGCACTCAAAACGAACTACGCACTCACTTTTTGCAGTCAGATATACAAAATTTTATTGGTGCTCGCAGCTAGCTTCTCGCGCTTTGAATAATATTTTTTTTTTATTTTAACACTCGGAGCAAACTATGCATCCATTGTTTATATAGTCACAAAAACAAAATTTTCTCGGTGCTCACAGCGATTTTGGCACTCAGGGTGAAGTATGCGCCCACTGTTGTGTAGTCAAATATACAAAATTTTCTCGCTCGCAGCAAGCTGCTCGCAGTCTTTTTAGTCAACATAATATTATAATTTTCTTGCCACTCCAAGCGAGTCTTACGCACACCTGTCGTAGACAGATAGATAGGTAGATAAAACACTTTATTGAAACATTGAAAAATAAACTTAAACATAAAAACCCGGTATTATAATCTATGTGTCACAATTCACAATCAGCGGTCTTATTGTAGTTAGCATTATAAAATTTCTCAATTATAATTTCTCTTTTTCAAAGCAAGCTATACACACAGCTTTCGTAGTTAGATGTATATTTTTTTTTTATAAATATTCATAATTACGTATAATATGAAAGAACTCGACAACAAATTTCTTAGCAAAATGTCTAGCCGATGAGCGTTTATAAATAATATTTCGGCGGAGGGGGGCGGCATTTTCTCACTGCCCAGGGCGGCATTTTGGCTAAATCCGGGCCTGTCTACGTCCCTACAGCTCTGCCGACAGAATGATCGAAGATGTGCGTCGTGTGCGTTAAGTCTGTGAAAAATCCGCAACAGACTTTTTGCGCGCCATGCAGACTTTTTGTACGCCGCAGACTCGATCGTACAAAAAGTGTGCCGTCTGCGCAGTCCCTTAATTGCATTTATATTAAAATTACATGTTAATACATTATTGTTATTGGCAATTTAGTTACAAATTTTAAAAACTATAGCCGCTTATAATTAAAATATTTAATGGTATAGGTGTCAGCTACCAAATAGGTTACGACGCTGAACGCAATTTTGAAAAAAAAAAAACATCAAAAGGGGAGTTACGGTCCATACAAAAATCTTCAACCCCTTCCAAATTGTAATTTTTCCAAATGCCTTAAGTAATTCGGGGTAGACTTCCTTTGCAGGAGGTCGACTAGGTGGGTACCCCAACAATGCCAGTTATTCTACCGTCTGAACAGTGCAAACATTACTGTGCTTCGGTAGGAGGGCACTGTAGCTATTGAAATTACTGGGCTGAAGAGTATAACATCTTATGTCTCTCAAGTAAGAAGCGTTGGTGCAGTGCACTGGGTAGCACTGTACTGATTATGGGCAGCGTTATCTCTTACCATCAGGAGAGCGTCTTGCTCGTCTTCTTACTTCGTTGTATAAAAAAAAAGTAAAATAAGGAACAATACTTCAAATACTACCTAATGCAGTATAGAAGATATATGTACCTATTGACCAATTTATATGCAATTTACTCCAAACTTTGGACCTGACGGTGGCGTGGTCTGAAGTTCAGATGTAACGAGCGCATAGAACAAAATAAATAAACAATTGTCATAAAACTAGTCTAAATCGGTTCAATCATTAATATCAGGTGTAAAAAACATCCACATTTACAATATTAATTGCATAAATACGAGTAATAATGATTCATATTGGAATTCACAAAGCACAGATAAGAGCGATAGGTATTTTTATAGACGCCAGAACTAGGTAACGGAAACATTATGAAACTTGTGACCTTAAATCATTAATTAGGTATAATTGTAATTATTTTTTTAGATAACGTAATATTGCGTATATGATTGAAATGGCGGTTAATTTGTTGACACTTTAAGTGTTTACTTAAAGAAAAAACGTATGTATTTCATTCTTCCACCTCGTGACACTGCTCTTTACCCAGCGCCGCAAAGTAGCCTGTCATTTTTTTCCCCCAGGAAAGCCGGAAAGTCCAGGAAAGCAGCGCCGAGGGGCGCAGGGTGGTAAGTGGGAGTCCTCCGAAGATGGGCGCGGCGGGATACCCACTAAAAAACCTGGGGATGTTCTGTGTTATTCCAGTTTCTTAATCATACAAATGCCAAAATTATTATAAAAATATTTTTACTATGCCAATTTACTTTATTTTATTCAATAGGTTAACCTTTTACCACGATCATGCATGATGTTAAGTGACGATGCGGCCGTAGATGGTTGCAAACTAAACCTAGACGACGATTTTTGTAAAAATCTAAACTAATAAGATAAAGTTATTTTTGCAATTTAACATAACTGCAAAAATGTTTTTATGCATTGTTTAATACATGAATTAAGTCATTTTCATGACACAATGTTATGTAATGTTTGTCAGCGTCCAAAAATTACGTAGCATCTCGTCGACAATGTCGTAGCATAACATACGCTGTTACGTAGCGCTCCTAAGATGTTGCGTAGCATTTCTAAGCCGCTTATGTTTCGTAGAACTGCAAGCTGCTTGAATGGTTTCAATGGTAAACTTAAATGCAAGTTACAGGGGTCTGAAGTTTCCTAGTGACTGGTGCCTTTGTTAGAATAAACAGTCCATGTTGCCGTATTATAAAAACGATGATACCGTATTATAGAGATGTTGATATAATGTCAACAAAATTACACATACCTATAATCACTTTAATCAGGCCTGGTTCCCGTTGGGGTTGACAGAGACTTTTCCCTCCACTTGGTCAACAAAATTAAAATATAATTAATAATTAGTCCGTAATTTAAATTTAAAAAAAATTTGATACCTACACATGTTTTGGTTTGTGAATAAAATAGAAAATGGCTGAGATATAACGCTTATAAGGTTGTGGGTGGGGACGAGTGACGTCACTAACCGATATAAAATGTAGCAGAGCTTGGCCAGTGACCTCACAAGTTACAATGGACAAAAAATAGTCGTAGTGTCGTCGTAGTAGTAGTATTTTCTTTTGCGTTTCAATAAAGGGTTATCTATTTACTAGCTGCGCCCAGCGGTTTCACTGTACTGTAGCCTATGTGTTATTCCAGGGTCTAAGCTATAGGCTTAATAAGCTATAGGCTATAGGATAAATATATAAGGGCCGCGGATGAGTGCTACGGCGTACCAGTTGCCCCGGCATTATGGTGTCCCGCAGGAACACCCCCAGGTTTTTAGTGGGTATACCCGCTGCGCCCATCTTCGGCGGGGGAGTCTCACATACCACCCCGCGCACCCCGGCGTGGGGTGATGATGCGTAACGCATTTTTCCTGTGTAAAAAAAAAAGCTATACCAAATTTCAGCTCAATCGGTCCACCCGTTTAGGCGTGAAGAAGTAACAGACATACACACTCACAAACTTTCGCCTTTATAACATTAGTGTAATAATCTATCTATAATCTATAATATTTATAGTCAACATCCCTATTGCTGCATTGTAATGATTTTCTTCTATTTTGATAATAAAGAATAGAATAGAATGATACTTTATTGCAAAACAAAATATACATAAGTGCTTATTAACCCCCGACGCAAAAACGACAGGGTGTTATAAGTTTGACGTGTCTGTCTGTCTGTCCGTCTGTCTGTCTGTCTGTCTGTGTGTGTGTGTGTGTGTATGTGTCTGTCTGTGGCAACGTAGCTCCCAAACGGATGAACGGATTTTGATTTAGTTTTTTTTGTTTGAAAGTAGAGTTAGTCGAGAATGTTCTTAGCCATGTTTGGTGGAAATCGGTCCAAGATGGCCGCCGCTACAAAATGGCGGATTATTTTTTTCTTCCACGACCCCCTCAATATGGGTATCAAATGAAAGGGCTTAACGAGTAGAATACATCCCACTATATAAAATATAAATTCCAAGATGGTCGCCAAAAAAAATGGTGAATTACGTATTGCGTTGGGGGTTTTTTAAATTTTTAATTTAATTCACTTGTTACTATAATATGTTATAAGTAGGTTAACAATCGGCGGTCTTATCGCACTAGGCAATTTCTTACAGACAACCTGGGAATGGAAAAGGACAAAACATACTTTACTTTTTATAATATTAAAGTAAATAGGGGAAATCCGTTTATCATTCCAACGATCTATCGATTCCTGATTACTGATAGGTAACCGCAGTGATTATAGTAGCGATAAAAATCATATTAATTAATCGTACATCTATACTATTATATAAAATAGAAAACTGACTGACTCATCATCGCAGGGACAAAACCGCTGGACCGATTGAGCTGAAATTTGGACAGCGTGTTCTTTAGGTAACGTAGGCAGGTAATAAGAAGGGATTTTGCGAAATTCCCACAGGAACGGGAACAAAATGGAAATCTGTAACCGTTGAGTCTATCAAGCTGAAATTTGGTGTAAAGGTAGTTTTACTACCATGGAAAAATTTAAAATAGTTTTTATTTCAAAATTCCTACGGGAACGGGAACAAAATGGAAATTTGTAACCGCTAGGCCTATTAATCTGAAATTTTGTATAAAGGTAGTTTGACTACCATGAATGGATTCAAGATAGTTTTCATTCCAAAATCCTTGCGGGAACGGGAACAAAATGGATATTTGTAACCGCTAAACCTATAAATCTGAAGTTTGGCATAAAGGTAGTTTGACTACCATGAATGGATTCAAGATCGTTTTCATTCCGAAATACCTGCGGGAACGGGAACAAAATGGATATTTGTAACCGCTAAACCTATAAATCTGAAGTTTGGCATAAAGGTAGTTTGACTACCATGAATGGATTCAAGATCGTTTTCATTCCAAAATACCTGCGGGAACGGGAACATAACTGAAAATCTGTAACCGCTAGGCCTATTACGTTAAAATTTAGTTATAAGGTAGTTTAACTACCATGACTGGATTCAAGGTAGTTTTCAACCCAAAATGTCACGGGAACGGGAACAATCTACGAGTATGTCTATACTCTATACCAATATGTATTTAAAGTGGAAATCTATTGATTCATCATCGCAGGGATAAAACCGCTGGACTGATTGAGCTGAAATTTAAACAGCGTGTTTTTTAGGTAACCTAGGCGACCGATAAGAACGGATTTTGCGAAATTCCAACGGGAACGGGAACAAATGGAAATCTGTCAGCGTTGAGTCTATCAAGCAGAAATTTGGTATAATGGTAGTTTGACTACCATGAAAAGATTTAGGATAGTTTTCATTCCAAAATTCTTACTGGAACGGGAACAAAATGGAAATCTGCAACCTCTAGCCTATTACGCTGAAATTTGGTATAAAGGTAGTTGGGGTACCATGAATGGATTCATGATCGTTTTCATTTTAAAATTCTTACGGGAACGGGAACAAAATGGAAATCGCGGTAACGCCTATAGCGCTGAAATTTCGAAGGCAGTTTGACTGTCAGGAAAGGATTCACAACGGTTCTTCACGGGAACGGGAATAATATGAAAATCTGTAACCGCTTGGCCGATTAAGCTGAAACTAAATGCAAAGGTAGTTTGGACACCAAGAAAGTACAAGATAGTTTTCAACCCAAAATTTTTACGGAAACGGGAACAGTCTATGTCTATGCCAAAATTTTAAGTGGAAATCTAACTGACCTATCATCGCAGGGATAAAATCGCTGGACAGATTGACCTGAAATTTGTACAGCGTGTTTTTTAGGTAACTTTGGCGACCGATAAGAAGGGATTTTGTGAAATCCCTACGGGAACGGGAATAAAATAAAAATCTGTAACCGTTGAGTCTATCAATCTGAAATTTGGTGTAAAGGTAATTTGACTACCATGAATGGATTCAAGATAGTTTTCATTCCAAAATTCTTACGGGATCGGGAACAAAATGGAAATCTGTAAACACTAGGCCTATTAAGCTAAAGTTTGGTATAAAGGTAGTTTGAGTACCATGAATGGATTCAAGATCATTTTCATTCCAAAATACGTATGGGAACGGGAACAAAATGGAAATCTGTAACCGTTATGCCTATAACGCTGATATTTAGTATAAAGGTATTTTGACTATCAGGAAAGGGTTCAAATAGTTTTCATTCCAATATTCCCACGGGAACGTGAATAATATAGAAATTTGTAACCACGTGGGCAATTAAGCTGCAATTTAATGCAAAGGTAGTTTGGCTACCAAAAAAGAATACAAGATAGTTTTCAATACAAAATTCCCACGGGAACATATTAGTCATATGGAAAATGTAACCGCTGAGCTGAATAGTTTGAAATTTGGTGTAATAGTAGTTTGACTACCAAGAAACGATAATGGATTGTTTATTCATCCCAATATTCCTATGGGAATGGGAATATTAAGCTGAAATTTGGTATAAAAAAGTTGTTTAATTCCCAAGCTCAAGCGCATCGCCTCATTCTCGCTTCGTACGCTCGATTTGCGCATTGTGGATACTTTCCAACCTAACTAACATAATATGTGGGACAACACTAAACTCTGTAGGGTAATCTGACTGACTCATCATTATCACAGTAGAGACGAAACTCCTAAACCTAGAATGATAAAATTTGGAATACCTATCCCATAGGTTCTTTTTAATACCTAAACATATATATTTTTATTATCTTTTTGCTGAACTGATAGAGTTGAAATTTGGCATGCAAAGGTATTTAGGCCTGAAATTTAGTAAGTATAATAAAGGTAGTTTGTATACCAAAATAGGACATAGGATAGTTTTTATATTTTAGAAATCCCCTTTTAGAAGGGGAACAGGGGTGAAGTTTGTATGAGTTATCTATATTCGTTAGGCCAATTAAGCTTTTTTTTACTTCTACAAAGGTTAGTTTAAGTAGGTACCAAGAAGGACACAAAATAGCTTTTATCCCTGAAACCGCCCTTTCAGATAGGAAACCAGGCATTTAAGAGTTTGTATAAGGAATCAGTATCCGTTGAACTGACGTAGCTTTCATTTGGTTTTAACCAACGAATTAGGGAAATAAGTTTTAACACAATTTGAGTACTGGGACAGAGCATAGGATAGTTTTTATTTCCCTGAAATCTTTGTAGTATCTCCAAACATTGTAAAGGCCGCGGCAGTGGCCGGCGAAGCACCAGAAGCTACTAGAATATTTTAAGATAGAAATATCATAAATAGGATCACATGTTGTAAAAGACTAAATTCATGTTAAGATGCGAATTTTCTATTTCTAGCAATGGTATTATACTAAATCTGTAGATTTGTCATTGAAATATTTAGGTATTGCGTAAGTCTTATTATTTCATTTTATTTTTTTATTCATAATGGCACCCGAAGCGAAGCGAGGACGGGCCGCTAGTTATCTAGATATGTATCAGATACCCTTGAATTGTGCGCCTCTCTCAACAATTAATATTTTAACTGACTTCTAAACAGGAGGTTATCAATTCGATAAGTATGTGTATAATATTACTAGCTGCGCCCAGCGGTTTTATCCGCTGTACCTATGTGCTTGTGGGACAGTTCTTCGTGTCCCGCAATGTAAAATAAAGACTTTAAGATTTGTAAACTTATTATAGTATTTATTCGGACGTGTTACCCGGCGACGAGTTTGAGAAGGAATGACGATCGAATAGATCGTGTCACAAACAGATTCTGCTTCGACGTTCCGAGTTTGAATTGTCCTCGCCGGCCAGTGGCGAAGGAGGTCTGCTGCGATGGCGGAGGTGCTATGCCACATGCTATTCTAGGGTCGTTTTTTTTTAGTTCTTATCGATGTTTAATTAGCTGTAAGTAATTTTAGTTTTTTTATGTGTGAGAAACCCCGCTGAAGCTACTTTTGTAACTACTTAGTTACAAACTCGAGTACTTACTCGATTAACACCGGCGCTCGAGTATGGGATAGACTGAAAACCAGTGCTGCGCAGTGGTTTCTCCCTGTGCCGCTCAAAACTGAGTCTATCCCATTTGACAATAGAATTGTTCAAATTGTATACTTTTTCTTGTGTATCTTTTATGTTTTTTTACTGTCAATAAATTGCTTTTTATTTTTAGTTTTACTTGTTTTATTTAGTTAATCTCTTAACAATAATGGGTAATAATTAATAATATTATATTATTACTTAGTATAAAACAAAGTCTCATCCCGTCTGTCTATCTGTCCGTATGTAAGCTTAGATCTTTAGAACTACGCAACAGATTTTGATGCGGTTTCTTTATAAAGATGGAGTGATTCAAGAGGAAGGTTATAGGTATACTAGCTTACGCTCGCGGCTTTGCCCGCATGGCAAAATCCTTTCTGAGCGGAGCTCTACGTCACAATACCTATCTATGTTCCAAATTTCAACCCAATCCGTCCAGCGGTTTAGGCTGTGCGTTGATAGATCAGTCAGTCAATCAATCAGTCACTCTTTCCTTTTATATATTTAGAATACATGCATATTATAGTAGAGCAACACTGATCATTTTCTGTCAGTCGCTACGAAGTGCGAGCGGGTCCACTAGTAAAAAATATAGTACCTAATAATCTCTGAGATTGGTATTAGCTAATACCTAGGTACAGTAATGAGCCTAATATAGGCTAGAGTCTAGACTTGTCTAGGCAAACAGATTTTCTTGAGCACTTATTCAGCTTGACCTGGTTATCTAGGACATAGTAATATGTCTCAAAAGCTGAGGACTATTAGAGCCTACTGAAAAACAAAAATAGGCCTAATCATATATTTTTTCATAATTTTCCTTTAGTTAAAGTAAGTTGGTAGAGTTTTCGAGAACAGATTCCATCAAACTATTAACGCTTCTTAAAAACGTTAATCATCTTATCTGAGATTAAGAGTTAAGACCTAGGTATTAGTTAAGTAGGTCTAGGAAAATCTGCTGAGAAATTAACGTAGATTTAATCATAATTGGGGTTTATACTCTGAATAGGTTACCCTACTTATAGTAGAGTCTAATTCAGAAATAAAGCCTGCGCTGCCCTTGGTGCACGTTTGCGCGCAGTGTCAGATTGTGAATCAAAGTGTGACATGTTTTTTATTGACAATGCGACACAGGGTTGGCGCATATGGGGTTTGACTATTATTTACGGTTCCGTGGTAAAAGTAGAAATAGTATAACACATAAGTTTAAAATTATCAAATTATTATTTTATCGCAGGCTTTTGAAATAAATTTAATTTTAACATGAATGTGATCCTAATTAAACCTTTTAAATCACAACAATGATCATAAATTTATCAATGTAAAACCCTTTGTAAATTTTCCATCATTGCAACATTTCTGAACCAACTTGAACCTTTTTGGACTAACCGAAATATACAACCTTTTAATAATTCTAAAAATATAATTGGTTCTTTCTTTATTAAAACTTGTTTGACGTATTTTTAGTCTGCTCCATGCTAATTGAATGGGAGTTTTTGTGGCTTTGGATCAAAATATAGAATCTTGAATCTTGTTAAAGGCTTGCTGGAAAATTTTTGTGTTATGCAAAAGAAGTGACGCAAATAAAAACGAAAATAAAATGTGGACTAAACTTTAAAGGAGTAATTTTTTAAAATGTTTCTTTCCATTAAATAAAATGTTCCTGGAAATACAGAACACAACTTTTAAGTACCATAGAGCGTTATTAGAACATTGTGGTTCTCCATATTATACATTTTTATTAGTATCGTGATTTAAGGGAGATGGTGTGCTGTGGGAGGATTATGGCGTATGATAAAGGTGTATGATAAAGGAAGATTTTCTCAATAGTTCTATGCCATGATCTTCATTAATATGTAAATAAAAAAGGTCGTTATTTCTAAAATATAAACAAATTTAAAATTAACTCTGACACTGTATTAGGGTAACGGTAGGGGATCCTAGTTTCCGGGCACATAATTTCCGGGAAAAATACTTGAACTTCGTCCCACTAAAGTGTAAACTAGACCTACCTTCGTCCTTAAACTAACGGCACAATTTTTTCTCCAAATTGCCTCGAGTGTTGACATACTTGTCAAAAACAAATATTAATTATTAGTCCATTATTTAATTACAGTCGTTAGCAGAGGCGTCAAGAACATTTTGTTTAACTGACAAGTCCAATTATAAAATGGTTCTCATTTAAGTACATAAACTGGTGACGCATATAGTCAACTTTGGTCATCGCTAAGGTCTTTGACGTCAATAATCTCAGATTTTTTTTCTTCGTCATTTATTCGAAGACAGTATTTAAAAAGGCTGTATTTTGCTTGTGGAAGTGAAAGGGTCAATAAAGGAAGTACTGATTGGCAGGTGTATATTTAATTGTATATATTTACAAGCTTTTATTATCTCTGCTTTAACTTTTAATGATTACAAGACTTCATTGCATTGTTGTGTAGGACTTCATTACTTCGAATACTTAGGTAAAACTGACACAGCGGCTGTTATGCATATGTTCAACATAAATACAATAACAGCGGATAAATACCTCGTGGTATACCCTTTTTTTGACCCAAGTAAAATGCTTTACGCACCATCAGGCCGGGGGGCGCGGTGCGGTATGTGTATGCGGAGAGGGGGCTCCGCGAAGAAACCTGGGGGTGTTCCTGCGGGACGCTATGATGCCGGGGCAGTGGGTACGCCGAAGCACTCATCCGCGGCCCAATAGTGGTACCCTGAATGAATCTACTACAAAATACCACTGCTGGGAGAACACCTCTCACATACTTATATCCATATCATGCGCAAGCACGATTCAGACGACCTGGTGGCTCCAAATTATCTCGTATCACTTACTTCATAATTTTCATATCATTATCATGTCGTATATAATACTAGCTTATGCTCGCGGCTTAGCCCATGTGAAAAAATCTTTCTTAGCGGAGGTCTACGTCAGAAAACCTATCTGTATTCCAAATTTCAACCGAATCCGTTCAGTGGTTTGGGCTGTGCGTTGATGAATCAGTCAATCAGTCACTCTTTCCTTTTATAGATTTAGATTACTATCAAACGCCTCGTACAAATCTAAGAAGATAAAAATACAATCGTACACAGAATACCAAATAGTTTCAATTCGTCTTAGTACAAAGCGTTATTTGCTTTTTGTGGATCTCCTTTTTGGACTGCATTCCTAAATGGGGTTATTCCCGTTACCCCACTTCATGACACATCGGGTTGGTATGTTACCGGGAGCGGAGCTAAGGAATAATAAAATCTTGCCTGGATCGAGGTATGCCATTGAACAATTTTTCTATTTTAATAGTAGGTACAAGCTAGATGGATGTCTGGATGTCTAGATGAGTGTTTGTTACTTTTTCACGCCTAAACGGGTGGACCGATTGAGCTGAAATTTGGTATAGAGATAGCTTAGACCCAGGAATAACACATAGGCTATAGAACAGCGGGTTAAACCGCTGGGCATAGCTAGTATTACATAATATTATTAAATGTCTAATTCATATAGTAATATTACTGAAAGGATTTTGATTAATTTGTTTTTGTCTTGTGCTCAATATGTTTTTTTATTTTAATAAAAAAAATATCCGTTGACATTCCAAGCAATAAAAGGCAAATAAAATCGATCTATATAATATAGTTTCTTATTTGAATAAATATTGGAAAACCCCTTAAAAAGGCAATAAAAAAGAAAGGTCCAAATGTTATCAATAATATCGGAGAAATTCGAGGTTACACAAACAAACACTTCAAATATAATATTAGTCTGGAAGCCTTAAAATATTGTCCTGTGTAAATAGATATCTCGCAGCTCTAATAACATTTTATACCGACATAGGTACAAATAGAATTGATAACCTCCTTTTTTGAAGTCGGTTAATGAATTCGATTATAAAAATAATTACAATTCCAGGTAACAAGTAGCTCATCTTCACACCTAGTAATTTCGAATAATATGGGCAGACAAATGCCAGCGAAGACGTCATTGCATTTTTTTGTTGAAACTAGTACATATCCAGTTGTTTAAATACTTATCTAAGATTGTCTTATTCCCCAAGTAACCGGTTTTGTATATTAGTCAAAATCCTAAAATTAAAAGCGACGTGACGCAAAATTTCTAAAAAAGTTGTTAAAATGACGTCAACTCATGTAGTGTCATGTCATAGAATCGGCGAATTCCCAACGCTAAACCTACGGGATGTTGACCGAGATTAAGGTTTGATTTATTTTGTAGCTGTAGCTGTGTGTAGTGTGTATAGAAACAACGCCACGCGTCGAGTCGGGCCGCGGAGTGCCGCCAGCCGCTCGACTACTCGACGCGGGTCAGCCTGCTCAGTTGTCATCAGACAGCCACACGAGAAAGACGCGGCCGCTCCGACCGACGTGTTCTCGAAACTTTACGCGACTAACAACTGCAGTGAAACAAAACATTGAGAGTGTTGAGTTGTGTTGTGTTAGTGATGACATTCAAATGGAACATTCGTCTCTCGCAACTCCTGGACAAACGTTGATGTCAGAGGGCATGGAGCCGAGAGATCGACTCGTGGAGGAGATCGTACTCCTAGCGCTGTTCCTTGTATCGACAGCCGCCAACTCCTTGGCGCTGGTGGTGTTTTACCGACGACCTGGACTGAGAACTATCTCCAACCGGTAAGTTCACTTTCTTCTAACCAACTTTTACGCTGACTTCAGGATACGATTGTTCGATACACCCAAGGTTAACTTGTTTCGAAATTAATGCAAACCCGACTGTAGTAATAAATTGGAAGACGTTTCGAAACAAATTGATGAATTTTACAGAGAGAGTGGCAAACTTAAATAATCTAAGAACATGGACTACTTGTTGATAAAAGCGAGAGTAATAAAAAATAACTTTCGACAACTTACTCGGTGTGAATAATAATGATCAGGGGTGTTGCTTACGAAAAACTATTAGCAGTTGAAACAATAGTCGCTAACGAGTGCGCAGACTGTGTAAATTTTAATAATAATGAACCAATAATTTATTCTAAAGAATGTGGCAAAGTTGCTTGGCAACTAGTTGATAAGTAAATTGTTAGTTGGTCGTGAAGCACCCCTAAGCTGGGCCGGTCGCCAAAACGGCAGTATTATTAGACAATTAGTAGCTGCCGTCTACCTGAGACTCGATGCTGTTTGTTCAAATATTCTGCAATACTTGATTAATGGCCTCCAATATTTCAACATTTGCTTTGAAACTAACGACCCAATTTTGACGGATTTATAACTGACTGATTGAACGTTACCCTTTATGTGGACCGTTGGATGTTTAATTTTGGATGAAACGTTAAAGTGCAACAAAGTAATCTAAATCTGATACTTCTGGTTATAAATCTTTACCAGCTTCTTCAAGTCAAAGTTCCGTTTGCAAACTTTTCATCTCCAACCTGTTGCGTTGTTGAGCGACTTGGAGACTCGTATTGTTTATTTTTTCGAGCTTGGATTTTGGCAATTAGCGCGTTCCCACGATGGTCGTGAGATTTCGTCAGCCGGAGGTCGCGCTAACCGTTTTTATAGATCAGACGTTAAAAATTGCTTGATCATCTTAACGGTTTCTGAAGTTTCATGATTCCAATACTTTCACAGATATACAGTTTTCCTCTTCATCGCCCATGATTTAAACGAATTAATTCCTGTAACTCCTTCCTCAATATATAAAATCAAATTTATATATTGCTAGGTGGCACCAATAAAATCTTTTTCTACATTATGATTTATCACAGCATGCAAAAATAAAATCGGTAACTTTATCATTTTGGGTGACGCACAGTTCTTGGTATAAAATGTGATACTTTACGGTCCTGATTAGCCTCGCAGT
This sequence comes from Hemithea aestivaria, assembly GCA_947507615.1. NCBI lineage: Eukaryota > Metazoa > Arthropoda > Insecta > Lepidoptera > Geometridae > Hemithea > Hemithea aestivaria. The sequence continues at coordinate 4,146,902 of OX382343.1, forward strand.
GACCTGGACAAAGTGCCAAACTTCCAGGAGTTAAATATACATTTTCCAGATTTCCAGCTGTTTCGTTTGAGGAATTAGCAATGTGTCTTGTAAATGTAAAACCTAACCGTGTTCCGGCACGATACGATGTTCAAATTTCATTGAAGACTGGGAAGATATCGCACTTTCTAGATTTAGTCTTTTATTTTGTGAGATTTTGTGTCTTTATCATCATTGCCATCATCTACTGTTCATTACAAATCTTATAGACTTCGTTCTGGGATCAGAGAGTCCAAACGTTGTTATTATGTAAGATTTTCTTTAAATCATTGTCACTTTAGTTTTCAAGATTGTTTAAAAATCAAAAACTAACCTTTGTGAATAAACCCCTTATCAAATAAAATAAAGAAGGATAATAAAGATTAGTCATCCACAAACCAGCCAGGTGGTCCCCCGCGAAGTTTTGAATTAATCTTCTTTGTGACAAGATGTTCTGACGTAAATTTATAATGTACGTGTACAAAGGATGTCTTATAAGATGACACAACACCGCATCATAAATTTATTGACTGCCACTGGTATGACTGTAATTAAATATGACTTTTTTGACTAAGTTGATGCGATTTTGCCTTCCTTAACCTGCACTACTACGCACAACTGTTAACTCTCAATATTTTGTTTTGTTTGAGAAGCTTACACAGAGACGCAGAGGATGTGCAAGTGGAGCTTGTCTAATATAGTTTATTTTTGTTTTTTTCTTACATTTTTATTTATATTAGTCACATTATAATAAAATAAGTACTTTACAAAATATTACTATATAAGAAAGCCTTCATATATAAGTATAAATTAGTACATAATGTGCATCAGTTATATGTATGCTTACTCTTACCATACAATTTCAAAGTCCAGCTTGGAATCAAACGACCGTATGGAAAGTACCCATATTCATTTAACGACTAAAGTAAATTGACATCTATTAGAATGGCCGAATTGTTACTAATGATACGATTTATCTAAATTTTATTTACATTGCCTCCATAATTAAATTTGAATAAACTCATTTCAACGTCGAGTGGAAACAATCAGTTCAAGAGCAATGGATAAAAACTGTTAGAAGGAGTTTCATTGGGCAGTAATGAGGCACCCACAGTAAGCCAACTTGTTGATAATCTAAAAGATTTATCTCGCCTACATCACCGACCACGTCGGAAAGACCACTAGTGTGGAAGTCTATAGAACACGGTAACACCTCATAATAAGATGGGCCATCTGCTTATGTGTCTCTAACTATAAAAATACGACTACACCGCTCCGTCAAAGTAATATAATAAGTACTGTGTGGGTTTTTTTTTTGTTTTCGCGGAAAAAAAATGCATTACGCATACCCTCCCATACGACTGTATTGGAGGGTTTTGTGGGACTCCCCGTGTAGAGCGACTGCACGGGTATACCCAATAAACAACCCGGCGGCACTCCCGCATCGTCTTTGTGACGGAGGACTGGGAATCGGCAGAGCCTTGCATCCAGTACTGTGTAGGGTAGGTACTATGTAATAACTGTAGGCTTACTATAGACTATTATAGGTGCATCATTTATTTAAACAAGACCATTCTAACAGTTATTTCGTACATGCTCATGAGTTTCTTCCAGCCGACCTTAATAGTTCCGGCTGCGGCCATTACGCTGAAGCTATTCAATTTAAAGTAATTACTTTTTGTTTGCAAATATTTACTGGAGCGTACTAATTACAATAAACTTAATAAAGGTCTTCTTATTGTGGTTTGATTCTAAGAATGAGCGATCAATTTTTATAGGAGCACTTTTGCAAGTCAATTTTTACAAAGTTAAAATTGTTTAATTTAAGACTCCGTCATACCCTAAAATTTACCAACGACCGGCTATACCTAAAATTAGTTTAGATGAACCTTTATATTTTTTACATGTGTTTCTCTTATATATTATTCAAGATTCAAGATTTACTTATGACCAAGACGGCAAACGTTCCACTTCACTGCTCCATTTCCCTAAAATATGAGTTTTTAAGTACTCAGTAATATCCCTGACCACTTCTGCCAAAAAGTTAGTCATGGTCGCCCAATTTCTAGAATTGAAAATCCCTTTTAGAATAACTATAAAATATTTTAACAAAAACTACTGACTCACCGTTCAAAACAAAAAAAAATCGGAATTGCTCTTTCGACTTATTGCGCGTTTCACGAATTGCGCCCTCGACGAATTTCAGGATGCGCTTTTGTCTAATCGCGCTTAATCGTTAAATCATTCGTCTATCGATGAAACCAGGACCAAAATCCATTTAATAGTTTAACATTAATATTATTTAGGTCTCAATCACTATGGAGTGTAGTAAAGCGACTTTTAGAAATGCGGTCTTGCAGTTCTTTAAACCTATGATCGATTGCCTATATACCTCTAATATGAGACATCAATACTATTTTGATAGTTTCCAATGTTCGACTCGATACTAAAAGATTTCGCTTTAAAGTGATTCAGGCCATAACCGTAATAAACAAACGGTGGGTACGGACGACTCTGTAACATGCTCACCGCGAAATTCGGTTTATTTTTGGCAAATTCTACTCGAAGCCAGACAGAATCAATTCGCTTGCATTAGGTTTATAATAAACTTAGATCTGTCAATCTTTAATTCGTTGTTTGTATGATGGTATTTAGGTTGGTGCTTTAACCTCATTGAATGTGCTACGGGATAAATAATAAATAGGAATGTTTATGATAAGTTTTTCAAGTCATATAATTGGTTTTAAGTTTGGAACTATTATTATATGCGAAGAAATAAAAAGACGAGTAAGATGCTCTCCTGTTGGTAGGAGATAACGCTGCCCATTATCAGTATAATCTTCTTATTCAAGAGTCGTAAGATGATAAGACTTTTCAGCCCAGTAACTTCACTAGCTACAGTGTCCTCCTACCGATGCACAGTAATGTTGGCAACTTTTTCACAACCCTTCAGTAACTAGCCGTTTATCAAATCTTTCATAAATTTTTGGATTTTATTTGATGCGGCTATTGAATTAAGATTTATGAAACATTTAGTTGCCCGAAAATTGTCAGTGCTAGTTGCTTTGTCTATAAAGCGCTTAAGCAGTATTCATGTACATTACTTTGCGCTTGGTTAACGGGGCTTACAAACACAACTAATCTTAACACCGCAAATAACAACACCAATAACCGCCAATTTTAACACTTTTTTATATCTCTGATGTGTAATCTTTTTAAGAGATGATGTATTTTCTTTTTGTATTTATTGAGTCCAATAAAGAGTGTTCTATACTATTCTTATTTTATTAAATAATCTGCGAACTGAACCACTTCAGGACTTCAAAGCAATTTACAATATTTAACTCAAATAAATAAATTGTCGATCCATTAGCCCCAATTGGCCATTTTTAAAATAGTCACGGTGACTCTTGAATTGGCAAAAGTGGCTCGGGTAGTTGGTATCTTTTTTAAAATGGTTTTACGATGGCGGAAGCACTTAACTGATTGTCACTGAGTTATGGTATTCTCACAGTTATTATGTCGCTTGACAAATTTAAAATGCAATTGAAACGATGGGGGCTTGTTAATATTTTTAGGCTTTTTTATTCATTACTAGTGGACCCGCGCGCACTTCGTAGAGCCTAACAAAATTATCTGTGTTTCTCTATTATAATATACATTAATGTAATATGCATTTGTTCAAATGTTCTCAAGATCAACGATAATAATACTATGTTAATGTCTAATCACTTACAATGATTAGGTACTATAAAATGCGTGTTAGTTGTTAAGCCTAAACCTTGTGTATGATTCTGTAAAATGGTCAATAAAGAATTAATTTATTTATTTATTTCATTGTCTTGAATTACTCTATCTATTAAAAAATCTACATCAAAATCTGTTGGGTAGTTTTAAAGATCTAAGCGTGCATATGGACAAACAGACGCGGGAAGCGACTTTGTATTATATTAAGTAGCTGTGTATTAGCCTTTGATCACAATCTCGCGTTTTGTCTATGGTAGCAGACCTAACCTAGAAAGCGGGATAAATCCCTCCCTGTCACTGAACATCATGCCGGAACACGCGGTCATAATGCTCGTTTGGCGACACGGTTTTTTTCCGTTGTAAGGTTAAGTTAGATCATCAGTGGTGTAGGGAAATGCTGAAATGATCTAGCCATAAACTTTTTTAACAATTTGAGGTCGTACGTTTTATTTGGCAAACATCGTTAACCCTTAATGACGGTCAGATTGCGATGATATCTGTACATTTAACCATCATAAATACCTATAGGTATATTATGTAGTTACTTTTTAATACAAAAAATGCCCCAAATTATAAATATTTTGTTAAATGGGTCAAATAATAAAAATAATAATAATACGCGAGCAATTTAAAATAATATTAATTTTAATAATTAACGATTTCTTTTTCTTTGCTGTAAGAGAAAAAAAGCAGTCAAAATAAGCAAAGACTTTTACATTTAGACTTCATCAATTTCTTCATCTTCTTTTTCTTTTCATCTAAACTCGAAAGTCTCCTAGATATTAAGTATCAAAATTTGTCTAAAATGTAAAAAATGTCCTCCTCCTTAACCACTAAAAGTCAAGGGTAAACTAAACTTCAAAGCGATGGAGTAATTAAAACTTGGCAACTCTCCTAAGAATACTCCAGTTTCGGAACAAATGTTGCGAATTCTCAGGTCTATCTAGCTTCCTCAATCAAGAACTATGAGCTATATCGGTTTATAATCTGTCCGCAAGGTCTCTGACCTATTAATTTGTATTAATTTGCACGTTTATTTTTGTGTGTGGCATTCGATAACATCGCTGTGATTCATCCGAGCCCTTGTGACCCTTGTATGAATGAATTTTAGTATGTACCTAATGCCATATTTTAATACGAGTAGGTACTCTGGTCGCGCAAATCTTTTTCCCAGTAGTAATATCATATTTTGCTACTCAAGAGTAGGTCGCGCACCACAGATTCATGAAGTAATAGTTAGATACAAAAAATGATTCATAGTACATAATAATGGATAAACACAAAAACCTAAAACTAAAACACAATATAACAATCTAAGTATTACAATTAGCAGCCTTAGCGATCTCTTCGTTACAATCAGGCAGGTAAAGAATAATATTATTGATATTCACAAAATTTTTTTTTTTTTATAACAATATAGAGGCAGTCTACAACAGACTACAGTGTAATAACTTGTTATTAATTTATAAAAATATTATTTATATTATGTAGAGGTAGTATCATTTAAAGTAGGTATATAATATATATGCAGTTATTTTGTTCAGGTACATCTACACGTTAGTTCATATTTTCGTCCGTATATTCAATGACTTTAGTTCTTTAAAATTCTGAGACGTGTGACTTGTGACATGTAGAGTCAAATTCCAATGACTTTTTTGTTAGAGACCATTACTAAATTAGATTTTTTGTATGTTGTCGTTAAGTCGCGTTTGTATTTATAGATTTTGCTTCGTAACGTTAAAATAATATTAGACATGTCGATTTCATAATTTAAATTTACTATACCTGTATTTTTCTTAGTTAGTGTTATCTTTATCTATTCTTTTGTCTGTTATTTCTTTGAATGCTTCATAATATTATCAGGGTCACATTCCTTTTCTTTTTTAGGACTGTCTGTGGTTTCAGCATTATTCATAAATAGTTGTGCTAATAAAATAGAGGGCTAATATTAACTGGGCCAAGCGTTAGTTCATGGTCTAAGCTATATTAATACCAAATTTCGGCTCAATCAGCTCAGCTATTTAGGCAGTAACATACACAAATTATCCATACTTTCACACTTACGATATTAGTTGTAAATTCGATTTTCTTGTAATCATGAGTAAAATCGTGTCAATAATGATGAAATATTTTATCTTGATAAAACATAATATAGATACCATGAGTGTATTTATCTTTCCTTTTGCATTGTCATAACAAATTGCAACTAATCATGTCTTTTTTTATTTATATTTTTTATTTGCCTTCGTTTTATCCTCATAACTTGTTGAACCCTAATTAGAGCTTTAGGTATTGCACATTAAATATTTATTTAAAAAGCCGGGCCTTTTTTATCTGCTTTGTCACTTACCGCAATTATTTGTACGTTAAACATCGCTTCACGATTTTTTATGCGCGCCCGCGTGAAGTTTGTCCAATTAATTAGAGGCTTCAAGAATTTGTCGAGAAAAGTTAACAATACAACTTTTGATGGGCAAATATTGTCAAAATCATCATTGTCTGTCTTATCGTTTTACTTATTTGTAAAAACTGTCTGGTTGGTTGAAAGTCAAAACCCTGGTCATTTTAGTATGAGGATAGTAACCGGCAACCGGGGTTTAAGACGCCAAGCAGCGTGCTTTCAAACAAATGTTATTCCCTGTTTCCTACTGGATAACATTAGATCTACTTTTTTATTAAATTGAATGCCACTTAAGCCAGCCCTGTTATTAAATTTTTAACTATAAATAATTAGAAAATACTTCTTTAGAAAATGGTTCTGGCAACTTTTTCATTAAAATCTTTGTCTTATTTTCTATATAATATTAGGTTTACTTAATATTAAAATCCTAGGAAATTTAATGGTAGCAGGTTTGGTTTTACGTCATAAACGTAATTTATAATTAAACTGTAATTATGAAAAATAATTATTTCCTTTTCAATTTTAATTTTTTGTGCATCCTTAATAAAACAACCAAATTAGGATAATAATTATTATGATTTGATAAAGTAATTATTAATAACTGCATCCAAATCCAAAATAAATTTAATTATACCTGTTGATGACTGATGATAATGATTTATAAAGTGTAAATCGGTGTAAAAATATATGTAATTCAATTTACCTTCTGAAAATAAATTATAAAGGCAACGACGTCTTTATGATAAGGTATCTTTTGGTAGGTAACTATTAAATTGGTATTATTCTAATGTCCATTGTGTTTTTTTTATTTTATTTTAGGTTACTCTTTGACCACGTTCTTGCCTGATCTTAAGCGACTATGTGACCGTAGATGTTTTTGGAGTCTGGAGACTAATTTTCAAAATTTTATCCCGTATTTTGATGGAAACTATTAATTTACAAGACATTATTGTACCAAAAAAATATAGGTTCTAACAAATAATATAGGTATTATCTTATTAAAATAAAATCACGTAAAAGTGCACAAAGAATGTAAATTAGTCAATGAAATAAGTTATAACAATCTAATCAGTTATTTAATAGATAATTTCATTTCTCAAGGTTATCTCTATTTGACGTAGAAAAATTACAAAAAGTAAAGTACCTAATGAACTAAAGAAAAAAAAGTGTAATAAATAAATCCAGGAACTCTAGAGTGTATAGATAAGGTTAAAGTCGTCAGAACGATAAGTTGTTATAATATAGTGCATAACAATAATAATGTAGACGTACGGTACTACTAAAATGTTTTGATAACTACAAAAACAAACGTTTAAAAATAAACTCATTCAAGCATTGAAAGTGAGTCAATATAGATTCGTAAGAGTCAAGTATAAATATACATTTATATCAAAGGATAACCCTATCAGAAATAAATGAATGCAGAAGACTGGCATAAGCAAGTGAAAACTCATACGCACATATATCAAGCTGGTGTCGCTCCATTTAGTGCAAACGCAGTGTCAAATTCCTAATCACAAAAATGCTTTTAATTTTTTTTTCGTTTGAGGGTTTCACTTCGCACGAACATTGTTTCAAAAGTGGCTTGCCTATTACACTAACATTATAAAGGGGTAAGTTTGTATGTTTGTAACACTTTACACAAAAACGAATCAACCAATTGATCTGAAATATAAATAATCTGTTGGTAGATGTTATCCTGGAATATTCACAGCGAGGAAAAACCGCTGAGCGTAAATAATTGCCCGTGAACTATTCAGGGTATCTCACTGCTTGATGACAAGCCATGTACTTGATACCGACCACACGTTTTAGAGACGTTTTCCATTGATAAAAATGTTTACTGTTGGCACATCGCCAACTCTAGAATAACTCGTTTATCGTATTGCGCTTTTGACACTTTCATCAGGTGTTATAAAAATACAAATTGACTTATCAGGTGAAATATGAAAATTTTCTAAAAATAACGTTGGTATTTTATTCTACAATATAATTAGTTTTACAAGAAATCTTATATTATAATGTATAGTAGCAATGTGTGCTAATATGCTAAACTCAATCATACAGTAAAATAACAAAAAGTAAAATAAATTAAATAGGTATAACGCAAAAACTCACCGCGTTTCGAGTTATTTTTTCGTTATGCGAATAACGAGTAGGTCTTCGAGTTTGACATGTCTTGGACATCTTCATAAATATACTATCTTCATATTCTTACTTGTTTTATTTCTTGTTCATATTATTGTTTTACGTAAATTAAAACAGATATTGTAACATGTCATTGGACCGTCTTTCTGTATCTATTGATGTTATGACCCTACGTTATCAAGTGGAAGAAACCACCCGTCAATGTGCATTATCTGCGGCCATGTTCTTGATCAACCACAATAATAAAATAACAAGGGTCTTTGTATAAAACTGGAGATTATTTCCACTCGCAAATATCATTGCAAATAAATTATTAAAATCATTTTATCGGGGGTTGACTTCCTTTGCGAGGTCGACTAGGTGGATACCCCAACAGTGCCAGTTATTATTGAACCGTCGCGTCTGTGCAGTGATGTGCAAATACTGTGCTTCGTTAGGAGGGCACTGTAGCTAGTGAAACTACTGGGATGAAGAGTCTTAACATCTTATGACTCTTGAGTAAGAAGCGTTGCTAAAATTTAACATCATTGTGAAATCCTGGGTAGCACTAATACTAAAGGCCAGCGTTATCTCTTACCATCAGGAGAGCGTTTTGCTCGTCTTCTTACTTCTTTGCATAAAAATAAAAAAGTCTGCAAATTGTAACAATATTAATAACAATGACAATACAGATATAATATTTTGTAAAATTATCTCCATTAAAATTTGTTATGAATCATTTAAATACAATAATCAAGATAGTGATATCTAAGGAATTCCGTATGTGTAATATTATAAAAACCCAATTCATGAATAAAGCGATGGATTTCAATGACATAATTATTATTTGATTATTTCAAGATTATCATTAAGAATTATTTAAAAATGAAATCTATCATAGTGGCCAATATAAAAAATGTGTGAAACCATAAAAAAGTTGAATATCACGTAATTTGAACGTGGTGAACACGTGTAAGATTTATTATTATATTTCTTAGGAATTAAAAAAAAACACATTATCACAGACAAGCGAAGTACGAAATATTACCACTTCAACATTGGCGCTAGTGTCTGCGTACTACGAAAATTAGACAGTCGTGGAATATGGGCGAAAATTAGTTCAAATTTTGACCATATTTCCTAATATTAGACAGAAAACTTCCGCAAATCAAGTTTTTTAAAGCTTGTATGACATCATACGATTCCGTTCGGAATCTAAGACCGTTGGAAATTAATTAACACTGGAGAAAGGATTGATCCGTGGGTGGAATTATTTAAATGTCATTTGCTTTATGTACAGACCGCGCGGTGCCATAAATAAATAACATGTTCTAATTTGCATTTGAATTTTGTAATATTTAATTAAAGAAAGAGGCCGGTTTCATCAAGGAAATGTTATATTTTAATTTTAACTGTTAAAATTATTGCATGTTTAAAGTTTAAGCCATAATTATTATTTGATTATGTAGTTAATTTTATTTCTTATTGAAAATCTTCATTACTATATTGTGATTATTTTCCTAATATATTCTTCAAATTGAAGACTTCAATATCTCTTATTTTATTTCAGTCTACTGAACGCATTTTTCTGTAGTCGCAAGTTTAGTACATAAGCCAGTTGAAAATATTAAAAAATCAATAAAAATATGTTCTTACCTTTACTTTCTTAATTGATATAAAATATTATATATCAACAAACATTTTAAAACATTGATAATGTAATCTAAAGGGCTATTTTACATTAAGTTCAATATAATTTACTACACTAACGATTATACATTTAAAATGTCGAAAACTATTAGCAATGGAAATTCCCCGATAAAATACATTATTATAACAGCTAAAATAATTCTAAAATGCAAATAAATCGTTAAAAACTATGTAAAACTTAAGTGCAGCTTAAGTTGTGAAACTTAATGTCACTTAGTGACTTTCTATAGAATTTCACTGTATCTAAATGACTATAGCGTTAAACGGAGCGCAAGTGATATACTGGCTGGAAACGATATGTTAATGTACTTCCATTTAAAAAAGTAGAACGCTAAACGCGTGACATTACAGAAAAAAATAATTCTAATTTTAAAACTTTGAATTTTCTTTAGGGTTTTTCTTCGAATTGGTCAAAATACATAATATCTAAGCCGTGTTGCCATTATATTAATAAAAAAAAATACTATCATTTATGAGTAGAATACAATGTTTATTTATTGCGCTATCGTACACAAATATGACAATTTATATGTTGTTATTTATAATATTATATCGTTATTTATATATAACATTAAATTTTATCTCTCAGAAAAATCAACTTCCATCCATAATTTCGACGACTTTTACACCATCGTTATTATCAGAATCATCATCGCAAATTTTTACAACTGATACAATTGGTTTATGATAACTGAAGTAAGAAACAAACAGTTTTGATTCGAACCTATTTAAGTGTCTAATAAAAAAAATATAATATATAAAAATATAAAATATAAAAAAAAAATATCGGGCGTGCGCTTGTCTAAGCCCCCTGTGCCGCCTAAACAGAGCAGCACACTCAGGCACGGTAGAAAGAGTGGGAGATACTAGTTCCTCTCCCTTCCCCTCGATCTTACGCTTTTTCGATCAGCATCACGTGACCCTGACGCGAGTTTGAAAGTTTTTACCCATACAAAAAAAGTGCTCAGCGCCGCTAAAGAAGTTTTCACTTCAAAAAAATCTACAGTAAAACAGAAAGCTTATTTATCAAAGTCTTGGAATATGACTTGATTAACCAGTAGTAAATCATGTTCTTTATAGTTTCTGCGTACGCAAGTAAAAAAACAAAATTAAAAAGTAGCACGCCAAACACGTATGACAAACAAAAAAATAAGTCTATTTTTGAACTTAGAGATGATATCAAACGCCAAACTAGACTCGAATCTCGATATGGAATGCGTTCGAAAGTTGCAGTGATTGTAAAATGAATCCAAAGAAAGCTTTAAACATCATTCAATTTGTCAAAACGGCTTGTCTTATTACGGAACTTGCATTTTGGCTACTATTACGTAAGCTATTTATTTTTAAAATATCTTGCAAACTTTTTGTTCGGCGATCGATTAAACTGACACCTACATGATCTATTTAATGGCACATCGTTAATCATCCTACAGTTTTTTTTAATATATTATTATAGCCCTAAAACAAGTTTTTAAAAACAGATCACGCTCAGTAAAATGGTGATTCGATTTTTAAACGTTTCCGTGTTCCATTGTTCCACATGTGGGTACTCGCTGTCTACAATAAAAATTGACGTGCATGAGGGCGCTAGTATAAATGCAGGAGAGCATAAGTAAGGTCTATAAAATTAGTTCCATTTTTGCTCACAATTGTTAAACGTGGACAGTGTTCGGTGTATGTCATGGGTTTTTGTTTTTTTTTATCACCGCAGCAGCTGCAAGCCTGGAATATATTAATCAAGTTCAACCTTTAAATGGGTGTCTTTTATCCTTAAATAAATTATATCACCTCATATTTATTATTTAATAATTCGAATTAACTAAAGGCTAACCAAATCTGGTCGTCAGTGGCTTATAATTTGCTATGGCGCTATGGTCGCAAATGACAGATGAATTAAGATAATTTAATTTTTTTTTCCATGCGCCAATATACCTTTGCAAAAACAGGATGTTTCTCGTTAAGTCATGTGATATCGCAAAATGTTAATTACAGAACAGAATAGATTCGCAAAAGTTAATTACTTTTTTCCAACGTGCTCTATGGCACGGTTCCAGGTGTGAAAATAGTTTGTATACAAAAAGGTTTCTTGTGGTTTTCTATTGTCTTTGGTTTCACATTGTTGTGGGCATTACGAAGGTAATTCTGTGCAAAAAGAGAAGACCAAGGGCGTAATAGCTCAGCTGTAATTCCTAAGACTCTCTATTAGATTATTTGCACAAACTCTAGCACGGATATTTAAAAAAACCGTTTCAAATTTCTTATAACCTTTTTTATTTTATTATAAAAAGAGAGACAAAAGACGAGCAAGTCAGGTGCCTGATGGCATATGAGACCCCAGACCAGTGTTCTGAAATACATAATTAACCCCCGACGCAAAAACGACGGGGTGTTATAAGTTTGACGTGTCTATCTGTCTGTCGGTCTGTCTGTCTGTCTGTCTGTCTGTCTGTGTGTGTGTGTGTGTATGTGTCTGTCTGTGGCATCGTAGCTCCCAAACGGATGAACGGATTTTGATTTAGTTTTTTTTGTTTGAAAGTAGAGTTAGTCGAGAGTGTTCTTAGCCATGTTTGGTGGAAATCGGTTCAAGATGGCCGCCGCTACAAAATGGCGGATTATTTTTTTCTTCCACGACCCCCTCAATATGGGTATCAAATGAAAGGGCTTAACGAGTAGAATACAGCCCATCAAAAAAAATGGTGAATTACGTATTGCGTTGGGGGTTTTTTAAATTTTTAATTTAATTCACTTGTTTATCGTGGCAATGCACTATGCGCCCAGTCATTACGCTAGTAAAATAACCCACGTTTGGAACTTTTAAAAAATAATTTATAGGTTAGCTTTTAAAATGATCTTGCCTGATCTCAAGCGACGATGCCGCAGTAGTCAGATGCTAGTAAAATAAACCTAGAAGGCGGAACAAATCCCTCCTTTATTTTCCCCCAGCATAAAAACAAACTTATCTCAGATTCCAAGTACCATATCTACCTGTCCTAAAGAACGTTCGTCCTAATTTCATAATCGCTTGACGTGTCAAGTTAACGGGCTAATGGGAGTGAGGCAACGAGTAGATGCACGAACCTTGATGGGTGGCCGAGCCATTATCTCTATTTACTTAGAAATTTTAAGATTTTCCAATAGTTTTTTTTTAATTGACGACCTCTGTGGCCCGGTTGGCTAATACCCGCTTGCAACGCAGAAGGTAGCGGGTTCGATTCCCGCATGGGACAAATATTTGTGTGATCCATAGATATTTGTTTCTGGTCTGGGTGGCTTTCTGTATCTATTATAAGTATGTATTTACAAAAGTATATAAGTATTATATCCGTTACCCTAACCACCATAACACAAGCATTAAGTTGCTTAGTTTGGGGTTAGGTGGCGCTGTATGAAATGTCCTGAAATATTTATTTTAATTTATTATTCGTAATAGGTTAGCCTTTGACGACGATTTCGCCTTATCTTAAGATCAGCGACGATGCGGTCGTAGATGGTAGCAGACCAAACCTAGAAGGCGGGATAAGCCCCTGAAAATCCCCTATTTTTTTTTTATAGTAGACTTAACTAAGCGTTTGAACGCAGCGTTTTAAATAAAATGTTCAGCAGACAGAATCTGATGACACACGGACGGACATCGAAGTCTTTTTTTTTTGTTATCGCCGGGGAAAAATGCTTTACGTATACCCTCCCATCGAGGGAATGGGAGGGTTATGTGGGACTCCCGTGCAGGACAGCTGTACGGTTTACCCACTAAAACGACCCGGCGGCACTCCCGCATCGTCTTAGTGACGGAGGACTGGGAATCGGCAGAGCCTTGGCATCCAGTCCCCCGTCGACCATCGAAGTCTTAGTAATTGTATTCCGTTTTTAATCTTTGGGTAAAGATTTATAAAAACGATCGCAATTAATATTAGATCAATTTTTTATTGTGTGGGCTAAGATCATGGCTTAGTAGGCATTCGGCCAAGACTCAACACAATGATAACAATATTATATTATGTTGACCATGACTGAATCACTCTTCACTATTTTAGGAACTTGTTCGATCTGTCATATCGAAAACGTATTGTACTTGTAATGATTTATTATTTATATCGAGTTATTTTCAAAACACCTACAACCTCGCAGGACCAATCAGCTAACATCATAATCAACAAAATGTAATTTTTTTTTACAACATGTAATAATATATGACAGTTGATAATTTGTTAAATTTTACTTTCATACAAAAATCAATATCAATTTAATATTAGAGTGATAGAAATAATCAGTGAGTCAGTCTATGAGAAAATAATTATTTTCAGGGAATTTTCTTCAATAGGTGATAAATAAATACACAATAAAAACGTGATCTTAATAACGTTTACGTGCTGCAATGACGTAATTAATTAATATTTTACAGTTAAATTTATTGAGGAAAAACTACCAATGTTATCACAATTATTAATTCCCAAACATGACAAATCTTATTTATCGGACAGTAAATTTAACACTGGCAGCTATTACTCATTAAAAAGATGAAGAAGACTAATATAATAATATATTATAATCATTATTATCGAATAAAATCGGTCGCACAAAAAAAGGGATAAAAACTTGATAATGGCAAATGCGTACGGCGCTAGACTCCTATGATTATCCTATGAGTTGAAGAAGAAAAAAATGTACTTTCCTTTTTTTTTCTAAAAATTTAGAGATCAGCAAAGTAAAAGAAAAGAAAACCTACCCTACCCTATATTGAAATAAGAGCTAGTCTTTTCTTTAAAATAAATTAAATACACCCAAGATTAGCCGGCTAAAGCTAGGGTAGCCGCATTTCGGAGTTTAACCGGGACTAATAGGTACATACTTACGTAATATATAGATTATAACTCATAACCCCTTGCATGCCACAGAATCGTTAGATTCGACAGTCGATGTAATAAATCAATGTTTTCAGAAATAGCTTCACAATAAACCGTATTCTCGGTTGAATTTCGACGTTTCCGATGTAGACAATAGATATGATTTATTTCCATTTTATGTCTGTAAAGACGTCATTGGTAACGTGAATATAAAAAAACGGAATTATTTGCATAGCTGCACGTAACGTTAAAGATAGTAAAGGTCGACCATTTTGAAATTGCTGTTCCTTCCAATGTATATCAAGAACATTTTGTTTGTATAATTAGTGTAATTTTAAAACGGTTCATTTATACGTATCAATATTTTTTGTTCATTATTATGCTTGTTAAAGTTTCATTCAAAATTAATTGAATTATTTTCTTTAAAAATATTTTAAAAAAAATCTTAAGCCTTATCCTGTTACCTATAATAAATTTGAATTATATTCTTTATGTTTATTTTTGAAAAATTAACGTAACTAATCAAAATTACTCACGTTTATAGTTAAAATTAATCTGCTGCATTTTTATGTACGACTATTTTAATTTATAAAAGAAAAAAATAATTAAAATTCAAAGAATTCCTAACGTGACCGTGATAGGCCATTAAAGATGTGATGACATTAATAATAGTATTAAATTAATATTAATTATATCATCCAACCGGATCAGACTATTAACCTTTTGTTTTCTTTTCCCACGACTTTTTGCAGAGTATTGACGTCTTTACTATTCTTTTTCTATTTTCAAAGTATGTTCAGAACCCATTTAATTTTTTTTATTCATTATTATAATAGTATAGATAGGTTAGCGCCACAATCTCGCGAGACAAATCTTGCCTGGCTAATTATTGAAAAATAGTTTTTATGAAAAGAAGTAAGAAAACGCTCTCTTGATGATAATAGATAACGATGCCTATAATTATTATCAGTACAGAGTCCACCAGAATTTTACAGAGATGTAAACCAGCATGTTCTAGGTGCACAACGCCTTTTACTTAAGAGTCATAACTTCTTAAGACTTCTTAGCTTGAAATTGTTTTTTTTTTTAATTCTCATTATATGCACATGGATAGTAGATAATATATAATGATGTATTCAATAAAGTTTGCTGAATACGTAGGGTGATAATAGTTTTTTTGTTTTTAATTTGTATAAGTCAAGTGAGATGGCAAACAACTCTAACGTCATTTTTCTTGCTTCAGTTAGGTGTTCAACGCGCAAAATCCATTGGTTTCTACTTCAAGATAATGAGTTAGTTCTCCGATTGTCGACCTCTATAGTTATAATTACATACTTTCATTAGCTTTGTGTTCAGCGGCCTTAACTGTATGTCAGAGCCAGCGATAATTAAACTAATTTTATATAATCAAACATTCTAGCACTAATAATATTATGTTACAGATTATAGACAATTTTGCATTTCCTTGATTGCTTTCGATGTTTAGAAGACCTTGTGTAAATAGCAGTTATGTTACATTCAATGTTCGTAAAAATTAGGGTGAAATGAAAATGTAGAGTGCATGTTAGTAGTTAGCATAATATTATAATTTTAAATATATGAGTCCACAAAGTTGAAAGCTCGTTGAAATTTACATTTCTTTTTTTTGTTTTTTATTCGTTAGGTATAGGTTAGCCTTTGATCACGATCTAGACTAAACCTAAAAGATGGGATAAATCACTCCCTGGCTTCACTGAATATCATGTCCAAACTCTGTCATAATGACCGCTTGGCGACATATTTTTGTCCAATGGGTGGTAAATAGCTTTAGCCGAAGCCTACCGCCATAAAACCTCAATGTTATAAATGTAAAATATTAACCAAATAGATTAAAAGGAACGTCGAGTCGATTAACTAGATTTATTATAGTATTTGTTTTGGCCTTGGTCGGATACTGCCTTGCAGGCTTCTGACAGCATTGACCTATTTACTGCTTGGTGCATTAGACAGGTTCATGAGCAAATTAACGCCATAAAAATAACATAAATATTGCCTAACCTTGGACGAAGAAAAACTGGATGGAATGTCATGAGAACAATAAGAAGTACACATAGGGATTTTTGGCGGCAAGCCTTGATCATATCATTAGCTCCGCGTCTTTTGCTTAATAATCGTGTAGAATTTGATTGTTAGCGTGTAATAATGGTGGAATATTGCGTGTTAAGTGTTTTTGAATGTGCACAGATGTAGGCAAGTGATATGGTGCTGAAATATGAATTTTGGTGCCCCCTCCAAAACTCCTCCAAACTTTCAGTAAAATTCCACCCATTTTACTGGAAGACTCACGTGACTAGACGAGCTATTAAGCTCACTCTGACTCTGACCTGACTAACTTATTACTTAAAAAATAACATTTAACTTGACACTGGCAAAACACGAAAGTGAAGACCATAATTTAATATCCCGTGAACATTCACGAATTTTACTCGACACTGGCAAAATGCACATGTTGCCATATTATTAAAAAGAAAAAAAAAAAAAAAGTACACAGTGTGATTGTCACACATATTAAATTCGTACTATGCCACAGAGTGCCGAATCAGTGTTGCCACTCGGATCTAAAATACATTTAAAAGAACTTCGCATCAAAATGGTGGAAAATATTAGAGAACCGCCACTGATTCTGACTAAAACTAGACTGTCAAAAATTTATTAAATGGAAAGTTTAGTACGAATTTAAATATTTAATTCAAACTTTAAATTTCTCAGCTTTTAAAGCGTCAAAAGTTGTTAGTAAATAAACGTTAACCGCATTTTTATTATACACAGAACGAATGTTTCTGAAGAGAAGTATGTTTAGCAGCATTTATTAATACTAATGATATTGGGTCAAGATCGGCGTGAATACACAGCTTTAACGATACGTCATAACCACACGACTTCAAACAAACTCTTTTGAGGTTAAAATATAAATTATAAAAAATGTCCTGTAGGATTTATTTCTTCTTAGAATTCTCAGCGGCCAGTGGCCAGTGTTAAGTAGATCAGCTGTTTGAATTAAATTTAGAATCTGAATGTCGAGCACAGAGTATGAATAGTACAAGGATTTAAACTGCAGTAGAAAGCGATTGTGACTGCAAAACACTGCAAAAGTTCTTGAATGCCTTCAAACTATTAGTAAATCCGATCCGGGTTAGATCCGAAGTCCGAAGCCCGATGGATATAAATCGGATATTAGCGCTAGCGGTTGTTTTTTTTCCACCCTCAGAGATCAAAAGTTCATATTTGGTAGAGGTACATTTCAGGGTGCGAGATTTTTCCTCATATAATTTTCTGACGCGCTCGAGCCACTGCGAATATCCCCTCTTTGGCTCCCTACTATTTATAAGCGTGAACTGAGCCGCTAAATATTAGTACCTACTACTTAGCTTCCTAATAATTCAATATGTATAAAATTATATTATCTTTTACTTTAATGCACATTCAATACACGTGCTATCAATACTACGTCGGTACGTGTCTTAAAATCAAAACAAAATGTGACTTTTTAATTAAAATTAGATTTTTAACAGAATCTTGACCTTTTCAGAATTAAAATTAACTTTTATCAAGTAAAAATTTGGTATACAGATTGAATTTAAGGGTCAAGCGAGCATAAGCATAATAATATGTAAGTAGAATACTTTTCAATGAGCAAAATCAGTGCAGCTATTTACCTACGTAAATAGGTTATGTCAGGTAATGTAGAGCCTTCACAATTAGGTCACAGCTGCCTGTATTCATGCTAACAGGTGAAGGCCGGTGCATAGAACACTTTAGAAAAGCTACTTGTGTTTACTTTTGCGTCTTTTCAGATTTATGTTTGAATAGGAAAATATGAAGATTTTTTCTTTTTAATTTTAACTGACTATATAAAATTTATTGCATGTTAACAGCAGAAATACACTATATTTAAATAATTATAATTTATCATTATTAATATTCAGAGTACGTGTTTTAAAATTGAGTCTTTTTGCGTGTTATTTCCATCAAAACTGCTATAAGTCCGTTTCAGTCGAAAGTTTGTAGCTTTGTAGCTTTGACCGTACTAGGCTACGAAAATTTCATAATATTATGCACTACTGGGTAAAATCAAGTACCTACTTGATTTTACCCAGTAATATTGAATCTGAAAAGTAAAAAATTAATCAAAAACATACAAATAATTTAATTCTATTTACAGGTATAATAAATTAATTAGATCTTAAACAGAATAACAAATTAAAATATTTTAATTTATTTTACCTATAACAACACAAAGCATTATCCAACAATTAAATTAATTCGCCATTTTCCTGAAAAAGATTTTCAATACGATCAAAAGTCAAATTGATTCAAAAGATCGATTGAATTTCCAAACATGTCATTCGTCGCATCTCTATCTCCCGCCATTTGACCTAATCTATTTTCAAAATGTCATTCCGAACTTTTTTAGCCGGCCGCCATTTTGGATCGCGATAACAATGCAGACTTCCTTGTGACAATGGGTTATTGTGTACACTGAATACTGTAACTGAAAACATACGGCGAAGGAATGGTCGAATGGTCATGATATGACGTCTGTGCTTGAAGCTACATTACTTAGTATTATCGTTACTAATTCTTGCAATCTAAATATTGTGATGGGTGCCAGCTGTATTCGAGGGCAGTTTTTTTTTTTATTTTGAGAATGGTTTGTAATAGGAAACTTTTTTTCTTTAACTCTAGATTCCAGATTGTCGTTTGGCACGTTCGTGAATTAGCTAATAAATAAGATTTTTATTATTAAAATAATAATATTATGACTATGTTATATAATATTATGTAGAATATTTATAAAATCATTTTTTTATAAGAACAAGTGGGTGGTAGGTAGCAACTAGGTATTACTTAATAGTATACAAAATGTAGAGTGGGAGGACAAAAAAAGCGGGTTTCCCGCCTAAAATTTTGAAATGTCATGTTCGAATTTAGAGAACTAAACTCTATAATATATTTACTGCCTATTTTTTAAGAGTCCTTTTTTGTATCTCACTGTTTGTGTATTTGCCAATGTCATTTTAAATTTAATTAATAAAGACAATAAAATAACTTTAAAAGCTTTTAATATATTAACTATTATTTTACATTATCCTTTCACTGTTCGTGCAGTAATTATTATACAGTTATTATAATAGCCGTTACTGAATCGTATTGCTTCCGCCATTCATTTCAGTTAATCACTTAAGGTTGGTAGTTTTGTTTGATTTTTAAAATTCGAATTGTGTGTCATTAAAGGCACGATTTATGTTTTTTGTTAAGTTGGTATACACAATAATTCGAGTTCAACAAAAATAGCTTTGTAAGAATAAAAAAGATAAGTACTTTTTTTCGTGGAAGTTTATTACATCCCAACTTTGAACCCAATCTATGAGTCAAAGTATTTTTGATATTAATTTTGGTGTTTATAATATGTTTATCCTCTTTCAAGTCTCAAAATGACATGTTTTGAGTTAGGTCACAAAGAATCAATCAATTCCTACAAGGAAAACTTTTTGAAAAATCTCTTCGTGCCCGACCATCCTATTGTTAAGTTTTGAACCAAGATAACATCAACCTTTTTGGAACATCCAGAGTTTTACATATTCTTTTGTTATGACTTGTTAGATTATGAACACATAATAACATCATTTTAAAAATAATCATTTCAGAAAACCCAATAACTGAAAGTCGCCGCTATAAGTAGCTATTTGACATTGGCACATAAGTGTGCAACAAAACGTGCAAATAACATCGTCTTAGAAAAAAAAAATTAACGGCTCCAGGGAAAAATCGATGAATTATTTACTGACAAAATAAGTTAAACTAAAGAAATAAAATGTTTTTTTAACATCACAGTAAAAGAGAAGATGAAGAATAATTCAAATCATTAATCTAATTTTATTACCAACATAAAAACAAAAAAATGGAAGCCACGTATAAGGCCGACCTTTGGAACGTTTGGTATTGAATAACGTATACTTATTACTTAACGCTAAACAAAGGTATACGTGCTTCATATAACAATTTACCTACTACTTATTTCTTTAGAAAAAAAAAACTTTATACACTATACATTTTGAAGCAATAAAGACATGCATGTTTTTTTTTATTTGAATGTATGTGTCAGGATATTCATTGCGTTCTAGATTTAATTTTTTTTTTTTTTTTTAATTTATCCGCGATCAGTCGCTGACTATAGGCAGATGTGTTGAGTGGCTATGTCGTTTGAGGCTCGGACTCATTAGTCCCTCTTCCTTCTGGTAGTAGGTTGTCAAAGATGTGTCTTCTTTTCAACCGCTTTGTTATTTGTGGACGTTCAATTAGCGCCCTAGCCAGTGGGTTCGAGTGGATTTTCAGGCGTTCGCAGTAGCGGCCTCCCAACATCTTTATCTCCTCTTCCACCGTAGGGACCTCCATGTAATCGTGTACTTCTTGGGTTTTTATGTACCATGGGGAATCTGAGATGGCGCGGAGTATTTTATTTTGTGCCCTTTGTATTATTTCACGATTCGATTTGGAAGTTGTGCTCCAGATCTGTATGCCGTAGGTCCATACTGGTTTTAGGATGCTGGTGTAAACCAATCGCTTGTTTATAAGTGATAGGCGTGATTGGGGCCCTAGCAGCCAATACAAGCTTTTAAATCTGCGGTCCAACTCGGCTCTCTTGGTTTTTACATGTTCTTTCCAGGTTAGACGTCTATCCAACATGAAACCAAGGTACTTCACTGAGTCTTTGTGAGGCAGTATTTCTCCACCTAGGTTTACGGGTGGGCAATTTCCTCTGCGTAAAGTGAATGTGACGTGCGTAGATTTGGTAGCGCTTGTGCGGATTCTCCACTTCTGCAGCCATTGCTCGGTTTGCTCAAGGCATGTCTGGAGAGCTATAGAGGCTTTAACTGGTGAAGCTTCACATGCCATAATAGCAGTATCGTCTGCGAATGTAGCCGTTACTGTGTTTGTGGTTTCAGGTAGGTCCGCAGTGTAGATGTTGTACAGTACTGGACCTAGGACTGAACCCTGGGGTACACCGGCTTTTATGTCATAGAATGTGGACTTGCACTCTCCGTGCTTCACTTGAAATATTCTTTGCGAGAGATAGGAGCGAATTACAGGGTAGAATTTATGCGGAAGTTGTGCCTTAACTTTGAGTAATAACCCCTCGTGCCAGACCCTATCAAACGCTTGCTGGATATCCAGGAATGCGGCAGAACAGTATTGTTTTTGTTCCAGACTTTCTCTAATTGTAGAGTACACTCGGTGGACTTGCTCTACTGTCGAATGTCCCTCTCTAAAGCCAAACTGGTGGTTAGGTATTGTTTCGAGACTTTGTTTTACACGTTTTACGAAAAGATTTAAATGAAATTAGAAAATTGTGAATGAATAATTTTAAATTATGTCAGAACGAAACAAAGTTTTCCCGCCATTTCGACCTTTCAAATCATAGACAAAAATGTCAGTCAAAGCCAATTTGCATTTATTGTAGTGTTAAAGTGCGCTTACCTCAATAAAAAAAGGCCTGGCATTAATAATAATTAAAATTTTAATGCAAGCAGTCTCTCGATTGCTCTTTCGTCGATCTATAATTTAATTTGCACACGGAATAAGAATTTATTTTTTTAATTATTTCCCGTAGTCCAGCTGAAAGTTAATTAAATGCATTTCCTGTCAAATAACGTCACACTACATGAAAATATCAATTTAAAATGAGATAAAATATAATGCATTTAAATAAGCAATTTGAAAACACAATGTGATTTTTATGACCTCGTTTATTTTGACAATATTGAGATTGTTATGATGTACTAAATGTAAATTTATTTATATAATTTATTAAAACTACCTATTTATTCAGGATAACAAATTATTATATTATTTTAATGTTGGCAAACGCACAAACACGTTATTACCATTTTTTGCAAGAAAATTAAAAAATATATATAAAAATAAATTGTCATTCAATTTTTAAATCTAGAACAGGACTATTTAAAAAAAAAAAACATTTTGTCAATGGAATAAAATTAAATGTTTCCTTTTACCATCCGTACAAAATCAATTCGACCGTAGTTCACAGGTTGTGAAACATGTAATTTGTAATGTCAATGTCAGTATCATACTTTCTAAATGTTTTGTAAACGTTTTAATTTGATTTTTAAATCAAGATATTAATATTTTAAATCCGTATTCACAATTTCACCACCTCATTCATTGAATCGGATATAAAATGTCTATGTAGCAAATGCATAGGCCGTGTGACTCCAAGAAAATTATGATTTAATGGTTTTAAAAAAGTTGGCATGGGAAATGAAGGTGATATTAATTTAGTGTTTATCTATAAATTAATAAATTAAAAAAATGCTTCTCAAGAAACTACCAAGAAGGTTTAACATCTAGTTTTATAGCAATATGTTAAACTAAAGCTGACGCAGATTCCAAACAGGTTCTACGCTAGGTCTCGCCATAAAAAAACAAGCATTCAGATGCCATAGCAACTACATTAAGATAACGTTCCTGTTTAATATTCTTGATTTATTATAAATACAGTATTGTTATGGTGGTCACGGTGATCGAACACCATAACTTTCCATCAGTTCCGAGCACGAGTTCAATTAGTCAACGAAATGGGCCATTAGCCTTAACAGTTCTATAATAATGGGTTACAAGTCATTGGCGCGCTTTTTGAGCCGCCATTTTGGATGTCACATGTTTTCGGCCAGTGTCATTCCATTGTTTTCTTCGATAATTAAATTATTTGACGTCTACACACTGGTTGTCCTTTGCCAGTATTTAATTTGTTTGGATCATAAATTTATTAAGTGAAATTAAATATAATTTGTTTTCGTAAAAGTGGGACTAACCTAGTAACCAAATTCTTCGCAAATCATAGATAATAATACGTTCTACCTTTCAAAAATCAATGTGGCTAACATTATAAAAACATTCATAAATTAAAATTCAATACTCCTTGGTGAAACATAAACATGGTAGATTATATAAACAATGTAGAAATTAAAGCGGAAGTAATCACTGGAAAGCCTTAAAAACCCCCGCAAACTGCCTATAAAATATTAATTAAACGCGTTTATTAATTAACAATAATCTAGATACAATGTTAATCCTATTGTTTCTTAATTGAACATTTTACAGTTATGGCAACTCGTCCTTAGGACTTCCTGTTCAAGTCTTAGACCCAGTTTCAGGTACATAGAAAATAGAACTTTATCATAATAGATATAGAGTTGGTACTCTTTTGTACAAATTTCTTAGCCGGAAATAAATAGTGAGAGGTGGGTAAATCAAGTTTCAGTGTTTTGGTTGGCAGTTAGTCCAGTTTGAATTTGGAATGGCTAGAACAACATTTGAATTCGCATATAAATATTAATTTTTTGACATCGACAAATGAATGTGACGGAGGAGCCAATAAATATTTATTTTGCTTTAAAAAGTCGTAAACTTAAAATAAATTTATGCACTGTCCAAAATTATTCAATTCATTTATTTACAATGTTTATTAAATTAATAATCTAGCTTGAAACCTTTATAAAGTCATGTGAATTTTTAACAATGAACTCAAATTAGGAAAACGCGGATTTTTTTAACGACTATTTTTAAGAATAGGACCTACTTTCTAGAACAAAGGAAACGATGGACGATAAGCACACAAAGAGGTTTTACTTCTAAATCACATGTTGATCCAATGGAATGTTACATAGACTTCGTGTGACACATTATGCTCATTAGGTATTAAATGCGTTGAAAATTCCCACCTCAGACTGTTAATACTTTACATAATAAATAAACTATTTAAATATTATAATCTCATATTTTTTTTTTATTTTTCTACGGAACTTGTACATTTAAATCACCTTAAGACTATGACAAATAATTCATACGAAATAAATGTTGATTTTGAAAAGAGTTTATAAACAATGAGGTTGAATCTTTTAATAATTAGCAAATGCATAAAATAGTGTCGCAGAAAAAGAAAAAAATACTGAACCAAATTTAAGGGATCAATAATGTCAAAAAATGTAGAACCTATTTCTATTTATTTGAAGATTAACATCTTCAATATTATTAATGCTTCATTGATTCATGCCTTCAGAAATAATTAATAAATACCATACCAACCGAACCTAACAAAAACAAAATAATTTCAAGTTCTAAATTTAACGAAAAAAAAATTTTTCTTCTGTAATTCCGAGATCGTAGTTTGGCGCCACGCGTAGGCATTTGCCAACGAAATTTTTTGCGCGTTTCCTATAAAGCCATAAAGTTTTCTTTTCTAGAGTCTAGATTTCGTCAAAAACTTCCACTGGCCAGTAACAAATAAAAACCATAGACTAACGAGTTAGTGATAGCCACTTAGGTTTATGAGTGCGAAGCCCATTCAAGTGAATTGCCGCTCAGTCAACAGACGGTCAAGTGTGAAGGCCTGCCCGACCTACATTCGGCGAAGCGTGGCTTTTACTACGCTAATGAGCTGTTTTGGCTATTTTTTTAGGCTTATAGAAGAAAAAATCGAAAAAAAAAATTTTTTTTTTAAATCGAAAATGTTCTACGAAACTAAATAATTAGCCATTAAATAATTAGTTCTTTCTACGTTTATAATATGTATCTAAGTCACGCGAAATATTTTTTTCTACATATTTTTATGGTCTATATTATTTATACCTACTATTTCTTAAATACGTCTCTTAATTATTAGATTTTTTAAATTTATGTTTATGTATGTACACCGATTAATGACGATGAATCGATTAGGAAAAACCTTATTTTTAAATAGATAAGTGATTAGTACATGCACTATATTATAAATTGTGATTCCCAAATGGGCTCATATCAATGTAATTAAAATCGGACGCGCAATTTTTTAATTATACGTTAAAATGTGCGTCACACTTTCTAAGTAGCTTTATTTTTATAATTTTCTTGTCAAAATGTTTCTTTAAAATATTTAAAATCTAAAAAAGGACTAAATATAGAAATCATCATCATCCACAGCCTTCTACATCCCACTGCTGTGCATAGGCCTCCTTCATGTTATGCCATATAGAAATGGCATAAATATATTAAATGGCATATAGAAAAAAAAAGTAAATATAGAAAAGGACCCTGAAACTGAATTCCACATTCAAATATACCACAATATCAACCACATCAACGTAGATGTTACAATTTTATTTACCACACGTCAAGTCTACACGGAAAACCCGAGCAGCCTTGGCTTATTATAAATACTCGTATCAATATCCATTTCGCATGCCTTTATTTTATCACATCCGGGGAAACCGAATGTGTGTCAAAACTAAATCACTAAATAAATAATACAGAATACGGCTTTACATTGAGTGAATAAATTATTTTTAAACGTTCTTTTTTCAAATCTTTGAATAGCATTGAAAATCATACCTGCCCAGCGGTTTAACCCGCTGTACTGTAGCCTATACATTATTCCGGGGTCTAAGCTATCTCTATACCATATTTCAAGTCAATCGGTCCACTCGTTTAGGCTTGAAATATATATAACAAACGTACATCCAGACATTCATACATTCTAACAAACTTTAACGTTTATACTATTAGTAAGATAACTAATATAGTATAGTATATATAGTACATATACATAGCCATAGTAGTAGTTAGCTACAAATGGATTCCTCGCGAACTCTCAAATCGATTGTTGTAAACAAAACAGGATTAATATTTTTTCAGCCTTTGTTTTTTTTTACTTATAAATACTAATTTAAATCCAGCCGTTTCTAGGAAGCTAAACATCTTTTGAAACTTTCGTAACCTATGCTATATTAACTTCAGTCAATATAGTGCTTTGGCAAATAAAATATTTTATTTAAAATCTGGTAGAGTCGACCTTCTGTGCATTCCATTTCGTGACTAAACGATGTTATACATCTACAAACATAAACTTTTATATTAATTCCGTACTTCCTATGCCACTTATTTTTAAGAACTTTTGACATCCATACATATAATAAGAATGGAAATTTCTCCCCATTCATTGTGATCCTTTACTAAGGTGAACTGTGAAAATACGCATATGAACAAAACGACGCGAAAAAGTCGCTTGCGCGATCTAATTCGTAAAACATTTTGTCAATTTTTCCTAGGGAAACGTAAAATAAAATAATAAAATAAATAATAATCATTTATATCAGACACATCGCCCCTAATTTACATCAAAAATTCGAAATAAAAGTAATAGAATATAAAGTAAATTCAATTCAAAAAAAAATAGTGCCAAAAACGCTACAGACGCCATCTATCGGTGTGGCTGTAAACTTGTGGTTGACCTTTAGTTTAATTTGGGCTAAATTTGTAAATAGTTTGTGTCACTGGTGTGGTTAAACAACACCACCGATTTGAATAAAATTTTCACTAATACGTTGTAGTTTTCTCTACTTGAACCTTAGTCTTGGTTTTAGTCAAATCGGTTCATAAATAAAAGAGTTATATCAATCTAAAGATTCGCATATAAAATGCTAATAAACAAGAAAGGTAGTCATAGGAACCGCGTAATCAAAAGACAAAACCTCATCGAGTTTGGGCTCATTTGATTCGTCTTGACGAATACTTTGATACTATATAGTAACCAGGGTCCGAAACAGAGCTGGAAGGTGGCCATAGGAACTCCGTGATTAAAAGAAAAAACCCCATCGAGTTTGGGCTCATTTGATTCGTCTTGACGAGTACTTTGATGCTATATAGTAGCCAAACAAATTAGAATTCATTTAAATTAGTAAATGTAACTTATTTCTCAAATGAATCAGCGCCAGCGGAAAATAATCTAATGTGCGCATGATGCGTGTAAATATCAGTAATAAATATCTTTTTGCTGCTTATTTTTAATTTCTAAAACATGTAAAATCATCTGAAGATAAATAGAAAAATTCATTTACAGTTCATTGTAAAAGTAAATTATTTTTCATACAAGCTAGCGCCACGGAAAATAATGGAACTAATGTCCTAAGAAAAAGAAATATCGTTTATTCTGCAAACAGTTTTAGAAAAGAAGTCCCGCGTAACCTAGCGGAACTAAATAATAGATTTTTAATTACTGTGAATACTTCATTTATTATATATTTTTTATTTGTTAGATTAATTAAATATTATGTACCTATTTAATTGAGAAATTAAATATGAGAAATTATGAATTGTTAAAAATCTGTAGATATTTTAACTTAAAATCACGCGATTGTGGCGCTCCATCTAGGGGGATCTTTTGTAAAAATCACTGGTTATCCGGAGACACACAGACATAAAATCTGTTCACACCCATTTAGGCTAAGAACTAATACAACTAGAAGTACCCATATTATGTGTGAGCGTGACGGCAATAGGGAAAATTCTATGTGAAGAAAAAGGAGAACCTATTTTTCTTCCGTCCCTTTCAGCGTGGCTGGTTTATTTGTTTGTCACAAGTTCAAACTATGGTTCAAATGATTTCTTTGTGACAAATATACCATCATTATCTTTTATTTTGTAAGATTTTAAGTGCTTTCAGGGAATAATTAATGGTTTATGTGTACTTATAGTGGTAGTGAAATGGTAGGATGTGCAGTTTTGGGCTGTAAAAGCCGTAGTGAACAACATTAGGAGAAACTATTGCTGTCGCATAGGCGGGCACGCAGTAGTGAACCACCTGCATTTAGGCATACATCCAGACACAAACTGTCACGTTTATAATGTTAGTAAAATTTTGCAATGATTATTATAGAACCTTTTATCTGTGTTATAGATAATCATAGGCGGATTTAGGGAGGGGGGGCAAGGGGCCAAGCCGCCCCCCCCCCCCCCGAGTCATTAAGCAAGCTGCTCGCGCACATATTATAAAGGATGTTTAAGCTTTAGGGGGGGGGGGGGGCAGGGGGCCAAGGTACCCCCAGAAGCATTGTAGAGTTACGAATTTCGCACATATTTCTGAAATAAAATTTTTTTTTCGGCGCTCGCAGCTAGCTGCTCGCGCACTTATTGTAATGGATGTTTAAACTTCCTAACCGCTCAGAGCGAGCTAAACATACACTTTTCGTAATAAAAATTATAATATTTTTGCCCGTCTGCACCTTGCCCCCCCCCCCCCCCCCCCCCCAAACCAAATCCTGGATCCGCCTATGATTTTAGGTATACACCTCAGTGGTAGAGTCCTTCTCACGAATGAGGGCCCGCGGAATTTTGCGGAACTAAATTACATTTTTTCGATAAATTCTGGACTTCATGCCATAAATAATTTTTCACCACTCTCGCACGAAAATAGTGTCTTTGGTCATCGATTTCAGTGAGCAAAAGCCGTTTTTGCTCTCTAGAGAGTAGAGAGGCAAAGTGATTTGAATTTCGAACACAATTTTATTGGCTATGAAAAAGTTGGTGTGTTCTGAAACTTATTTGTGTACAATTTTTATTTAACTGAGATGCACATAATTTTTAATGTTATTTATTGAATTTTAACTTTATAAATTGTATTTTTTCAATAATATTTTAAATAAAATACTATTATAGAATAATAAGTCGTAAGTGAGTTTTTTTTTTTAAATATTATTACAATTTGTTTTTCATAAATATGTCACACACACAAATTTCGAACGCAACTCTTTTAATAAAAATAAAAAAATACAAAATGGCGGGATGTAGAAGTTTAGAGTTTACAGTCAAATGGAGAATGCGTTGTGACGTCATCGATAAATGCCATCTTTGTCTCTCTCTTTTGTATGAGGTAAGTGAGATGGCACTTATAGTTGTCATTTTTCTTGCGACAGTGGTGTTCACAACACATTTTCCATTTGGTTCTAAACCTCTTGGTAAAGATTCAACTAAATATTTTCAACTTAAGTTGTAAACTTTTGCAAATTTCTATTTGTGATCTAATAGTCTGTTTAATTACAAAGAAATGAGTGACCCCAGTGATGAAGGTAGTTGTCTTACGCCAAAAAAGTTGAAAGAACAAGTTTCGAATGCCGAGTTCAGCTATTTGCCTGAAAAATCTAAAGTGAAATATGTAAAGGCGTACGAATCCTTCAATAATTGGCGCCTCTCAAAAAATGCAAAAACATATTCCGAGACCGTGATACTATCATATTTCATGGAACTATCTAAAACAAGAAAATCCAGTACATTATGGAGCATTTTTTCTATGATAAAAGCTGTCTTGAAAACGAAACGTGACCTTGAAATAGAAAAATTTCTGAATGAAGCACCAGACAGTAAATACCTCGCTTTAAAAGTAAGTAAATTGATACAAAAGCTAATTTATTTCAAAGAAAACCTATCTAACTGTACCTATCTAAAAATAAGTAAACTAAATTATTGTTATTTTTTACAGGTTGTATTAATTATTGGCATAAATGGTGCGTGCCGCTCAAATGAATTGTTGAATCTTAAGGTAAACGACGTTGAAAAGCATTCGGACAAATTAATATTAGTAAAATTATTGAATACAAAGACTAAAATCGACAGATCATTCGTCATTAGTGAAGAATATGTGAATGTGGTGGACAAGTATATGGCATTACGACCCGCTAATACAAAAACTTCAAGATTTTTCTTACATTATGATAATGGAAAAAGTAAAAAACAGCCCATAGGCATCAATAAAATCGGTGATATGCCAAAAACGATTGCTAAATTTCTTCAGCTTCCGGACTCCCATCTTTACACTGGGCATTGCCTGAGGCGGACGTCAGCAACACTCTTAGCTGACTCAGGCGCTGATATTACAGTTCTTAAACGCCATGGTGGCTAGAAGTGTAACAAGATTGCAGAAGGATACATCGAAGATTCTAAAGTTATTTAATATGCTAACTTTTAAAATTTGCGATAGTGGCGCCCCGCAAAAAGAACTCCTTTTGTGAAAAGCACTCTACCTATCAGTCACAGTTCCCGATTGAGCAGAAATTTTGCATACCGGGAATCGGATGACAATGCAATAATTTTATGACAGAAGTGATCTGAAGTCTGATGATGGAGCTGAAAGGTGAAATTTGATAGATATATTATAATAAATAGTTTGAGTACGTAGGTATATGATAGTTTCATTTCAGAAAATTTCATTTTAGTTTTTTTTATACAACGATGTAAGAAGATGAGCAAGATGCTCTCCTGATGGTAAGAGATAACGCTGGGATTTAACGAAGGTTAAATTCTGGGTGCACTGCTGAGTCATAAAATGTTAAGATTCTTCAGCCCAGTAATTTCACTAGCCACAGTGCCCTCCTACCGAAGCACAGTAATGTCTGCACATCACTGTTCAGGCGGCAGAATAACTGACACTGTTGGGGTACTAGCCGATCTCCTGCAGAGGAAGTCTACCCACGGTAAAGAGATCACCATTAAATGACGCGGAAAAAAGTCAAGAGTAACTGTACGGAATCAAGCTGTTATTATTCCGTATTTTTATTAGTTTTTCTGATTTAAATGATAATTTGATATATTTTTGTTTACTGTATTTAATCTTGATGTACTATATGTGTAAGTGGTAATTTATTGCCGTTCTAATTTGTACTGTGGTATAGGTATAACGATAGTTCTGGGACTTATCCCAGGACGTCTCTGAAATCTAAGTATTATTCACAAAAAATGTTTCATAATATTATTTACTAGCTTATGCTCGCGGCTTTGCCCGCACGGCAAAATCCTTTCTTAGCAGTGGTCTACGTCATGAAACCTTTCTATGTTCCAAATTTCAACCCAATCCATCTAGCGGTTGAGGCTGTACGTTATACAGATACATCAGTCACTAGCTTATTCTCATGGCTTTGCCCGCATGGACGGGTTACGTTTCATAATACCTACGGTCGTTTCAACTACGGTCGATATAACTACGGTCGATTTGCATAAGTTCATTTCACATATTGGACGACTCGCTTACAGTGCAACTCGCCTGCGGTTGATTAAACTATGGGCATGTGAACTAATGGGCGATTCGGCCAATGTTCATTTGATATATTGGTTAATTCAACTATGGACGACTCACCTACGGTTTATAAATTCTTTGCTACGCGTGTTTTTAGTACAGTATTCAGGGCAAACCGAAATCTGTTGGTTAGGTTAGGTTTGAACAGTGACCACAATGCGCGAGCGCCAGATATTTTTCTTATTACTGAATTATTTATCCTGTGTCATGGCATCTTCAGGCATTTTGGCATCTTCTTTCATCTACCTCATCATGGCAAAGTGGCATAATAAAAACAACACGTTTCTGAATTCTGTACTATAAACAAGTATTTTTTAGCTGTCATACCTGACTAGCAGCCGGAAACGTGGTCTAAAAATACGTGAACGGTCCGTTAGTTCGGTCAAAAATAGGCAAATCGTCCAATAGTTTAATCAACCATAGCTCAATCGACCGTAGCTGAGTTAACCGTAGGCGAATCGTCCAATATTGATTTCAACCAATAGTTATTATGAACGTAGGCGAAACGTCCAATAGACATTTTGAATAGTAGGTGATTCGATCGTAGTTACATATTGGCAAGGTTTGCCAGCCTTTACTAATTCTACGCCCATTAAGTCGCAGAAAACCCGTGAATTGAATCCCTCTTTTCCGTGGGATTGGAAATCGAATTAAATGGTCTGTATCAAATTCATTAATATTTGAATAATTTACTGTCACGCGCTACGAAGTGCGCGCGGGTCAGCTAGTTGAAAATATTCGTATTAAATTTACTTTGTACTACCTACATCTATATCTACCCGTACCAGGCAAACTCTCATTCTATTATTTATATTAATCAAACTAATATAGACCTCTGTCCAGAGTCGAATATTTAACAAGTTAGGGCTTGTTCACGTGAATGCGCGGGCGCGGGCGCGGGCGCCAAATATCAAACATATTATGACGTGCTATGAAGGTGTTCACGTACAACGCACGTGCGGTGTGAGCAAAGTCTGTCGCGCCCGCGCCCGCGCCCGCACCCGCGTGTTATAGCGTGAACTTATTGTGCAAGTTGTTTCATATAGCGGTTTTTTAAATAAATTTAAGGTAAGCCTTTGACCAGGATCTCGCGTGATGTTAAGTGACGATGCGGCCGTAGATGGCAGCAGACTATACCTAGAAGGCGGGATAAATCCCTCCCTGGCTTCACTGAACGATATGGCGAGTGGCGAGGTATTATTAAAATTGCGTCGGCGCTAAAAGACAAATAAGCCATATCACTTAACATCAGGCGAACGGCGAACACTCGTTTTTTTTCTTTTTCATATAAAATACAATGAAATACTAAACATACATTTTGAAACGTTAATATTATTAACATTGCTAAATATATTTTTGCAAGGTCGGGGAAACCCGCAGTAATATTGCATTCTAAACCAGTTTTGGTCAGTTTCTTCGTATTTATTTTATTTATTATCCTTTTGATCAGATTTTGTTCGATACATTTAATCTAAAGGCAAATTCGACTAAACTTAAACCAATATAACAATTTTCAAAATTCGATTAACATGTCCGTCAAATCACAGAAAAAAAAAAACCGGTCAAGTACGAGTGGGACTCGAGCACCGAGGGTTCCGTACAAACCTACAGGTTTCTCCCGCACCCTAAAGAAAAGTGGGTATATTATTATATACTGTGGGTTTTGATTCCCTTGCGAGCTTGAAAATAATCGGCTGAAATTGCTGTTTCTTTTGATTGCGTTGACATAGATGTTTGATTTTTTCACAGCTTAAAGTTATTATAAAACTGAGTATTTAGTATGAATTTCAATTCAATAACTGTACGCGTTCTTGAGGAAAGGTATAGTAAATACAAAATTATTAAAAATATTTTTTTATATGATGAAACTAAAAATGTACAGTTTTTGCAATTTTTCCTGTGCCTGTGATTTAAGACGTTGCTGTGTACCAAATTTCAAGATTCTGAGTTAACGGCAAGTACCCTGTAGGTTTTGATTTCCTTGAGAGTAGTCGCGAGTTAAAAAATACGGCTAAAATTGCTGTTTCTTTTGAATGCGTAAAGATAGAGGTTTGATTTTATTACAGTTTAAAGGTATAATAGACCTTAGTATTTGATATTAATTTCAGTTTAATACCTGCACGCGTTCATGAGAAATAAAGTAGTAAGTATGAAATTATTAAAAATATTTTTTTTTATGATGTAACTAAAAATGTACAATTTTCGCAATTTTTCCTTTATCTGTGCTCTAAGGAGTTGCTTCGTGCCAAATTTCAAGATTGTATGATCACGGGAAGTACCCTGTAGGTTTTGATTTTTTGAGAGTAGTCGCGGGTTTAAAATTACGACTAAAATTGCTGTTTCTTTTGAATGCGTTGAGACTGAGGTTTGATTTTATTTAAGTTTAAAGGTATTACAGACCTTAGTATTTGATATGAATTTCAATTTAATACGTTTACGAGTTCATGAGAAAAAGGGTAGTAGGTATAAAATTATTCAAAATATTTTTTTCATATGATGAAAATAAAAATTTATAATTTTCGCAATTTTTCCTTTATCTGTGCTCTAAGGAGTTACTTTGTGCCAAATTTCAATATTCTGAGTTCACGGGAAATGCCCCGTAGGTTTTGATTTATTTGGTAATGTCGAAAATTTGCTGAAATTTACGACATATTCGACTATATCTTTTGATTGCGTTGGCCTAGAAGTGTGAAATTTTCACAGCTCTAAGAGGCAATAGACCTTAGTATTTCCTATAAATTTCAGCTTGTTGCCTCCACGCGTTCCTGAGAAAAATGGTCTTGACAGACAGACAGACAGACGGACAACAAAGTGATCCTATAAGGGTTCCGTTTTTTCCTTTTGAGGTACGGAACCCTAAAAACACATTTCAGAAGTGTAGGTTCAATTATTACTACATTAAAAAAAACACTAGACAACATAGATTGTTACAGTACATATGTATCATATTGCAATGAATTGCCTTTTGTAATTTTCTACTAAATAAATTATATCTGCAAAAATGTTACAGAATCGCCAATAGTTACAAGTTTAATTTAACCAACTTTTTTGTAATACTTTTCGAAATAAAGATGTTTATTATTATTCTGTATATAATATCTGTACAATCTTAAATTAATTATTTTACAATATTTCAAAAAAATATTGTATTTAAAAATAAACACATTGTAAAAATCTTAACTTATGATTATTGTAATTAGTTTTGAAAGCTTAAGTTTTTTGATCAATATGATAACCTCCTTTTTTTAAATCGGGTAATAAGTAAAATCACAATTGGTAGGCAGGCAAAAAGTATGAATATGATCATGCTCGATCCGCGTGCTCAATTGTTCTTGAGGATGTTGCTAACGCACTCCATCCTTTGATCAACCCTCGGTACCTTCCTGGTAAAGGAAATTCGGCCGTTTATTGCAATCAAAACCACTTAAACTCCGTGTAAATTTACCTACTAAAATGTAACCAAACGACTCTTATGATACACTATGTGATATCAGTATAATTTAGTAAAATTACTCATAATGCCTGAATTTATAGTAAACTAGCTGCACCCAGCGGTTTTACCGGCTGTTCTATATTCTATGTGTTTTCTTTCCAAGGTCTATCTCTATACCAAATTTCAGCTTAATCGGTCCACCCATTTAGGCGTGAAAGAATAACAAACATCCATCCAGAAATCCATACCATTCTTACAAACTTTCACGATTATAATACATATTAGTAAGATTAAGAAGCAAGTGAATTTGCGGGCCATAGCTAGTATTTAGTATTTATATATGCTAGTATTATTACAATTACCTTATTGTTTATATTTCTTACCCACACACGACTTTGTGTCGACCTCGACACAATTTTGCAATTTTTTTTGTTCGTCCAAAATGGCGAATGGATTAACGACTTGCACTTTATGGTAAATGAACATAATTAAGTTTAAATGGTCCCATTATTTATTTAATTTCCTATTATGCTGCGGCCTTTGACACAGATATACAAAACTTTAGAAAAATAATATAATTTATTGAGGTAGATTAGTATATATACTTATTAGAATTTAGCAGATTAACCTTAGAAAAAGTAAAATCAATATACAGTCTTCTAATCTTAATATCAAAAGCGGCAGACTTATCGCTTACAACGTCAGACTACCAGACTACCAGGAGAAAAGACACATTTTCAAATTGAAAATTTTAATAAATTATTAAAATCATATTATTATTGATATTATTATTGTTTTTTTTTTTTTTTTTACCGGGGGTAGACTTCCTTTGCAGGAGGTCGTCTAGGTGGGTACCCCAACAGTGCCAGTTATTCTACCGCCTGAGCAGTAATGTGCAAACGTTACTGTGCTTCGGTAGGAGGGGACTGTAGCTAGTGAAATTACTGGGCTAAAGAGAGAAACATCTTTTGACTCTTGAGTAAGAAGCGTTGGTGCAGTGCGCCTAGAATTGCACATCATTGTGAAATTCTGGGTAGCACTGTACTGATTATGGGCATCGTTATCTCTTAACATCAGGAGAGCGTCTTGCTCGTCTTCTTACTTCTCCACATAAAAAAAAATCATTATGCACATATTATGGCATTATTATGAATCTATCATAATAGTAACAATAAAAGAGATCCTTTTACAATACCTCTGCAATATGACTCCACGTACAAACCACAGAGTCGATACGCTTATTATATCACGATGATGTACAATGCGAGTGATAAGTGAAGCCAGTGTTGGCCTCCGAGGGGTTTTATTTATTTATTTATTGAAATAATAGTGGGTACGTACCTATTATTGCCGGCCTTGCACTCCCGCCGACAAATGAGTCCCACATAACCCGTGCCTCTCCCCCGGGAAGTACGGGTATGCTATAAATGCATTTCCCCTCGTAAAAAAAAGGTAGGAGTGTGGTCTTGTCTCGCTCTCAAAATGAACTGTCATACTACCATACAATGTACTTTGAGGTTGTATGGGATGACAGTTTGACTGGACAACAAAATAATACGTCGCAGCATTTTGCTAAAAAAATTCTCAAATAAATTTGTAATTATTTCGAAAACTAAACGACTTGGTAACTAACATCAAGTTTATGTAGTAAAATTGCACTTTTTGAGATGTCACGCTGTCATCGTAAGTGGACAATGTATACACAGTTGTATTTTGTCTCCTCTGTCGTACCTAAGATAAAATAAAAATATATCTATGGCAAAAACAAAAGGTAACCTTCAAAGTAAAATAAACATGATACATAAATGTAAACTATTACAAAACATTAGAAATCCATACATATGTTACAAGACGATTCCGCCTGCGATGTTAAATTGCATGCCACATGCATAAATGCCATATTAAAATGACATTTGAAAATCTAATGTCCCTTTATATGCTAAGGTCAGAGGAAAGCCAAGGTCATAGCTTTTATTTGTGTCCAAGGGTGGTAAGGAACAATCTGGAACTGATTAATAAAGATAGATGGTCGAAGGTTGACAGAGAGATGGCATAGTAACATGGTTGCATAAGAAAATTCTAGGACAATCAACAGGTACTTTGTCACTGTGTAGCATCATTTGCTAAGTGGGTCGTGGGTAGGTACCTAAGAGGTACCTATTGTGAATTCAAAATTTGAAGAAAATTGGTCTTTAATATTTTGAGCATTAATATTCTTAGATTAATGTATAATGTGTTAAAAAAAGTAAACATTTATATTTTTTAAGCAATTTCGATTTTTTTTTAAATAATATTTATAATCTTAGGTAGAATAGAAGCACTAGCAGCAGTAATGAGCAGGTATTCTCAAGGTTCTTTATTTTTCTCCTGAAACCGAACAAATTTTAGAGACGAACACATAGAGATAGTTTCGAAATTCTCAATGTTTTGTTTTCTTTAAACCGGAAAAATATAATTTAATTCAACACCCATAGATCACAACACTTAGTCCCTGTACCTAAAAGTTTAATAAGCCTTATTAACATACCCAGTAAAAACCTAAAAATAACCAACCAACAAAAAAAAAACTAAAAATGCATACTAACATTATTTACCTTAGTATCAACATAAATTAATTAAAACTATAAATAAACAAAGAAGCAACAAGGAAGGTGATAATGACTAAAATAGTCGACATAGACCTAATTCCGACTTGAAATAAAACCGACTTTACTCCCAAACACTGATAAAAGAACAACTAACCACGGAATAAATAACAAAAAGAACGGCTATCATAAAAACTCTTTTAATGGCAACCACAATTTACAATTCGAGAGTGCTGCTGTTACTCGTCTGTTGCTTTACATCTTACAATCAAACATTTTTTAAAATTATAATTAAACCATAGAGTTTTTGTGGAAATGGAGAAATTCTAAAAGCAGTCGTTTTGTATAGTCAAATAAACAATAAAAATGAATAATTGACTGTTTATTATAATAATTTTATTTTGTTTATAATAGATACCAGAAAGGGATTCATAGGTGGTATGGTGGTATGGTTAAATCTGCTAATCAAGATCAAGATTAAAAAATAATTAATGAAAGGATAACGAAAACATATTCATACTCATAATAATATTATTATGTCCTCCTGTAATGCCGGTTTTGATACAAAAATCGTGATGGCCGATCTAATATTAATTAATCTGTTCCACCAACGTGTAACGTGATTGTTTAAATAAACAGCAGTTTGTCAATCACTAACAAATAGTTTTGGTGACCTTCCCTTGAAGGCTGAGGCTTTTAACACGCCTCCGACAAAACCATAACATCTCGACGTCAACGCACAGAGAAAAATACGTTTTAATAGGCAATAAGTATAAAAAATGTACAAGTACAGCAGTCTAATCGCTTAACAACGATTTCTTTAATACAACCACCGGATAATGAACTGGTTTTTAGATATTTTATGTCATGTGACTAACAAGGTTAAAATTAAAAAAAAAAAACAGACAACATTATTTGAGATACATGTAAGTATTACCAATTACCAGTATTTAAAACATAGCGTGAAGACCTCAAAAATTGCATCCTACAAGCAAATTATTGAGAACAATAATAAAATAATAGTTATTATTGATATGAATGGAGCCCTTGACTAGAGTACGGATAAAATTAATACTAATTAATAAAATGATAACTTAATATTTTAAAAATTGAATTTAATCACGCCTTGCTAAATTAAGACTAATCCAAAAAAAAACGGTCGGTTAAATTTCGGTCAGGTTTTAATAGGCCTTTAATCGTCTTAACAATGTTAATAGGTAGGCGAGATGTGTTAAACCCCTTATTATGAAGTAAAATAAGAAATATCTAATTCCCTAAAAATAAAACACAAATAAACCAGAGTTCGACGATAGGAGAGGTCGAGTTTTAGTTAACTGATGACAAGCTAACCTCTTATAGAGACCCTGAGACGATCTTGATTTTAAATATAATACGTAAGTTTACTCTCAATCACTCAGCAGGTTTAATGTCTTGAAATTTAATAGGCATTGTTTAAAAACAGATATAAATAAAATGGATTTTATGGATACGGGTTAATTTATAAAACAAATTGAGAATTTTTTCACGAGAATAAAATTTTGAACACAAATTGAGTTGGGATTTACTGATATTCAGACAAGGCTTTGTACTAAGAGTTTCGTACCTCTAAAGTCTAAAGGAAAACACAATAACCCTTATAGGACTACTCGGTCATCCGTCTGTCTGTCAAGACACTTTTACTCCAGAACGCGTAGAGTTATCGAGTTGAATTGTTTTTATTTTGTTGAGTGATGAGTCTTAGAGATACTCTGATAATTTTCTGTTAGATAGGTAGGTACAGTCAACTACAAAGAGATGTATCCATGTTAGTCTTACAAAATTAAGGAACTTTTAGTATGCAAAAATTATTTACCTTTACTTCGTGACATTTTCAGTATCCACCAAATCTTATACTATATTCGATTCATTTTAAATGCTATTATTATTATGTATCACCTAAGGAAAAGTAGTGGGATACATCATTGTTGCATATTAAACGAGTCGATGATAATATAAAGTTTGATTGCTACTAGAAATGTCACGAACCAAGGGTAGTTCATTGTGGCAAATGAAAATTTACTTTATTTTGTAAGCCTAACATGGATACATCTCTTTGTAGTTGACTGTACAAAGTGCGTGAGGTCCACTAGTTAAAAATATTAAAATTAAAAGTATGAACAACATTTTGAACTTTAGTCAAGTCATAAAGTCTTATTAAATTCCATAGGAAAAAAAATTTTTCTTCAAATACTTTAAACTGCTCATCCTTCGTGACGGTATTTTTATAGATTATTTTATTGATTGTAAACTCGATAACGGAACTACGAAAGCAAGGAAGCAAATTTGTGTAAACACAATTCGACCTTTGATCAACCGGTTTTTATTTCCGATGATTGATTTTTTATAAATTGATTGATTTGAAAGAATGTTCCTCGAGTTTGAATTATTATAGAAAGCATAATTTGTTAATACTTAGAAAGTTACTGAATTATTAATAAGATCTAATTTTATCTTATGCTATTAATTTTATGTAGAAAAC
The DNA here is from genome assembly GCA_947507615.1 of Hemithea aestivaria. NCBI lineage: Eukaryota > Metazoa > Arthropoda > Insecta > Lepidoptera > Geometridae > Hemithea > Hemithea aestivaria. The sequence continues at coordinate 4,187,221 of OX382343.1, forward strand.
CCCACTACTTGTTTTCTTATAAACTTTAAACTTTAAGGTAAAATTTCCGCAGAATCTAGATCGTAACTCGTAACGAACAATATCTATATTATGAATCGCAACTCATTTTACAACATACGTAAAATGGAGATAATAATGCCACATGCTCCTTTCTGCGTAATGTCACTATAACTTTTTTTAAATGGAAGTGATAAGAAGACGTACGAAACGCTCCACAGATTTCCGATAGTAAGCTCATAATCACTAAAGTGCTAACTAGGATTACACAATGATATAAATTCTAGATGCTCTGCACCAACTCTTCTTATCAAGGGTCATAAGATGTTAAAACTCTTCAGCCTAGTAATTTCTCCAACAGACTTGAGTTTCGTTTATTAACAACTGCTACAAAATTACTGCCATTGCAAACATGTAGGAGATATTAAATGGTACTTTCATTTTAGAATCATTATTTTTAAAATGCCAGTGCAACGCGTTACAAAATGATTTTACAATCGCATCATTACCATCACCACTCGTGTTGCAATTCTTTAATGATATCGAAACTTAAAAACTACTTGAAACATCCAAAATTCTGACACACCTTACACTTTTTTGTGGTCCGACCATCATTATCAAGAGCCTCAGTTTGCGCAACAAACCTTGCTAAATCAGTTGTAATGTCTATTATAGAGAGGAAAACAATTATTAAATTGTTATCAGTAAAGTTATATCAAACAGTAAATGTAACTCGGTCACGTCGTACGAATGTTGCCGAGGGCTTACGAAAGGCTCTCGACTCTTGCATAGTCCAATGTTCAGTTTCATTCTTAAACATCCATGTTGAGACATTAAGGTAAGCTGCTTGAAGAATTAAAACATTCCTTTCTCGCGAACGGTTCAAATTCATGTGGTGGAAATAGAACTACTTTCTCGGAACATTTTCATCGTCGTTGTCGATTTTGGAAGCGGAAAATGTAGTTTATAAACACTTGCCACTAATTTATACGCTAAATCCGTTCGAAGTCATTACAATACGATTTGCGAATTCTGATTTGGGTCGAACCAAATAAATCAGATTAGTTCGATGTAAATCAAACGTTATACGCAAAACAAAGTCGGGCATGCGGCTAGGGGCGGTAAACAACCTTGAATGCGTCGCCCATGTTTGCCCCTCGGTTAAACACGACCCGCTGTGTAAATATTGACGTAGCTAGCGTGTGGAACGTACTTGAGCTTGTTTTCTCTTGTTCTAGGTTCGTAATCAACTTGCTGGCGACGAATCTGCTGACCACCTCCCTGCTGGCGCCCGCGCTTTTCGGCGAGCACTCCGCCAGGGAGGAGCAGACGCGCATGTGGATGGAGGCGGGCAACGCCGCCGCGGCTGCGTGCAGCCTGGCCGCGCTGCTCGCAGTCATGCTGATCGCGCTGGACCAGCACCACGCGGTCACCGACCCGCTGCGCTGCCACATGCGCCTGCTGCAGCGGCGGCCGGCCTCGCTCTGCGCCGCCACCTGGTTCACCGCGCTAACCGCGGCCGCCATACGCGCGGCTATCGCCGTCGTCCGCTACTTCTACCCGCGCGAGCCCGCCGTCCAGGGAGTCGAGCTGGCCTACTGCATAGTGTACTTAATGCTCGGAGTCGTCACTCCGACCGCCATCGTCTGCTTCATGTACGCGAGGATCTACGGGGCGGCGCGCTCGTCGGGATTGCGAGCGCGAGCGCACGGAGCCAGCGCGCTACAGTTACATGAACCTCAACACAATCTACCGGATCTGATCGAGGAGGGCGAGGGACTGACCCTCAGAATAGACGGACCGGAGAACGCCGTCGAGAACGATCGTAAATTCGGACCTTTCCTGCTTCCTCCGGAGAGGCCGGTGCGTTGCCCGTCCGTCGCCAGTCTGCGGAACGCGAAAAAAGAGGACAAATCGAACGAGGATCTCAGAAAGGGTCTGCCGGCCGTGAGCTCGGCGCCGTCGCTCGCGGCCCCGCTGCTCGCCGTTCAGAGACCTTCACCGCAACCCTCGCACAACGGATCGAGGATAACGTCGATAAGATGCAGAATCTCGAACGCATCACTGTTCAGATACAGAGAAGAATCTCGCGCGGCCCGCGTGGGGTTGTTGACGGGCGCGCTGGTGCTGCTGCACGCGCCGCACGCGGTGTGGGCGGTGGTGGCGGCGGTGGCGCCTGGTCTGGCGGCATGCGCGCGGACGCCTGCGCTCGCGCTGCTGCTGCTCGCCTCGGCCTTGTCTCCGTTTCTGTTCGCGCTGCGGTCGCGCCGCGTGCAGCGAGAGGCGCGACGACTGCTGCTGCCGGAAAAGAGCGCGTGGGAAAGGAACGCCGGCGCGGCGTCGGCTGCGGCGGTGGACGGGCAGCGAGCCCGGGCTGCGCTCGAGCTGCTGCGGACGTTGACGCCGGGCAGCGGGGAGGTTCCAGCGTCGGGAAACGGAGAATCGGGGGGCGCCTGCCGCAGCTCCTTCAGCTCTGGCGGCAGCACACAGCTGTCCTCGGCCTCGGACGAGTGACCGCCGCCCCCCCGGGTCCGCTTCGGCCCGCGTCCCACCGCTCTACTCATCTGTGATACTAGGATAAGCCGCACTGCGCTCGGCGCGACCGTTAGACTGATTTAGTATTAAGTTTAATTTATTAATGTGTCCATATGTACCTTTCCGCTGAGCGGGACCGATTTTATTACCTGATATCGTAATTATGTGTAATGAAAGATATTAAATTCGTATTGAAATGAAGTTGTTGTTTCAATTATGTTAGATGACCCTGATCGATGTTGCGGTTTGTCTCGACCGCAGATCGTACACATAAATTGAGGAAGAAATATGATAAACTAGGTACCTGGTCATTCCAAACTGGGGTAGAAAGTGCTTAAGAGAAAGTCAAATTCATCGTAGGTTTATTACATTACCTACTTGTATAGTTTATAGGCTACTTACATATAGGAAAAACATATGAGGCGAATGCTTTATGGCTATAAAAGTTGAGATCATTCAAGTTTAAAATGAACCTACCAAATGTTTAATATTAAGTAACATAGCTGGCATTTTAAGACTGGACGATCTCTGTTCTAAGCCTCGAAAGATCTTAAAAAAGATAAATTACAACATGACCTTCTGGGCCTGTTATCAAAAACCTTACCATTAGTACAGGCTTGAATCTTATACCTACTAAATTAAAAAAAAAACAGGACTTGAACGTATTTTAAGTAACTATCTTCAAAGATTATCAACTGGCACCACTCGACACTCAACGAGCCGCTTCTGCTGCTGATCTTCTGGACTTCAAGAGAGAACATTAATTATAATATTAGGACTAAGTATACCTATTGACTGAGCAAAACAAAACCTTGAAATTGATCTCTAGACCTTCTTATATTTTACCATCAAAAGTAATTTCCATATATATTATCTCTTTTTTATGCAAACAAGCAAGAAGACGAGCAAGACGCTTTCCTAATATTAAGAGATAACTCTGCCCATAATTATCAGTACAGTGCTACCTAGGATTTCACAATGATGTGAAATTCTAGGTGCACTTCATCACGCTTCTTACTCAAGAGTCATAAGATGTTAAGACTCTTTAGCCCAGTAATCTCACTAGCTACAGTGCCCTCCTACCAAAGCACAGTAATGTTTGCACATCACTGCTCAGGCGGTAGAATAACTGGCACTGTTGGGGTACCCACCTAGACGACCTCCTGCAAAGGAAGTCTACCCCCGGTAAACTATTATCATCCTAGTTTCTACATAGGAACTATTCAGTATTCTATGACATATTCTGTAAGTATCAAAAACTACTTAGCTACTGGTTTTCCCAATAAGCATCATCATTGTTAAGATACATAATGAGATAGCAAACAAGATAAATATAATATAGAAACAATATGTTAGGATTAGATAATGGTAGGTATCCTAGATAAACTATACTAGGAAAGTGTAACTGACTGAGATACCGACAGATGTATCACCGAACAGCTCAAAGAGCAGATAGAATTGAGTAAAATTTGGCACAGAGATAAATATAATATTTGATATTGTGCTCTAGACATCCTCTAAGAAAGGATTTTTTTGATTTTCAACGGGGGCATAACTGCGTAAATAAGCTAGTGTAGGAAAAAAGGAGACTAGCACAGCTCAATCCGCTAAACAGATTGGGTTAAAATTTGGAATCACAGATCACTATATGTACTAATACTATTTGGAACACGTAGGTGTAGATTTTATGACGTAGGTAAACCTTTTTTTAAACCCAAGAAAAAATGCGTCACTATGCGCCGCGCAGTCTAGTCTGTGAGACTTCTCAGCCAAAATTGGGTGTGGACATAGGCGGATTTAGGGGGGAGGGGCAGGGGGCCAAGGCCCCCCCCCCCCCCTATTTTTCTCGACTTATTTTAATGATATTTGAACTTTCTAACTGTTCAAAGCAAGCTAAACACACTTTTCGTAGTAAAAATTATAATATTTTTGCCCGTCTGCACCTTAGGCCCACCCAGGACCAAATCCTGGATCCGCCCTTGGGTGTGGATACCCACTAAATCTGTGGTATCTATAGGGTTATTTTTAAAACACCTGCCACCTCGCAGGATCAAATAGCTAATAACATCATAAACAACACATATCTGTTATATGTGACTTTTGTTAATTTGTTACATTTTACTTTCATCTTCTTCTTTCGGTGCCTCTCCAACTAGTGAAGGTTGGCAGTCAGTTCAGCATATTTCTCCCTTCGCGAGGCGGAACAGTTCGGCGGCACTCGCTACTTACACTCGCTCGTTACTTTCATACGAAAATCAATATCAATTGAATATTCCATCTGAATAAGGTGGCGCAACATAGAGACACATGGAGAAACTTGAGAGAGGTCTTTGGTTTTTTTTTTTGGTCTTTGTTCTTGAGAGTCAGTGGGACAGCATAGACTAAATAAAAATAAAAAAATAATCAAAACATCCATCTGAATGCTCTGAATAATTATTTTTATATATGTATAAGTAAAATGTAACAAATTAGCAAAAGACATATCACGTGTTATTGTTGTGTTGTGTTATTGTTATGTTAGCTGCCTGATCCTTCGAGGTTGCAGGTGTTTTAAAAATAACCCTGTATAATAATGTTTTTTATGTTATTTTATTTGGAAAAAAAAACAGCTTATAACTATAGAAAAACTTATAAAAAATGAGAATACAATAAACACTTAGCCTAAATATTTTTCACTGATAGAGTAATTGAGTAAACTTTTATATTGCGAGGTATTTGCTTAGCAGTGGGACAGAATAGATTTTAATAAAAATTGTAATAATAATATCACACAAGTATACCTAAAACCTACTGCTACACTTGTTAGTAACAGTGATATGTTATCAAAAGACAGGCAAATGTTGACACATTGTTATGTAAAACAAACGAAAGACAAGAATCGATGAAAACTGAAACAATGCGCATTGTCCGTTGGTAACGCAACCTCATTCGATACTTAATTGTTTAATAATATTTGTAAAAGAATCGATTTCTGTTTTTAACGTCTTTAAACAGAAGGGCTATGATGAGAAAACATTACTGTTCATCGATAGGAGAGCACTGTAGCTAGTGTAATTACTGGGCTGAATAGTCTTAATAATCTTATGACTCTTAAGTAGCGCAGTTCCTAGAATTTTATGTCATTGTAAAATCCTGGGTAGCTCAAACTCAAACTCAAAATTCATTTATTTAAATAGGCTACATTGGAACACTTTTGGAAGTCAATTTTACATTATTCTTTTTTAACACTCTACCGCTCGTTCGCAAGGTACCTCTATGAGAAGAAAGCTCTGTACTAATTATAATGGACAGCGTTCTATCTTACCACAAGGATAGCGTCTTGCTCGTCTTCTTACTTATAATTAGTACTGTTACAGTGCTACACAAGAGATCCTAATGAAGTAAAATTACAGGTGCACTGCGCCAATGCTTTTTACTCAGGAGTCATAAGATGTTAAGAAAATATCCCTATGAGATTTTTTTTGTCACGGGTCTCGTGCCTTTATTTCTCTTTACGTATCATAACTCTATGATTCTATCTAATAGGGTAACCTTGACCGAGCTAAAAGAAATGATTAGACAATAAATGGATGCTATTTATTACAATAATATTAAGGAATGAGGCTTCTATCAGCAACATTGAATCTTTAGACTTTGAGTTTTAGAAAAATCATGAATACGCTCTATGCCCTCTACTACTACCTAGCAGGTAGTACCTACTCCCAAGAAATAAATTTAACAAAAATAATATTAAGTAGTATGTACCTTCTTCAATTTAAAAAATATATTCAACATATTTGAAGCTCATTTTATCGAGCTTTTCGATTTTCATAAAGCAAGACATTTTATTTTAATTCATAACTGGAAAACCGTTCAACCGATTTCTATAAAATATTTAAATAGAACAACTTAGGAAGTAAACACTTTGTAACAAAGAATTTTCTAAATACCTAATGAGTGAACATACATAAAAAGATTCTGAACAATCGAGCTTTATTCATTTTTTAAGTCACTTAAAAACATTTTTACTCTTCTTTTAGTTCAACCTTTATAACATGACATGCAGTGAATTCATTTTACTCCTCTTTTACTTTCGACCTTTTCGAAATTATAACCAAGGTTATAAAAATCAATGGATAAGACAATGATCACTCAAACACTAATGTTTAGGAGCGATCCATTTGGTATAATTGTTACAATGATGATTTATTATAGCAGGTGTTTCTTTTAGCTCGGTGATGTAAGAAATAGGGATACATATTTAGGTTAACATTTTTTAAATCATTTTATAGGTTAGCCTTTGACCACGGTATCGCGTGATTTGACACTGTCAGAGTCAACTGACTGTGACAGTGTCAAATTTCAATTTATAGGTTGTGTGGCCAACCTATATGATGCAGTTTCAGGTTGTCGAGATTACTATAGGGCCTGCAACATGACCTAACGATAAAAAAAAGATAAAACTTTAATGTAGCCAGCTTTTTAGGCGCCTTTCCGCAAACTCTTCTGCAAACTCAATGACGTTTTTTAATGTCATGAAAATTAAGGTTAATTTTATTAGTAAAAGAAATTAGTTCATTGAATTGGTAAACTTTAAAATTAAATGTTGCAGTGATATGAAATTGAACTTTTAGTATCAAATTCAAGGACATAATAAGGAATTTGTGATAGTCTGCTATGTCAGGCAGGTGTGACAACGCGTGACTTTACCTGTACCAACTAATTATAATAATATATTAGTAAAACGGGTTTAAAATAAAATATTATGTAATACATACTTAAATGTTAATTACGGAAAGGGGGACATCTTCAGATCTAGTTGGTCTCGTTTTAATCAAAGTGATTAATTGAACTTCTCTATGGATCTGGTTTTGTGAGAAAATAAAACCGAACAAAAGCAAGTCGGCCTCGGCTACCGAAGGTTTCGTACAATTGGTATTTAATTGTAATCTTTACAAAAAAAAACAGCAAAAAGTTCAGGTACCTATCACCCATCCAAATACGTACGACCATAACATTGCTTAACTTGATGATTGATTTAATTATCACACTAATATCAAAGAATAAAAACTATTAGCCTCTATAAATTACGTAGTAAGTAATTTATAGAGGCTAATATTATAAAGGCGAAAGTTTGTGAGTGAGTGTGTAATGTTGGTTCTTCATGTCTAAACGGGTGAACCGATTGAGCTGAAATTTGGTATAGAGATAGCTAAGACCCTGGAATAACACATACAGAACAGCGAGTAAAGCCGCTAGGCGCAGCTAGCGATAGAGCCACTATTTCTTTCTACATGTCATGTCAGCTTAGAAATCTGATTTTTCTTCAAGATATCATAGACCTTAGTAAGTAAATAATATTATAATATAGTAGGTATAAAAATAACTTTCTTCGTTCTTGACAGACAGACAGCTACGCAAGTGATCTTGTAATGGTTTCGTTTTTTTTTGAACTTAAGTGGTACGAAACCCTAAAAACAAACAAGTGAAAGTAACTGCCGCCTTTTTGAAGACGTCAAATTATTTTTACATTAAACGGTGCGCGGACGCCGGCGCGTAACCGCAGCTACTCCCTAAAGGAGATCCTCGTACAGGATCGAAACGGTCGGCACGAAGCCGAAGTATATACAAGTGAGTTTATGCCGTTTATTTACAAAGGCGGTTAAAATATTTTGTTCATCACATAATATATTACATCTTACTTATATTATAAACGTGAAAGTTTGTAAGAATGGATGTCTGGATGTCAGGATGTCTGGATGTGTGTTTGTTACTTTTTCACGCCTAAACGGGTGGGCCGATTGCGCTGAATTTGGTATAGAGATAGCTTAGACTCTGGAATAACACATAGGCTATAGGACAGCGGGTAAAACCGATGGACACAGCTAGTTAAACATAAAATCCATTATAGAAACCATAATTAATAATACATTATACCACTAGTTAATGTGAGTAGTAACTGGGGTCATTCGTGTCTTACTCTACGTAAACAATATGGTCATTAAAATTAAACTACTATATACTAGAATTGCTATTTACTGGTCACATATAGGTACATGAGTTTTGTAGGGTAAAAAAGCAAAAGACGATATTTTATAGATCTCGCGCGAAATGTCCATAATCAGTAGGTACCAAATCATCGTGGGCCACCTGTGAGACAAAAAACAGCTTACGGATTTTCATTATTTTATGAAAATATGCGATATATTGATATTTTAGGTCATAAACCAGTTGAATAACATTGTATTGTCTCAAATTGCTTTTAAATTTTGGAAAGAAACGTAACACATAGGTATTATTGTCACAGTGAAACAGTTTGATAGAGATTGACAAACAACATAAACGGAGGAAAAAAATTGGTTCTCCTTTTTCTTCACACAGAATTTTTCCTATTGCCATCACACTCACACATAAAATGGGTACTTCTAGTTGTATTACTTCTGTGCAGTACCTCGTAGCAGCCGTAGCACATTTCAACGTTGACATAAGACTAGCAAGTCCCGTCCCACTGTCAAGAGTAATTGAAGTCTGAAAGAGCACAATGACATTGGGAGTAGCTACAAATTATATGTAATGACAGCGCGAGTAGCAATAGTAGCGTCTTGATATAATATGTCAGTTTAGTCTTGACAGTGGGACGGGAGTTGCTAATCATATTATGTCAATAATGCTATGCCAAGGGGGCTGCTATCATGATGTTCTATCATAATTGATAGAACAAAGCACACACATAGCTAATGCTATCAACTCTTACTATTCAAGATAGATGTTAAGAACTCTTCAGCCTCTTCAGCCCAGTAACTTCACAGTGACCTCCTACCGAAACACAGTAATATTTTTACATCACTGCTTAGGCAGTAGAATAACTGCGACTGTTGGTGTATCCAGGATCGACCTGCAAAGAAAGTCTACAATAGTAAAAAACAAAATAGTAAAATACTGATTTCATTAACAACACGAAATTCCTCCATCAAAGAAGGCTCCATTAATAATGAATTATTGCCATCGTAACAAGGGTCACCCGTCTAACACTACCTATGTAAACAGCAAACAATCATTATCATTAATGTCGTGGAATAAACCTGCATGTAAACGTATGAATAAACTCTTTAATTTGCATAAAACTTTTGTTAATAAAATTTGTATTTTTCGGTTTAGTTTTTACTTTTTTACCAGCATGCAGGGTTGCCAATGTTTTAAACAATTGATTGAATCAAGTATTTAAAACACTGGAAAAAAACAAGCTCTTAAAAAATGCTTTAAAATATGTTTAATACATTTTAAACACGTTTAAAACATACATAAAATCTGTATACTTACCTATTTATTTCATACGGTTTTTGTGTGTGAATGAAATGAAACATGTTGATTTTCCTAAAGTCAATAAAGGTTAGTATTTAAAAAATTAATTTTATCCGTTTTATATATTCCCCATAGTTTATTATTTTCTTGTGTTTGTTCATACACTTCCAGGCAAACGGCACTGCGCCACCAATATCTGGTGAGTATACCAGCAGCTCGGACTAAGCGATTCGCTTCGTCTTTCATTATGAGAACGGCGAAGTTATGGAACTCGCTACCACTCTCAGTGTTTCCCGAATGCTATAACGTGGGTTTGTTCAAATCAAGAGTGAATAGGTTCTTACTAAACAAGCGTGCTACAACTTCGACTGCATCGTCACTTACCAACAGGTGAGATTGCAGTCAAACGCTTGATTAGTCTTCGATAAAAAAAAAAAAAAAAAAAAAATATATATCTTTGTATGTGGTGTCTACTTCATATTTTTTAATAAATGTTTAAAACGATATTAAAAACATGTTTAAAACACACCAATACAATAAAAACACAAAAAACAACACATCAAATAATAATTGAAACATTGTTTTTATATCGTAGAAAAAAAAACACAATGGTTTTTTGCCAACCCTGCCAGCATGCTTATTGGCCACTCACATGAAAAACACAAAAGAAACGAATCCAAAGACAAACATGCGTACATTACTTGCTTAAACCTCATCATTAATATGAGTTAAATAACGAACGCAGTAATGTACATTGAAGTGGACATCTATCTAAGTGGGTGTGCATTAGCCAATAGCCCTGCAGGGTAGACTTCTTTTGCAGGTGGTTTCCGAGCTTCCCCAACAGTGCCAGTTATTCTACCGCCTGAGCAGTGATGCGCAAACATACCTGGGCATCCGAGGGTACTAGTGAAATTACTGCGCTTAAGAGTCTCAACATCTTATTACTCTCAAGTAAGAAGCGTTGGCGCAGTGCGCTCGGTAGCACTGTACTGATTATGGGCAGCGTTATCTCTTACCATCAGGAGAGCGTCTTGCTCGTCTTTTTATTTAAAAAAAACCTGAGCAATGATGTGCAAACATAACTGTGCTTCGATAAAAGGGCACTGTTGCTAGTGAAATTACTGGGCTGAAGCTGATCTTGAACAAACAATCATTAGTGTCGTGGAATAAACCTGAATGTCCTTTCAAACGTATGCACCATCTACGAGTATATAATTTGCATTACACTTTGCAGAAAGATATTATGACGTGTGGACTACACGTGCATCTTTTGTAAATTACATAATATTATATACCACAGATATATTAAGTGAGCACTTAATATTTACTTATGTATGTAAGTGCATATAGGTACATTATTGTTGTATTACTGGCTGTTATACACATTGTAATCAAAATTTGAATCATTCTTTTTATATATTCTTATTGATGTATGTTTTGTCACTTCAATAAAATGAGTCAAATACAACATACGTTATCAGCACGAATTTATAAGAAAATACAAGGATAAACTGTTTTTCTGCATTAAAAGTGAAAAGAAAGTTTTTCTAAAGTATTACGTGCATCATATGTGTATTTTTTAGACATTGACCAGCTGTTCGTGAGTTATAAAATTATGTCAAATAATAATTCCCTTTCTTGCATAAAACCTTTAGTTAATGGCTCATTCTCATTTTAGGCCAAATTTGATGGTCACACGGTTATATTTACTAAACGGTTAAAGAAAGAGACATAAATTTTGGAAAGGTGGATAAAACATATATTAAGCTACAAAATAAATAAAGATTGTCATAATAGACGCAAAAAATATTATTACAATTTAACATGAAAGGTCAAAAACGGGGCCATTTTTCGTATTCTCATGGTGTCACACTTTCCGTTGCAGTGAAACATTTGGGCACTATTTTAACAAATTTCGGTGTATCTGTATATAACATATACCAAAATTTTCGCAAACAAATACACTTTACGGTATACAGTCTAAAAAAAGCCTTTCATTATTACTTTGAATTTAAAATGACATAATGTGGCGGTCACACGATTTTAGGTGCTTTAAATTTGCGTAGTTTAACGGCTGCTGTTAAACACAACATCAACAATCCAATACAGAGATCGATTCATTTCAATGATGGCCATGTATTGCAATCGTAGAAGTAGGATCTAGGACTTATCGAGCCGTGGGAAAAAATATAATTGCCAAGTTTCAGTTTGTTCATGGGTGTATCGATCACTTGCATGGACAACATTTTTATGCATTGTATTTTAGTTATTTAAATCAAAGCTAGCTTTTCGAAACGCTAAAATGTGCGAGATAAAGATGTAGTATTTTATTTTATACATTATACCTAAACTTTCCAGAATTTCACCAAAAAGGGATATTTTCGTCACCAGCGTGGCATCACCTTCATGGCGTTTTTACCACGAAGGTGATTTTTAGGCCACGAAAGTGATTTTTTTGTATTGTTTTCTTTTGAAAGGGCCTTTTTATCAACTAAAAAGTACTTTATCTGTTATGTTAGGGTTTTAATACATACATACCAAATTTCTGACTAATAAAAAAGTAAAGTGAAATGTAAAGTAATATCTCAAATTACGCATATTTTCTTCTGTAGTGAGGTTTGTTGTTACGAAGAATGTCGTTTTATTGTACATTTTTGGTAGATTTAGTCTTTCAAAAGGGTTTTACTTGAAAAAGTTGAGAAAAAATAATGACTGAATCACTTTCGTGGCGCCGAAATTTTCAAAACTGTTTTTCTTCGAAATGAAACGTCCGATTTAAATAATTTATATAAATGTTTACTCGTGCTATCTAGCTCTATAAAATATTATACACAAACATTACAAATAAGCAATAAATAAGAATTGCCATGATGGTGACGATGAGAATCGATTCCATGAGAATGAGCCTAATAGGGAAGGCTACTCTACATGGAAGTTTAAGATGCGGATGTGCCTTATTCATGAAGAATTGTGGGAAGCCGTCGTAGGTTACCAAGATAGTAATGTATCCACCGATAAAAGGTTAAGAAATGATCAGAAAGCTTTATCGAAGATTTGCCTTACTCTGGATGGACTGGCAATAACCCACGTAAGGTCATCAAAAACTGCAAAGGAGGCATGGGACGCTCTTTCGTCCGCATACGAAGACAAAGGTTTGGGTCGACGTATAAGCCTTGAACGTAAACTCTATAGATGCAGCCTTGAAGATTATAACTCAATTGAGATGTATATAAATGCCATCATGTCTACTATACAAGACTTGGCTGACATCGGAAAAACAATAGAAGATGCATCAATAGCTGCTATTCTTCTGGGAGGTCTGAGTCCACGATATGAGCCTTTAATATTAGCTCTGGAAAATTCGAATACACATATAACTTCGGACCTTGTAAAGACAAAATTATTGAATGAATTGAATATGATAATCCTGATACTGCTCTTCGTTCCCGGATGAATCAAAGTAAATCTTCTGCATCCAAGCCTAAGAAGCCTATTGTGTGTTATGACTGTAATGAGCCAGGTCATAAGCGTCCAGACTGTCCCCATAAGAAGGACAAGAATAAGAAATCTGTAAATCATAAGAATGCTCTCTGTGCACTGAATGTAAATGAGAAATTAGATAATGAGAAATGGTATATAGATTCTGGAACGTCAGCACACATGACATCGCGAGCTGATTGGATGGAGAATGTGAAGGATTCCCCTATTGGAACTGTAACTATAGCAAATGGTGATATACTGGAAACCCAAGGTGTTGGTGAAGTTTCGATTACCAGTTGCAGTGATAATTTGACATCGGTCAAAAAGATTCTTGATGTAGTTCATGTGCCAAAATTGGACTCGAATCTTATATCAGTTAAGAAGGCAGTAGATAAAGGTTTTAGTTTAGTTTTTGATAAAACTGGTTGTAATTTTTATGATTCTGATGCTTTTACTTGTAATGGAGATGTAATTTTACATGGTTCTATTTGTGGTGGACTGTATTCATTAGATGTTACAGTCAATCCTAAACTCAATGAACGATTATCCGCTTTTGAAACGCACTCTGATGTATCTTGTTTCAAGCTTTGGCATAGACGATTAGGTCACTTATGCCGCATTGGAATGGACCAACTTAAGAAGGGTCACGCGGTGGGCGTTGATTATTCAGAAGTCGATAAGGAACCTTGTATCTCCTGTATTGAAGGTAAGCAAAATAGGAAAACTTTTAAGAAAGTTTCACATAAAAAATCAACTTCAGTTCTGGAACTTATTCATTCAGACGTTTGTGGTCCCTTGCCTGAATCTTCATTTCAAGGCAATAAATATATTTTATTTTTTATAGATGATTTTTCTCGTATGACTTTTGTCTACTTTATTTCTTCAAAAGCTGAAGTAAAGAATAAGTTTTGTATTTTCCAGTCCTCTGTGGAACGGGAAACGGGAGCCAAGATAAAGACACTGAAGAGTGACAACGGAAAAGAGTATGTTAATGCAGCTTTTTCGAATCATTTACAAAATGAAGGGATTAAACACCAAACTACTGTTCCCTATAGTCCTCAACAGAACGGTATTGCTGAACGGACGAATAAGTCCATTATGGAGAAGGTAAGGTCTATGCTGTCAGAAAGTTCTCTTTCTTCTGCCTATTGGCAGGATGCAGCAGATATGGCTGTATATCTTAAGAATAGATCTCCACATCGTGCTCTCGAAGGCAAGACGGCATACGAGAAGTGGTATGGTATGGTCCCAAATTTATCACATCTACGCGTCTTCGGATGTAGGGCTCTAATTCATGTCCCCGACTGTAATCGGAAGAAATTGGATATGAAAGCATCGGAACACATCTTTGTCGGATATTCAGAAGATCCGAGAAGCTATTTCTTTAGAGATGCTACGTGTCCTAGAAGACTTGTGAAGAGTAGAGATGTAACATTCTTTGAAGATCATTTTCATGATTTAAAAGGTAAAGGTAATACTTGTAAGACTGGTAATGATTTATTGGAACCAGTATACTCGTACATACCTCTTCTGTCTGAGAATTCATTAAATAGTTCAGAGCAGAGAAATACTGTCACTGTGGAACAGTTAATAAAGCCTAATATTGCACCAGTATCAGAAAATTGTGTACCTGATAGTAGTGAGGAACAGTGGCATAATGCTGATACATCAATTTCTTCAGAAGAAATTAATTCTGATACTGAGGTTGTAGAACCAAGATATAATTTAAGACCAAGAAAACCTAATTCTTCTGCTAACTATGTATGTGTGCAGACTTCATCCTCTGAACTGGATGAACCATTAAGCTATTCACAAGCTATTAATGCAGAAGATAGTGAAAAGTAGCGTCTCGCAATGTGCGATGAATACAAATCATTGCTTGAGAAGAAAACTTGGGTACTCGTTGATAGACCAGATAAAAAGGTTATTCCATGCAAATGGATATACAAGTTAAAGAAAAATGCGCAAGGTGATGTTGTTAAGTATAAAGCAAGACTTGTTGCAAAAGGATTTAATCAAGTATATGGTGTTGATTTCTCAGAAACTTTCTCCCCGGTTGTCCGGAGCTCCTCTTTACGCATGTTGTTTGCGTTGGCTGCAGAAACAGGAATGAAAATGCATCATTTGGATGTTGATACTGCGTTTTTAAACGGAGACTTAGAGGAAGAGGTCTACATGAGTCAACCAGAAGGTTTTGCTAAACCTGGTCAAGAAGATAAGGTATGCTTATTAAAACGTTCACTTTATGGCCTAAAACAGGCCCCAAGGACATGGTTTAAAAAGTTGACCGAAATATTGCAATGTATAGGATTTAAACAAACTCCTTCAGAAGCATGTATTTATACCAAGAAGGTTGGTAACGAGTTACTTATTCTGGCCTTTCATGTCGATGACATTGTCGTATTTTATAAAAAAGATTCTACACTTGACTCTGTCATATCTGACTTACAGAATCATTTTAGTATGAAAGTGATTGGGCCATTGAGTTATTATTTAGGTTTAAACATTGATTGGAAACCTAATGAGATAAAAATACATCAAGCTACTTATATCCGGAGCTTGTTAGAAAAATTTCAAATGGGTGATTGCAGATCTATGCATACACCTTTACAAAAGGAAAAATTAGTGCCATCTAAAGGTAATGAGGACTCTACTGTATATCCTTACCAGAAATTAATTGGCTGTTTAATGTTCCTTGCAGTCAATTCTCGACCCGACATAGCTTTTGCTGTTTCGTATTTGAGTCAGTTCAATACTAAATACGACAAAACTCACTGGATTGCGGCAAAGCGCGTGTTACAGTATTTAAAAGGAAGTATCGATGTGGGTATTACTTACAGGAAAGATAGAGGAAATTTAGTTGGCTATGCGGATGCAGATTGGGCTAATTGTCCCATAGATCGTCGTTCATACACTGGATTTTACTTCTCTTTGGCTGGTGGAGCTATCTCATGGGAGAGCAAGAAACAAACAACAATTGCTCTTTCCTCTACTGAAAGTGAATATATGAGTTTAGCGGGAGCGGCAAAGGATGCTGTATTTTTAAAGCGGCTAATGTTGGAAATAACAGGTGAGTCAACTGTTGTAACAATTTATAATGATTCGCAATCTGCTCAAAAATTAGCAATAAATCCAGTCCACCACAACAATTATGTTATGTTAGTTTACAATATAGTTTATTATAACCGGTTTGCTAAATAAATCATAAAAAATAGTCAGGAATTTTATGAAATATTGCAGTCACCAAATTTTCTTTATAGTAAACATTCCAATTTTTCTTTTATTTTACAGGATTATAGAATAGAATAGAAAACTCTTTATTGAAACACGACAAACATACAGAGAACTTAAAACTATAACACAAAATCACAACATACTCGTAAGTGTAACAATTGGCGGATTCTAGTGACAATCCGAGCAAATTGGGTACTCCATGGTAAGCATCAAGCCCTTTAGCTCGTATCCGACACTGCAGCTACCCAGTGTTTTGAAAATCTAAAAAAGTAGAGGCCTACTAATACAAAAAAATCTTTGATAACTTTTTTTATGTCAGAGAGATTTTTTTATCTTTATTTTTTATACTATAGAGCAACATACCCACACATCATAGCAAACGGTTACCATCGCCTATTGACGTCTAAAATACCAGTGTAATTAACGACACGCTGTTGGTCAAGAAGGCGGCGTAAATTCCTCACTGGCTTTATAATATAAATAGACCTCTTGGCGATTGTTAATATTGTATAATTTCTAAATTTAATCTTTTAAAATTTTCGTTGTAATTTATATAGGTATTTGCACTCTTGACATGTTTGTAAATTTTTGAATTTTAATTCCTGACATTAATTTATTTTTTATTGTGATTTTTATAATTATTTTAATTTGTTAATATTAATATATAATGATTGGTGTAATTGGCTAAGGCCGTACTAATTATATAAATAAATAGTTTTTGGCGAAACGGTCTATAATATTCTCTTTACCGTGGTTGTCTACTGAGTGGTACATAACTAGGCACAGCTATGACGCTTACCACCACATTAACATAATATCTACATTTTTTTTTATACAATGAAGTAAGAAGACGAGCAAGACGCACTCCTGATGGTAAGAGATAACGCTGTCCATGATGTTAGTACAAAGCTACCCAGGATTTTACAAAGGTAAAATTCTGGGTCCACTGCGCCAACGCTTCTTACTTAAGAGTCATAAGATGTTAAGACTCTTCAGCCCAGTAATTTCACTAGCTACAGTGCCTTTCTCAGTGCCTCAGTGCCTTCAGTGCCTGTCTCGTTCAGTTTCTTCTTAATTAGAATAGCGCATATTGATGGCAAATAATATTAAAATAGATGTGTCAAAATGACATGGTATATTTATTATGGCGTAAACATGTTGATAACGATTTAATGTTTATTTTACAACATAAATACATAGAATTATTGTATTGTATTATTATATAAACATTTGTGGCGCCATTGATAAATGATAACCTATTTATCAACAATATAAAGTACATAGACACTTCGAATTCTTTAGGCATTATAATAGTAGAGCCAGAAATTCCATACTTGTAGTACTTACTGCTTCATTATAAAACGGTTGGTGTTATCTATCGATGATATTATATATTAATAATATATTTTTTATGTGAAGAAGTAAGAAGACGAGCAAGACGCTCTCCTGATGATAAGAGATAACCCTGCCCATAACCAGAACAGTGCTACCTAAGATTTCACAATGATGAGAAGTTCTAGGAGCACTGCACAAACGCTTTATTACATAACAATAACATCATCATCTTCCTGCCCTTATCTCACACTAGGTAGGGTCGACACAACACGTTTTTCTCCTCCATTCTGCTCTATCATCCGTCATATCATCCACTCCCCTAGCACGCATATCCTCTCACATAGTTCATCCAAATCTTTTTCGGGCGTCCTCTTCCCGGATTTCCACCTATCGCCATATTCATGAACTTTTTGGTAACATGATTTTCATCCCTCCGCATTAAATCCATACTTGACCAATCTTCCACTCTTTAATCTCTCTGTCACTGGTGCAACTTTCAGGCTTCCCCTCACATACTCATTTCTGATTTTGTCACTCCACACATCCACTTCAACATTCTCATCTCCTTTCCATTCTTGTCACTCCACACATTCACTTCAACATTCTCATCACCGCTACGTGCTCTTCTTCTTTAATTAATACATAACAAGAGAAAAATAGGTAATATAGAGGTAGTATAATATTGAACTGACTTCAACCTCGAATCAATACATAGTATAAAACATAAGTCACTTTCCATGTCAGTGTCCTAATGTATAGTATGTACATGCTTAGATCTTTTAAACTACGCAACGGATTTTAGTTCGGTTTTAATATACAGAGAGATTCAAGAGGAAGGTTTGTATTATGTATAATACATGCATACTATAGTAGAGAAAAACTAATAACAATTTTCGTTAGGCGCTACGAAGTGCGCGCACTAGTATTTTATAACCTTAGTATGCCTTTTCGCCCCCTTAGAGGTTGAATTTTGCAAAAAAACTCTGTCTTAGCCACGCGTTTTTTTCTACTTTTTAAATATATAACTAACTAATAACACAACTATAACTTTATAATCATTTACATTTTTGCATCTATTTCGAGAAAATTTTATGCTGATGAAATTTTCACACGACTTTTGTAAGATTTACTATTTTGTTAGATTTTTCAAATGTCCCTACCTCTTTACGTACCTACCTCTTTGCAAAGTACCTCTACTTTAACGGGTTTCAACAGAACAATGCTTTAAATTCAGATCTGTTATTATGTACCTTAAATATATAACGAATAATAACAAATTCTTCACCTTAGGAATCGCAAATTTTCTCTTTATCATAACATTGCGCAATTTCACATAATTATGTACATACATATACATACTTGTACATAAGCAAATTACGTGAAGATAAGTCACAATTCCATTCATAAGAATGTTATTATCACTCCACTATTATTATCATGTGTATCTAATAATAATACTCAGTAATGTACGGATGTCGGTCACGAATAGCAGTTATTGATACATACGCGTATGATATCATCGTTGTGAATATGTATGACAATTATACGCGAACTGAAAGTTTTTGGAATTTTTCAGAACCAATTCTAAAGATTTATGCATTACGAAATTTTTGCAAAGTTTCATCCAAATCCATTCATGTAGATTTTGCGTGAAAGAGTAACAAACACACATCCAAACATCCAGACATCCATTCTTACAAACTTTCGCGTTTATAATATTAATAGAACTAGCTTATACTCGCGGCTTTACCCGCGCGAAGAAATAAATCATTTCTTAGCGGGGTCTACGTCATAAAACCTATCAGTGTTCCAAATTTCAACCCAATCTGTTCAGCGGTTTGAGCTCTGCATTGATAGATCATTCAGTCAGTCACTCTGTCCTTTTATATGTTTAGATAGGTTAGCCTTTGACCATAATCTCGCGTGATGATAAACGACGATGTTGCTGTAGATGGTTTTCTTATCTTTAAAATAATCTACTTTAAACAAGTGGATTAAAAAAATATTAACCGGTGAAATAAATTAAAAAATTAAAAAACCCCCAATGCAACGTTTTCAATATAATGTGTAATTCACCGTTTTATGGTGGCGGCCATCTTGGATTTTAAATTTATTATGTGCGTTGTATTCTACTAGTCAAGCTCTTTCATTTGATACCCATATTGAGGGGGTTGTAGAAGAAAAAAGTTATCCGCCATTTTGTAGCGTCGGCCATCTTGGCCGGATTTCCACCAAACATGGCTAAGAACACTCTCGACTAACTCTTCTTTCAAACAAAAAAAATCAAAATCGGTTCATCCGTTCGGGAGCTACGATGCCACAGACAGACACACACACACACACAGACAGACACGTCAAACTTATAACACCCCGTCGTTTTTGCGTCGGGGGTTTAAAACAAGCTTTTATTATTATTACCATCTAGCATCAAAGTAGTCGTCAAGACGAATCAGGTCGATGTCATAATAATATTAAATTGTCATCCGATTTAGACATGTAAGTTTAATTATTATACAAAATTTCAGCTCAATCGGAAATCCTCAACCAGGAAGTGTATAAAATTTAACTTGCAAGATTTGATTACAGACAGACAGACATCGGACAGGTGAAAGTAAATAAAAGCTTGTGAAAAGGTTTATTTTCGTTGAAATCTTTTAACGGGGTGATAACACTCAATACGTAAGTTTTGTAGGCCTTATTGCATTCGATACAATGCAACATGGTGAATTAAAAAAAAATATGTATATCTACAGGATATACTTTATTTTTGGTTGGTGCTCATAACACAATTCCATTATTTTCGCTCGATAGAAAAAAATAATGAAAATACCTCTAAAAAATGTTTTCATGGTTAAATAATGTATGAAGATGTTACTAAATCGATCAGATTTTTTGCCAAATGATACTTTATGTAATTAACTATATTTGCTTCGTGCCATTTTTTAAATAAAATAAGACAATTTTGCATAAACTCCATTTTTGTTATTTGCGGAAAAAATTGTTTGCATGTGTGCGTGAAGCCCGTGTACAGACACACCCGGCTGAGGCCTCTTGCTGAACAGACGTGTCGCGCTTTGAGTTTCAATACTCTCGTCGACATTTTTCCATATTTCAATGCTTATATCTTGTGTTTCTGATAGGTCATAGTTTAGTTTTACGTTTGCATATTTTTAATATTTTTTCACTATAGAATAATCGTGTAAATAATACTTCTGTAATATCTATAAAAAATTGGTATAACTGTATGCTTGGCAATAACAGATTAGTTTATTTAGACGCTCAGTTAGATGCTACGGTAGCCACATTGGTTTACTGGTGGAAACGCAAGCTGCATGTCTGGGTTCAAATCTCGATAAGAGATGTAATTTTTGCTTTATTTGTTTTTATTATAAGTTTGTATTTTTAACCAAGAACAAAATGTAGGGCGTTTACAAGTCGATGCGTAGACCTGTTTTTTACAGAGCACATAGTCCGAATTTGGTTTTTTTTTTGGAAAGGGACGTATACTCTATTTTTGTTATTTGGGAAAAAATTGTATACCGCTGAGCGCAGCTAGTATTATTATATTATGGAAGCAGATGATGCGAGACCCTGGTTAAAAAAATATGCATACCTACCTATTATAATATTTACATTTTTGTTTTATCCGTTACTATGATTATATCGTGTAAATTATATTTGCAGAAAAAAGAAACTAGAAAACGTCGAAATAACCAATTTTTTGGTCAAATATTTTAGTACGGCTCCTTAGCTCGATTTTGTAAGGAAGTATGGCCCCGAGCGGCAGAAAGCATGAAACTTGGCATGCGTATAGCTTTACCGTTCATTAGAAGAAATTTTAATAGAAACACCCCTTACGACAATGTTTTCACCTCCCCCCCCACTTTTATGCCCCTTTTTTTTGTTTTTTGAGTTTTTCTTGAAAACTATGAGAGCTATAATAAAGATATACATATTGTCTTACAATATTGTATATACAATATTGTCCTTTATAGTATATTGCCAGGACTTATAGTTTCAAAAATATGATTTATTTGTTTTTGGATTCTTTTTGAAACTATAAGTCCTGACAATATACTATAAAGTACAATATTGTAGAAAATTTTATGGAAAATAAACTTCTCCTTGATATCTTTATTATAGCTCTCATAGTTATCAAGAAAAACTCAAAATACAAAAAATTGGGACCTAAAAGTGGGGGAGAGGAGGAAATATTATCGTGGGGGGTGTTTCTACTCATATTTCTTCTAATGAAAGGTAAAGCTATACGCATGCCAAGTTTTATGCTTTCTGCGGCTCGGGGTCATACATTGGACTAAGGATCCGGAGGTATATTTTTA
This sequence comes from Hemithea aestivaria, assembly GCA_947507615.1. NCBI lineage: Eukaryota > Metazoa > Arthropoda > Insecta > Lepidoptera > Geometridae > Hemithea > Hemithea aestivaria. Next base: position 4,209,426 of record OX382343.1, read on the forward strand.
AATTTTTGGTTCATGTATTATACACTAAAAAATCTACCCCAAATCTGCTTAATTTATGATACCCAAACACACAAATATAGGCGAAATAATCATTAATAAAAAAAAAAGGTAGCACTCCGGGAGTGCCGGCAGAAGTGAAAACTTCAATATTAACGTTGTGTTTAATTATAAGTATAAAAGTACTATAATTTATGAGGTAGAATACAATGTTTATTTATTGCGCTATCGTACACAAATATGACAATTTATATGTTGTTATTTATAATATTATATCGTTATTTATATATTACATTAAATTTTATCTCTCAGAAAAATCAACTTCCATCCATAATTTCGACGACTTTTACACCATCAACAGAGCAGCACACTCAGGCACGGTAGAAAGAGTGGGAGATACTAGTTCCTCTCCCTTCCCCTCGATCTTACGCTTTTTCGATCAGCATCACGTGACCCTGACGCGAGTTTTAAAGTTTTTACCCATACAAAAAAGTGCTCAGCGCCGCTAAAGAAGTTTTCACTTCAAAAAAACATTGCTGGTATTATCAGGTGCAAGGGCAATTGCATATCACCCAAAAACAATACTGTATATTTGCCGTTTGGGAAAATAAAAAAGGAAAAGCTAAAGACAGAAAAAATTTAAACAGACTAGGAGGGCACTGTAGCTAGTGAAATTACTGGGCTGAAGAGTCTTAAATAAAATTAAATAAAAATAACTACTCTACACGAGATTTTTTGTCTTATCCATATCCATATACATATCCAACCATACATATATATAAAAGGCAAGTCATTTGTATTACATACATTTTGTCTTAAGTATAATAAAATTCTTAACATAATATATTATTATTTTTTATAAGTATTTTAGAGATTGAACATTTCATCAGACCATGTTTTAGACATGTAATCATTAAGAGAGTAGAAAGGATGTATTTCAAAAAAGTATTTTATTTTGCATTTGAACTCTAACATAGGTAGTCTAGTAATTTGAATAGGTAATTTGTTGTACATATCTAATTTTATGTTGAAACCCTGTTTATATACTTTATTAAATCTTGTAAAAGGTACTATGAGCCTCTCCCTATTTCTAGTAGGAATTGCTTGTTTATCTTGTCTTTTTCGTAGTTGATCCTTCTGGGAATGTTTTTTTTTTATACAACGAATTAAGAAGACGAGCAAGTCGCTCTCCTGATGGTAAGAGATAACGCTGCCCATAATTAGTACAGTGCTACCCAGTGCACTGCACTAACGCTTCCTACTTGAGAGTCATAAGATGTTAAGACTCCTCAGCCCAGTAATTTCACTAGCTACAGTGCCCTCCTACCGAAGCACAGTAATGTTTGCACATCACTGCTCAGGCGGTAGGATAACTGGCACTGTTGGGGTACCCACCTAGACGACCTCCTGCTAAGAAAGTCTACCCCCGGTAACCCCCCCCCCCCGGTACGTACCCCGGTATGTACTTCAAGAAGTGAGTTGTAAATAAAGAGGGACACAACTGTCATAATTCTACACATTTTAAAGTACTCCTTGGCCGACTGACGCCTGTGTAACCCATTTAAAATACTAATAGAATAGATATTATAAAAACTTTTAAAATGAGCAATAGTGGGCCCCGCATAATGTACATTTTTCGTGAAAAGCACTCTAATAGTCATCCGTTGAGGTATAAATATTATAGGTATACTATACACCTCAGTGGTAGAGTCCTTCTCACGAAACAGGTCCCACGGAATTTTGCGGAACTAAATTAAATTTTTTCCAATAAATACAGGCCTTCATGCCATAAATAATTTTATTTGTTAGATAAAATAGAAGTTAATTACTATGCTAACTTTTAAATTTTTCGATAGTGGCGCCCCGCAAAAAGAACTCCTTTCGTGAAAAGCACTCTACCTAGCAGTCACGGTTTCCGATTGAGCTGAAATTTCACATACCAACAATCGGATGACAATGCAATAATTTTATGACATGGAGGTGAACTGAAGTCTGATGATGGAGCTGAAAGGTGGTCATAGGAACCGCGTAAACAAAAGACAAAACCTCATCGAGTTTGGGCTCATTTGATTCGTCTTTACGAGTACTTTGATACTATATAGTAACCAGGATCTGATGATGGAGCTGGAAGGTGGCCATAAGAATTCCGTGATTAAAAGGCAAAACCCCATCGAATTTGGGCTCATTTGATTCGTCTTGACGAGTACTTTGATACTATACATATAGTAACCAGGGTCTGATGATGGAGCTGGAAGGTGGCCATAGGAACTCCGTGATTAAAAGACAAAACCCCATCGAGTTTGGGCTCATTCGATTCGTCGTAATAGAGGGGGAGTTTCGATCTTAATCAGCTTATTTGGAGATAAGGAATCATTGTGCCAAGTTTTAAATCTCTGCATAAAACGACGTTTAGCGCCCAGAGTCTGTTTTTTTATTTTTATGTTATGAAGTAGAAGACGAGCAAGACGCTCTCCTGATGTTAAGAGATAACGGCTGCCCATAATCAGTACAGTGTTACCTAGGATTTCACAATTATGTGAAACTCTAGGAGCACTGCACCAACGCTTCTTACTCAAGAGTCATGAGATGTTAAGACTCTTTAGCCCAGTAATTTTACTTATTTTATGTGGTACTAGCTGACCCGGCGAACTTCGTTCCGCCTTAGAGTAATAAAATTACCCAATTTTTGTTTTTATTTAAATTAATTTAATTATCGAGGGTAGACTTTCTTACCAGGAGTAGACTTTTTTTGCAGAAGGTCGTCTAGGTGGGTACCCCAACAGTGCTAGTTATTCTACCGCCTGATCAGTGATGTGCAAACATTACTGTGCTTCGGTAGGAGGGCTCTGTAGCTAGTGAAATTACTGGGCTAAAGAATCTTAACATCTTATGACTCTTGAGTAAGAAGCGTTGGTGCCGTGTTCCTGGAATTTCATATCATTGTAAAATTCTTGGTAGCACTGTACTGATTATGGGCAGCGTTATCTCTTAACATCAGGAGACGTCTTGCTCGTCTTCTACTTCATCACATAAAAAAAAGTGGGGTAGTGGGTGATACAAACTGCAAGGCGATGCCTTATATATTTATTGTATCAATATTTTACATCTACAATGCTTAGAGACTATAGTACCTACGCTAGATAGAGCAGCGTTATCTCTTACCATCAGGAGAGCGTCTTGCCCGACTTCTTATTTCTTTCTATAAAAAAAACCGCGTGAAGGCTAGGTTAGGTTTTAGGTTAGAACATTTTAATTAATAATTCGTTTCTTTTAGTATTAATAATATTTTGCCGATCCCAATCCTAGTAATAGTATAATGACAAGATATCACTATGCTAAAAAATTAGGGCTGAAAACTTTTACTTCAAACTCACCACCTATCCATGTAAATATAATTATTTCTCTACCTGCAAGGTTGTCTGGAAGAGAGCTTTTAGGGATAAGACCGCCAATTGTTACACATATATGTCGTGATTTTATGTTATAGTTTTAAGTTTTCTCTATGTTTGTAGTGTTTCAATAAAGAGTTTTCTATTCTATTCTATACTGAAAATTATTAGGGCTGGATATTATTATGTCGAAAAATATTAGGGCTGAATATAATCTACTATATAAAAATAAGTCGGGTTTTCCTCCCTGACGCTATAACTCCAGAACGCACCATCCGATTTCCACGATTTTGCATTCGTTGGAAAGGTCTCGGGCTCCGTGAGGTTTATAGCAAAGAAAATTCAGGAAAAAATTCAAAAGAAATGAAAAAAAAGTAAAAAAATAAGTTATTCAATTGGAAACCACGCGCGTATTGGGCAAATGTCAACAGCAGGCATTTGTCTTTAAGGTGGTAATGGCCGTGTCGGCGCGGAGGATATTGATAAGTTTTATTGCAACCTTATTTCGAATTAATACTGGCAACGTAGTAGCCAATGGCTCTCCTTGGATGAATAAAAAAAAAGCGTGTTCTTAGGCAAATTTTTATTAAATTTCAACAGCAAGCATTTGTCTTTAAGGTGGTAAGTTGAACTGTGTAAATTATGTGGATCGTGAACTTGAGGTTAAATAGGGATGTTGACACATGATACGAATTGATATAAAGTTATGTTTTTCACATAAAAGACAGTATTTAAAAACCTAAAATCACATTTTAAGGATCTATTTACAAGCCAAAATTGAATAAAATCAATTTTAATTTAAAAAAAAAATACTTATTATTGCGCGAACGCCAATCAGAGCGCGTGACGTCACACCATTGGCTGGACCTTACGCTTCCTATGAAATGTTCCTGATTTCGACACATTTTAATTATTCATAACATAAAAACCACTGAACCGATTTTGATGCAACTTATACTGTGCCCTTAGTTGGTCCATACTTAAACCAAAAATAAAGTCAAGTCAATAACTAAAATGTCTCTGAAAATATAAGATTCATTTTGGTTATTGACTTTATTTTTGGTTTAAGTATGCTCCAACTAAGGGCACAGCATAAGTTGCATCAAAATCGGTTCAGTGGTTTTTAAGTTATGAATAATTAAAATTTGTCGAAATCAGGAACATTTCATAGGAAGCGTATATGACTATATGCCGATATTGCAATGCGTTAAAGTTCAAAAGAGAAACGGCTGGATTATGCTGCGCAAGTGGAAAAGTCAAACTGGATCCATTACTTACACCACCACAGCCACTGAAACCATTGTTCGATGGAAGTGATCCCGATTCCAGCCATTTTCTTCAACACATCCTTGAATACAATAACTGCTTTCGCATGACTTCTTTTGGAGCTAATATCATTCGAGAAGGCGGCTTCATGCCGACTTGCAAGGTAAAATATACAACACACATAACCAGTGGTTTACCAAAGAGCACTTCAATGAAACGGATAATTTGCGGACACGTATAACGCTTCGATTCAGTATTTACTTTGGATTCACTTTCATTTACTTAGAGAAGTTCAACTAAATAACACTTCATTTTTGTAATCGAAATGACTTTATTACTGTTGTGAAATGAAATAAAATTTTTCCTTTTCAAATATAAAACAAAAAAAAATCTTCATTTTTTAATCACCAAACGAAATGTTACATAAAACGAAGCCATCTCTGGTGGCGAAACGGAGTTCGCCGGGTTTGCTAGTTATGCCTAAAAATATTATGGTAAGATATTTTATGCGTTAAAACAATATGCGTAACAATTTTATGCGTAAATATTATTATGCTTAAAAATATTATGGGAGAAAAATTTAGGCCAAAAAAGTTGTGCCTAAAAACTTTAGGCGTTTTGATGTTTAGGCGGAAAACGTTATGCCACATTAAATTAGGACTAAAAATTTTATGCGAGCCAATATGGACCCAATAAATTTTATGTAGAATAATTGACATTTTATTTTAGCTCTTATAGTTTTAAGTAGTAGTAGATTTTATATAGATAAAAAAGTGTGGGGAGGGGAGTGGAATTGTCGTAAAGATGTTTCTACTAAAATATCTTCTTAGGAACGGTAAAGCTAAACGTATGCCAAGTTTCATGATTTCTGCCGGACGGGGTCATACTTGAAGCTTTATATAAAATATTTTTTTTTACAATGAAGTAAGAAAATGAGCAAGACGCTGTCCTAATGGTAAAAGATAACGATGTCCATAATTACTACAGTGTTACCCTCGATTTAACAAAGGAAAAAAACTGGGTGCACTGTGCCAACACTTCTTACTTGAGAGTCATAAGATGTTTAGACTCTTCAGCGGAGTAAAATATGGTTTCTATAACAATCGTGAAAAATAAAATTACTAATTACTAAACGCCGTTCTACCTTTTCCCATTGTTAAATATTTGTTTATAAAACAAGTGAGTATAAATAGAGCATTTTATAATTATTACCATTCAGCATCAAAGTACTCGACAAGACGATTCAAATGAGCCCAAACTTGATAGGGTTGCATCATTTAATTACGGAGTTCTGTGGCCACCTTCCAGCTTCATCATCAGATCAGTTCGATGTCATAATAATATTGCGTTGTCATCCAATTTATGCATGCAACATTTCACCGCAATCGGATTTCGGGAAGTGGGTAAAATTAAACATGCAAAATTTGATTAAAATAAGACAGACGGACAGGTGAAAATAATAAAAGCTTGTGAAAGTATTGTGTTGATTAAATGAATAAAATAACCTTACCAACCAACAAAAATAAAAAAATATTTTAGTTATCAGATTCATTTATTTAAATAAGCGACATCTATTGAGTTTTTTGTGGAAATTACAACACGATGCGATATAAAGTCGCTTGTGCTATCTTATAGTGCGTGCAAGTAGTTTTGTGTGCCGCCGTCCGATGCTCTAGCGCCACGCCGCGCCGTTCGTGCGGTGTGACTGTGTGAGAACGCATTTCTGAATTCGAATTAGGTGTTATCAGCCCGTTAAAGCTTTTGTATCTTTAAACTATTATCTTATATTTATAACCTTCTTTCATAAACATTAAAAGTTATTTGTGTTAATTATTTTTATCTGTCAATTTTACATTGTTAAAAAAAAGCTAATTGCTACTCAAGGAAAACATATTATGAGTTTTAAATAAAAAAATAGAGGTCAATTCTGGTACATTACTAAATAAAAAAGGTTGTGACCATTTAAAAACTTAGCAGATAATATTTGCTAGTTATCGAATTGATTTTTTTGTATGAAATTTTAAAGGTACTACTTTACTAAAATCGTTAAAAAATACAGAATTATACCCAGAAGTCGGGCGTTATCGTAAAACAAAATTTAATTATTATTATAATTGATTTGTTTTTACGAACACACAAGGTTTATCATTTAAATCTGTTTATGAGCCACTTTACCAGACATTTCACACATAATATTAATTATTCAATTAAATTTCCACTGATATATTACTTCGGTTAATATATAAATCAAGTTAAGTGAATTTGTGACCTAGTTAGAGGTCACGTTTACATATTATTTTAAACTAACTGTATCAAGGGGTTTCACTCGCTAAAATGTAGTCTGAGTTGTGGTATTTCAGGGTCTAAGCTGCCTAATATAATATGTATACCTTCGTAACCAAAGGGTGCTAACTGAAAACCAGCGCTGAATGTTTTTCACTTCAGCACACGCTGAGGTAGCATCTATTTGGCGACACACAAAACTGACACACCGGCACACATGTATACCTTATGTACTAAAATATTGTTCAACATTAGCTTAGATATATAAATGCTTTATGTTCTTTTTTATTACCTATTGTTTATGTTCTTTGTGGTATTTAGTACTTTATTTTTACTTACTGTATTATAGTTGGTGTGTTTCATTTAGTATCTACCTATCTGTACTTGTATTGTCGTCGAATAAATGGTTTTTTCTTTCTTTCTTTCTTTATATATTATACTAATCCATACTTTCGAATTTATACTAGCTTGTGCTCACGGCTTTGCGCGTGGAGAAACCCTTTCTTAGCGGAGGTCTACGTCATAAAACCTACCTGCGTCCCAAATTTAACCCAATCAGTTCAGCGGTTTGAACTGTGCGTTGATAGATCAGTCAGTCAGTCACTCTTTCCTTTTTTTCCATTTTTTTTTCTAAGTATGTAGGTATTAGGTACATTTTTATACAACGAAGTAAGAAGACGAGCAAGACCTTCTCCTGATGGTAAGAGATAACGCTGTCCATAACTAGTACAGTGCTACCCAGGAATATACAAAGGTAAAATCCTGGGTGCACTGCGCTTGCGCTTCTTACTTAGGCTTCTTGTATTAGGTAGATATTATGTCTATTTTATTACAGTGCCCAAAAAACGGTATTTCTTTTATTTCCCTAATTCGTTGTATTTCTTAATGGGATTAGGTCGGATATACTGTCGTATGCTAAATGCTAGATAATTACGTGGCCCCAGTAGCGGCTTTAGGGTACGGCGCGGTTGGGCGACCGCCCAGAGCGCCGGATAAAAGTACACTTCCTGGTTGAGGATTTCCGATTGAGCTGAAATTTTGTATAATAATTAAACTTACATGTCTAAATCGGATGACAATTTAATATTATTATGACATCGACCTGATTCGTCTTGACGACTACTTTGATGCTAGATGGTAATAATAATAAAAGCTTGTTTTAAACCCCCGACGCAAAAACGACGGGGTGTTATAAGTTTGACGTGTCTGTCTGTGTGTGTGTGTGTGTCTGTCTGTGGCATCGTAGCTCCCGAACGGATGAACCGATTTTGATTTTTTTTGTTTGAAAGAAGAGTTAGTCGAGAGTGTTCTTAGCCATGTTTGGTGGAAATCCGGCCAAGATGGCCGACGCTACAAAATGGCGGATAACTTTTTTCTTCTACAACCCCCTCAATATGGGTATCAAATGAAAGAGCTTGACTAGTAGAATACAACGCACATAATAAATTTAAAATCCAAGATGGCCGCCACCATAAAACGGTGAATTACACATTATATCGAAAACGTTGCGTTGGGGGTTTTTTAATTTTTTTATTTATTTCACCGGTTAATATTTTTTTAATTCACTTGTTTAAAGTAGATTATTTTAAAGATAAGAAAACCATCTACAGCAACATCGTCGTTTATCATCACGCGAGATTATGGTCAAAGGCTAACCTATCTAAACATATAAAAGGACAGAGTGACTGACTGAATGATCTATCAACGCAGAGCTCAAACCGCTGAACAAATTGGGTTGAAATTTGGAACACTGATAGGTTTTATGACGTAGACCCCGCTAAGAAATGATATATTTTTTCGCGCGGGTAAAGCCGCGAGTTTAAGCTAGTTCTATAAATATTATAAACGCGAAAGTTTGTAAGAATGGATGTCTGGATGTGTGTTTGTTACTCTTTCACGCAAAATCTACTGAATGGATTTGGATGAAACTTTGCAAAAATTTCATAATGCATAAATCTTTAGAATTAGTTATGAAAAATTCCAAAAACTTTCAGTTCGCGTATAATTGTCATACATATTCACAACGATGATATCATACGCAAATGTATCAATAACCGCTATTCGTGACTGACATCCGTACATTAGTGAGTATTATTATTAGATACACATGATAATAATAATGGAGTGATAATAACATTCTTGTGAATGGAATTGTGACTTATCTTCACGTAATTTGCTTATGTACAAGTATGTATATGTATGTATGTACATAATTATATGAAATTGCGCAATGTTATGATAAACAGAAAATTTGCGATACCTAAGGTTAAGAATTTGTTATTACAAGCTTTTTTATTTTTTATATATTTCAGGTACACAATAACAGATTTGAATGTAAGGCATTGTTCTGCCGAAACCTGTCTTTTTGCAAAGTAGAGGTACCTACTTTACAAAGAGATACTTTTGAAAAATCTAACAAAAAGTAAATCTTACAAAAGTCGTGTGAAATTTCATCAGCATAAAATTTTCTCGAAATAGATGCAAAAATGTAAATGATTAAAGTTGAATTTAATAAGAGAAGATCGCGCGCAAAATAGTTATTTAATAAAAAGACAGAATTTCGCAAAATTTAACACCTCACGGGCATGAAAAGGCATAATATTAAGTTTTGTAGGGACATTTGAAGTTGAAGTCAGTTCAATATTATTCGCCGGGCTTTTACCAGCGCCAATGTAGCAGCCGTTCTCGAACCGAATGGTCTGATGCGTGACGATGGTAAAAGACCTGACGGTATGACTCTGATTCCCTGGAAGTTGGGTCGGCCGTTGGTGTGGGACGCGACTTGCGTTGATACACTAGCGCCCTCACATCTTCCAGAGACTTAAATTGCGGCTGGTGCGGCGGCAATTTCTGCTGAGCGGCTCAAGTGTCTATGTACTTTATATTGTTGATAAATAGGTTATCATTTATCAATGGCGCCACAAATGTTTATATAATAATACAATACAATAATTCTATGTATTTATGTTGTAAAATAAACATTAAATCGTTATCAACATGTTTACGCCATAATAAATATACCATGTCATTTTGACACATCTATTTTAATATTATTTGCCATCAATATGCGCTATTCTAATTAAGAAGAAACTGAACGAGAGAGGCACTGAAGGCACTAAGGCACTGAGAAGGGCTCTGTAGCTAGTGAAATTACTGGACTGAAGAGTCTTAACATCTTATGACTCTTAAGTAAGAAGCGTTGGCGCAGTGTACCCAGAATTTTACTTTTGTAAAATCCTGGGTAGCATTCTACTAATATCATGGACAGCGTTATCTCTTACCATCAGGAGTGCGTCTTGCTCGTCTTCTTACTTCGTTGTATAAAAAAAATAATTGTAGATATTATGTTAATGTGGTGGTAAGCGTCAGCCGTGCCTAGTTATGTACCACTCAGTGGACAACCACGGTAAAGAGAATATAGACCGTTTCGCCAAAAACTATTTATTTATTATTTATATAATTAGTACGGCCTTAGCCAATTACACCAATCATTAAATATTAATATTAACAAATTAAAATTATTATACAAATCACAATAAAAAAATAAATTAATGTCAATTTACAAACATGTCAAGAGTGCAAATATAAATTACAATGAAAATTTTAAAAGATTAAATTTAGAAATTATACAATATTAACAATCGTCAAGAGGTCTATATTATAAAGCCAGTGAGGAATTTACGCCGCCTTCTTGACCAACAGCGTGTCGTTAATTACACTGGTCAATAGGCGATGGTAACCGTTTGCTATAGAGTGGTATGTTGCTCTATAGTATAATATAAAAAATAAATATAAGAAAATCTCTCTGGGATAAAAATAGTTATCAAAGATTTTTTTGTATTAATAGGCCTCTACTTTTTTAGATTTTCAAAACACTGGGTAGCTGCTGCAGTATTGGATACGAGCTAAAGGGCTTACCATGGAGTACCCAATTTGCTCTGATTGTCACTAGAATCCGCCAATTGTTACACTTACGAGTATGTCGTGATTTTGTGTTATAGTTTTAAGTTCTCTGTATGTTTGTCGTGTTTCAATAAAGAGTTTTCTATTCTATTCTATAATCCTGTAAAATAAAAGAAAAATTGGAATGTTACTATAAAGAAAATTTGACGACTGCAATTTTTCATAAAATTCCTGATTATTTTTTATGATTTATTTAGCAAACCGGTTATAATAAACTATATTGTAAACTAACATAACATAATGTATATGCACTTACATACTTAAGTAGATATTAAGTGCTCACTGCTCACATATATCTGTGGTATATAATATTATGTAATTTACAAAAGATGCACGTGTATACCACACGTCATATCTTTCTGCGAAGTGCAATGCAAATTATAGAGCTGGTGCATACGTTTGATAGGACATTCAGGTTTATTCCACGACACTAATGATTGTTTGTTCAAGATCAGCTTCAGCCCAGTAATTTCACTAGCAACAGTGCCCTTCTATCGAAGCACAGTTATGTTTGCACATCATTGCTCAGGTTTTTTTTAAATAAAAAGACGAGCAAGACGCTCTCCTGATGGTAAGAGATAACGCTGCCCATAATCAGTACAGTGCTACCGAGCGCACTGCGCCAACGCTTCTTACTTGAGAGTAATAAGATGTTGAGACTCTTAAGCGCAGTAAGTCACTAGTACCCTCGGATGCCCAGGTATGTTTGCGCATCACTGCTCAGGCGGTAGAATAACTGGCACTGTTGGGGAAGCTCGGAAACCACCTGCAAAAGAAGTCTACCCTGCAGGGCTATTGGCTAATGCACACCCACTTAGATAGATGTCCACTTTAATGTACATTACTGCGTTCGTTATTTAACTCATACTAATGAGGAGGTTTAAGCAAGTAATGTACGCATGTTTGTCTTTGGATTCGTTTCTTTTGTGTTTTTCATGTGAGTGGCCAATAAGCATGCTGGCAGGGTTGGCAAAAAAACATTTTTTTTTCTACGATAAAAAAACAATGTTTAAATCATTTTTTGAGTATGTGTTGTTTGTTTTTTTATTGTATTGGTGTGTTTTAAACATGTTTTTAATATCGTTTTAAACATTTATTAAAAAATATGAAGTAGACACCACATACAAAGATAATTTTTTTTTTTTTTATAGAAGACTAATCAAGCGTTTGACTGCAATCTCACCTGTTGGTAAGTGACGATGCAGTCGAAGTTGTAGCACGCTTGTTTAGTAAGAACCTATTCACTCTTGATTTGAACAAACCCACGTTATAGCATTCGGGAAACACAGAGTGGTAGCGAGTTCCATAACTTCGCCGTTCTCATAATGAAAGACGAAGCGAATCGCTTAGTCCGAGCTGCTGGTATACTCACCAGATAATGGTGGCGCAGTGCCGTTTGCCTGGAAGTGTATGAACAAACACAAGAAAATAATAAACTATGGGGAATATATAAAACGGATAAAATTAATTTTTTAAATACTAATCTTTATTGACTTTAGGAAAATCAACATGTTTCATTTCATTCACACACAAAAACCGTATGAAATAAATAGGTATGTATAAGTAAGTATACAGATTTTATGCATGTTTTAAACGTGTTTAAAATGTATTAAACATATTTTAAAGCATTTTTTAAGAGCTTGTTTTTTTCCAGTGTTTTAAATACTTGATTCAATCAATTGTTTAAAACATTGGTAACCCTGCATGCTGGTAAAAAAGTAAAAACTAAACCGAAAAATACAAATTTTATTAACAAAAGTTTTATGCAAATTAAAGAGTTTATTCATACGTTTACATGCAGGTTTATTCCACGACATTAATGATAATGATTGTTTGCTGTTTACATAGGTAGTGTTAGACGAGTGACCCTTGTTACGATGGCAATAATTCATTTTTAATGGAGCCTTCTTTGATGGAGGAATTTCATGTTGTTAATGAAACCTGTATTTTACTATTTTGTTTTTTACTACGGTAGACTTTCTTTGCAGGTCGACCGTGGGTACACGCGTATATGGAAACCCTTCCTCTATTCAGCGCCAGTATGGATCTGGGATGCGGGAGCTTTTAAACGACAAAACATGCAGTTTGAGAGTTTAAATGCTACCCTACTTTTAGTTCTGACATGCGGGAGGGTTTACGTACGCAATATTACCATTATAGATTGGAAATCCTTCCAGTATTCAGCACTCAAGTATTTTCGATCTGCGGAAACTTTTGATATTGAATGTTTAGTGTTTGTTTGCTACTATTCTTGTAGTTCTGAATACTGAATGAGACGGCATTGTTAAGGAAATGTAATAAAAAAATACGACAATAATATAACTATTCTATAAACTTTTATTTGTTTTTATTATTGATACTAAATATGGAATATGGTATAATCGTATATGTCTAGTACAGATCTTGCAATACAATTTTTAACTAGTTTTGACTCAGTTTGAGTTTCACACTCATATTTGGGGTATAGGTTATTATGGTACCATAGAGTTGATCAGATGATGACGGTAGTTATTGGTGAGTGGATATTAGGTGGGTAGTTGGTTTGGACCCGCGCGCACTTCGTGGCGCGTAAAACAGTCTACAAATACTACCTACATTTAGTCATTCATTTATTTCTAAAATTAAATGAAATTGAAATGAATTGTATAAAATAAAATAAAAAAGCAGCAGCTAGGTATAACTAGCGAAATAAATGAATGACTAAAGGTAGGTAGTATTTGTTGACTGTTTTACGCGCCACGAAGTGCGCGCGGGTCCACTAGTTACACACACACAAAAAAGTTACAAAAAACCGCATCAAATTCCGTTGCGTAGTTTTAAAGATCTAAGCAAATATACGTCAGACAAGCGTTTTAGTCAAACAGATTTAAATATTACTCTGGAAACAATCCCCGAGTTCAGATCGATAAATTTGAAAGAGGTGTGAGTTGTGTATACGTTATTATGGTACCACCGAGTTGATCTGATGATGACGGTAGTTGGTGGGTAATAGGAGTAGGAGTAAGAGTCAGAGTTAGAGTTGAAGTAAGAATCAGAGTAAGAATCCAGAGTCAAGAGTAAGAGTCAGAGTAAGAATCCAGAGTCAAGAGTAAGAGTCAAGAATAAGAGGTAAGAGTCAAGAGTAAGAGTCAAAGTCGAGAGTAAGAGTCGAGAGTAAGAGTCGAGAGTAAAAGTCGAGAGTAAGAGTCGAGAGTAAGAGTCGAGAGTAAGAGTAACAGTAAGAGTAGTAAGAATAAGAGTAAAGTAAATCGTTTTTATTTTAGAAATAAATGAATGACTAAAGGTAGGTAGTATTTGTAGACTGTTTTATGCGCTACGATGTGCGCGCGGGTCCACTAGTTATACGTAAACTTTCCTCTTGAATCACTGTCTTCAGTCTACAGTACTATACAGACATGCGTTTTCATCAAACAGATTTAAATATTACTCTGAAAACAATCCCCGAGTTCAGATCGATCGATCTGAATAGCGGAAGGGATTAAAGTCGCAATCAGAGAATGAATGCACGTAAAGGCTCCCGTAGCTCAGATCGGTCGCGGTGCTGAATAGCGGAAGGGATTAAAGTCGCATTTTGAGAATTCACGTATGGAAAGGCTCCCGCCTCTCAGTTCGGTCGCGGTGCTGAATAGAGGTAGGGTTTCAATATACGCTGGGTACACCAACAGCAGTTATTCTACCGCCTGAGCAGTGATGTAAAAACATTACTGAGGCCGCTGTGAAATTACTGGGCTGAAGAGTTCTAAACATCTTAAAAATCTTGAGTAGCAAGAGTTGATAGCTAATTGATATAACATCATGATAGCAGACCCTTTAGCATAGCAAGATATTGATATAAGATTAGCAACTTCCGACCCACTGTCAAGACTAAACTGACATATTATATCAAGACATATTACAAAAGAAAGCCTATTATAAAATTAGCCAATACATAGAAGACAAAGATGCCTGGAAACCTCTGCAACCACCTGTAAATAAATTATGTAACCAAGATAAACATATTTAAAAAAAGCAATCCCTATGAGTTTCTTGCTCGTTCTTCTCATAGAGGTGCCTTACGAATGAGCTTTAGAATATTAAAATAAAATGTAAAATTGACTTGCAAAAGTGCTCCATTGTAGCCTATCTGAATAAATGAATTTTGAGTTTGAGTTTAAGACGCTACTCTTGCTACTCGCGCTGTCATTGCATACAATTTGTAGCTACTCCTAATGTCATTGTGCTCTTACAGACGTCAATTACTCTTGACAGTGGGACGGGAGAGTTGCTAGTCTTATGTCAACGTCGAAATGTGCTACGGCTGCTGTGAGGTACTGTACCTACCACAGAAGTAATACAACTAGAAGTACCCATTTTATGAGTGAGTGTGATGGCAATAGGAAAAATTCTGTGTGAAGAAAAAGGAGAACCTATTTTTTCCTCCGTATATGTTGTTTGTCAATCTCTGTCAAACTGCTTCACTGTGACAATAATACCTGTGTTTCGTTTTTTTTCAAAATTTTAAAGCAATTTGAGACAATACAATGTTATTCAACTGGTTTATGACCTGAAATATCAATATATCGCGTATTTTCATAAAATAATGAAAATCCGTAAGCTGTTTTTTGTCTCACAGGTGGCCACGATGATGTGACCCCCCTGGCTATGACCTACTGATTATGGACATTTCGCGCGAGAACTATACAATATCGTCTTTTGCATTTTTACCCTGCAAAACTCATGTATATGTGACCAGTAAATAGCAATTCTAGTATATAGTAGTTTAATTTTAATGACCATATTGTTTACGTAGAGTAAGACACGAATGACCCCAGTTACTACTCACATTAACTAGTGGTATAATGTATTATTAATTAGGGTTTCTATAATGGATTTTATGTTTAATGTTGTAATATATTATACCTATGTGATGAACAAAATATTTTAACCGTCATTGTAAATAAACGGCATAAACTCACTTGAATTTACTTCGGCTTCGTGCCGACCGTTTCGATCCTGTACGAAGATCTTCTTCAGGGAGTAGCTGCGGTTACGCGCCGGCGTCCGCGCCCCGCTTAGTGTAAAAATATTTTAACCGCCTTCAAAAAGGAGGTGCTTACATTTGTACGTTTTTAGAGTTTTGTAACTCAAGATCACTTGCGTAGCTGTCTGTCTATCAAGACCCATTCACAAGAACGCGTGGATTTATCGAGTTTAATTTTATACCTACCATATTCTAATATTATATACTCAGTAAGGTCTATGATATCTTGAAGAAAAATCAGATTTCTAAGCTGACATGACATGTAGAAAGAGATAGTGGCTCTATCGCTAGCTGCGCCTAGCGGCTTTACTCGCTGTTCTATATGTGTTATTCCAGGGTCTTAGCTATCTCTATACCAAATTTCAGCTCAATCGGTTCACCCGTTTAGGCATGAAGAACCAACATTACACACTCACTCACAAACTTTCGCCTTTATAATATTAGTGTGATTTGATATAGTGTGAACTGTGAGAGTGTGATATAATCAATCAAGTTAAGCAATGTTATGCTCGTACGTATTTGGATGGGTGATAGGTACTTGAACTTTTTGCTGTTTTTTTGTAAAGATTACAATAAAATACAAATTGTACGATACCTTCGGTAGCCGAGGCCGACTTGCGCTTGTCCGGTTTCATTTTCTCACAAAACCAGATCCATAGAGAAGTTCAATTAATCACTTTGATTAAAACGAGACCAACTAGATCTGAAGATGTCCCCCTTTCCGTAATTAACATTTAAGTATGTATTACATAATATTTTATTTTAAACCCGTTTTACTAATATATTATTATAATTAGTTGGTACAGGTAAAGTCACGCGTTGTCACACCTGCCTGACATAGCAGACTATCACGAATCCTTGAATTCGATACTAAAAGTTCAATTTCATGTCACTGCAACATTGAATTTTAAAGTTTACAAATCTATGAACTAATTTCTTTTACTAATAAAATTAACCTTAATTTTCATGACATTAAAAAAACTTCATTGAGTTTGCAGAAGAGTTTGCAGAAAGGCGCCTAAAAAGCTGGCTACATTAAAGTTTTATCTTTTTTTTATCGTTAGGTCATGTTGCAGGCCCTATAGTAATCTCGGCGCCCTGAAACTGCAACATATTGGTTGGCCACATAACCTATAAATTGAAATTTGACACTGTCAGAGTCAACTGACTCAAATCACGCGATGCCGTGGTCAAAGGCTAACCTATAAAATGATTTAAAAAATGTTAACCTAAATATGTATCCCTATTTCTTACATCACCGAGCTAAAAGAAACACCTGCTATAATAAATCATCATTGTAAAAATTACACCAAATGGATCGCTCCTATACATTAGTGTTTGTAAGTGATCATTGTCTTATCCATTGATTTTTATATTTTTATAACCTTGGTTGTAATTTCGAAAAGGTTGAAAGTAAAAGAGGAGTAAAATGAATTCATTGCATGTCATGTTATAAAGGTTGAACTAAAAGAAGAGTAAAAATGTTTTTAAGTGACTTAGTTGTTAGTGAAGCTCGATTCTTCAGAATCTTTTTTAAGTATGTTCACCCATTAGGTATTTAGAAAATTCTTCGTTACAAAGTGTTTACTTCCTAAGTGATTCTATTTAAATATTTTCTAGAAATCGGTTGAGCGATTTTCCAGTTATGAATTAAAATGAAATGTCTTGCTCTATGAAAATCGAAAAGCTCGATAAAATGAGCTTCAAATCTGTTGAATATATTTTTTAAATTGAAGAAGGTACATACTACTTAATATTATTTTTGTTAAATTTATTTCTTGGGAGTAGGTACTACCTGCTAGGTAGTAGTAGAGGGCATAGAGCGTATTCATGATTTTTCTAAAACTCAAAGTAGCTCAAAGTATATCTACACTTACATAGTTAGTTCAGATAATTTGTAATTTCATCACACGCGATAACGCGGGGGCACGGCTCTACGTCAGTGATAACGAATATTGTAAACAGTAGTATTGATAATAACATGTTGTCAATGTGTTGTGAACTGGGTATTAAACTGTGGTATATAGGCCAGCTTTACTTCGCGCAAATATTCGCGTTGAGTATTTTTTTATTTATTCTCGAACGAAACAAAATGTCAATAGCTGCTAACTTTTTAAGCTATTGCATAGCTTCTATCGCGGGCCTTGAGCGTGGGGACTGAATCCAGAAATTGCGTAACGAAAAAACCTAACACCCTCCACTATATTTTTTTTCCTTTGTTTTTTTCTTTAATATTAATTCAAGTTACACTTTGAGCGTGGTGACCGATAAAAAAACAAATTTGTTTATTATTTATTTAAAAAATAAATAAATAATTATAATTACATAAGTTGATAAAAAATGCTATGCAATAGCTTTACCGCGGCAGTCTCCGAGTGCCACACGTCTTTTTTTATTTGAAAATTGAGGTTCTATTTCAATTTGGTTCAGTACTGACAAAGGAGGTGCCCGTCGATTACTATAAAATATTGAACAAATATTTATTTTTATGCAAATAAAAAAAAAACGTTTATGTGACATACACACAAGTAGACAGTCGTCTATATACAGTATACTAGCTGCGCCCAGCGGTTTTACCCGCTGTACTATAAACCTATGTGTTATTCCAGGGTCTAAGCTAACACTATACCAAATTTCAGCTCAATAGGTCCACCCCTTAAGGCGTGAAAGAGTAACAAACACACATCCAGACATCCAGATATACCTACAGACATTCAAACATCCAATACATTCTTACAATCTTTCACGTTTAAAATAATATTATTATAAAAAAAAAAAAAAAGACGTGTGGCACTCGGAGACTGCCGCGGTAAAGCTATTGCATAGCATTTTTTATCAACTTATGCAATTATAATTATTTATTTATTTTATTAATGCAGTATTTTTTTCTCCTTTTTTTTTCTTTGATATTAATTCAAGTTACACTTTGAGCGTGGGACCGAAAAAAAAAACAATTTTTTTTCTTTTATTAAATTAACCGGTCGGAGTGGGGGGTGTTAGGTTTTTTTCGTTACGGAATTTCTGGATTCGGTCCCCACGCTCAAGGCCCGCGATAGAAGCTATGCAATAGCTTAAAAAAAAAATTATTGTCCAAATAATACATACAACATAATACATACAATATTATTAGTGAGATAAGTTAGACATCTGCAACATAAAGTATTATAATAAATTATCACTTAGGTTACCTAAGTTATTAGCCATAGGTATACAGATGGAGAATAAACCTATGTTTTTTATGTTTATTTTTAAATCTCGTGAACAGTTCTCGTGACTCCACAACACGTGAAAATATGCATTTTTAAGTTTATTTTTAAAAATAGCTTTTTTAATTTATGTACTGACGTCATAATCTTCTTGCTGTGATATTTTTATATTTTTTAACCGACGAAAAACAAACGAGGAGATTTACAAGTCGACGCATATATTTTTTTTTTAAACTTTTTCCTTTTTTTATACTGCCATATAAAGTTATTTTATTTCTTATTAATTATTACTCTTTTATTAATACTATCCATTCAAATATTTTTTTTTTTATGTGATTAAGTAGAAGACGAGCAAGACGCTCTCCTGATGTTAAGATATAACGCATAATCAATACAGTGCTACTTAGGATTTCACAATTATGTGAAATTCCAGGAGCACTGCACCAACGCTTCTTACTCAAGAGTCATAAGATGTTAAGACTCTTTAGCCCAGTAATTTCACTAGCCTAGCTTGCTTTTTATATGCCTTATTAATATGTTATTTAATATGTAATTTACGAAAAAATCACAATATTATTATCTATCTATATTTATTTTTAATTTTTTTATACATTTATGCATATTATAAGAATAATATTTATTGACAATATATACAATTATATATACAATTTGGCACACAACAAGAACGATTTGGCATATACAATTTGTCTAAATAAAAAAAAAAGACGTGTGGCACTCGGAGACTGCCGCGGTAAAGCTATTGCATAGCATTTTTTATCAACTTATGTAATTATAGTATCACCGCTGTGCCGGGGGTGTTAGGTTTTTTTCGTTACGGAATTTCTGGATTCGGTCCCCACGCTCAAGGCCCGCGATAGAACCTATGCAATAGCTTAAAACACAGCATACAAATAGTTTTTACCCATATCAAATTTTATCACATCTTAATTAATTTCATTCATACACAAGTCAACATACAAAAAGTGGTCAAAACAACATATTTGATCATCGATAAAATTTTTCCAACAATAGAAAATTCCCCAAAATATTACCACAAGAAACCTATAAAACCAAATAAAATAATAGGTAAAACGATTTATTGCCATTTTCATTTAATCTTACTGATATTATTAACGTAAAAGTTTAAATGTCTGGATGTCTAGATGTATGTTTGTTACTCTTTTACGCCTCGGGTGGACCGATTGAGCTGAAATTTGGTAAAGAGATAGCTTAGACCCTGGAATAACACACAAGTACAGCGGATAAAACCGCTGGGCGCAGCTGGTTAATTATAATAATAAGTATAAAGCTTGGCCAGTTTTTGTAACTAATATTCTTATAGGCATTATGTACCTTTTAACCCCCGACGCAAAAACGACGGGGTGTTATAAGTTTGACGTGTCTGTCTGTCTGTCGGTCTGTCTGTCTGTGTGTGTGTGTGTGTGTGTGTGTGTGTGTGTGTGTGTATGTGTGTGTGTGTGTGTGTGTGTGTGTGTGTGTGTGTGTGTGTGTGTGTGTGTGTGTGTGTCTGTCTGTGGCATCGTAGCTCCCAAACGGATAGCTTGGCCAGTTTTTGTAACTAATATTCTTATAGGCATTACCTTATTTTTAAAACTTTTGTTGCCCTCTCTCAACGTGGAGAAAAATAACTTTAGAAGGTACATCTACATTAAAATGTATTTTTAAACAAGTACCTATTCAATTACCGCAGAACAATATTTTTAGCACCTTTTTTCCGGCATTTACCAGGATTCTGACGAGGTCACGGAAGCTTCTCCAAGCTATGTAGACGGGGAGATAGTTAGCATTTAAATCATTTGGTGGTTATCATTAAAATTAATTTTAATTTGGGGGAGACAAAATTGACAATGTTTTAATAATCTGTTAAATTTACAATAACCTCTTGCCTTTTGATCAGATTAAGAATCTGATTAGGAGTATGATGAAAAATTGTGCCAAATCGCACTCCAAAGGTTTGCTATAATGGCGTATTATATAATATTATTTGTGGACTACAGATCTGCATTTGCCTAAAATACTTACGGTAATATTTATAGAAATATATTTATTTATTTTTGTACCAAAGCTGTGACACCGTCTAAGTGATTGACAACGCGTCAGCGATGATCGACATTGCGCCTGCAATGATACCACTTTGGTGTTGCTGAAGTATTTAGGCGACGTTAACCGTTCACCATTAGGCTGGCCGTCTGATTGTGTATCTGCCTTATACAAAAAAGTCAAAATGTCTGTAATAGCAAGTCTGTAGACTATAGAGTAATTTAGAAACATGATTGATATTTAAAATATTATTTTTAATGTTTTAAATAAAAATTAAATGGACGACTCGCCCACTCGAATATCATGATCGTGACATTTAAAACACCTTTTTAAATTTGAACAGTAAGCTCTTGTGCTATAGCAGTTAATGTCTAAAAGATAAGAATCTTCATTTAATTCATCGTGTGTGGCTTCCTTGATTAAATTATTGTACAGGAATAGTGCATAAGAAATCAGATTTAATTGTAAGGAATATACGACGAAGGTACTTTATGGATTCATAAGAGAAATGAGTTTACATAAAATCTGCATGTTTCTTTTGGACACTACATTTGGTGCAGGCATTATATTATTGTGATCCAGACTAAATTAAAAAAGTTTACAGCGAAATTACTGGGCATGATGAGATACATCAGCTAATATCCCGCTTGGGACAAATGTTTGTGTGATCCACAGGTATTTGTTTGCGGTCTGGGTGGTTTGATATTTATTATAAGTATCTATGTATTTACAAAAGAAAAGTACGAGTATATAAGTATTATATCCGTTATCCTAACCACCATAACACAAGCATTAAGTTGCTTAACTTTGGGTTAGGTGGCGCTGTGTGAAATATCCTGAAATATTTAATACTAGCTGCGCCCCGAGGTGTTACCCGCTGCAAAATTCTTTCGAAATAAAATCGCAAAGCTTAAAGGTACAATAAATAATATTTTTGTAGTTAAAAAAACTGAGTGTCATGATGCTAGCAACCAACTGATTTTGTTCGATTTGTCACTATATTTTTATACAAAGAAGTAAGAATAGGTACGAGCAAGACGCTCTCCTGATGGTAAGATATAACACGGTCCATAATATTAGTGTTAAATTCTAGGTGGACTGCGCCGACGCTTCTTACTTGAGAGTCATAAGATGTTAAGACTCTTCAGCCCAGTGAAAAAACAAATTTATCCTTTATTAAATAGATTTATAATATTTATTGTAGTAATAATTTCGTCTATTAGGAGTACACATTACTTACCATCTTATAGTGAATGTTGATAAACTTGTAGAACGTTTATTTTTAATCTTTAATTTTAAACCAGTTTAATTTATTTGTATCTAAGTTTAGTTGTTCTGATATCGAAACAAGTTCTCAGTTGTTTTTGCTACTTTTTAACCCCCGACGCAAAAACGACGGGGTGTTATAAGTTTGACGTGTCTGTCTGTCTGTCTGTCTGTCTGTCTGTCTGTCTGTCTGTCTGTCTGTCTGTCTGTCTGTGTGTGTGTGTATGTGTCTGTCTGTGGCATCGTAGCTCCCAAACGGATGAACGGATTTTGATTTTGTTTTTTTTGTTTGAAAGTAGAGTTAGTCGAGAGTGTTCTTAGCCATGTTTGGTGGAAATCGGTCCAAGATGGCTGCCGCTACAAAATGGCGGATTACTTTTTTCTTCCACGACCCCCTCAATATGGGTATCAAATGAAAGGGCTTAACGAGTAGATTACAGTCCCGTATATAAAATTTAAAATCCAAGATGGCCGCCATACAAAAAATGGTGAAATACGTATTGCGTTGGGGGTTTTTTAAATTTTTAATTTAATTCACTTGTTACATATACAATTAGTTGCGTCTGGGTTTTTTTACTAATCTATAAATAAAAATAGTTGAACGATTACACAGGTGATTTTCCAAAACACGGGTCTCGGATGATGCCGTGGTATGCCTATGAGATTTTTCCGCCTTCTAAGTTTATTCTGCTACCATTTACGACCGCGTCGTCGTTTAACATCACGCGAGTTCGTGGTCAAAGGTATACCTATAAAAATGCATAAAAAAAGATACTGTAATCATCTTACTAATATTATAAACGTGAAAATTTGTAAGAATGGATGTCTGGATGTGTGTTTGTTACTCTTTCACGCCTAAACGGGTGGACCGATTAAGCTGAAATTTTGTATAGGGATAGCTTAGACCCTGGAATAACACATAGGCTACATAAGTACTGCGGGTAAAACCGCTGGGCGCAGCTAGTAATGCAAATAATTTCACACAGCATTATTTCATTTTTTTGCCCAAGTAAATGAAAGGCAAGACTACTAATTTGTACCATTAGCTTTATATTTTTGTTGCAAGATTTACGTTTTTATATGTTTGATACTAGTGGACTTGGTGCGTGCGGGACGCACTTCGTCGTGCGTATTAAAAAAAAAAAAAAAATAATTTCAGGACGTTTCACACAGCGCCACCTAACCCCAAACTAAGCAACTTAATGCTTGTATTATGGTGGTTATGATAACGGATATATAATACTTATATACTTTTTTTTTGTAAATACATACGTATTAGAAAATTATCAGTGTTTCTCAAATATATTATGCATGTTTTATACTTTTTCATAGTTTAATCTTATATATTTTATTGTATTATACTCGTACATATAAATCTTCCTCTTAAAAAATTCCATCTATTAATGAAAACCGCATCAAAATCGTTAGCGTAGTTTTAAAGATATAAGCATACGAGTAGATAGGGACAAACAGACGAGGGAAACAACTTTATTTTATGTAGTGATTATATTTATTAAGGAGTAACGTATTATTTTACATTTATTTTATCTAATATAGTCATGAAAATAGTTTAATAATGGAAAAGAACTGTCATTTTTCGCGATAAATAACAAGCTCTTGGTAGATGTAAGGTAATTTATGTATTATTGAGTTGTAAGCTATAAATCTATTGTATATTCTCCATAATACTGTAATGAGATATCCTACATAGATAACTTTATAATATTAGATCGGTTGTGACATGTAGGCGTTATGAAATAACACACATTTTTTAAAATGTTTTTTTTAATACTAAATAGGCCTGCGTTTGACCACATCTTAACTGATGAAAAAAGAAAAAGTGGTCGACGATGGATCACGTGAGATGCCTAGAAACCTATTCACTTGTACCTTGAAGGTACCCAAGTTGTACCGCTCGGGAAACGACGGATGACGGCAAAGTGTTCCTCTCGCTGATCTTCCAACCTCCCTTGGGGGGTGGTAGGGGGTGGGTCTCGAGGTAGACCTCTTCACCCAGGCATCGGCGCTGAGGGCTTCTACCCTCAGGTAACTGGCGGCCGCCGGAGTCGCTGCCGTTACCGGGCGCCTCACGGCGGCTATCGTATTTAAATAGACTACAATCTAGCATTTCTAGTTAATGTCAGTTTAGTTATCTTTGGCTTGTGGCCGATCTGTGGTTAATAAAAGTGTTCTTTACTGCTGTAGTAGCTGTAGTATTGTTAGTTTGTTTTTCTCAATAAAGGCGAAAAAAAAAACATCTTTGTTAATATCCCTATATTTATTACCTATTTTTAAATGTTTTTTTATATTCCAACCCTGTTTTTGTCAGTTTGTTTTGTCGGCTAGACTATAATAAGTAATTTAGTCCTAATGTAAACTGCTAATCTAATAATAATCTGAAATTGAATGTGCGAGCGGCTGAAGTTATTTTTCATGAAGAACCATTTAGACTGTGATTTGCATTTACTTCTTGCTTGCAAGCATATCCTGGTCGTTCCCCTCCCTTATTTATTCGGTGCCTTCAATCATGCGGTTAACCGTGCTTATGTATCTTTATTATGTTATTAGATGCCTTAATAATATTTATCAATGTCATCTCCAAGAGTTTTCTAGTCCAACAGCACTAAAACGAGTACGCGCAATAAATAAGATAAAACGCATAAAGTTTAAAATAGCGCAACCAGTAAAGGTAGGTTTTACTCTGTTTAGTGACAAACATGGACCCTTCTTGATGTATCCAGCCGTTTGAATGTACGATAAAATATTCTAAGAGACAGAAAAAAAGCTAATGAGCCGATGGCATTGTCGCGCAATAAAGACCTCTGCAGGGCAATTTCACTTAACTGTTAGGGACCCGAATCGAAGACCGAATGGTCAAAAATGTATGAAATGACGTATTCAGTTTATACTACTTGATCACTACGTCATTTTATACACACACAGTAATACGTGGCACAACTATGCTCAACAGTGGTGTGTGGTAATCTTACTAATATTATATACGTGAAAGTTTGTAAGAATGGATGTCTGGATGTTTGTAACTCTTTCACGCCTAAACGGGTGGACAAATTGAGCTTAAATTTGGTATAAAGATAGCTTAGACAGCGGGTAAAACTGCTGCTAGTATAAAAAAAATATTATTTCCTATACAGGCCAGCGATGATGATGAAATAAATGAGACGAACTCAGCACACCTTGTTTTATCTCTTTAGAAAAAAATCACAGTCTCTAACTGCAGGATCCTCGTTTTAGGATCGCATAGGTCATGGAATTTTAACCTCATGACCCGATCTAGGAGAAATTCTCGAATTGGTGACCGATTTCACCCTATAACCTAAGGGTTTCAATTCTAAGAATTCTTATGAATCCGAGCATTATTATGAGGTATTCGATCAAAGTGTGAGACCTATAATATAAATATTTTTATGCAGACGATTTGTTTATTTGAATTCCAGCAATGTTATAAATATAAAGGGTAAGGTGTGAGAAAGTTTATTATCCTCCCATATACTCCTATTTATTGTTAATTCGAATTTAAAATACACCCTTTTTTGAACTGGAAATTTCAGCTCAATCGCGTAGTAAAAAAAAAAGTAAAAACAAAGTAAGGTTACAAACACAACGCACACTAATTCACTCATCAATACATTCGCATTTATAATTGCAGGAAGTATCAATAATCCTGAAACAAAATCTTCTGAATTTTTATACAGAATTATTCGCTTTAATTTTTCTTTACATTTTAGCATGCCATAGGAAGTACTGGATGCCAAGGCTCTGCCGATTCCTAGTCCTCCGTCACTAAGACGATGCGGGAGTGCCGCCGGGTTGTTTTAGTGGGTATACCGTGCAATAGTCCTGCGCGAGGAGTCACACATAACCCTCCCATTCCCTCGATGGGAGGGTATGCTTTATGCATTTTTTGTCGGCGTCAACAAATAAATAATGCAATAGGATGTAAAGAATACAACACTTATATTAATTTCAGGTATTTAAAAAGAGTATTTTACTATTCAGAGCCCGCATTACGTTGTCTGAAAGAAGGAAAACCATGAAAATTTTCCACACAAACCGAGCCCAGCTATTTTACTTACACGAGTCGTAAATATCCATTGATTTTATTACTCTTCTAGCAGATTAGTGATGTAAGAGCCTCGTCGATTATTCTCATTGACACCACAATTTATAGTTGTTAAAAGATACATTTATTTAATCTAAATATTTATAGGAAAACGTGATTGTTTTTTTTATGACAGACGAGCAAATCAGGTGCGTAATGGCGTAAGCATCATCATTGCCCATATCAGAAACCCAGTGTTTTGAATTACAAAATTCGACGTGGTACTGCACTGCACTGGGTCTGTCAATCTGACAATATAATTTATATTAGTTGTTGAATGATATCATGTCCACTATAAGACATTGTCCGTCAGTCCAGTACTTATATATGTATAGTAAGGCATGGACATTACTGCTTGTGGATAGAATAACTGGCAAAGGTGTGGTACTTAAACTTTACCAGGGAGGTTCCGTAATGGAGGTCTACCACTGTCACCTATAGATCCATTAATGCATTGCTTATGAACTTTTAAAGCAACGTGTCTAATAACTATTATTTTTGCCAACTCTATGTTGGAATTCTGGAGGAGCTTAAGAGCGTATATATCGAGTGACGACTCTCTCGCTCGCACAATTTGCCAAATTTTTAAATATAAATTCACGGAATTCATTTATTGAAAATTCCTCTATACAAGTCCTGCTTAATATTATTGCACTCATTTTAAAAGTGTTTTCAGTGAGATATATAAAAAAATGGGATGAGGAGCGATGTCGAAAAAGATTTTTGTTTTCAAAAAATCTCATTATTCCATTTTTTAATATATCTCACTGAAAACACTTTTTAAATGTGTGCAATAATATTATGCAGGACTTGTATAGAGGAACATTCAATAAATTAATTCAATTTATATTTCAAAATTTGTCAAATTGTGCGAGCGAGAGAGTCGTCACTCGATATATACGCTCTTAAAACCAAACAGAGATTATATCGTCGACTGTGCAAAAACGAATCCTTAAATATTTAAATTTCGATCACGTTGTTCGAAACGAACACTCCATGGAGAGACTCGTTGTCCAGGGAAATGTAGAGGGCAAGCGGTCACACGGTCGATCACCTACGCGTTGGACAGACCTCAGCAAAGCTGCGACACAAAACTCCGTAGTGCAGAGTTCCCGAGACGCTGCGCTGGAGACCGTGACAAGTAGAGGCGCATCGCGAGGGCTGTTTTAGCCAATAATGAATATGCAGCATCATCAACCACGACCACTCTATCAAGAGTGAATGACTTAGGAGGAGGTGTATATGTTGGAACAGTTTAAAAATTAACCACTTGCTGGTGCCAAATGTTTTGAGAGGCGACTGTAACCTGATAAACCAACAATATCCTATGTTTAGTATACCTATATAGTCCAGTAAAAGAAGAAATGTGGATCGAAAAGTCGAAAGCAGAAAAACTAATTACTTCGGCCCCCCCTCGGGCTCACCTCGGAGGGGTGGGGACTTTTAGTATGTTTATCTCCTTACTAGTCCAAACAAAATCCTTAAGTTAGTTTTTCTGCTTTCGACTTTTCGATCCACATGCCTCTTTTGGGCACTCATTGACTGGACTAACAGCCCAGTATTTTTGCTGTGTTGTATTTTGCAATATTTATGACAACTACTATAAAACTGATATATAAGAATAGTGAGTGAGGGTTATAAAAGATTCTCCGTGCAGGACAACTGCACCAGTATACCCACTAAAACAATTTGGCGGCATAGTGTTTTGTGACGGAGGACTAGGGATCGACAGAGCCTTAACATCCAGGCGTATTATCTAAACCAGATCCAGACATATTAGATAGGTAGGTACTTAGAAATATGAATTAATCTTACAGATTTTTCGAAGTGATGTCATGACCTACTACTATGACCCGATAACACTGAATTATACGAACTTGACCTGCATTTGACCCAAAATATTGTTTTGCATAACATAATTTATGAACTACGATTTATATTGGAGGCTTACGTCTTTTTATTGGGTAAATTCAAGATATTTTAAAGGAATCTTATTAATAAAGTTAGCCAACACCTAGAAGACAACCCAAAACATCGCAACAATAAAGGGAATTTAAACTAAATACATAAAAGAGTGACTTACTAGTCAGTCAGATCAGTCGATCTATCAACGCACCGCATGTCACGTCTTTACTCTATACCAAAATTCAGCTCTATCAGTTCACTGGTTTTGGCGTGAAAAAGTAACAAACATACATCCAGACATCCATACATTCTTACAACCTTCACGTTTATAATAATAGTAAGATTTGCCAGTACTAAGGAAGCCTACATTGCCCAAATTGCGCTTGTTCTATTTTTCTTTTCTTTTTTTTTATGCAAAGAAGTAAGAAAACGAGCAAGACGCTCTCCTGATGGTAAGAGATAACGCTGCCCATAACTAGCACAGTGCTACTGCACTGCACTACTACTAGTGCACTGCGCCAACGCTTCTTACTTGAGAGTCATAAGATGTTAAGACTCTTTCAGCCCAGTAATTTCACTAGCTACAGTGCCCTCCTACCGAAGCACAGTAATGTTTGCACATCACTGCTCAGGCGGTAAAATAACTGGCACTATTGGGGTACCCACCTAGTCGACCTCCTGCAAAGGAAGTCTACCCTCGGTGTATTAATTGGAATGTCAGTTCACCTACGGACCTATATGCTAGATCTACTCGTATGGTCACAACACTAGTCTAGCCAATTTGTTAATTCCTTTAACGAGTATTCAATATACACAACTATGAATTAGGGCACGGCGAGTAAACACAGCTGTGAGTCGGGTCAGTGGGTCACGCGAACTACAAAGCGAATTTTTAAACATTTTTTAAGTGTTCTCTTTGACAATTTTCAGCTTGGAATGTAGCGAAATTTCGCTCATAAATAGTTCAGGGGCATTTTAAGTCGGTCGAATTTGTTTGTATGGAGTGCTTTTTACCCTATGGAAAAGTTTAAGATCTGTTATTGAAGATCAAAGAGTCAAAGTATCAGACAGACTCTTCAACACGTCCAAACAATCAATTAGATATTAAGGTTATTAATGTTACTAAAGGCCAAAATATTGCTACACCTAGGTTTAAACGGCTTAACCTAGGTGTAGTCGCATTTGCGCCCCCCGGAGCAGGGTGACGATACGCAACGCATTTTTTCTGGGTCTAAAAAAATGGAGGAATTTGTTTGCCGTGGACGAGTGTGTCGGCATATCCGCAACCCTGGCACAACACACCACTTTTGAAGAGGACGTGTTAAGTAGATGGTAGCAGACTAAACTTAGACGGCGGGATTAATCTCTTCCTTAATATAGAATATTAAAAAAATGCATATAACAAAACGCTAGTTCATTGAATTGATAACGGAAGCAATTGATTGAGAGACATGGACCATGGAGTTCCCTCACCCATGATAGGGAGTTAGATTTTGTGTGGCATGCCTCTACGGCATGATATACATACATATATCCGACTTTTGCAGTTTTAGTATTTAAGGTTTGCAATTAACCACATCTGATTTGGAACTTCATATTATTAGATAGGTATTTATTAGAAACTAACAGCGGTTTTACCCGCTGTACTGTAAGCCTATGTGTTAATCCAGTATCTAAACTATCTCTATACCAAATTTCAGCTCAATCGGTCCACCAGTTTAGGCTTATAAAGCCTAAACTGTATATTATATATTATTGTGTATATTAGTGTGAAGTATTTTTATGACATTGTGTTGGTACTTGGTACACACACACACACACGTTAATTCAAAATTTGAAAATTGCTCCAACGATTGTTAATGTAGGTAAGCCACGGAAGAGAAGAGAAACGTTACCTACCGAAACGATTTAAGAAAAAACATTTTGAAATTATACCATTAATGAGTCGTCATCATCATCATCATCTCAGCCGTAGGACGTCCACTGTTGAACATAGAACCGTTTGGAAACGACCTGCATCCAGCGTCTTCCGGCGACCTTTATAAGGTCGTCTGTCCACCTAAATGATGAGTAATTAATGAGTAATTTTTATAATTTTTTTTTTTTTATGTGATTAAGTAGAAGACGAGCAAGACGCTCTCCTGATGTTAAGAGATAACGCTGCCCATAATCAGTACAGTGTTACCCAAGATTTCACAATTATGTGAAATTCTAGGAGCACTGCACCAACGCTTCTTACTCAAGAGTCATAAGATGTTAAGACTCTTAAGCCCAGTAATTTCACTAGCTACAGTGCCCTCCTACCGGAGCACAGTAATGTTTGCACATTACTGCTCAGGCGGTAGAATAACTGGCACTGTTGGGGTACCCACCTAGACGACCTCCTGCAAAGGAAGTCTACCCCCGGTAAATTAATATGTCCTGCCCAACTCAGTGTTGTTAGGACACGTGGCTAGCGCGGTGATGACAGATGGAGCAAGACGCTGACTGAATGATGGCCATGGATAGGCAAACGGGATGTCAGTCGTCCAGCAGCTAGATGGGTGGACGATATATATAGTCAAAGTAGCGGGTCGCACATGGACGAGATTGACAAGACAGGGTTAAGTGGCATAATATGAACGAGGCCTATGCCCAGCAGTGGGATGTAGAAGGCTGTGGATGATGATGATGAGTCCTACTGATAGAATCGCGGAAAAAAAAAATCCATGGTACCAGTAGGATCAAGCAGCAGGCCCATAGGCAACAAATTAAAATTAAATTATATAAAATAACTAATAGATAACGCTTTTTAAAGTTCATGGTTAACCACCTATACCGCTAGCAAAAAAAGGTACGAGTAAATACTACAAAAACAAAAGGCAATTTTCTCGTAAAAACAGGACATGTGCCAAGTAAGCCTTTAAATTAAAAACCCGACTCTGCGACATAAATTCACGTGACGATGTGAAACGTCGCCGCGTGAGGAATTACCGCAATCACCTCCCTGATCCGGGTAAAGGTCGACGGAGACAGGGATTCGGGTTTACTTTACAAAGTGTTCAGTGGTTCTGTACTCACACTTTTAATTTTATTAAAAATCTAGTGGACCCGCGCGCACTTCGTAGCGCCTAACAGAAAATACGTAGTTTTCGAATTTCAGCTCAATCGGTCCACACGTTTAGGCGTGAAACAGTAACAAACATTCAACCAGATATCCATACATTCTAACAAACTGTCACATTTATAAGATTAGTAAGATGTACTAGCTGCGCTCAGTTTTACGCGCTATACTGTATGTAGCCTATGTGTTATTCCAGGGTCTGATGAAATTGAGGAAGCGAAAGAGGTGTGTCAGGATCGTACTAAGTGCAGGGAAATAGTCTCTGCCTGCCCCAACGGGAGCCAGGCATGAATATAATATTACGTATGTATGTAAGCTATCACTGTACCAAAATTCAGCTCAATCGGTCCCCCCGTTTAGGCGTAAGTTATCATAAAGCTTGTTGTAAAAAAGTTACTGTCTGTAGAACGCCTTACAAAACAAAATAAAAACAGAACAGAAAACTCTTCCAAATCATCTCAATTAAAACAATTAATCGTGAGAGTGTTTAATGAAAACAAGTGAATAGCAGTTAATAGCAGTTTCTTTCCTTCAAAGTACAGTAATTACAAGTTCAGTAATTACTGTGTAAATAATATAGAGTTATAAATAAAGATATTTTAATTATATATATGTAGAGATAGTTATTAAACATTGTAATTAGTAATATAGATATATAGATTAGTAAAATAGATTAGGCATAGAGATCAGCATATTATTACATATATTATACATAGAGCATACTATATACGAGTATACACCCCGCCAAGACTATTTCTCGACCATAACACCTGTATCGAGCACGGGTGCAGGCTGAAAATCAGTAGTCAGGTTAGCCCTAGGGTCAATCTGACAAAACGCTGAGCCTGTTCCCATTGGCGAGTACCTATATTAAAAATTTAACACACTGTAAACTTGAGCTGTTAGATATATAGCCAATAAATTATTTTCATTTTTCATTTTTTTTTTTCATTTCAAAGAAGATTGATAACACGTGAATTGTTGTTAAGTGAATTTTCCTGTTAAGGCTCCATACATATTAATGTATTTCTGGTGAGAATAATACATTGGGAAAACTATTAGACTGCAATCGTTTTATTCATAAAAAAATGATGAGTATTATTATTTGGTTGGTATATTTGTTGAAATTTTCTTCTTTTTTACATTAGCAAAATTCCTCCCTTTGTGACTCGGAAAAGTGCGTTACAACACCGCCCTGCACCGGAGGTCTTAGGGTGGTATATGGGACTCCCCCGACGAAAATGGGTGCGGCGGGGATACCCACTAAAAAACCTGGGGATGTTCCTGCGGGACGCCATAGTGCAGGGGCTGCGGGTACGCCGACGCACTTGTCCACGGCAAACAAATTCCTCCAATTTTTGTGATCCAGGAAAAATGTGTTAGGCATCGTCACCCTGCCCAGGGGGTGCAGGGCGGTATGTGGGGCTCCCCCGCAGATGGGCGCGGATGGGATACCCACTAAAGATTTTACGGAATATCGTGCTGGAAATCGGTCGCGATGACCGCATGACCGATGACAATTCAAAATGGTTTGTAAAACGAATAACCTTGACTTAGTAAGATAATACCCATTGTCATTTCCACATAATATATTAACTTCTATAAAACTTCCGGTGTTTTTAAATGAAGTTCCTCGAACATAATAGAGGCAATTCTTTTGAAATTACAGCGGAAGTGCAATAATAATAATATAGCTGATAATTAACATAGGAATAATATGCTATTAAACGGATAATGAATGATTTTAATGAAGCGTAAAATCAATACATACCTATCGTATTAAACAAAGTCGCTTCCCGCCGTCTGTTTGTCTGTCTGTACGTATGTAGGTATGCTTAAATATTTAAAACTACGCAACGGATTTTGATGCGGTTTTTTAATAGAGTGATTCAAGTGGAAGGTTTAGATAATGGATAATTATCATCATTTGTCTTAGCCATAGGACGTCCACTGCTGAACAGGCCTCCCCTTTGGACTTCCATATGTACCGTTGGAAGCGACCTGCATCCAGCGTCTTCCAGCGATTTTTATAAGTATCCTAGCTTATGCTTGCGGCTTTGCCCGCATGGCAATAGTTATTTGTTATTTTGTTATACAAGATTGCAAAGTAGCTTTTTAACCGCGTGCTCAGTTTTGATGACCGAGCTAGCGAAGGATTCTAAAATTGAATTGAATTTCTATAATTATTAGAATCCTGAACGTTAGCGAGGGAATCAAAAGAGCACAAGGTCAAAAATCTTTGCACTCGAGTGTGACACATAATTTTTCATCCCCCTCGGCGAGGATATAAGTCAATGATAAAAGATTTTGTATGCTAAAATCGGCACCTTAGAGATGGAAGTAAATAGGTTTTAATTATGTTTTTGACTGACAAACTCGGTGCACACGATGTTCTAAATTCAAATTTACTTTATCCTAGAGGATAAAATGTACTTTTCCAGTCAGATATCGAAGAGTAAAAATACACTTTCCGAGATGGGGGGATGAAAAATCCTTTCTAAGCGGATCTCTACGCCTTAAACTTACCTGTATGCCAAATTTGAACTCAATCCGTCCAGGTTTGGGCTGTGCGTTGATAGATCAGTCAGTCAGTCACTCTTTCCTTATATATATTTTTATAGAAGAATACATGTATAATATAGTAGAAAAGCACTGATTACAATTTTCTGTTAATCGTAACGAGGTGCACGTGGATCCACTAAATTGTTAATAATATGGAAATAATTAACATAGGAATTACAGGCTATTAAACACATAATGTGACATTGTTAATGATGTTTGGATACAAAATAATGAAAGGATTATTGGAAGCTTACTAGCTCCGGATAATTCTTCGTTAACTAACCGATACGGTTTCGTCTGTTGCGTAAGCTATCACATATTGAAATATGTGATAATAAATTCAAAATGCTGTGTTATGAACGAAACAATAAAAGACAAACAAATTTAGGTCTTTGCTCCCACGATATGATGAAAAATTTATATATAAATTCATCGAATTGACTTTTTTTTTAATATTTTTATCAAGTGCTTTTACCGAAAAAAAAATCAGAAAGCTAAAAAATTTGGTCATATCGTGCAAGCTCGAGAATCGTAGGCAGAGACAGTGTTCTTAAGAGTTTTTTTAATGTCGTACCTAACATTTTATGATTTATGTACGAAAAATCAAGTTTCCTTAAAGTTGCAATTCGCATAATTTCAGTGCCAGTTCCTCCAAAAGCTACTCTATCTTTGAATCGCCTTAGTACTTGTTCACGCTATAACACGCGGGCGCGGGCGCGACAGACTTTGCTCACATCGCACGTGCGTTGTACGTGAACACCTTCATAGCACGTCATATGTTTGATATTTCGCGCCCGCGCCCGCGCCCGCGCCCGCGCGTTCACGTGAACAAGCCCTTAGTGAATAAATAATAATATCTTACTAATATTATAAACGTGTAAGTTTGTGAGAATGTATATGTATGTCTGGATGACTAGAAGTGTGTATGTTTGTTACTCTTTCACGCCAAGACGGGTGGATTGATTGAGCTGAAATTTGGTATAGAGATAGCTTAGACCTTGGAATAACACATAGGTTATGGTACAGCGGGTAAAACTGCTGGGCGCAGCTATTTATGTATAATGATAGTAAGCCCCAGGTGTTAGAAATTAGTTCGATTGACATAAATTATTCCATTGCCCCTCTACCCTAATTCTATTGTTTTAAGCAGTAAATAATGTATCTGTTATTGCGTGGATATAGGTAACGTGTAAATCAAGATAGACGGCGGCTAGCCATAATTTATGAGTGCGGTGACCATGGCGTTATGGGGACTGGGATTCGTTTAGTATAAGCATTTTTTTGTACGTCGACGTACCCTACCAACGAGTATACGGCAGGGTTATGTTGGACTCCCCGCACAGGTTCAATTGCAATAAAAGCGCAAACTTCATCTGAAGATGAAGTGTAGATTTTTTTTTTTTTATGTGATGAAGTAGAAGACGAGCAAGACGCTCTCCCGATGCTAAGAGACAACGGCTGCCCATAATCAGTACAGTGCTACCTAGGATTTCACAATAATGTGAAATTCTAGGAGCACTGCACCAACGCTTCTTACTCAAGAGTCGTGAGATGTTAAGACTCTTTAGACCAGTAATTTCACTAGCTACAGTGCCCTCCTACCGGAGCACAGTGATATTTGCACATCACTGCTCAGGCGGTAGAATAACTGGCACTGTTGGGGTACCCACCTAGACGACCTCCTGCAAAGGAAGTCTACCCCCGGTGGAGATGGAATACAGTGGCGTTTTGTAAGGTTTTTATTATCTCCAACCCTAGTTCTAATAAACCGAACTTTGATAAACTTGAGGCACGTATCCTTGACACTAAGTAGGTATATTTATATTACACACCTAGTTTTTTTTCTACCCATATTTTTTTGTCGATGTCGAGTCACTGATCCATTCGTACGATATCTCAGATATTTCAAGCGCTAGAAATTTTAAAATTGGATGGTTACCTAACCACAACGCGAATTTTGAAATTTAAATCGTAATGGCTTAGGTACCAAGACAGGAGGACAAAATGCAACCTATGAGGGGAAGAAAAAGCATACTAAATTTGAAGGAAAAATCCGTAAATATCGATTGATTGACACATATTTTACTGGAATAACACCTTTTTAACCCCCGACGCAAAAACGACGGGGGTGTTATAAGTTTGACGTGTCTGTCTCTGTGTGTGTGTGTGTGTGTGTGTGTGCGTGCGTGCGTGCGTGCGTGCGTGCGTGCGTGCGTGCGTGCGTGCGTGCGTGCGTGCGTGCGTGCGTGCGTGTCTGTCTGTGGCATCGTAGCTCCCGAACGGATGAACGGATTTTTAATTTAGTTTTCTTTGTTTGAAAGTAGAGTTAGTCGAGAGTGTTCTTAGCTATATTTGGTGGAAATCGGTTCAAGATGGCCGCCGCTACAAAATGGCGGATTACTTTTTTTCTCCACGACCCCCTCAATATGGGTATCAAATGAAAGGGCTTGACTAGTAAAATACAACCCACTATAGTAAATTTAAAATCCAAGATGGCCGCCACCACAAAATGGTGAATTACTTATTGCGTTGGGGGTTTTTTAAATTTTAAATTTAATTCACTTGTATCCCAAAAAATAAAGAGTGCTCGCGGGACTCGCTTCGCCGTTTATAACTTTACTTAGTTTCAAGACAGGCAAGGAAATAGCTTTGTCCCAGAAGAACCACACTTCACGTAGCCCCTATTTCTGTACATTGGAGAAACAGTACGGGCCGTGTTAACCCACATCAAGGTTACCCGACCTACAGGCCTAAAAATCTTGTTAAATCACCATTATTTATTAAACTATTTGGTCACGAGCATTGTAGACTGTGTTGCCAGGTCTTAGACAATTAATTGTACGTTCTAGTGAAAGGGAAAAGACCCCGTAGCCGAAGCCCAATCGTTGGTCTGACCAGATCCGCACCACTCTCGACTCTACAGTCTACGATACTCTCCGGGTGGCCGGAGATAGGACAAGATGGCGTAACATCGTGAGGAAAAAAGTCATGGATGGTGGAGGTCACGACCCTCAGATATGAGGACCAGGACTGATGGAGGGAGATAAAATAAAAATTAAGGTTTAAAGCCACGGTTTATAGGGCTAGACTTTGTTTGCAGGAGGTCGACTTGGTGGGTATGTTACAGTGCAAGTTATTCTACAGCAGTTCTTCGCTTCTTTAGCAGTCATGTGCAAACATTATTGTGCTTAGCTAGGACGGCCCTGTGGCTAGTGAAATCGCTAGGCTAAACAGTCTTAAGATCATATCACATCTCTGATCATATCATATCTCTTTCTGTGTTATGACTCTTAAGGCTCTTAAGTAAGAAGCGTTGCCGCAGTGCACCTCGAATACAAATACTTTTTATTGTGACCATATTAAATACATTTTACAAAAAAATGCTTAAAAATAATATTATGTATACAACATTTAAAACTAATTAAAACTAAATTAAGAACACTGGTCCACAATGGGCGGCCTTATCACTTAAAGCGATATCTTCCAGGCAACCGACTTTGCATGGAGAGGTTGATTGAAAGAGTAGGGTGATAATTTACATCAATCTTTTTTTTATTTATTTTTTTTATACGAGATAGGCCTACGTTTGACCACGTCCCACCTGATAGAAAGTGAAAATGCGGTCGACGATGGATCACGTAAGATGCCTAGAAAGGTACCTATTCACTCGTGACTTGAAGATATACCCAAGTTGTACCGCTCGGGAAACACGGATGACGGCAAAGTGTTCCAAACGCGACCAGTTCTCATTAAGAACGACGAAGCAAAACGCTTAGTGCGGGCAGTAGGTAACGCCACTCTAAGTAAGGCTGCCGAATCAATTGTAAAATCCTAGTTAGTATTGTACTAATTATTATGGACAGCGTTATCTCTTACCATCAGGAGAGAGTTTTCTTACTTCTTTGTATGAAAAAATAAATCTTCCTAATATTATAAACGTGAAAGTTTGTAAGAACGGATGTCTGGATGATTGTTACTCTTTCACGCCTAAACGGGTGGACCGATTGAGCTCAAATTTGGTATAGAGATAGCTTAGACCCTGGAATAACATATAGGCTACAGTACAGTGGGTAAAACCGTTGGGTGCAGCTAGTGAACTATAACGCACGACGCACACTGCAAGTAGATGATGCAGACCGATGAATGCCGCCAGTAGTGTGGGTTAGTTCATGTAAAAATGTACGAATCCGATATATATAGGAGGAAGTTTGTAGGATAATTTTGACAAATGTTGCAGAAAATAACAACTTAATGCTTCTCTAAAAACGCAGTAAATCACGTATTCTTAAATTACACGATTTAGATATTATCTAATACATATTTTATTACAGTAATTGATAATTGTTATATCAGAGGTGATTGACTTTAGAATTCACGCGATTTGGCCTTTTATGTAACTGGAGTTCAACCGTTTTTAAATTCCACTTGTCACCTTAAGAAAATGTTCCTGACCTTTATGGGAATGAAATGTAACTTAAGAACGATCGAACTCTTGAACTCTGCTTTGGTAGTATGTATTCTGCAAAAACGTGACACTTCTCGTATTACAAGTCACGAGTGGTAATATTTCGGAGGCATTTAATTAACACTAGCTCCTTCCCACAGACTAACCTGCCTTTAATAAAAAAATCACTGTAAAAATAACTTGCAAAAGTGTTTCGATGTAGCGTATTTGAATAAATGCTTTTTGATTGATTTGAAAAAGTATTTACTTGCTATGATTTTAGTGGCGGTGAGCTGTTAAAAAACGCTATACGAGTATAAATTAGATGCATTAAGACTAAATAAAATCGAATATTATTATATTCAATGAAAACCGTAGGTTTGTGCTACACTATCTCTGGTGATATGAGTGGCCTATATACTGTACCTATAATATTAATTACTATCTGAAACTTCAACATATAGGTTATGATTTGACTCTGGCAATGAAATTAAGGTACACCTATTCTGTTCTGTTAGAATATACCGGGGGTAGACTTCCTTTGCAGGAGGTCGTCTAGGTGGGTACCCCAACAGTGCCAGTTATTCTACCGCCTGAGCAGTGATGTGCAAACATTACTGGGCTCCGGTAGGAGGGCACTGTAGCTAGTGAAATTACTGGGCTAAAGAGTCTTAACATCTTATGACTCTTGAGTAAGAAGCGTTGGTGCAGTGCTCCTAGAATTTCACATAATTGTGAAATCCTAGGTTACACTGTACTGATTATGGGCAGCCGTTATCTCTTAACATCTGGAGAGCGACTTGCTCGTCTTCTACTTCATAACATAAAAAAAAATATATAATCCGATATTTTTTATTAAATGAATTTAATTTATTTTATAGAGCGTGTAAATAAGATGAACGACCGCCCCGTAATTTAAAATAAATAAAAGTATTAGATGCATATTTTTTGGGTATTGAATAAAACTAAAAATAGCTGAGATATAACGCTTTTAAGTTTTTGTGTTGTGTTTGTTTACTCTTTCACGCCTAAACGGGTGGACCGATTGAGCTGAAATTTGGTATAGTGCTTAAACCCTGAAATAGGCAGCAGTACAGCTGGTAAAACTGCTGGGTGCAGCTAGTATGTAATAATTTAGAATAAATAATTAGTTAATACATATATGTAAGTACAAAACGTGAATACCTATTACCTCACATAATGGACTCTTCCACCTACACAAATAAATATTAAATTATTATATTTGATGAGTATGTATTGATGAGTAAATATTAAATGATCATTTATTATTATGATCGATAACCCCAAAACTAAGCAACTTAATGCTTGTAATATGTCGTATTTACAGAAAAATGTAGGTAGTTTATTTTTTTTGTGATGTAATAATTAATCGGAGGGATTTATCCCGCCTTTTAGGTTTAGTCTGCTACATCTACGGCCGCATCATCTCGAGACTTCACATCAAGCGATAAAGATTAACAGAAAAGGTAGATATTTTAACATTTTGGCTGCGGCGGCTTTTTATCGAACTATCCCAGGTGCCTGAAATTAATTTTGTATGGAAAAATCCTTAAAACACACCGTCCTTAATACCCAAAAAAAAACACACCGTTTGTGTTTTTCAGGACTCGCGTTCCAACATCAAAAACACAACTGTGTTAAAAAACTTTAGTATAATAATATTTCTATAACCTTATTGGGACTTCTTTGTACAGTTTCCTAATCATTTTCTTACTAACGCATTTTTCTTACCTTTAAAACAATCTGCACCAATGACTTGCTCTAAAAAATAGAGCTGACTAGCGGTTATTCGATTCTCTATCGATAATCGATTAGCAACTGAGATACACGTGAGCGAAATAAACCAAACTGTCACGCGGCTCATCACGAGACCACACATTGTTGTGAAAGATCACGACTTACAGGAATTTAGAAGCCGTAAAATAGATGATTTGTTGAAAGGATTTACTGTACTTTGTTGTGGAGATAAAAGGATTTTTAAAGACTCTTAAAAATATATTTATTGGTATTTTTAACAACAGAAATAAATAGTGTGTTGATGTGGATGTAGTGTTGTATATATTGTGTACTGTTTTTTTTATTTTAACAATCTCAACTAAATTTTATTTAACAAAACAAAGACATTCAATATTATTTACTTTACCTAACTATTACAAACAAAATTTTTCTTAATAAATAATCTCATTTTATTCCAATTTTATCCCACATCCTGACCTGAATGACCAAATAAAAATATGTAGTTAAGTAACCTATAAGTATGTAGTTTCAGGTCGCCAAGATTACTACGAGTCCCGCAACTTTCTGAAAATGACTTTCTGTTACTTAGAAAACAGGTTACAGAAAGTCATTAAGGTACCATCTG
This sequence comes from Hemithea aestivaria, assembly GCA_947507615.1. Taxonomy (NCBI): domain Eukaryota; kingdom Metazoa; phylum Arthropoda; class Insecta; order Lepidoptera; family Geometridae; genus Hemithea; species Hemithea aestivaria. The sequence continues at coordinate 4,250,394 of OX382343.1, forward strand.
TAACATAGAAAATTCTCCTGTTTTCTAAGTAACAGAAAGTCATTTCCTATAAGATAACGTATGTAAACGAAAGTTGCAAGACATTTAGTAATATTGGGGGCGTTAAACTTCAATATCAGAGGTATATAGGTTGGTCACACAACCTATAACTTTTTTAAACTGTAACTTTTAGCACGACACAGTTCACGTGGCTTCCGAAACACAGTAAAGTCGCGGCTCGCTATTAGTGTCTTAATTAATTACACCATTTATAAAGGAATGCTTTTGTTTAAATTAACAACGTGCTACAAAACAATTTAATGTGTTTCGGTATTAAGAACGCGGTCTTTGGTATTTTACTAAAATTTCGTTGCATATCCGCGCTCAGAACGTAAGTGTTTATTTCTATAACTAGCTGTGCATTAACGGTTTTACCCGCAACAAAGCTCATGTGTAACCTCAAGCTCAAGTGTAAGTATAACCTGTCTTCATTCCAAATTTCAGCTCAATCAGTTTATCTGATTAGTTGTTATTATATACACATCCATTACACATACAATTAGGTACATGTATAATATTAGGAGGATAAAAAGTTTGCAATCAATAAAGAACTTAAATACCTAATATTATTATTCTTAAATTTTTAAACTAGCCCAAATCCTAAACCTACCGTATGCAATTAATTTATCGGAAAGAATAATGTGATAATAATCATGTCAGAGGTTAGCATTATAACCAAACGTATAAAAGTACCTAAACGTATAGCTGTGTTATGTTTGTTATTAAGTATACAATAATTTAAAATACAATACTTTTATTAGTTTTAAAATTATAGAGGTTCGAACTAAATAAATTAAATAGCAACTGACATTTCCTGGGCTTCTTTTGAGACGGCGCCCTTAACTCTGTTTTTCGCAAGTAATTAAAACATCAAAGAAGAGTCACGGTGTCACAGAGTGCAGCAGCCGGTTAATTCGGCAATATTTGCCTAATGAATCAACAGTATCCTCAATTTGGTAAACAGATCGCAGAGTTCATTTAGTTGAATGTTTGCTTGGCCTCGTCTCGATGTTCACACTGACTGAGTTTATTGATGGGCGATTTATAGTCACCGATACGACTAATATTTTTTGAAAAAATAAAAACTTTTTTCTCAATTGGGATTGGGAAAAGAATTATTGTAAATATTTTTTTTTCTTTTTTATCTGGAATAAAATAAACTATATCGTTGTAAGCTTAGATTAAAAGAAAATAGGAAGATGCGGGATAGCGCTATCGTTGCCAAACTTGGGCTTGTTGGATCGGAAAGTGTCGGTTGCCGCGGCGACTTACGCCGAATAAAAGTTGTACCCAATGGGCCTAATTGAAGCGGCCCAGAAACGTCAGTAGGTACCACATCTTCCTATTTTTATAATAATGGCTGTTAGCGATAACACTGCGAATTATTGTGAACTTTTTCCAAGTGTGTGTAATTTTAAGCTTATTCTAGTGTAATTATAAAGAGTTAACTAATTTGAAATCAGTTTCAATTACTGCATCTCTATAAAGTTACACGACAACGTTATAAATAATATAAAAATAATATAATGATTTTTTATTTGCATGACATATTTGTTGAACAGCTTCAACAATATGTAGAATAGGTGAGCCCCGCCTGCCTATATATATGGTCAATTCCTAAAGCCCCTCATCATTAGATGGTGTGGATAATAACGGCCGAGGATAATAAAACATTACAAGCATTAGCACAATTTATTATAATTAGACAATAGACAATGATAATTACTATGAGACCTAGCTAAAGACTCTACTTATACTTAGCTTTAATAATTATTCGGTGGACTCGGCGTTCCACTCGTAATGGACGCTAATATTCCCAGTTGTCCGAGTCCCAACGCGCCTCTGCAGATCCCAAGCCAAAAGTGTGAGCTCCCCACAGAGATCCGTACCAAGTAAACTCGCTTACTAGCGCCACCATCGGATCTTTTCCACAACTCTTGCTCCACGCTCATTGGCCAATCTACGCGTCCCCCGACTATCGACCAATCACACGTCGCCACGAAGAGAAGCAGTTTTATTTAAACAAATCAGCGTTATAAGTGTTACGCCAGAGTTTGCCATTTTCAACTCTGCCAACCGATAAAATTAAAGGAAATGGCGTAATTACAATGTTGCCCTATCTAATCTGTCTACAAATACATTATCATATTTATAGGTATACAAGTAAATAATATAAATCTTACTACTAATATATCGGACAGTATAAAATGACCAAAAACTAAAAGTTACCTTACTAATCACAAAGTGTAATGAACCGATAAATCGCATGAAGTTTCAATAATTGTATTTGGAGTAGAAATCAATCACTAAAAGAATTCGTATAGTTTTTTAATCTAAATATACAAAAAGGAAAGTGTGACTGATTGACTCGACTGATCTATCAACGTAAATACAGCTCAAACCACTGAACGGATTCTCTTGAAATTTGGAACATAGATAGTTTTTATGATGTAGACCTCCGCTAAAAAAGGATATTGCTACCAGGCAAATCCGTGAGCACAAGCTAGATATTGTATATTTAGAAAAGAAAAGAATTCTTCGGACAAAAGTGCTTGGACATTGTCTAGTGAATTTACGAGTAGGTACGTCAACGAATTAAAAAAAAACATTACGTTAGTGAGTTTACGAGTATTATAGCGAATTGTTGCAAGGAATTTGGCATTTTGTCGACATAAAGTTGTAGCTATAAATTTAAAAAAATATAGGTATCTAAATTTTAACAAATCTTTAAAAAAATTGACTGAAACAATAAGCGAGACAGCACAGTTCGCTGAAAAATATTTTTTTTTTTAGTTTCCACATTATCCCCAGACTTCGAGTCTTCGAGTTTTTTTTTGGTAATTTTATGTTTCATTTTTGTATTATTTTGTTACATGTTCTCCTTTTATCTAAATATATCGCACTCCCATATCAATACTGCAGCAACTCAAAAAGTATTTTTATTGCAATTGCAATTTTATATTTCTGGGAGTGCGATATATAAGGAAAGAGTGACTGACTGATCTTTCAACGCACAGCCCAAACCACTGAACGAATTCGATTGAAATTTGGAATACAGATAGATTAATTTTATGACGTAGACCTCCGCTATGAAAGGATTTTGCTACGCAGGCAAAGCCGCGAGCATAAGCTAGTAATATTATATATTGATAGCCGAGTATATTGAAAATAAGAAATGTTTGATCGAAAAATGTACTAAGATTTTACTATCATTTACTTCACTATTTTATGTTAAGTGAAAAACGTTATAAATTTTCAGATTAGTCATAGCTTTCTACTGGCGCTGGCTGACTTTAGGTCACCCAAAATAAAATAGTAAAGAAAAATCACTGAAAAAATCTTAGTACATTTTTCAAGGCAATTAGTTCCATTTAATTAAGTATCAACAAAAACAAAAATAACTCCGATGACTCAAATAGAGAATCAGCAGGGTGATTCACTTATCCGATACCGAAACCGAACCGAGCGCGCTACCGAAAGGAAAAGAAACCGATCGAAAAGTCAATTCCGTTTTACAAAACCGACTGGAAAGTATCTTCGTAAATCTTCGGGCTCTACCGAGTAAGGAACCACCTACACGGTAATTGGACAGTAAAATAGAGCATAGATTACAGATCTAACAGTTTACGAAAATAGTTTTATTTTAGTGCTTCATTGTAGAAAAAATATTTACCCATAATCTGCTGTTGAAAAGTTATTGTGCAAAAAGTTTAGCGAGCACACTTCGTAAACATTTCCCATCTATGCCTCCAGTGATGAGTGATGTAACTTGAGTTTTACCCTTTTTGAGATTTCTCCATATAAATAATGAGAAAAAAAATATCGGGTTTTTCGTCTTACTCACGTTCTTCTATCTTCTATAGTTTTAGGAGATAATTTTGTGAAAAGTGATACAAGTACCACTATTTTTGCAAAAACAACGTGATTATGAATATATTTCAAGTTATATCTCTGATTTCATCTAGTCAATAATCAGTATTTTGTGGTTAGTGGTACAATTGTGATTATAAACATTTTCACATTTAAAAAAAAACTTGAATATTGATAAAGCACTGATCATAATATTACTTTTCACGATTTTTCACAATATTTGCCAGCGTACAATTCAACTTATATCTAAAAATACATAGATTTTTTTTTAATGTAAGTAAAAGTGTGTGTTATAGTGAGATTTGAAGTCTTAACGCCAATCAAACCTAAAAACTTAATGGCTAATGTGTAATGGGGCAATTTTTGTCTAAAGTCCACAATTGGGGACATATTTTCTAAAAAAGTTCAATAGTAAACCGAAAATTTCAACAACTTGCTGAGTATTGAGAGATTTGCAAATTTGGACAATATTACTAACAACATGATTTATTAGGTATAGGTACTTGTATTATTATTAACAATTGATTGGATAAAATTGTCGTAGGTGTGGATACAACTCACTGGTTTTTCGTGAATTACTTAAATAATGAAATAATTTAAGAAAAACTATAATGCGGAATGATAAAAACTCTTTTATCTACAAATCTACCTTGATTAAAAGCTAATTCAGCACACATAGTTCGCCAAGGAGAATTTTTTGAATCTTGTTTTAGCTCTGCTGAAAAAGGATGATTTTCAACTTATATCACTCATGACAGCCATTCATTGTCAAGCATCAATCATCTTTGACAATTCAAATTATAATTTGTCGGTGTCAATCTTCTTCATTATTTTCAATCGGTGGATTTTTATTTGCTATTTTATCTAAATTTTAAAATTATGAATATAGTTAGTTTTCTTACAATTCCTTCCTGTTCATATCTGTAATGAGTATTAGGTAATTTGATTTAAAATTGTGCGTATTCTCAGAGCACACGAGTAACAACTATTATATCGGTATATTACTTGTGAGATACCTACATTGTGTTTTCATGCAACGGCCAAGTCGATCTATTAATTAAAAACATAAAAGATTTTATCGATTTGGTAATACATGGATCATGGATCTCAACAACTTTTACGATAGAACTGCGAGTTGCGAGACTTGGTTTTTTTACAAGTTACGTTTTTGCAGGCATATTTCTTTCGTTCTTGTATAATAAGCTGCGCCCAGCGGTTTTACCCGCAGTACTTATGTAGTCTATGTGTTATTCCAAGGTCTCAGCTATCTCTTTATAAAATTTCATCTCAATCGGTCCACCCGTTTAGGCGTGAAAGCGTAACAAACATCCAGACATCTCGATATCCATTCTTACAATCCTTCACATTTATAATAGTAAGATTGAAAAGGAGGAGCAGGAGAAGATAATGGTTTATACAAGTTTTTCACTTAGGAAGTGTTTACTAGGTCGCCAGAAGCCGCTGGATGCAGGTCGCTTCCAACAGGTACATATGGAAGTCCAAAGGGGAGGCCTATGTTCAGCAGTGGACGTCCAATGGCTGAGATGATGATGATGAAGTGTTTACTTTCATGTGTCCGTCTGTCTGTCTGAGCTGAAATTTTGCATGCATGTATAAATCGGATAACAATTGCAATATTATTTTGAGATCGAGCTGATCTGATGATGGAGCTGGAAGATGGCCTTAAGAACTTCATAATTAATCGACGCAACCCATCGAGTTTCGGCTCATTTGATTCGTCTTGACGAGTACCTAAGTTGGTGCTAGATGGTAATAATGATGAAAGCTTGTTTTAAAAAGTTTTTTAAAATTTTACTTCCTAATAATTCTAGTTTATATAGATGTGATGCGTACGCATTTAGTTCCTATTGTTAATATATTTTTAGCGCTATCATATTAGGAATTAATTATGTAAGAGCAATGTTTGGTTTGATATATAAAATAAATTTAGTTCTCATTTACTACGTTTTTGCACAGAAGATCCATTGGAAGCTTCTTTGGAGCGGCAAGCTGCTGCTCTCGAAAGAGTGGCAGATAGATGGTGTGCAGAAGGCCATCACCGAGGGGTGCAATTATAATCTATCAAAAAATCTAGCAAATGCGCTAGGGAATATAGCAAGAACTATTAAACCGTACGCGACTAATCAAGAAGAGGCTTTAAAATGAAAATTGGTACACACATTGGTACCTACCGCTTACATTTTGATCATTAAGCTGTTTATTAGATTAATATTCATTGTTTCAGTTCAATGCCTTAAAAAGCACCTCAAATAAGCCAATAAAAACTCAGTATAATTCTTAGCCTTTTATTTTTACTGCAACAAAATGCAAGTAGGTACCTAATTTTTACTGAGTTTTAAAACTACTACTTATACGCACGCAAAGTAACAATACTTAACATGTTTGACGCTAACCTACATTATGTTATGCCCGGGTCTAAGCTACCTCTATACTAAATTTCAACTCAATCGGTACTTGAACGGTGACCATCCGTTCAAGTGTGAAAGAGCAACAAAAATACATTCTTCATCATTCTACATACATTCTTTAAAACTTTCGCGTTTGTAATATTAGTAGAATATTATATCAGCGTATACAACTCTGCAGATAAATTATAATAATCTATTAGTTATGGCTACTCGGGCCTGTAATCCTCTTTGTAATAGGAAATTATTTTCTTGGCCTTCCATAGGTTCTGCGATCGAGTCATCACTGCTGGTATCATATTCGCAGTTAGGCCATTTTTTAAGCACATTGTGCACAATATGCACAAAACAATATGCCATGCATTGTGTTGCACATGCAATAACAATTCTTCCACATTTTTCTGGTGCATACTCCAGCACGGGACTTTTGTTTAGGCATCTAAAACGGCTCTTTAAAACTCCAAAGCACCGTTCAACTGAGTTGCAAGCCTGAAAGCAAAGTACTAATTTAATGTTAACTAATAAAACAAAAAAAAATATAATCGTACGTATAGCCTTAATATCGGCTAACGCAAGAGATGCGTGCTCGAGCCTCCGGGTCTGCGAGTAGATCCTACAGTAAGAGGCCGAAGGGGCTGACTCTGGTGCCTTGGAAGAACGGGAAGTGCTTAGTGTGGGACGCTACTTGTGCCTGCACTGTCGCCGCCAGCCACTTGACGTACCATCCACTCACCGTCAGCAGCCGCGAAAGACGCCACTTTGAAGAAGAGGCTTATGTACGCCATGGCATTTCATCCACGTTGCCGTAGAGACCATGGGCAGTTGGGGCAGTGAAGCGCGCGGTTTCGTTAAGGAGATCGGTCTGAGGATCTCAGAAAAGAGCGGTGACTCCCTCTCCGGCTCACTGATCTTTATTTCCATTTTACTGTTAAATTCAGGTATTGAAGTAGATAAAAATCATATTTACGTTTATTTATATTAAACGTAAATATGAAAGCAAGAATGACAGGATTTCGCTATCGAATCAAGTGAATCTATCAAAATGACTCTTCCGAAACGAAAAGGCACCGATCGTAACGTCAAATGCAATTCACAAAACCGATTGGTAAGGATCATCGGCAATCTTCGGGTCCTACCGAGTAAGGCACCACTTACACGGCATTTCGGCAGTAAAATTGTGATATAAAGAGGTAATATTATTTTAATGACATATCAGTGCCATTGATTGTCAGTACGAATAATAAATGTCAGTTTCAGCCAATTTTATTGGAAATTTTTGAATGTACAATTTATTAAAGAAATTTAGATTTTTTAAGAGAAAAAGAGCAGTAGAGTAATAATTGAATTGGAACATCCTAATCTTGCAAGGGGCCGAGGTTTCGGACTCTAACATGACGTGTAAAAGAAAGTTGGACGACTAGTAGAGAAATAAAATACGTCTTGTTAATATTTTGATTCCCTGGAGTGTTGATGTGAGATGCTGCCTGTGTTAAAACATACAAGCGTCCGCTCATTTACCAAAAGCATCAAAGGTGACCGGCACAGCCGCAGAGGACGAGGAAATGATTCTAGCAGAAGACGAGTGTGATACACAACAAATTTCTTCCGTTCCCAATAGGGGGACCATTTGACTCTTGGGAATGGACGCATTTATTTTATAAAGGCTGTTATCCGTTCAAGCATCAAGATCCGTTGCAGTATTTTTAAAATTTATGTATTCATAGGGACAAACAGACAAGTGACAACACAAACAACTTTGTTTTATACCTACTGTGTATGTGTTATGTTAATGTGCCCCTTTAATAACTCAAGTTTTTTACTTTAAATTATTCAATTAGGTAAACCTACTTATTTATAATGTATCCCTTTAATTTAATTAAAAATAATATAATGATAATTAACACTCTTTATTTGCTGTTGTTATTTATTGTTGTCCTTCATTTGTACTTATAGTACGTAGGTACTGTTAACTGTTACAATTATCCTACTAATATTATTATAAATGTGAAAGTTTGTAAAAATTTAAGGTTGTATAGATGTGTGTTTGTTACACTTTCACGCCTAAACGTCTGGAACAATTGAGCTAAAATTTGTTACAGTATAGACCCTGGAATAACACATAGGCTACTGAAAAGCGAGCAAAACCACTGGGCGCAGCTAGTGTGTGCCGCAAAATGCGTATTACATATACATAATATGTAATACGCATTTTGCGGCTAGCCAGACGGCAGATTGTCCGGCTGTCCGTGGGACTTGGGACACGGTTGTAAAATTGCGGCTAGCCGGACGCGTAGGTACTGTGTAGGATATCGCAGCATCCGGCTGTACGACGTCCGCACTACCGTGCGAACAAAGACTGCGGTTTTTTACATTGGTCCGCACTGCGGTCAACTGCAAAGTGCGTATTTAATTTTACACGACATTTAAAAGTTAAATATGCTTTTAACTCATTATAATAGTAATTGAAGTATAGTACGATATTTTTAATTTATCACACATATTAAAACCGCATTAAATAAGCGAGAATAGCATCAAAATATGTATTTTTTAAGTATAAAACTTTGATTCGAAAGCATTCCGCGGATCAATTTGTGCCGGAAGAAAATATGCCATTGCACCGATTTTTACGTCATAAATCCTCGACTCGGTTTCAAATACGGATAAGTGAATAGCCATCATATCGATAGATACGTCATTTCATTTCGACGTTTTAAATTGGCACGGCGCGAACCGCGAATCGGTTCCTAACCGAATACTTTATATTCGGAAGCGAATAAGCGTCGGAAGAAAGTCTGTCATTGTACTGATTTAATCAACGTCAAAAACCATCGACTCGGTATAAAATTCGCATAAGTGAATAGCCATCGTACCGATTTGCACGTCACTTCATACATTTATAGCGTATCAAATCGGTTCGGTCTCGGTTCGGTCTCGGCTCGGTTCCCTGACGGATACTTGAATAGCTTAAAATCGGGAGCCGTTGTTAAGTTCCTTAACCATCGGTTCGGTTCCCAAATACGGATAAGTGAATAACCCTGCAGATCAGAATGCGAGTCAAGTGCATGCCACTTTTGTTAAACTATTTTGAAACATAAATATAGCAAGATAAGGCTCATTTTTCTTAAAATATATACGGAATAGTCATAACCAAAGATGGCACGAAATGCAACGATTGAAAAACTCTCTTAGCAACAGAAAATAGATATACTTTTATAAAGAGTTGACGCACTGTGCAAACGGTTTCTGAGTTACAATTTATTAGGAATAGAAATATTTAAGAGCCAAGAAAGCTTTATAGTGTTTCCGCGGTGTATATCTAAGTACCTATTGGCTATCATTTAACCGCCAAAAATAAAATGTCCTTAGAGCTTAAAAGAAAAAATGCATTTTTAAACTTTGTCGCGTAATCGACTAGCACATTAATTGACACAAATTTACCAAACGTCTTTTAACTTTAAAATAGATAATATTCATGCTAGTTTGAATAAAATATTATTAATTAAAAAGAAAAATAATGTTTTTGAAAATTGGCTCCAACATTCTCAAACATAAAATATTTTATGATTAACTAATGCCGAAAATGTTCCCGCAAAAAGGTACCTTTCCTAATGTGTAGATCAAATTTGACCTACGTTGGTTTTGCGCTCGTACCATATTTGTCAAAGAAAATAAATATCAGCTGTAAATCAAACCCAGTGTATTCACACCCTTATAGTTACAGTCACTTCAACTCATTTTACACCCACTTTTTTCGATACAATCAGCATTTATGCCCTCGTGTTTTTTAATTAGAACGGTTACCACTACTACATATTATAATTATTCTAATAATATTATTATTCATGCTATAATAATATAAATGAGATAGTTTAGATGTGTCACACAGGTATGTGATTGTTACTCCTTATCACAAAAGTGGCTGAACCGATAAAGCTAAAATTTGGTATGCAGATTTTACCTTTTAACCGCCGAGATATCGTCAAGAAAATGTTCCCCTGGCGCCGGGCGCATTATTTGCACAATTTTGACGGATAACGGTTATCTTTTAAATATTAATATATTTTTCAAATTTCATAATATTACGGCTTTAAAACCTAGTCGTACATAATATGTGTACATATCCGACTGTGGCGGTTAAAGGGTTAAATAAAATAGCACAATAGTTACTTTTAAGCTTTTTAATTCCTACCCCCAGTTGGTGATAATAGACCCAAATCCTGAGGTCCTGTATTCAAATTTCAGTATGTGGCAACATTTTCGCTAGTGAAGTCCTACGATGTATTGCCGTAACTGACATAATTTGACATATTATCCGGCATTTAGAGTTTACCATACAGTGAGACTTAGTAGATACATGCTATTAGTTCCAGAAGATGGTCTATGTACTTACTATGTAGTAATAATGAAAGGCCATAATCATAATAAATCTGTAGAGATTTTCCACGCTCATCATCATCGGTGTTGCCAACTAAATGTTCCAATTGTTGACAAAAAGTTAATTAAAAATTTCAAAATACAATTTGTTTACTCGACATTCGTTCGAAATTGGTATTAAAAAACAAATTCGTAAAATTAATAGTATTTAAAAATAAAACACTGAGAACACATTTAATTAAAATTATCTCGACGTTTAGCATTACTATTATATAATTTAACTTTGACATAATAACTCAGTCTTTTTTTTATTATGAAAAGCTTAACTTTTCAAAGCGGTGGTGGCCTTGGACTTATGTGGTTATGATGTGATCACTGAGTTTGAATCACACATAAAAAAATGAACGCATGTTGAAAAATATAATAAAAATAAGATAAGAAATAATCAATGACTCTTTATTGATACCACATACAAAAGTAAATATTACAACCACAAAACTTAAAGCCAACAGTAATATACTTAGTACCAATTGGCGGTCTATTATTAATTTGTAGCCAAATTTATCACCAAAACATCTAACCTGGCAACTCTTGTCGTTATTTTCGCCACGTAATCTAACCACTGGTTTAATCCTCATGTTTGTCTTACTAACATCTTCACTGTCTAATAGCCATTTATTAGGATTATTCTAGACTTTGTTTATGTTATGTTACCAGTGGAAAAGTCCTCGTCTTCCTAACTATATTTGATGATTAGACAGAAATTGGCAATGGGCATCGTAACGTTTGTGTACCTAGTCGGTATTATGTGTGTGTGGTGGATAATAATTAAATAATAGATGTTATTGTAGGATGTTTAAGATAAAAATATGTTGCTAGTATTTAAGGATGGTAAGGGAAAAAATATGGAAGCCTAACTTGTCGGTCCTTAAATTAAGTCAGAAGTAAAAATGTCCAAGAAATAAAAGTTATGTTAAAAAGAATTAAAAAAAAATTATGTAAGGTAAAAAAGAAAGAATTTCTTTCCTGCATTGTAAAAACTATTTGTGTTCTAAATTTCAACTCAATTCATTCAGCGGTTTGGGTTGTACCTTAGGTTGATAGATCAGTCTTTCCTTCTATTTTTAGATAAGCATTAAATTAGATACATTCACAAATTTACTCGATAGGCAAGTGTTCATTTTTTACAAACAACAAATAAATTGGGCCTTAACCCACTCATAAGATAAACAATGTAAAAGTTTCACGACCTTACAACTCTTCAAATACAAGTCAACCCTCCAGACAATTCCTCATGTTTTCAACTCACATTAAACTTTAAACGCAAGGACATCGGACTTCTTTCCAACTTTAGTCTTACATTATCTTTCAAGGTACTATTTGCGAGATGTTACTAAAATGTGTAGTAATATATTCATGGTGAATGTTTTATATTATCTTGGCTAAAACCACCGGTGTAGCGGAAAAGAAAATGTCTATAAAAGACTAAGACGACTAAGACACGCTAGATGACTAGTAGTCTATAAAAATAAAATATTACTATTAAACGTAGAACTAGACCTTTAGATAGAATTAGACGGTGTGTGGGACTCCCCCGCCGAAGATGGGTGCGGCGGGGATACCCACTAAAAACCTGGGGGTGTTCCTGCGGGGCGCCATAATGCCGGGGCAGCGGGTACGCCGCGGCACTCATCCATAGGACTGGATGCAAGGCTCTGCCGATTCCCAGTTTCCTGTCACATCAGAATACGGGAGTGCCGCCGGGTTGTTTTAGTGGGTATACCGTGCAGTCGCTCTGCACGGGGAGTCCCACATAACCCTCCCATACCCCCGATGGGTAAAGGCTTCCCCCAAGTCTCTTACATATCGTGATCAAGCGCCGCGCCGCCTCTTGCCAGCCCGTCTTATGCATCTCTAGATCATCACGCGATCTCTTCCGGGGCCGGCCGCGACGACTACTATTACTACTCTACTTATTATAATATTATTAATTAATATGTTTATTATAGTACCTTTAAGCAGAAGAATATAAGAACAACTACAACTTTCAACAGATCAACCGCATCAAACGCAACAAGTAGCGCTCAAACAGCAGTAAACCAATCGAAGGTCCGCCATAAACCCTTATCATTCAGTTTTCACCACTTGACCCGGTTAGGTGCCTACTCTGAGGTCATGTCACCCCATGTGGTCCAAGGTGAACGCATGGTCACTGTAACTGGTCAACACTGACTATAGGAGATGCAGACGCCGTTTCTCAGTTCTCTACCATAGAGGTTTCGAGTCCAAAGAAGTTTTCCTATAATCCTCTACCATAGAGGTCACATATTCCTTTTCCATAAATGTTTTCCCATAGTCCTCCGCTATAGAAACGGCTGGATGCGAAGCTTGGTTTTTTCAGTGATGTTCAGTGTCTACCGTCTCGACGGCGCAGGACCGACGCCTCTTCAGTCTGCTCGTGACCACGGTTCTTGTAACAGAACCGAAACGTCGAGGTTGGTTTTATAATGTATTGTAAAACTAGCATTAGGTAATACCTACGCGATAAATCCCGACTAATAAAATTAATATTATGAGTTTAAATTGCAGAAGTTTAAAATGTTATACAATACAATACACAACTCTTTATTGAAACTCCACATGAAAACAATAACTTAAAAATATTGTTACATAGTATACAAGGGTGTTACAATTGGCGGTCTTATCGCTAAAAGCGATCTCTTCCAGACAAACGTGCAGGGAAAGGAGTACCAAAAAATCACACTTGGTTGGTAGTTGGTGGTTACTTAGATATACAAACTAAGATACACAGAATAAATACTAAGATATATAGAATGTTATATGTTCGTTGAAGTCAGTGAGGCATTTATCCCGCCTTCTAGATTTAATCTACTACCATCTAAGACCGCATCTGGACGCCCTTTAAATTCCCTATTATGTCTGCCTATTGTCCCTTCAGGTTTTATATTTAGGATACTAGCAGTGCCCCCAGTTTCATTAGAGTAATTTAGTTTTTGAGAATAATTCGGTATTAAAAGTAGCCTAAAATAATGTAATAACTAATAACTGTTCTTTGGGTCCCATCTTTACATACCTGAGTATGTACCCAGTTTAATACTGAAAAAAAGAAAATCAAGAGTTGGCAGTAGAGATCGTTGGTTGACAGGCTTAGTTGGTTGAACATAGCATCAGTTTTGTTCCTCCAATTTGGTGTCTAACCTTATTGCAGTCGTCTGTACAATGTAACCTCTTAGTTTACGAGATGAGGCTAATTTCGTCCCATGGGGTTTATGACAATTTGAGTTTATAGCTTCTTATTTCTTATTGAAGGTTCTGTCTATTTGTTTATTGACTGTGAGAATGAAAAATATACTTCGACCATTTCTTAAAAGAAAGATCGGAACATTTGAATAATATATTATAATCCTTATGAAACAGGAGAACAATTTGAAGTTTTCTGTGAGATTCTGCCATAATTTGTTTGACACAGACATAATACTATGCGCATTCCAGGGTCAAAAAACTAAGAGCTAAATTTTTGCCAAATCAAACTTAAGATCGCTAAAATACTTCTATAAACGAGTGTCTATAGCTGTATTTTTCACTTTGTGAACGTCAAATTCTCACTCAAAAATGCTTTTCACTTTTTGTATGGTTTGACAATAGGACTTAATATAAATGTGCATGATATTGCCTTTTTTTTTCATAAATTAGCATTAAGTTATCCTAGCGTCGTGCTGAATAATAAATCTAAGTATTTTTTCTTGCATAAAAAGGTAAGAAGACGAGCGGAGGCTCTCCTGATGGTATGAAATAACTGGTATGATTAATCATGTAAAATTATAAGTGCACTGAACCAACTCTTCTTACTCTAGAGTCATAAGATGTTAAGACTCTTCAGCATAGTAATTTCACTAGCAACAGTGCCCTTCTGCTAAAGCAAATACTACTCAATAATTAAAACAACAAAAACGGCACAACTCACGTCTAATACTGTCAAGAATATCTCGACCACGGTTTCGAACAATTACGATGTCCTTCATCAGGAGTTCACGCCTGCAGAACCCGACGCTCACGTTAAAAACCCGACGTTTAAAAAACGACCCGACTCAACGTTTTAAAAATCGTAAATCAGGTATACCCCGCTTAGCGCGACCCCGTTACGCGCGGTTTCACTATAACGCGAATTTCAAATTTCGCGCTCAAATGCCTTTAAAAAATGTATTCAGGTTTGAAAATATCGCAGAGTATAGACAATAATGTTGACCGTGTCTTGACCGTGTGTCAAACAATTAAAAACAGTGTTGGGTGTTATAAACGTATTCTATAAGAACGTAAAACGCTACCCAAAATACAATAGGTGTATTTTCCGTGTAAATAATTAATCTTATGTATTGAATAAAGTGTTCTTAGAATTAAAGTGATTGATTAAAACGATTCGTATTTTTGTATAAAATTTTGACTTTGTTTAATCATAAACCTCGATATACGCGAATTTCAGTTAACGCGATTTTCTCCGGAACGTATCCCTCGCGCTAAGATAGAAGAACTGGAACTGTTGCTGTTGCGTAATAAATAAGTGTAGCGGGACACTTTGGACTTACAAAATAAGTACTGCGTGTGATTTTTATATCACACTTTTAAGTATGGTAAGTACAATCACGTGCGAATCCTTTGTTTCGAGTTAGGTACGAGTGGGTCAAGGCCCTTCCGACTGTGATGCGACTTGTGACATAGGTAGGTACTCGTATTACAATCGGATGCATTATGTAAGGTAATGTGTATTGCGCAATGTACCTAGTACCTACATCCATTATTTAATCATACTAATATTATAAATGCGGAAGAATGTATGTGTGTATTTGTTATCTCTTCATGCCTGAATGGCTGAACTGATTTAGCGGAAATTTGCTACACGGGTACTTACCTAAAACCCTAGAATAATACATATTTTGCTACTTTTCAGCGGGTAAAACCGAAGGGGACTGCTAGTAGGTGCATTCAATATACCTATAAGTAATTTTTTAATTGGTTGTGCGTTCTGGCATTTTTCAGTAAGGCCTCAGAATGGCATGGATTTATTTGACGACGGTGTTAGAATTATATAATTTGGTTTTACGTAGGTACTAAAAAGTTGTTAAATTGATTAAACTACTTCTCAAGTTACCGTATGTACATTTTATATTATTTATTACAAAGATTCAATATTTTGTGTTTATTTTTTTAAGTTCTAACACAACCCATAGATTTCCAATTTAGAATATGTAATATGTATTCATAAATTCTGTCGTATAACACGTGGTTTTGGTAATACGATAAAATTGATCTTTTGCTAGAAAGCTAGCAGCTAGCTGTTTCATATATAAAATAAATATAAATTGCTGCAATAGTTACTGTCTACAAAGCACCTAAAAACTACGCCTCTACACAAATTAAGAACGAAACCATACACAATTTTAAAAGGAACACAATTCATAAGTGAAAACTATAAAACTCAAGGTTTACCAACACGGAAGTAGAAAGTGAGATAATCTTTTAAGGCTTGAAAACAAAGCCTGCGGTCAATGACGTGTTACTAAAAAGGACTTGATGCTTCTGTGACAAGACTGTTTCAAGACTCAAGGTAAATTACCTATAGGGCTCGCGCCAATATTTCTAGGTTGAGCGTCCGATGAACGTTTTTATAGTAAAATACAATTTAAGCGGTTTTTGGTTACATACGTGCCAAATTTCATTTCAATCTATTTAGTTGTGAAATGGTCAGGAGTTCACAAACTTTTTTCTTGTAAAATTAATGTGAATTATGTTTATTCAATTTTTTAAAAGTTATTATGAAAATACTCAAGGAAATATAACGCTATTTCAATGAAGTCATTATTTTTGTTTGCAATTTTATCAATTTTCTTCTACTTATGTTTACTTTATTAAGTCAATAACTCGATATCAATTAGCAAGAAACATTTACTGATATGAAACAAGCGAAATAAATTATTATAGTTTTTTTATTAAAATACTTCACCAATGTGAGACGATGCCGTAAAGATAGGGAGATAGTTATGGATCACATGATTAATATGTCATCGATTTACAAGTTAACGACTTTTTAACAACTACAACTGCGCGTTACTGATAATCATAGGTACCAACTACCAACCAACCTACCATTTCTATATTATGTTTTTAAAAATGTATTTTCTAAAGCTTCACCAAGAAAATAAATCAAATCATTTCTACGAATTTATATTTCAATACAAAAGGTAGAGTTAAGTGAGTCCATAGACCCAACAAGACAAAATCACTTACAAATAGGTAACCTATAACCATAGATTTGGGAAATTTGTCTATATGACAAAGGTATAAGAAGGAAATCGAATCTATTGTTATTGCTTTTGGTTGACGATTTGCGACCGTTTTTGGTTGGAAAGTCGTCAGTACGTCGTCACTAACATCATCAGAATTTTGATTTTTGAAAAATCTTAATTAGGTATATTGGTCACACGTTTTTGGAATTTGAGTTAATCTACGGTATATTTTAGATATTATAATGATATCAATATTCGTCAAGTAAGGACGAGTCTTAAAAGTCTACGCCAAAAACCATAATATTCCTCGTAACAAATAAAACACAAAATTCCCCGTAACATAAAACCTGCCAAATAATCAGGTTAGCGTTAAAGCTTATATTAATTAACGGTTGTGTACCTATTACCTAATCGCCCTGAATGATGTGGAAACATGTCCCAGACCTAATTCCAGCTATCGATGTGTTGTTAGCCTAAATTTTTTACATTAAGTAATTAGTGTTTCCAAAAAGTTGGCTTTTTATGCAAGTTTATTAGGACGAATTCGTTAACTTGATATATTTATTTTCCTCTTTATGCTCGAAAGAGATGTTTGTGTTATTTCTGTAATTTCATACCTTTTTGAGTTTTATTGCAGAAAAACAAAAGCAAGTCCTACGCTAGATTACCTACAGTCGATGTTATCTAAAGTATCTAATTTTTGACGACCTCTGTGGCGCGGTGGGCTAATACCCGCCTGCAACGCAGAAGGTTGCGGGTTCGATTCCCGCATGGGACAAATGTTTGTGTGATCCACAGGTATTTGTTTCTGGTCTGGGTGGTTTTTCAATATCTATCATAAGTATGTATTTACAAAAGAAAAGTATATAAGTATTATATCCGTTATCCTAACCACCATATTACAAGCATTAAGTTGCTTAGTTTGGGGTTAGGTGGCGCTGTGTGACACGTCCTGAAATATTTATTTTATTTATTTTACTAATATTATAAGCGTAAAAGTTAAGAATGTATGGATGTATGTTTGTTACTCTTTCACTCCTAAACGGGTGGACCTCAGATCAGAGGGTGGACCGATTGAGCTGAAATTGCTTAGACCCTGGAATAGTACATAGGCTACAGTACCGCGGATAAAACCTTAGCTGAGCGCAGATGTATAATATTTTTTTTTATTTTTTTTTTATAGAGAATAGGGCTGCGTTAGATGTATAATAGATATATAATATTAAAGGAAGCGTGACCGACTGATCTATCAACGTTCAGCTCAAGCCGCTTGGCTTTGGCTTGAAATTTAGAACATAGGTTTTATAAGGAAAACGTCTCGCTAAAAAAGGATTTTTCCACACAGCCAAAGCCACTAGCAAAAGCTAGTCTTCAAATGAGGGACAATATGAAGACTTATGTTTTGTAATTAAATAACGTTTTTTTTACAATTTGCCATTCTATGTCTCTGAGAACAATTTATACTCCAACAAAACAGGTTACACTGTCAGAGTCAAATCACAAAAAAACATAATGGGTAGGTCAATTAATTACCTATGGCTATTCATCTTTGTAAATAAACGGCATAAACCCACTTGTATTTACTTCGGCTTCGTGCCGACCGTTTCGATCCTGTACTAATATCTATGGCTATTACACTGGACCTATGGCTATTACATAATACATATTATTTTTGGTGATTTTTGTCGCCTACTGGTCACTGTAGACCGGTTCAAATTAAACAATATGGCACCTGGACCCCAGTTCAAAAATATCGTGTTGGAACATGTGAGCCGGCTATTCACCCAAAAGAGGCTCGAAACTCGGAAGGTCTGGTATAACCACTACCAAGCCTACCCATCCATACCGCATAAACCTAAAACAAGCACACACCTCTATTACATACCTTAGTATAAAACAAAGTGGCTTCCCGCTGTCCCTATGTATGCTTGGCGGGCGGTCGTCGATGGGGGACTGGGTGCTAAGGTTCTGCCGATTACCAGTCCTCCGTCACAAAGACGATGCGGGAGTGCCGCCGGGTTGTTTTAGATTTTAGTGGGTATACCCGTGCAGTCGCTCTGCACGGGGAGTTCCACATAACCCTCCCATACCCCCGGATGGAGGGTATGCGTAATGCATTTTTTCCCGGCGAAAACAAAAAAAAAAGACCTTTAAAATTACGCAACGGATTATGATTTTGATGTGGTTTTTAGGGTTTTGTACCTCCAAAGGAAGAAACCCATGTTATAGAAATGTCATGACCCTTTTACTCCAGAACGCGTAGAGTTATCGAGTTTAATTTTTTTTAATAGAGTAATTGAAGAGGAACGTTTATAATATTATGTAGAGGTATAATATGCATGTTACGCGACACGAAGTTCGCACGGGTCTACCTATAGGCTAGAATATAAATGTGTTACACGTTCTGCTAAAGCTGATTTTAATCAGATTCGAACGGCGAAATGGTTACAGTTATGAAAGCCACTCGTATCAGATAATTTTGATAGTTATTTTGTACCACACCTTTGCTTGTTATTCATCCGCCAAGCAATAATTACAGGCATTTCTGTTACTGAAAGGAAATGTTACCAGAAAAAATACTTTGAATCTATTCAATAACTAATATCTCATTGTGAGAGGCGCAATGCAGTGCCGTGCAGAATTTTGAAACACCCGATGACACTGTCTTCTATAAACAATCATAAACGCAGTAACAAGCATTTATTAAGAATTAATTTTAATCTTAATTTTTCAAACTAGTTGCGCCCAGCGCCCAGCATAGGCAGTACAGCGTTTTACTCGCTGTACTTGTAGCCTAGGTGTTATTCCAGGGTCTAAGCTGTCCCTATACGAAATTTCAGCTCAATCGATCCACCCGTTTAGGCGTGAAGAAGTAACAAACATAAACACTCACTCACAAACTTTCACATTTATAATTTTAGTGTGATTAACATAATGTAATTTTCTTAAAATTTGCAATGATCACTTAAGATTTACGCGGCAGAATCACAAAGCAGTTGTTAATAGAATTTGGCAGTGTACTCGTGTTAGACGATCAGAATAAATTAAGCCGGCTAATATTAATTATCAGTGAACACATGCTAACGTAGCAATGTCAGTATCTTGACCTGATGATGTCATGCCATAATCCGCCGTTGAAATATGTGAACAGCTGACTGCCACGTGGCTATCTCTAACAATGGATTTTTGGCCTCCACTTTTATGAATTAGATGAAAAAGCACACTTGTAGGCGAGTAGGCCTTCTGAGCGGTGTCTTTCCAGTCTATGGGGCTCTTTAAGATGAAGTATATAACTTTAGAGAAAAATAAAGAAGGTACTAAAGTCCATTAGTACCTTACCACAACCCGTTTTCAATAACTTAGGATAGGCGATCTTCGGCGGGGGAGTCCCACATACCGCCCCGAAGATAATGATGCGTAACGCATTTTTCCTGGCATAAAAAAGGCGACGGCAACCGCTTAACATTTAGACAAGCCTCAAAAATTCTAAGTTAGTCTTTGACTACGATGTCACCTGTTTTTAAACGACAATGCGGCCAAAGATGGTAGCAGATTCAACCAAAAAGGCGGGGTTAACTCCATCCCTGGCTTCACTGAACATCACACCACAGCAGCGGTAGGTAATGACCGCTTGGCCGCTTAGGTGCCGGTTTTGAGCCACGGATACTGAAGCCTACGTGCTTGTTCACGCTATAACACGCGGGCGCGGGCGCGGGCGCGGGCGCGGGCGCGGGCGCGGGCGCGGGCGCGGGCGCGGGCGCGACAGACTTTGCTCACACCGCACGTGCGTTGTACGTGAACACCTTCATAGCACGTCATATGTTTGATATTTCGCGCCCGCGCCCGCGCCCGCGCCCGCGCCCGCGCCCGCGCCCGCGCCCGCGCCCGCGCCCGCGCCCGCGCCCGCGCCCGCGCGTTCACGTGAACAAGCCCTACCACTAGAATATCGAGCAAAAAACAGTATATTAAATATAATTAAAAAATATAGTAAAACAAAAAGTTAATTTTCCATTAGTTTTATTAAAACTTTGTGGTGTAAAAAGACAAACAAGAAAATTTAAGAACTTAAAACGACTTCCAGCGAGCACGAAGCGATATTAAAAACTACTGAACCGATTTAGATGAAACAGGAAACAGGTTACCCTAATGACACTGTTTTGGGGAAGGGTGAAAAAAAATTGGACTAAGCCAGGTTCTGTAGAATACGTTAAGTCCACGCCATCTACAATCGAGGTTTCAAAGCTTAGAAGGCGAACACGGAACGACAACGCATGACCGCGGTACTAGGGCAGCAGAAACCTACAGGAGTTCGTTTGATCCCGAACACAGCATTCCTGACAACGCTTGATTTGACCTTTATCTCCTCTTAATAAAGACTGTTTTTGCATTAAAAGGACAAGCATCTGGAAAATATATCGCAACTAAACAAATTTTATTATGAACATGAGCAATAAAGTAGGATTTTTTGTGAACTAAAAGATGACGGGCTAGACAGATGAGAGACAGAACAAAGTCCAAAAGGAGTGTGATGTGTTATTAAAATTTGAAACGTATTGTAAAGGTATAAAGCTGATAGTCTAATGTATCGGAGATATAGCGATGATGACAAACGCGTAAAAAATTACATAAATTAGGGAGGTGACATCATTGACAAAGAAATGAAAAATGGCAAGAAAATCATTAATCACTATTAATTTCAAAGAAATCATTTTCAAAAAAAATATACAATTTATTTGGCCAATGGGATAAATCATATATTTTAAATGAATTGCTATTTAATGCTGATGCTAGAGGTAATAAGCTTGCTAACTGGGACACCATAACAAAACGAAGGTAGAAAAGTATGCTAAGTAGGATACATAGGCAGTTTTTCGCTACCCTAACTCTTACCCTACTCACATTATCAGTGTCATATTATGAATACCTTTTGCTCGCGGCTTTGCCCGCGTGGTAAAATCTTTTCTTAGCGGAGGTCTACATCATAAAACCTATCTATAATCCAAATTTCAAACGAATTCGTTCAGCGGCTTGAGCAATGCGTTGATAGATCAGTCAGTCACTTTTTTTTCATATGTTTGAACTAGCTCCGCCCAGCGGTTTTATCAACTTTACTGTATCCAATGTGTTATTCCAGGATCTAAGCTATTTCTATACCAAATTTCAGCTCAATCGGTTCACCAGTTTAGGCGTGAAAGAGTAACAAACATTCATCCACACATACTTACAAACTTTCAAAAATCATTGGCAAATACTTCTGCGGATCCCGGCTGTTTCCTATAAGAAGAAGACCTATGTAGGAAGACCTAACGGTTATGTTCCAGGTCTTGCAGCAATCTTGGCGAAACTACAACATTTAGGAGAGCCATAAAATCACACAACCTATAATTGAGATTTTGTTCTGACAGTGTGCCTAAGTAGGGTAACCTGTTCTGTTGGAGTAAACCCCAATTATTTATTTCTGTAGAGACCGCGGTAGGCATAAACGGCTCAGTTCTATATGAGGTAACTAGGAATAGGGATGTTGACACATGTTACGAATTCACATTAACTTATGTTTTTCACATAAAAGACAGTATTTAAAAACCTAAAATCACATTTTAAGGATCTATTTACAAACCAAAATTGAATAAAATCAATTTTAATTTCAATATTTTTTACTTATTATTACGCGAATGCGAACGCCAATCAGAGCGCGTGACGTCACACCGTTGGCTGGACCTTACGCTTCCTATGAAATGTTCTTGATTTCGACACATTTTAATTATTCATAACTTAAAAATTACTGAACCGATTTTGATGCAATTTATACTGTGCCCTTAGTTGGTCCATATTTAAAGCAAAAATAAAGTCAATAACTAAAATGTCTCTCTGAAAATATAAGATTCATTTTGGTTATTGACTTTATTTTTGGTTTAAGTATGGACCAACTAAGGGCACAGCATAAGTTGCATCAAAATCGGTTCAGTGGTTTTTAAGTTATGAATAATTAAAATTTGTCGAAATCAGGAACATTTCACAGAAAGCGTAAGGTCCAGCCAGTGGTATGACGTCACGCGCTGTCAGATGACAGTTCGGAACGTTTTAGGCAGTATTTAAAAAATCATTTTTATTTACGTATTTTTATATTGAAATTTCATATATTTTTGGATAAAAATATGATATACGTATATGAAATGGGTCTATCTATCATATAAAAGCAATTCCAAAAATTAGTCAACATCCCTATTGTTATTATCATTCCATGCCGTTTTCTCTTTAACAGCTCTATCATTCCAAATCAACTCGTAACGCCTTAATAATAAAGTTCAAAATCCTTTCAAAACATCTCAGCTACCTGAGTACGTGTCGGTATCCCCCAAGAATTTGTTGCCGAATCGGATACGCGGCATTTACCACGCTCGACAGAAGATGCGATTTCCAACCTTATGTTCCTTGAGTAAGGTAGAACCTTTTTTCGATTACTCCGGCTAACTTATGCTCTCCTAGTACTTCCCGTTCCGCGGACTTTCAATTCCGTTACTGAATCCCGTATCTCCCGAATCCGCGTATTCTCCGGGAGAAGAATGAATGAAATGTCCATTTCGGGATGTTTCACGTTCGGGATCGGAGCATGGGAGCGTAAGCTCAAGTACATCCTTGAGTTTTATGACCGCCTGGTACTTTCAGTTCGTGTGCCGGTCCGGGAAATGACTTCCCCGGATGCTCGCCGGAATTCCAGACCCGTTTAGGATCGACGCGGACGGGTTTGTACACGGCATGCAGATAATTGAAGAAAGTAGAAATATCACCAAGAAAGGGAGGAAGGAAGTGGTTATTTTTGCCTTTCTTGGGGGTTTTTTACCTGTAAGTTTAAGAATTTGCCCAAGGAAGGAAAATTAATTCAAAGAGTTTCGATAGCCGAATATTAATTATGGCCTTGACAGATAATCACAAGGTAGGAGAATAAATTATAATATTATGTACTTACAGTGTTTAGATATCTAGTGATAGCCTGTTTATCCCCACGTGTTTATTAAAAATGATATACTTATAATATACCACTCTTCTACTCGTTCTCTTTAAAAATAATGATTAAAAAATAATAATTAATTTTATGATTTAGCACAACGCGAAATTAATTCTAAATGCTATAAAAAGTAAGTAACATTTTTTGCCAGTTGTCCTTGAACTGGAGAAAAAATATGAGACAACATGGGGGCATTGTCAGTTAAATGAAGCAATTAAATGCATACAATTTTCATAATAATTACTACAACCACCATTCCAGGTCCATATATAGAGTCAGTTTATTATTATCCCCTATACAACATTACTATGGTATTTTACGCATTACATAAGTTTAAAAACTTCGATGACTCGCCAAGAAAATATTTTCCCACATTGTCAGTGGTCAGTGCTGCCAGTGCCTTATCTTCAAAAGTAGCCTCGTCAAGCTCAAAAAGTAATGTAAATCGTTACTTTTACAAGAAAAGTAACGCTTTTTAAAATTTACATATTATTATGTAATTACAATTTACTTAATCAACTTATCTTACTTATTCATACATTTTAGTAATTATAACTTCAGTTCTAATTTATTACAATACGAACTAATTAAAAAATTGCTATTAAACCAAATCTCTTGTTCAATCAACTTTACTATTAGTTACCATTACAAGTAAAATTCGTTCATTTTGTTTGTTTTAAAATAAAAACCGATGTCCAGAAAAGTAACGTGAAAGTAACTTATAAAGTAACGCAAAATGTTACAAAAGTAACGTACTGGCAAGACTGCCAGTGGTAATGCCCCAGGGACTTCCCTGTGCCCCTATTATAAACAAATTAGATATTCAGAGCCCGTAATGTGAAACAGTGTCGAATTTAATCATTTGATAATCCTCATGCAGGCTGTGACGTCATCGGATACGTCATTGTTCGTATAAGGAAATAACATTTCGACGAATTGGGGACTACGTTCCTTATATTAAGGTAATACGAAAATACCATTATGATGGCATGACCGGCATTATTAACTAACTTAGCACAAATAATTTATTTTATATGTAGCGTAGATACTATAATGTATGTATGCTCTTCATAACTGCTGAAGATAATAACATCTAGAACAAACCTGTTTCTCCTAGATTTATTAGAGACGCCTAGATAATAATTATATTTTAGAAATATTATAGAACGCTGCAGCAGTATCAAAAAGGGTATGAAGATCCGTGAAGCATATTCACAAAAAGGTACAATTTGTAGAGTTATTAAAGGAAAGCGATCAGGAAATAAATTATAGAAAATGTTTCTGTTTTACGTTTACCTGCTTGGTTGTTTTAAAGAGATCGCTATTAGCGATAAGACTGCCATTTGATACACTTTTTCTATAATGTGTAATTTCCGACCGAGAAAAAAAATCAAAATGAATAAATTTATTTTTTAGTCAAAATTTGCGAACCAGTGGACCACCGTCATTTATTGGCCCTAAAAATACCAGAAATCAACGCCAGCTCATTTGTAATCGTCGCATAGCCTAAATCTGTACAAATAAATCAGATATAAGCACAGTGCGTGAAAACCTGTCGTTACGGTCCTGTACATTAATTATATGAGTTTATTGGCCCCCATTAAATAGTAATAAAGGTTCTAATTACTAATTTGTAGATAGGTGTTGTAAATTTGTGCCTGAAACTTCAGGTAGTAAAATATTTCGCAGAAATTTTTATGGATTCGCGAATTTCTATAATTTTACAAGCTTTTTTCTTAGGTTCAGTGTTACCTATTAAAAGGCTTTGTTTAATAGTCAAAACGACTCGTTTTTATATCTGTACAAATTAAAAATATATAGAGTAATAGAGTCAACTATGACAAGTTTTTCCTTTTTTATCTCTAGGACTGAGGGATAGACGGGTTGTTAATCATTACTAATTACTACCATTATGCCGGCAAAAATAAACCATTCTTATAGACATACTAGCTGCGCCCAGCGGTTTTACCCGCAGTAATTATGTAGCCTATGTGTTATTCCAGGGTCTAAGCTATCTCTATACAAAATTTCAGCTCAATCGGTCCACCCGTTTAGGCGTGAAAGAGTAACAAACATCCAGACATCCATTTTTTCAAACTTTCACGTTTATAATATTAGTAAAACTTGTAATGTAACATTTTAGTAAAAAGGTTTTTCTCAACTTTGTCGCACAACTCATATCTCAACATTGGACATCTAAGAATATTATTATTATTTATTTCAAGTTTGTAGTGAAGTATATTTTTCAAATTTACCAATACTCTATGTTAGCATTGGTTTCATTAAAATAGTGGTAGAAGTAAAAGTGTATTTTTCTCTTTGTTGAGAGACGCAAAAAAATAATGTGACCCGCATTCTTTTTATGCAGTCTTTTTGCTCCTTAGTTGTGTATTGTTTAAAAAAAACTAGCAGTATGAATACTAGAAACAAAGAAAATAATTATATTTAAATTGTTGTTCTACGTCGCAGCGCAGCGCAAATAAAATAAAAAATAATAAAAGAAAACAAAAGACAATAGTGTGTCGATTTTTTAATTTTTGAAAAAAAAAAAAGGGTACCACGCTTTAGATTATTTGCCAGTTACAATCACTTCGGAGCGCTGTAAAACCTTAGCTATTGACTTAATGAAAAAATGTTTCCTATAAAAGTTGTTCCTCAATAAACGATCTACAAAAATGATCTAATGTCATTTTTTCGTAAAATGATAAAAAAAAAAGTTATATCAAAAAATATTTTTTTTTCTGAAATTTCTGAACATTTTCGATTATAACTTTTTTATTTATAGATCTACGACAAAAAGTTACTGGATTAAACTTGTAGAGAATTTAATTTGCATCAAAAAATGTTAATAATTTTTTTAATCAGATGAATAGTTTAAGAGATATATCGTAAAAACCATTTCAACCCCTATTTTCAAGATGGCGGCCGTGGGACAAGGGTGGCGACCCCACAAATTTGGTTTTAGCTTTACACTGACCCCCCCTACACATCAAAAAAATAAAATTGCGTCCTCTAAAAAACGCAACCCCAAATGTAACTTTTCAATGGACTAGATGTATATTAAAGTATCAGAAGCTTGCCCTCGTTTAGAGTCATTGCTGTCGCCCAATGTTTGGCGGCAATATTTATTATAGTCCTTAATATACAGAGTCATATTTTTTGAATTTTTATAATAATAATTGTCACCCAGATTTTCCAAAAAAAAAAATTACTCGAATAGCGCAAATTTTCGAACACACTTATTATTTTGCGCTCAAATGCTAATGTCCTCCCCAATAAGGCCTTACACACCAATGTAGGTACTCAATAACCAAAAACCCTGTATATTATTATATTAATAGTATCTACCTATAATAATAATAATAGGTAACGTTGCCCTTCTCGTCGGCTATGTAATGCCGGCCTTTATGGGGACCCGTTTAGTGAGTGGCGAGTAATCACCTGCCTATATATTTCCTAATGGGACGGAAGTGACAGGTGCCGTAGTCCTAGCAATAGCCTCATTAACCATCCATTTAGAATACACATCCATAGCCTAGTTCAAGTAGTTTCCAATAGTCCTGTCACTTGGCGGAGACAGTCTTTGAGCCCATTTTGTATAGATGGACTCACAGATAGACTCCAATAAGTGTCACCCATTACATTTATATTAAAAGCTCAAAAGGGCCTCTGCGCGTTGGACTTTTTTGTCTCCGTGTACGCCTATAAAAAGGCCCGGGCTTAACATAGGTACCTATTTATAAATTAGTCCTTAATAAAGATTATAAACGAAAATATTATTGTAAAATGCACGCAAAACATTGAATAAGAGGAATATTCCTTTGGCCGGGACAAAGGTTATCGCGGGTCCTTGCGGCGCCACATCTTATCTGGTATTAAAAAACTACACAAACCTTCAGGCTAACTGATAATTTATTTATAATATTAATGACTTCTCTAATTTGTTACTCAATAATTATAAAGATTAACGCATAAAATTGTAAATAAAATACTTTAGATAATATAGGTACATTATCTATTGGTTTATCTTATTTTTAAAAGAATTCCCAGTTTTTTAGTTGAAAATTTTAATTGTGGCAATGGTTATTAAATGTCTTTATTTATAATTTTCGAAATGATAGTTTTGTAGTTATATAATAAAACTAGTAATACTTATATTTACGTATAAAAGTTATGTTATTTAAGATTGAAAACAAAAAAAAAACATGAGTAAACATAAGTATTTTTTTAGTAAATTCTTTGATAATACACCTACTCGTATGAGGATTCTTAAGGGGAGGTCATCCAAAAGTAGGATCTCTTCATACTTAAAAAGTACTGTCTCATCGCAAAAACATTTGCATGGTCAAATCAATTGTTCAAGTACATTAACTATAAATAAATCAGCTTATGAATATGAATCATAGAACATTTCCTATCAACGACCTTCGGCTATAAGTGTCTAAGGCCGTTTCCTGGCAAAAAATCATAACAATGACTGATTAGCTGTAATAATAAAATTGCCCTTGACATAATCGGCGTAGCGAAAATACGGGCATACCGAGCGTTTACATCAGTCCCTGCTTCATGCTCCTGCCGTTGCCGGCAATGTTGCTCCATGCCCTGCTCCATGCTCAAGCCACTGCCGTCGAGGAAATAGGAAGTATAAGTGTTTACACGCATTCAATGCTCATTGCCCTGCTCACTGCCCTGCCCGATACAGCTGAATGTAAATGGGCCGTTAGACTTTAGTTCTTATGTACGAATCTCACTTGCACGAAATAATAATAATATGATAAATTTTGAAATATAAATTACTTGAAAATGTCACTCGGTGAAGCTGTTAATGATGCTGCAAATGATTTTTCAGTTTGTTAATTTTTTTATGATAGCTAACTGGAAATACTTTTAAAAATTAAAGTATTAGAGACGATTCTAGGGTACTCTTAAACGAAATTAGGAGGCCCTTATCTACCAATGCCCCCTAAACCTGCCTTTGAAATAAATCTTCTACACCTAACTTTAACCGACTGCGGTCGGTTACACCTAGGTTTAACCTGCTAAACCTAGGTGTAGCCTCACTTCGGACTTTAACCGTAACATATATAACATTAGAATAAATCCGGTTAAAATATTCATCATCATCATCATCAGCCTATGTTCGTCCACTGCTGGACATAGGCCTCCCCCATGGCACGCCACTCAACTCGGTCCTCCGTCTTTCTTCTCCACCCACCCCCAGCGACCCTACGGATATCATCGCCCCATCTCACCCATGGGCGCCCTACATTACGTTTACCGAGACGTAGTCTCCACTCGAGAACTCGTCTACCCCAACGGTTATCGGTTCTACGGCAAATGTGACCAGCCCATTGCCACTTCAGTTTGCTAATCCTTTCTGCTATGTCGGTTAAAATAATGAAAAGGTTAAAATACCTAGTGGTATATTTATTAATAGGGTTCAACGTTCCACTGTCATACAAAGTTATGTTGCACAATAAATATATATAATTGTATGTATACCTAGGTTTAATTTATTTAACTAAATACTCGTTCTTCTAACTGATATGACTTCGCAATGATAAAGCAATAATTTAGTTCACACAAAAACATTAGTGACTGTTTTCTTTATTTAAAAAATAGGAATCGTTAAAACTAACAAAATCGCCATTTAAATAAACTCTAAATTAACTTCTGTCTATTAAAATAAAATTAATTAAAGTATGTACATAACATATACAAGTTAATATAGAGTTACTACAACCATAACACGTACCTATAAAATATAAAATATTATATTCCCAAAAAAGGACTTCGACCGTGACAGGACTCGAACCTGCAATCTTCGGATCCGAAGTCCGACGCCTTATCCATTAGGCCACACGGTCGCTATTACTCAACGCGAAATAGGGCATTAGCTCCCGCAAGCCTCCGCGCTGACGTCACCAGTTACGTCACAAGGTCGGTCAAATACCTCTAGTACATTGGTTACCAACGTAGTATTTACGATTTGTTTGTTTTTAGTTGATTTTTGTAGGCTTCAGACAGATTGTGTTTCTAAAAGGTAGAAACCTTTGAAAATCATAGTAAGTACCTACTCTACCTACTTAGTAGAATTAAGTAAGTAGGTAAGTACTTTGTTATTATGTATTACAAGCTGCGCCCAGTGGTTTTAACCGCTGTACTATAGCCTATGTGTTATTCCAAGGGTCTAAGCTACCTCTATACCAAATTTCAGTTCAATCGATCCACTCGTTTAGGCGTGAAAGAGTAACAAACATAGGTACATTCTGACATCCTGATATCCTGATATCCAGATATCCATACATTCTTAGAAACTTTCACGTTTATAATATTATTAAGATAGATGATTCATCTGCAAAAATGGTAGGATAGTTTCTCAATTCGAGATAATGTCTTGGTTAGTTATTACTATTTTACAACTTACTTATATTCTGCCGCGACTAGTTTCAGTTGGATGAGTAAAGAGGCCAGGGAAATTACAGGCAGTCTAACATTTATATGCCTATAAAAATATTTTTTGTTCTTTCTAAGGTACCTATTAAATCCTACTTTTTTAATATATGTATTTTTATTTATTTATGTAGTGCGGATGTGGTATCACTGCGGCCATGATTGGCCTTTTGTGATCGCTTATTATGGTGAGATTGACCCATAGGCGCGGACTGGATGCTAAAAATACTTAAAAGTAGGTAGGTACTAGGTAGTACATTCAGGTTCATATAAACATAACTCGACACTCAACATGAATAAGGAAAAACTAAACCGTACCTACGTGATCTGAATTTTACATAATCTGTAACAAAATGATCATTACTTAAGTACTTGGTCATAAGTATATAATAGGTAAATACCCTAGATATTACCTGAATCACTTTCGTTGCAGGTATATTATAAGATACACACATAGCTATGCTTATTGGTTTACTAGCTCGAATTAGCCTATGTGTCATTTTAGGGAGTTTCAGCTACTTATGTACCCAATTTCAGCTCAATGGGATTAACCTTTTAGGCATGAAGTGTTATGTAGCACATACACTTATAATAACTATTAAGAGCGTATATATCGAGTGACGCTCTTTCGCTCGCACTATTTGACAAATCTTGAAATATAAATTCATAGAATTAATTTATTGAAAATTCCTTAAGAACAGCCCTCCATAATATTATTGCACACATTTTAAAAGTGTTTCCAGTTTGATATATTTAAAAATGGCATGAAAAGATTTTTTGAAAAAAAACATTCTTTCATTCATTAGTATTTAAATAATTATTTACCTATACCTTTATATTAATTACTTAAAATTAATTTCATAATAGTTCTTATTTCTTTCTTTCTCTTTTAGATTTATAATTTGCCAATGTTTCTGTATGTATATATGTCTTGTTGCAAATAAAATTATTCCCTTCTTTCTTTCTAATATATTATTTACAACTAAGCAGGGAAAGGAAAAAGGAATAGGTACTTAGAATTACGATGATTATAAAGATTCATAAGAAAACAGATGAACATAAACAAAAAAAAAAAATAGAATGACGGTGGTTATAGAAATACATGTGAAATCAGAGGAACTTAATAGTATATAAGACAAAATGTCCAAAAGCATAGAGCTAAGTATGAGTCATTCTCCAATTAGGAATGTTTTGTTAGGCTTAGAGGTGCAATTTAAAAATGGTTTCTCTAACAAATTGATGGCGGAGAGAGTGATCGTAGGCGGGATTCGACGAACCCACCCAAAATGTAGTGCAATGTGTCTAAAGTTCGTGGAACTTTGATGTTCACTTAATATGTAGGATGTATTGAGAATTAAGAGATATTTTTACACTAAGTAAATACAAGTGAGTTTATGCCGTTAATTTACAATGATGAATTATGAGATATAATTTTTTTTTATACAACGAAGTAAAAAGACGAGCAAGACGCTCTCCTGATGGTAAGAGATAACGCTGCCCATAATTAGTACAGTGCTACCCAGTGCACTGCGCCAACGCTTCTTACTCGAGAGTCATAATAAGATGTTAAGACTCTTCAGCCCAGTAATTTCACTAGCTACAGTGCCCTCCTAACGAAGCACAATAATGTTTGCACATCACTGCTCAGGCGGTAGAATAACTGACACTGTTGGGGCACCAACCTAGTCGACTTCCTGCAAAGGAAGTCTACCCTCTTATCCCCTCCGTCTTATTTTTTTTCTAAAAAAAAAAATGTAACTTCACTTAAACTGTTGTGGTCTATGTTATGATTGGCAATAAATGTTTTTTCTTTCTTTCTTTCTTACCCCCGGTAAAAACCTGAGCTAAAAGCTTATACTTATAATCATAATTTTTTTTTTTATTACATATATTAGAAAAAAGTATAGCGATGGAACTGAATAGTTATTTGTTATACAATGTGCAAGGTTGCTTTTTAACCACGTGTTCTATTTTGACGACCGAGTAAACGATGGATTCTAAGTTTTATATATAATTTTTATTTCCATGAGGAAACAGTTCAGTTCGGTTCAATTTATTATAATAAGAAGTTGCTATGTTTTTCACTTCTTTGCATAAAGTAGAGCTATTTTGGTTTATTTCAATTTTCATTTGAAGTTATTTTGAATCTAATAGTAATTTGATAAATAAAACATATCATGTGTATATATATAAAAGGAAAGAGTGACTGATTACTGATCTATCAGCGCACAGCTCAAACCGCTAAAAGGATTCGCTTGAAATTTGGAATATAGATAGGTTTTATTACGTAGACCTCCGCTAGAAAAGGATTAAGCCACGCGGGCAAAGCCGCGAGCATAAGCTGGTTATGTATAATATCATTATACACCCAGTAGATTCGTGTGTACCTAATAACAACAAATAGATTTCTGATTTCACCAGAACTCGACGTTCATTGTATGACTCCCACACTCATTCGCTAAAATTGTCCTTCTGGTATCAATTTTAACTGCGTTCTAGAAGGTTCTTATAGGTTTTAAATGGATTTCTAACCAATGCATCTATATTACTATGAGGGTTCAATTCAGGTTATGGAGCAATGGAGCATTTTTGGGTTTCGTACCTCTGATTATAATAGACCAAAGACTTACCCATTCACCGCTACGCCCTACACCCATCCATTCAAACTCACGCTTTAATATTAGTACGAATGTCTGTCTTAATAACGAAGCCATCTAAAGCTTCAGAAAGCTCCTCAAAACTTTCCAGTATCAAATAGATTGAATGAAGCACATAAGGTCACAGTCACAGGTCGTCAAACTTATTCCACAACCCTTGAAGCCTAATGAAGGCTTTACAAAAAGTGTCCACCTGCGCCATTTTCGTTCGAAATACATTCTGGTAATGGATATAATTAATTTACGTTAGAGAAAACATGTGTGTCAGCCGGTGCCCTTGACTTTGACGGACTTTCACACTGGTGTTGGGAAAAGTTTTGAAATTTACCAGTGTTTAGAAATGTGAACTGTATTAATCTTATATCTGAGGAATAAAATGATTTACTATTTAACTTATCCAATAAATACCTTATTGAATCAAATAGCCTTATTCAAATAGGCTACAGCTACAATGGAGCACTTTCGCAGGTAAATTTTTAGAAATATTTTGATTTTATATTTCTCTTTAAGGTTTCCGTTAAGGTAGGCAGACCCATCACATGGTACAATCCTGACACACCTCTTTTGCTTTTTCAACTTTCATCACAACACATAACAAATCATAACATTCAGTTTTAATTTATGCTCGCCGGTTGTAGGTAATAGATACGCCAGTGCTCAGTACTGGATCCCCCCAGAAGCATTGTAGCGTTATTAGAATTATTGGCGCTCGGAATAAGCCGATCGCACATTACTTCATCGTCAAGATAACATCGTTTTTCTTGGCGCTTGGAGGAAGTTGTTCGCGCACTTATTAATAAGAAAATTTGAATTTTCATACCGTTCGGAGCGATCGAAACGCCCACTTTTGGTAGTAACAATTATACAATATTTCGGCCCGTCCTTGAACCTTGGCTCCACAGAAAAAAATCCTATATCTACCCATGCGCCAGTGTGAAAGCTGCCCCGTACCCCCATGGCTATTCATCAATGACCGCGACCATTCAATAACAAGCTATTGGTCCATTCAGAGTGTTTAGTCCCATTGTTGCTTCTATCACGACAATGACGCCATTTTGAGGACCCCCACACTTTGTTGACTCCTGAGGTCGAAGATCTGTAGGAATCCTTATTATTCATAGTGTGGCAAAGTTTTCATCTTGACGCTACCTTTTTAGCCTAGTTTTTAAGGTTTAATATAGTGGGTTCCTGCTTTTTCCTCAAAGATGTAGGAGGTAGTCACGTTGTAAGCCTTGGAATTTGTTACATACATATTTGAATGCTTTCTTTATTACTTGCTAAATTTTTAGGCGCAGTGAATTGTAACTCATCTGGACTGCCACAAAAGATCAGAAATGGCCGAAGCGGCATAAAGTCCTTTTGAAGTTCCCCCAATAATTAAAAAGTTGCAAAAAAGTTTTTTTATTATTATTTATTTTCATTATTCAAGATCACATTCATCATGATGATATCATAGTATACTTTTACGATAGGCTCACCACAAGGATTTTCCGGGTTGATTAACAGGTTACACTGAAAACCTCAAGAAAATCGTGGAAACCCGAAAAAATGATTATCATTAGCCACATTCAAACAATTATGTCAGAGTACTGAGAATTTTTACACCTTTTGGAGCTACTTATTTGTATATTTTTCAACAAAACTGCTAAACTATGATGATACACTACAGTTCCCCTCTTGCCTTGCCTTGTCTATATAACTCATTAACACTTTATAATATTATGTAAATTCTTTCGTCTCGTCCAAAATTAGGCGAATTTAAAAAATCTTCCGACCTATCCTATTATTCTACTAATCACTAAATAGTATAAAATAAAGTCTGTCCCTTATATCTTTACAATTGCGAAACAGATTTTGATGCGGTTTTCATTAATAGATAGAGTGATTCAAGAGGAAGATAGGTACATGTATAATACATGCGTAATATAGTAGAAGAACACTGATAATTTTCTATTAATTGCGACGAAGTGCGCGCGGGTCCACACACACACACGAATAAAAAAAAATACAATGATTTATTGATCTGTGAAAAAAGCACACATATAAAAAAGGTGTTAAAAAAATATTTTACAAGTTCCTCTCTTTCCACCTTAACGGTGAGGTATACAGATTATATTATTTAAAAAATACTTAAGTACAGTTTATAAATATACTATTTTAAATATTATTGATCAATTCATTTGATTTTCATTTTTTGATATTTATTGTTAAATGATGTATTGTGTAATGTGGGTTATTAGTTACCTGAATAAAGAAAATTTTAATTTAATTTTCTATTTTAATTCATTGACGTAGGTGCCTTATGTTTGACATTCGGTAGAAGATACGTTGTATGCATAAGTTTTGTAATTCCAATGTGACTACGTGAGTTTTATCATGGTAAAGTGGTAATTTGAATTTACGCACATTTTCCGGCATTTAGAATATTTTTTCATTGAATAATGTTTTGAAGAGTGCCAAGATTTTTTTGCTTTAGAGGCATGTACCTAGTAATAAATTTTAATATTGACTTAAATCTAGTTTTATAAAAGAATTAAATATAAATCAGCGAATGGAAAAATAATGTTTATGATAATAAATAATAAAAGTGCCTTAGAAATTACAAAAGCAAAAACGCGTGATGTTAAGATTTTTTTTAAAATAATTTCTTGTTATGGTGTTATGCAAGGCGTAAAATTTATCATCCGGATTTCTTTTTGTCTAAAACACCATTCTCGAAGACAAAACATATAGGTAGGTACTGCTGAAATTATTAAATATTTAATTAAAAAGCTTTCTAGTAATCTCCTATGCAATATTAATATTATATTCCCGTAGTTCCAATAATTTTATTACAAGACAGAATTGATAACCTCCTTTTTATGTCGGTTAAAAAACAATGAAGAATAAGACCAATAAATACCAGGAGTTCATAAATTCCAAGAGATATTTCTAGAACGAACGCAACAATGGAAACGAACATATCCATTTCTGAGAAGCATGGAACTGCCTTCGCGTGTCCAACGCCCACTATTTAGCTGGAACCTCTATTTAGACCTCATTACAGATGTTATGGTTTACTAGGATTTAGTTTATGACTATGCTTGTTACTAGAAAATCAATATTATGTAGATACTTTAATATATAAAATAGAATAGAATACACTTTATTGAGACAAGACGAGTAAAATTACATCAAACTTATTACTAACTAGTGCAACGGCTACGATACATTTTGGTCCACAATTGGCGGCCTTATCACTGTAAACGATCTATCAGTCCAGGCAACCAACCATTGTACGGAATTATGGTTGACAAAAAGTGTAGAGTGACATTTGGTACAAGAACTATTGGATACATAATATAATTTATACTTAACTTCTAAATAATAAAATCATAACGTAAATATATCTACTTAATAATATTATGTTAAATTCGATAGGCCTACAAGTGGACTCATCAAATCTTCACATAATAAGGTAAAAATAAGTGCCACAATAGGAACACAGCTCATAACATACAAAAATAGCTCAACTACCCTCCTTTCGGATAATAATAGAGTTAATTTGAGGTTAACCCCCGCGGGCAAGTCCGGGTAAGGGTTATCGCAAGCCCCTATAAAGATTAGGCCCTGTAGCCCATATTTGCTTTATTTACGTTTGGTTGGATAAGTAGGTTTTGGGTCTAAATAGGCCTATTGTCCTACAAAGGCGAGATTTATTGGTTTTAGGTTTCTGTGCTGAACAGGTACCTTTTTTGGACAGTCCTATATTTAAAAACGGATTTTGAGCTTCTTCGGACATATTATGCGATCTCCTAAGCATAGTTTGGAGAGACTCCTAATTCTAGTCGCATTGAAAGCAGCCGCGCCATGGGCAGAGCACCGGTTCGATAGTCAGACCTCGTCAAAAAAGCAGGGGGTGGCAGCATCTATCAAGCGGTCCAATTCACCCGAGACCGTGTTCTTTGGAGGAGAATATCGTGTGGTCGCGATCCTCAGCAGTGAGGGAACGACGATGAAGAAGAGATATTTCAGTTGGCTTACGGTAGATTAGCGTTATCTCTATCAAATGTTGTCAAGATCTTGTTGCTAAGGTTTGCCAGGTTCTACTAAAACTGTCCGTAGTTCAAGTACCTATAATATTTATTTTATACTAGCTGCGCCCAGTGGTTTTACCCGCTGTACTATAACGCTAACCTATGTGCTATTCCAGGGTCTTAGCTATCTCTATACAAAATTCCAGCGAAATCGGTCCAGCCGTTTAGGCGCGAAAAAGTAACAAACATACATCCAGACATCCATACATTCTTACAAACTTTTACGTTTAAAATATAAGATGGTAATAATATTACGACTGCTAATATATTATAATCCTTGAATTTTCACATCAGTGCGTGCGTACGTGTGTGTGTCTGTATTTGTTACCTCGACCTCAACACCGCTAAACTGATTGAGCTGAAATTTGGTATGTTTGTTGCGGCTAAAGCCCTAAGGGCGGCTACACCTAGGTTTAGCCGGCTAGTCTTTGGTGTGATATTGACTTGCCTTGAACTCTGTAAAACCTAGATTTAATCACATATGCATGGCACGGCTAAAGTCCCAAGTAAAGTCAAAGATTCTGAAATGGTAAATAAGGTAATTTTAATTAGTACAGGCGGCTAATAACATATTCCACCTAAAACACTAACGAGACATGACATGAAAATAAATCCCCTATTAACCCGTACCAGTCCTCATTTCGCAGCCACCAACTTAACAAAATTGGGGCGACACCGCTCTAAAGATTACCCGACACTTTAGATCTCAAAGCCTCTATAATCCGTGAGGTGATACAACACAAATACCGGGGGTAGACTTCCTTTGCAGGAGGTCGACTAGGTGGGTACCCCAACAGTGCCAGTTATTCTACCGCCTGAGCGGTGATGTGGAAAGATTATTGTGCTTCGGTAGGAGGGCACTGTAGCTAGTGAAATTACTGGGCTGAAGAGTCTTAACATCTTATGACTCTCAAGTAAGAAGCGTTGGCGCAGTGCACTGGGTAGCACTGTGCTAATTTTGGGCAGCGTTATCTCTTACCATCAGGAGAGCGTCATGCTCGTCTTCTTACTTCGTTGTGTAAAAAAAAATACTCTTTACTGAGACCAAGAAAATATATTTTACATTAAATTACTTCAAATTAAATAAAACGATAATAATTAATGACGATATGCGGAAGATCGCGGTGAGCGGGTGGAGGAGGAAGACGAGGACCGAGTAAAGTGGCGTTCCATGGACTAGGCCTACGTCCAGCAGTGGAAGAACGTAGGCTGATGATGATGATGATAGTAAATAGAGATATTTACAATAAGACATTTAGGGCACAGCCGTCTTTTGTAAGTGTTACGTTTACCTACTAGTGGACTGTATTACTTATTATTTTCCTACTGGATTTTACTGTTCTATTTAGAGGGGTTTTTAAATAACAACTTTGATTTACACTTTCACTGCATTTATTAACTTATAATTCCCAATCTAGGTTACCTAGGCACAATTTTACACTTTTACGACTAACTTGTTTACATTATGAGCGTTAGGAGACGACTGAAGATACTGAACACAATATTAAAATCTCAACCTATTTATATACATTTTTAAGGTCTCCCGCCCGTACGATACCTATGATCGCTAATTGTACATTTTTTATTGCTATTTCCTTCCGTTATATAGGCTTGTCCCTGTTATGCATTTAACGGTCATTAACGGTCTGTATGTCCGTCCTTGTCATGCCTCTAACGGTTAATAATTATTATTACATTGCAATACCTTAAAATTAAGTTTAATTTTACCAAAGTTTTCCTAAGCTAATATTCTTAATATCTAAAGGGCTGGCGTTGTCCTTAACATTCTCCCCCCAGCGAAGACTCGTCGCAGCTCTCCACTGGAAGGACAGCCAGCTTCGTCGCAGGGCGGCGAAATGTTCCTCCTCTGGTCCGGACGTCGGCGACGCGCACGTGCCCGTCGCTGCCGGGGAAGACTCGCTCGACGACTCCGCGAGGCCAGGTGTTGCGTGGTAGAGTTGGGTCGACCACCACCACCAGGTCTCCTTCGCGCAGTGGGCGGATCTCCGCCGCGGATGCTCGTCGTGGCGTGAGACTGGGCAGGTACTCGCGCACCCAGCGACGCCAGAACTCGTCGGCGAGAGCTTGAGCGGCGCGCCACGCGCGCCTGTCGGCTGGCTCGCAGGGTCCCGTCGTAGGCAGCCCCGACGACGTCCCCAGCAGGAAGTGGTTCGGCGTTAACGCCTCTGGATCGTTAGGATCGACAGAGACGTGGGTGAGAGGCCGAGCATTTATGGAATGCTCAGCCTCCATCAGCAGGGTCAGAAGCACCTCTTCTTTGGGCGCCTTCTGACTGAGTGTGTGGGAGAGTGCGGCCTTGACAGACCGCACGAGGCGCTCCCATGCGCCTCCCTGGTTCGGAGCACCGGGCGGTATGAAGCGCCAGGTGACACGATGCTGCAGGCCGTAGTTTTGCAGAGCAGGCGCCCATTCCTTGTAGGCAGCCCGCAGCTCTGCGTCGGCTCCCCTGAAGTTGGTGCCGTTGTCGCTGTAGATGACGGTCGGCCACCCGCGACGCGCAGCCATTCGACGCAACGCCATGATTGCAGAGTCTGTGGATAAAGAAGCTACCAACTCGAGGTGGATAGCGCGTGTAGTGAGGCAAGTGAATAGCGCCCCCCAACGTTTCTCATGTCGTCTTCCAATGGTTACCACCATTGGACCG
Source organism: Hemithea aestivaria (assembly GCA_947507615.1). Taxonomy (NCBI): domain Eukaryota; kingdom Metazoa; phylum Arthropoda; class Insecta; order Lepidoptera; family Geometridae; genus Hemithea; species Hemithea aestivaria. Next base: position 4,290,262 of record OX382343.1, read on the forward strand.
AAGTAGTCGACCCCGCAGTTGGAGAAAGGTCGCACGAACGCTTGGATTCTTGCTATTGGCAGGTCTCCCATGACTGGCACTTCAGGCTTGGCTCTTCTTATACGGCACACGGCGCAACTTGAGGTGGCTGCTCGTACGGCTGGTCTCAGCCGGAGCACCCAGTACTGCTGACGCACGTCGTTCACCACTCGTTCTGGGTTGGCGTGTCCTGCATTCTTGTGGTGATGCTGGACCAACAACTTCGTGAAGGGGTGGCGGCCGTCCAGGATGATCGGCCGCTTCATGCTGCCCGACACGTCAGCAGCTCCTATTCTCCCGTTGAGCTTCAGGATCCCGTCGCAGTAGGTTGGGTCGAGCCTGAACAGACGACTGGATTTCGCTATTTTCTTACCTAGTCGTAGTTGCTGCAGCTCTGTGTTGAAGCTTTCTGCTTGGCTTCTTTGGATCCAGAGTTTCTCGGCTTCTCGTAAGTGTCTGGCATCCAGCGGGTGTCGCGTTTTCCGACGACATCTCTCGATGAACAGGATGACGACTGCCGTGGCTCGTATCAGACGTTCGAAGTTGGAGAATCTGTGAATATCTGGCAGGCTGTCGTTAACTGTTACCTGTAGTTGGAGTACGCTTTCTTCCGTGTCGCTGGAGTTTTCGTTCCGTGTGACTGCTGCTTGGAGTTCCACTTTTTCCTCTCGCCACGGTAGACCAAACTCAAATCTTTCGTTCTCCTGTTTCGCTGTTTGATTGAAGATGGCGACTGCTTGTTCATCTTCCGCTATTACCTTGGGTTTAAATGCCACGCCCAGAGCATTAATCCTGAAGTGTCGCTCGACCAGTTCTTCGAGTTTCTCATTGTTTTCCACGACGTGAAGCACATTATCGGCTTCTTCCTGGAGTATGCGCCTCGGCACAGTCCCGTGGATCACCCATCCTAGTTGAGTCCTCGAAGCGCCTGGTTCATTTCGTTTCCCGAGCCTCAGTTCTCTGGTGACGATCAATTCCCAGTTGTCCGAACCTATTAAAAGTTGCGGTTTACCATCGTCGTAGCACAACCCGTCGGCGTCTAGATCTTTGAGATGATCGAGACGTAACAAATCTCGGGGCATAGACTGTGGAGATAGTTTCATATCGCCAATGGTTCTCGCCTTGATCGTGTAGTCACGACCGTTCGCTCCCGCGATCTGGAATTTTACCAATCGGCTTTCGTGTTCCTGTTGACACGCGTTCACGCCTCTTATTCGCAGTGTTCCGGTTGGCCCCTTTGCGCCGATCTTCCTTGCGACTTCTTCGTCGACTAGAGACACAGTAGATCCTTCGTCTAATAGTGCATACACCTTCGCCTGACCCTTGGGTCCTGTTAAAGTTACTGGGCATATTTTTAATTTTACCTGTCCCAGGTCTGAGGTTGCTGTAACTGTTTCGGCATTAGCAGGCTCGTTGGATCCGTGCGGTGTCTGCGCTCCCCCCGTTGAGGGAGCAGTGTGATGTTCGTGCAACAGCTGGTGATGACCCATCCTGCACTCCTTGACACCGCAGGCTTTAGCTCGGCAGTAGATTCGTCGATGCCTGCTGATTAAACATTTGAAACACAACCTTTCCTTTTTCACGAGTTCCCACCTGTCCGTTATGTTCATTTGTAGGAACTTGCCGCATTTGGTTAATGCGTGATTTTGCTGACACACCTGGCATTTTCTTAGTGTTTCTGAGTCGTTCGTGGTCGCATATACTTGTTTTCCTCTTCGTTGTTCCGCCTTGGCAGGTTCCTTCTTCTGTGTGCTTGTCGCTGTGCTTATGTACCCGAAACGAAGAGCTCTGCTGGCTTCCTTCATTAAAAATTGTGACATAGCGATTATTTCCACTTCGGAAGTATTCTGCTCGGCGTATTCGTACCATTTGGATAACATGTGCGGACTCAGCTTTGTCATGATGTCTCGTGTCAGCTGTGGGTTATACAGGTATCCCCTTTTATCGATTGATTTTAGTACCCAGACTATATTTTGTACTTTTACCGCGAAGTTATTGAGTTCTGTTGCAGCTACTCCTGGTCGCGGCAGCTTCTTCAGATCCTCAATAGTTTTTTCCACTATAACTTCGGGTTGACCGAAGGTTTGATCTAGAGTGTTCATTATTACCTGAGGGTCTTCCGCCGTGTGTAGTAACACGGACACTGCTTCCCTGGCTTCCCCCTTGAGACAATTTCTCAATCTGGCCATATTTTCCGCTTTCGACAAATTATAAGTTTTTGTCGTATCTCGCATTGCTGCCCGGAACGCGAACCATTCTATTGGCGCGCCCGAAAATACTGGCAGCTCGTACGCCTGTCTCGGTGGTGGCCTGTTCCTTGCTAGTTTCTCTAGAGCCTCCACGAGCTGATCCACCCCACGGCCTCGGGATCCTTTGCCTGGAGTTGGCGATCTAGGTCGTTCAGCTAGACGCAGATCGCTTACCCGATGCTCCGTGTTGTGCGGCGTGCGGTGCTCCTTGGCTTCATCCAGCCATGTTTCTACCCTCCTCTGTTCCAGGGTAGTACCTTGTGGTTCAGTATCCTCTTGTTCGGTTATAGCCTCCATATCGTAGGCAAGTCGTCTCTTAACCCGTTCTGTTTCCAGATCCAGCTGCTTCTGCCTAATCAGCGCCAGACGTTCTTCCGCCTCGAACTGCGCTTGACGAACCCTCGCGTTAACGCTGCTGTTAGATGCGATTGACCTTGCAGGTGATACCTGTTTCCTCGGTGGTTCGTCTGCTCCGGTTCCCGCAGTGAGGCGTGACGTGGACGGTTCTACTCTGGACTCCGTAATGGGTGACATATATACCTCTCTCCCCAAAGGTGCTGCTCCTCCAGTTCCTCTTCGTTCCAGGATCGTGGCGGCGGCTGAGAGGCCCGCGGTCGGTCGCTCAGTTGACGGCGATCGTGGCGGATCGTCGAACCGAGTAACCTGTGGGACCGCGGCGGCCTCGTCCTCTGGTTGGCTACGTGTCTTCACCATTATTTCCGCGGAGTTTATCGAGATACTAAAATTCGCGCTGATTTACGCACTTTTCGATAAGGAAACAGTTACTAGGATAGTACACTTAGTCTTAGTACAAATAATTTAACACAAAGTTTATTCGCACATAAAAAGTCAAATATAAAATCTAAAAGTACACTGAGAGCCTAATTTAATATTAAAGTACACGCGAGAGTTTAAAACTATTAAATTAAAGCACTGGCTCTATTTATGTGCGACACAGTTTTTAGATTTATTAACGCACTGACGTTAAACTTTTCCAAAAATACACTGATTCTAGGTATAAGTGCAAGAAAACTGAATCTAGACTTTTCAAACACTGACGTTAAACTTTTCCAAAAATACACTGAATCTAGGTATAAGTGCAAGAAAAACTGAATCTAGACTTTTCAAAGCACTGACGTTAAACTTTTCCAAAAATACACTGATTCTAGGTATAAGTGCAAGAAAAACTGAATCTAGACTTTTCAAACACTGACGTTAAACTTTTCCAAAATACACTGATTCTAGGTATAAGTGCAAGAAAAACTGAATCTAGACTTTTCAAACACTGACGTTAAACTTTCCCAAAATGCACTGAATCTAAACTTTACTAAAAACACTGACTCTAATTTAGATATAATTCGGCTTACGAAGGACCAAAATGTTACGTTTACCTACTAGTGGACTGTATTACTTATTATTTTCCTACTGGATTTTACTGTTCTATTTAGAGGGGTTTTTAAATAACAACTTTGATTTACACTTTCACTGCATTTATTAACTTATAATTCCCAATCTAGGTTACCTAGGCACAATTTTACACTTTTACGACTAACTTGTTTACATTATGAGCGTTAGGAGACGACTGAAGATACTGAACACAATATTAAAATCTCAACCTATTTATATACATTTTTAAGGTCTCCCGCCCGTACGATACCTATGATCGCTAATTGTACATTTTTTATTGCTATTTCCTTCCGTTATATAGGCTTGTCCCTGTTATGCATTTAACGGTCATTAACGGTCTGTATGTCCGTCCTTGTCATGCCTCTAACGGTTAATAATTATTATTACATTGCAATACCTTAAAATTAAGTTTAATTTTACCAAAGTTTTCCTAAGCTAATATTCTTAATATCTAAAGGGCTGGCGTTGTCCTTAACAGTAAGATTGGAGGGAAAGTCCTCACTTATTAAAACTGATCTTAAAGTTGGTTTAATTTTTATTTTTTGTAGTCATACGAAACGTGAAACGGCGAAATTATATCCTCGGTTCTTCCATTACTAACAAAAATCCCTGTAGGTTAGCGTTATTGCAAAAGCCTCACATTTCAATTCCATTTACATGTTACATAACTTAAGTTTTCCCGAAGGAGCTAAGTGAAATCACAGGCTTCTTCCAGGATTTTGGCGTAATTTTCTCCAAGTCCCCAAACGCCGAGCGTTCACCTCTTTCGACCGCGGCGTCTTAGTAACTGTGTGGTATACTGTGACTTGCAATTTTCCACTTCCGCATTGATGCTGGGTGCCTGGTACTACGTATCGAAATATGGGGAATTTTTACCGGAAAAGTGGATTCCGGGGATCTTCAGAAAACGTGGTATATTTTTTATAATCATGTGAAAAGAAAAAAATGTTTTAACTTCAAGTAAAATATTATCCCGCTTCTTTTTCTTAATAATATTTTAAAAAAAAAGTAATAGTTAAAATGACATAAAATATTCTTTTAACATTTATTAATAGTATACCTACTTACTACTTATTATTTATTCCTTGCAATAAATGTAAAGTCTGATCTTTATGAAAATTGAAAATGGTACAAAACTGTCCATTAAAATAACTGCATAACGGAATAGTAAATAAATTTGGAAGAAGATAATTATTATAAATATTTTAACTGACCGAAGCAACTTCGTCTGCTTCTAAAAACTACTTCACAACCTGATCCCCTTCAACAACATCCCAACCAATTCAATTACACCCTACTCTTTAATTTATAACTTTCCGTGCAAAGTGGGTTCCCTGGAAGAGATCGCTCTAAGCGATAAGGCCGCCCATTGTGGACATTAATATTAGTACTTTAATTTAGTTTTAAGTCTATTTTGTTATTTTTTTGTCCCAATAAAGAGTATTGTATTGTGATCTCATAAAGTAATAAGTCTAATAAGATTGATTTGTACACCGTAGGCCAAAAATCTCGTGTCCAGGTAATACGAGACTTTTACCGAAAAAACAATAACACGTGCGACAAAAATGAGCTTTCAAATTCTTGGTAACTTGAAAACTTGCGGCGTTTATGAAGTTCATAAGGACTTTTCATGAAAAAAATTCATGAAACGAAATAATTCATCGGCAAATCAATTAAAATCTGTTTCACAATAAATTGGTATATTTCAATCTTCGGACATTTTCACAAGAATGTCAAGAGGGTAATGCCAAAAATAAAGAAAAGGCATGAAATGGCTGAAAAAAAAGTGGCAATGGACTGGTCACATTTGCCGCAGAACCGATAACCGCTGGAGTAGACGTATTCTAGAGTGGAGACCGCGTCTCGGCAAACGTAGTGTAGGGCGTTGTTGGGCGAGATGGGGCGATGATATCCAGTGGATCGCTGGAAGTGGTTGGAAGAGAAAGGCGGAGGACCGAGTTCAGTGGCGTGCCTTGGGAAGGCCTATGTCCAGCAGTGGACGAACATAGGCTGACGACAATGATGATAAAAATGGCGGATACTGTAACATATTCCTATGTCAACTACAAAGGAGTCCATGTTAGGATTACAAAATGAAGTAAATTTTCGTTTGCCACAATGAACTACCCTTGGTTCGTGACATTTCTAGTAGCAATCAAACTTTATATTATCATCGACTCGTTTATTATGCAACAATGATGTATCCCACTACTTTTCCTTAGGTGATACATAATAATAGCATTTAAAATCAATCGACTATAGTATAAGATTTGGTGGATACTGAAAATGTCACGAAGTAAGGGTAAATAATTTTTGCATACTAAAAGTTCCTTCATTTTGTAAGACTAACATGGATACATCTCTTTGTAGTTGACTGTACCAGAATAGAATACTCTTTATTGAAACCCCACAGATAAACAGAAAACTTAAAACTAAAACACAAAATATCTACATAACAAGGGTAACAATACCACCCTACCTACTGACATGTGTACCTGTGACTGTGACTTCGAAGTAAATTTACTCAATTTTTCGAAAAACCTATGCCATTTTCATGAATTTATTCAATGAATTTGTAGAAAACTGTCAAAATTTAATAACTTACATTGTATTTAGATAAGTATGTAATACACTCGCAACATTGATTGTGACAATTATATTGGGAGTACTATGTTGTAGTTAGAATAATATAAAATCACTCGAAGAATGGGCGTACTAAGGGTACCTCATTTCATTCATCAACCAGCAGCAGTATCTGTAGAAAAGGTCTATGAAATATGCTAATAAATATTTTATTGCAAACCTTGACATTCCCTATCATTTCAGCTTCAATAAATTGTATTCAAAATTGGTTTTATTCAATACTTTTTTATTTTGGCGATAGAGGATTATTGTTTTCGACATAAAATTGTTTTATGGGTCACGTGAAACAGCGGAGCTTAAAATAATTCCTACTTTCCTGATATCTAAATTTATAAAAAGCAAGAGTGACTGATTGACTAACTGACTGACTATAATCAACGAACAACTTAAACCGCTGAAAGAATTGAGTTGAAATTTGGAACACAAATAGGTTTTATGTCTAGATCTCCGCTAAGAAAGGATTTCTGCACGCGGCCAAAGTCGCGAGCATAAGCTAGTACCTAGGTACATAATAATTGATCTGAGTGTCAAAGAGAAAACACATTAGAGAAGGCTGGATGCCTATTATAATATTTATAAGTTGACTATATTGAATCTCGGGTAACATGTTCTGATGGAATATTAAGGGGCTGCGCAGACGACAGACTATCCATGACGCACTTTTTAGTCTGTGAAAATAGAACCTATGCAATTATATGCAGTAACGCACACGACGCGCAAAAAGTCCGGCGCACAAATAATCCGTGTAATTCGGGCAGACCGCACCGCGCCGTGCCGCGCCGCTCCGCACAATAAGTGTGTGAAAAAAATTGAACGTTTGCTTCAACGCGCGCTAAAGGTGATATCAGACGGTTCATTTTTTGTTCATTTTCACCTTTCATTCGGTACATTTCACTCGAAATGAAATGTCTGAACAAAAAACGAAACACGAGTGCCGAATGAATTCATTAGTGAACCGATCCAACAGTGTTGGATATTGGCATCCGGTATCTTTCATTCCCACTCCGAATGAACGAGAAATGAACGGTCTGAACACTGAGAGAACGTTCATTCGGATTTGGCCATTTTGTTTCGAGTCCTGTAGCCGACGGACATCACGTTGTCGACGAAGTTATATTTTTTTCTGTAGAAGAAGTAGAAGTTCTTCAAATTTACTTTCATCCATTCGAAGATGATTACAATATGAATCAGGATCTTCAACGGCTAGTTCTCTCAACAATGTATTGGAAGCTCCTAATAAATTTCTTCTTGCAATCCATGGTCGCACCCACCACCGTCGACGTTTTCTATGCTTCTTTTTTGTCAACTCTTTGATTAAATGATCACAAATTAAACTAATTCCAAGACGTACGACTTCATTCGATGACATATTTAAAAGAAAGAACAATGAATGTTCATTTCTGTATCATTTCGTCTAAGCCGTGTGAACATAGAATGAAAAAAAAATGAAGCATTCACTCGAGTGAACAATCATTCGAGTGAACCGTCTGATATCACCTTAACGCAGACGGCACACACTTTAGTCTGCAATCTGCATTTGCTAGTGGTGGACGTAACGCTTCTTTCTTCTTCTTTTTCTGTACTTCATGTACAAAATAATACTTCGCGATCTCTGCACGATTTCCATAGCGTCTACGTCCAGCCCTGGATTTACACTAGGGGCATTCGGGGCGAGTGCCCAGGGCGGCAAATTTTCAGGGGGCGGCAAATTTGCTGAGGGCGGCAAATTTCGAAACGAGAAAAAAATATTCAATCCATAAACATCCGATGTTGAATTAAAATTTGTATTCTCAATCACGCTGGTTATTATTATAATTTTTTTTGCGCTCATAATAAGAAGTCTGGAATACTGGCCACACAAACTCAAGATTTTTGCTCCAAACGAGCTATCCGTCCACTTTTCGTAGCAAGACTTTTCTTGGCACTTGCAGCTAGTTGCTCGCCTTCTTTTTTTATTTTTGGCACTCAAAACGAACTACGCACTCACTTTTTGCAGTCAGATATATACAAAATTTTCTTGGTGCTCGCAGCTAGCTTCTCGCGCTTTGAATAATATATTTTTTTTCATTTTAACACTCGGAGCAAACTATGCATCCATTGTTTATATAGTCAGAAAAACAAAATTTTCTCGGTGCTCACAGCGATTTTGGCACTCAGGGTGAAGTATGCGCCCACTGTTGTGTAGTCAAATATACAAAATTTTCTCGCTCGCAGCAAGCTGCTCGCAGTCTTTTTAGTCAACATAATATTATAATTTTCTTGCCACTCCAAGCGAGTCTTACGCACACCTGTCGTAGACAGATAGATAGGTAGATAAATACTTTATTGAAACATTGAAAAATAAACTTAAACATAAAAACCCGGTATTATAATCTATGTGTCACAATTCACAATCAGCGGTCTTATTGTAGTTAGCATTATAAAATTTCTCAATTATAATTTCTCTTTTTCAAAGCAAGCTATATACACACAGCTTTCGTAGTTAGATGTATATTTTTTTTATAAATATTCATAATTACGTATAATATGAAAGAACTCGACAACAAATTTCTTAGCAAAATGTCTAGCCGATGAGCGTTTATAAATAATATTTCGGTGGAGGGGGGCGGCATTTTCTCACTGCCCAGGGCGGCATTTTGGCTAAATCCGGGCCTGTCTACGTCCCTACAGCTCTGCCGACAAAATGATCGAAGATGTGCGTCGTGTGCGTTGAGTCTGTGAAAAATCCGCAACCGACTTTTTGCGCGCCATGCAGATTTTTTGTGCGCCGCAGACTCGATCGTACAAAAAGTGTGCCGTCTGCGCAGTCCCTAAAACCTACTTACATTATTATTATTTTTAGTAAGACTCTTAGGTGAGACAGACCCTCATAAAAAATAATCATGAGAAGTCAATAGGTTTCTAGATCTTATTTCTGCTTAATAGGCCAATATAACTTGATTTTTTCCGAATATTTATTTTTAATAATAAGAATATAGTAAAAATTCTAAGAAATAAAATTCATTTTGAAAAAAATCCAATAAAACTGGAATCCGAGAATGACTTTGAACTCCAGAGCTTTGCCCTCTGTACCAGGAGTGCAGTTCAAAGCAGAGGTCGTCAACCCCCAACCCTTCATAAGTTCAGCTTTGAAGTAGGTAGCTTTGTAAGTTAGTTTGGTAGACACCTGTCGTAAAACGTTCATAAAAGAATTAATTTTCTTCTGAAGATTTTATTTTCCGCATAAAGATAAAACAAAACTAAAATCTGTTTGGAGCTATCAAATACTTTTTCATAGGTTCTACCTGTCTGAAAACTTTCCACTAAAAGTCTTTAAGGATTAATGTTTTTTTAATAAAGCTCTTTTATAAACATCAAATTCGTTAAAACTATTTAATACACATAGAATTAGTTACTTGTAGTACAGTTTTAAAATACGTGTATAAGTTTCATAGACCTTATGGTTTATGAAACTTATACACGCAAATATACCCTCAATAACTTAAATAGGTATACCTACCAATAACTTAAATTTATTACGTAATAAGTGCCCAAACACCTCTTCTTATTTAATGGAGCCCTAATCATTAACCGATATTTTATCGAATCGTTCGACTCTGCACTCCAATTATTCATTCAAGTTCCCCAATTTCCACGATATAATAAAAACAATGGACTCACCCACACTAGCAAATTCCTTCACCGAACTTTGCCAGAGTGCCGCGTAAATGCATCCCAATTTTATACACACATAGAAACTGCTTCCGCATTGTACGCACACACCTGTTATGCCTGTGTGTCGATGGGGAGAGCCATCGGTGCTATCGGCTCGGTATCGATTGGTTCGGAAGAGCTCCTAGCCATTTATGGCCGCCTGGTACTTCCCGATCGGTTGTCCATTATCGGAAATCGCCGATACCGTTCCAATACTTTTTGTTCGATGCGCTTTATAGGGAATTTTCAACTTTGAGACGACCTACGATAACCTTTCATTGACTATACCTACTTTGCTGTGTAAATTAATATCTTTCGATTTAAAATATAATTAGCTGGTACTAATGACCTCGATTATAATAATAAATAGCATGTTTTTAAAATAAAACTCTTTAAACCTTTCTATTTTCATCATAAAGATCCGTTTTACGATTTTTTGATAACATTTAAATCATCAGTATCATTCTATTCTATCATAAAAGTTGAAATCCCAATTATTCTTTTCTACATCTGTTCAAGATCCGTTTTACGATTTTTGGATAACATTTATATCATTAGTATCATTCTATTCTATTCTATCATAAAAGTTTAAAATCCCAATCATTATTTTCTACTGTTACATCTATTTTCCAGTAGTAATAAAAATATAGCGTGCAACTTTACCAGATCCAATTTTTACAACCAAATCATTAAACAAGGGAAGAAATAAAACCAAATCGCACAAATATCTGATAAGTAATATTTAATGTGTTTCAATAATGTTATTGATCCACGACCTTACGGAGAAAATCCTTGTATAGACTCCAGGGTAGGAACCGCAGCCGTAACCGAAGGAGGTGATGCCCACCAGTTCATTACCTAAGGTTAATGGACCACCACTGTCACCCTGGGAAAAAAAGGCTAGGTAGTAACTAGAAGAAAAATGTAGTGGAAGAACTTTACATTTGTGATTGTGAATTTAATCTACATATATAAAACTAGCTGCCCTCGGCGGTTTTTAAACTAGCCTTTATGTACCTAATTCCAGGGTCCAAGCTAAACATGCCAAATTTAGATTAATTTATCTAGCTGGTATAAAAAACTATAAAACATCCATCCAAGCTTTTGCGTTTATAATATTAGGATATCAGTTTATGTATATTTTAAAGCACTTGCAGAACGATGCTGTAGAAGATTGTAGAACAATTTCATAGATATTTGAAATATACGAGTGTTAAAATTTCGCTAGAGACGCTACGAACATTAAAAACGCAAAGATTTGGTGGAGGTGGAGGAAAAATAGATATATACGCAAATATAGAAATATACGGTACATGTAGCATCTTACTACTATCTGCACTTTCCATTAAGTGGGATGCATTCAAACAACCTATAATAATAACTATATAATATTCTTACTTGGCACGCATCATGTCCAGTTGATCCAGCGCAGATCATATGCTTCGTGATGGGGTGATGAACCTTGATGTACCTCATCTGGCATATTTGTTTTAGGACCAGAGGCACACCCACTTGTAGCAGGAACGTAGAGGAATCTGAGTTTGGCTGCAAGGAATATGGGTAAAGGATATTATCTTGGAAGTTTTGCAATCAAGAACTTATATACGCTGGTCGCCTGTCTTGCACGATAAGATGAATTTTGAAATAGCAATACAATACAATTTACTTTTTGAAAACACAAATTGAATCAATCCCATCCGACCATATCTAGCTTTATGCGTCTCCTGATGATGAGAGCAGATAATCCGGTCTTAAAGGATTAACTACTGTAAGTACTAAGGCAAATAAGTACTCAACGTTAGTTAGATACTACAAATAGTAGAGAAATGCGTTTTAAGACCGAGGACGTGATGGAGGGACCTTGACTAATATATATACAAAAGAATGGAATTCGTTGTCATTGTTATTAGTAGGATTCTACAGCTGTCACTGTTTTGAGCTACAAAGGTGCTCCTTCAACTCAAGAGTTAAGATCCGTCCATCACCATCTTGGTCTGCCGCGTTGCTATCTGGAAAGAGTGACCTATTAGTCGAACTTCTCATATAATTTGGATGTATGTTTGTTACTCTTTGACTCCTAAACGGGTGGACCGATTGAGCTGAAATTCGGTAAAGAGATAGCTTAGACTCTGGAATAACACATAGGCTACAGAACAGCGGGTAAAACCACTAGTAATTATAATACGAGTACTTACACCAGTGGACCCCCATCCAGTAACATTCATCATGATTCCCCTAGTGAGCTTAGTTTCCGGTGACGCCAAGGGGATCTTGGCTACCTTAGGCCCGAAAACCAAAGGTTCCTTCAGCTTGATCAAACACACGTCGTAGTCGCAAGTTTTGTTGTTGTAGTTTTCGTGCTTGATTATTTCTTCTATCTCGTAGAGCTGACCGTTCCTGTCTATATTGTCTGTCCCGACAAGGATCTTGTATGTACGATTACTGAAAGCATTTTGAGCTATATAATTCAAAGTTGGTAGGGCATAGGCATGTAAGCCGAAGGAAGGAAGGTCATGTGGCAAAGAAGGTCGTAAATGTGGTGGAAGGTGGAAATGTGGGAAAGGGACTGAAAAGGTTTGGAAAGAAAATATTATGCGTGCTTTGAGGGACGATAGAGTGGAATGGACGAGGAAGACGTGGTATTGTGTCGACTCCACCAAGTGGGTTAAGGGCAGGAATAAGAAGAAGAAAAGTTACTTGCTGCTTTTATTTTCTTTTTTTCTTGTTTGTTTTAATTTAAATTTTAGAATAATACGTAAAAAGAACTTACGGCACAATACAATGGGCAGCAGTTATAATATATTTCTCGTGTATAATAGAACCTCCACACCAATGGTAGGTTCCATTCAACCTCAGAGACACCATAAACGGGACCTTGTCGATGGAGATCTGGTGACCACCGATGATACCCACATCCTTTATGGGGCCCTGGTGGCCACTGATGAAGTTTGCGTGTTTTTCTTCATTTCTTATGTGGTTTAAAGCTGGAATGAAAACAGAAGACAAAATGACATTTTCTTTAACAAGAAAAACTTCATCATTCTCTAGCCAATTAATTAAAAACTTAAGTTGGGTAGACTTTAAGAATGTCATAGCATCGGTGATAAAGAAGAAAGATAAACCAACTGATAGTAAGTGGCCATTTACTCCAGATGCAATACCAGAGGTATTGCTTATACGTACAGAAAGCTGCCCATTCTCTTATCCGCCTTGAAAAAGTCCAAACGTGTTAATAGATTTATTTCTTACCATCTGGGTGGCACCAGGCTCCACTCGCCAAAATCACCACAGTTAAAATTAATAATTTTGCAGCCATTGCTAATACTTAATAATGACTTTTAAACCAGAGTTGATGGATTTTATGGGTTTTATACAAATCAAACCCGTCAAGTTCGAATCAGAATCGTACTGGAAAGGTTCCGTACTATAATAACAAACGCGACATATTTTTTTCAATATGGTTACAGCGATTAAAATACCACAAATATGCGTTGTATCTCGTGAATCCTGAAGTTAAAGGACACCATGCCAGAAAAAAGCTGAAATGTTAAAAAGCGCTCAAAAGTTTGTTGAAATTCATCTGTCTAAGGAAGATAAGCATAAAAACACTAGCACTAATCACGGCTACCCGCAAAAGTTTTACTCGCTAAAATTATTATCCAATGAATTCAAATTTCATTTATTATTCAAAGGTTTAAATCACATTCGGTTAGGGGATGAATGAGTAAGAAATAAAATCACCTTATAATAATATTACTACTATATTATGCTCATACAAACTTTTACATAACATGAATGTCCTAGAAGATAATAATTATAATTTTTATTTTTTTATTTTTTTTATGTGAAGAAGTAGAAGACGAGCAAGACGCTCTCCTGATGTTAAGAGATAACGGCTGCCCATAATCAGTACAGTGTTACCTAGGATTTAGCAATTATTAATTATTTTTAACTTAGCTTTTAAGTGTAAGCGTTTTACAGGCGCTTTGGATATGTGAGGAACTCTAAAGTTAAAAAATAAACTAATTTAACGTTAATCAACACATAACTACTGATTAAAAAGTGTAGCATTAATATTAATCTATTATTATTGTACTTATTCAAAATTTTAATGAGCAGTTATGGTTTATAATCAGATTTGTTTGTAGCAAATGAAAACTGACATTTTCAGCTTTTCCCTAAAGCTTTTTATGCTGTTTCGAAAATGCGATGCTCTTTAAACCTTGAGATTACAAAGGTCATTTCAATTAGGTTTAATTAATGCATAGACCTATTTTTATCAAATTTCTACTGAACAACAAATTATATACCTAAAATGTATTAATAAAATACTAATAATACATACATCGAATTTAACGAAGGCACAATACTCGCCTAGATATTAAGCTAAATATTGAACTGCTATTTATAAATTTAATAAGCATTTTGTTCAATCGAGCATACACCGCGGCTTATTTACTACTACGATACCTACCTACTTTGGGATAACGTACCTGTTCGAATGGAGAAAGAGTTTCTTCTGAAATTAATTTAGTAGTTTTCGAGTTTATTTGTTACAAACATTAAACAAATACAAATCTTTCTCATTAGACATTACATAAATATAATAAATAAGAAGGTGTTTGAAACTCTAATGATAAAGAAAAAAAGTTAAAAGAGATCGATCACAATACCTACCTGACTGATCCTCTGCTTTCGCATCATCTTCCCAAAACAACGTCGCATCTGTCCTCTCAAGCCTCCACAAGTACCAGGCGCCCATAAACGTACTGAAAGTGTACGCATTCCACGGCCTGTTGCCATTCTTCCCGGCCGGATGCCTCGGTCAATGAACCGAGACAGGGACGGAAACGGGACATCTATTACCATCTCACTCTACAAATGTACACTTATTACTGTAGCATTAAGGTATAGTTTCGAACATTGTTTTCGAAGGAAGGATCCACATGATCACTTCGGGCTATAAAATCTTGAGATGAATCGTTGATTTTCTATTACTGAACTTTATAGCTTTATCGGTAGAGTTGAGATTTGCCTGAAGATTTCCTTTTGGTTTTGTTTAAAAACCGGGATGAGAGCGTGAGAATTTCGGGAATGGTGTACTTGGATGTTACTAGGACAACATAGGTTGTTAAGAAGTGGTTTTCCCACGTTCTACGCTCTCACGGCTCATTGAGCAAATATTATGGGCCTTTTATGAAGGGCGATATTATATTAAATGTTCAGACACCCATAACTGCTTGCTATGGGATTTCCGGGAAATTGGAATATTATGGACATCATTTTATATCTCTGTTAGATGACTGATTGAACTAATTAAAATCAAATATTATATTGATCTTTTTAAATCACTTAAGGAAGGTGCATCTTTCAAAAAACGCACCGCATTTTTTGACATTGGTGCGGAAACGGGATTCGAACTCGGTATGTAGTCTAGAATTCGAAACCATAATAATATTACATATCTACAGCACATGACCCCTTTTACCACCGCTTTGTTAACCCTTTAAGCGAAATTTATATTCAAAATCTTAATAATAGCTAATACTTAAACTTAATACCAATAATACTTAAACTTAATCAATACCAATAGAAACTAACTTAACAACAATTAATACATTTCCACAAATTACAATTATTAAACAATACAATATTAAACAAAAGCTAGCTTTGTTTAATACTTATTGCTTGTGCTTTGAGTATTAGGAAACAAGAAGCCATATAAACTTAGTATGAATAGACAGTTTTGCAAAGGAACAATGTTCCGGGAATGCAACATGCAACGCATTGCGAAACGTTCAGTTCCTTGATAAATATTAACGGAGTTGGACAATGTAGGTAAAAGCTGGTAAAAGCATTGTATGGCAACTTTTATATTGAGTTTCCCTAGTTTACCCCAGTTACTAAAGCTCCATTATAATACTACTACTCTTAATTGATGTGTTATAAGTACGAGAAAAACTGGGCACTGTAGCTAGAGATATTACTGGGCTGAAGAGTGAAGACCCTCATCTTTATTTATTTATTACTGGCTGCACCCAGCAGTTTTACCCGCTGTACCTGTGTATTATTCTAGGGTCTAAGTCTAGGCTCTATACCAAATTTCAGCTCAATTGGTCCACCCGAAACGTGGTCCTTCACTATTGGCCTCATCTCGAAGCTCAAAGTCGCACAGCGAGCTATGGAAAGGGCTATGCTCGGGGTTTCCCTACGAGATCGGATCAGGAATGAAGAGATCCGTAGGCGAACTAAAGTCACCGAAATAGCCCAGCGGATTAGCAAGTTGAAGTGGCAATGGGTAGGCCATATAGCGCAGAGAGCGGATGGCCGTTGGGGTCGAAAACTGCTCGAGTGGAGACCACGGACTAGCTAACGCAGCGTTCCTACGCTGCGTCCACACACAAGGTGGACAGACGACCTTATAAAGGTCGCCGGAAGACGCTGGATGCAGGTCGCTTCCAACCGGTACATATGGAAGTCCAAAGGGGAGGCCTATGTTCAGCAGTGGACGTTTTACGGCTGAGATGATGATGATGATGATGGTCCACCCGTATAGGCGTGAAGAAGTAACCAACATATACACTCACAAATTTTCGTCTTTATAATATTAGTGTGATATGTAATAACGGGGCAGTGTAGGTAGTAATATTATTGGGCTTGGAGAGTGAACAGCCCCATCATCATAATATTATTAGTGTAATTGGCCTTAGTGTCGTCTAATTAATTAAATAAATAAAAAATAAAAAATTATGAGTTCTGAGTTAGAAGCGTTGGTGCAGCAGGTACATCTTGAATTTTCCATCATTGTGAAATCCCGGGTGGCACTGTACTTACTATAATGGGCAGCGTTATCGATTACCATCAAGAGAGTGTCTTGCTCGTCTTCTTACTTCTGAGCATAAAATAAGGAAGATCGATTTGACGAGATCAATGACAGTAATATTAGGTATAATATTTTAATTACCGGGGGTAGACTTCCTTTGCAGGAGGTCGACTAGGTGGGTACCCCAACAGTGCCAGTTATTCTACCGCCTGAGCAGTGATGTGCAAACATTACTTTGCTTCGATAGGAGGGCACTGTAGCTTGTAAAAATACTGGGCTGAAGGGTCTTAACATCTTATGACTCTTGAGTAAGAAGCGTTGGTGTAGTGCACCTAGAATTTTACATCATTGTGAAATCCTAAGTAGCACTGTACTGATTATGGGCAGCGTTATAATATCTTAACATCAGGAGAGCGTCTTCTTACTTCATCACAAAAAAAATTGAAAGCTTATTTTTTTGCGCTGCTAAAAACGCGCGTTTTGGCTCGGTACCTGTGAATCGTGCTTTAGTTCATAAAGTACCATTCCTCAATATTGCAAAATTTCAAGCAAGTAAAGAATTAAAATCCATTAACAAGTGAATTAAATTAAAAATTTTAAAAACCCCCAACGCAATACGTAATTCACCATTTTTTTGATGGCGGCCATCTTGGATTTTAAATTTTATATAATGGGCTGTATTCTACTCGTCAAGCCCTTTCATTTGATACCCATATTGAGGGGGTCGTGGAAGAAAAAAATAATCCGCCATTTTGTAGCGGCGGCCATCTTGGACCGATTTTCACCAAACATGGCTAAGAACACTCTCGACTAACTCTACTTTCAAACAAAAAAAACTAAATCAAAATCCGTTCATCCGTTTGGGAGCTACGATGCCACAGACAGACACATACACACACACACACACACACAGACAGACAGACAGACAAACAGACAGACAGACAGACAGACAGACAGACGGACAGACAGACAGACAGACAGACACGTCAAACTTATAACACCCCGTCGTTTTTGCGTCGGGGGTTAAAAAATACTCAACATCGAATCGGGTTTGGGCTTGGTAGAAAATCGAATTGTATTGCCAATCGCCGATAATCGAACACCGTTCGGAAAGTACCAGGCAAGTAGAAGTAGTGAGGAGGTCTATCGATGCGATCAATACTCGATAGGCTATACGTCTATCTACCGATCACGCACACACGTGTCCGATCGCCCATACGCTACGGTGCTACGGCCACAGGTGGTTTCCGCCCTTTCAACCCTCCCATGCATTTTTTAAGGTCAACAACCTGTAGCCGATATTCGTGAGAAATTGGGACGATTATATTGGGAAAGGGGAAGAACTTTTTTGGCTTGCCACTTAAGCACCCGGAAGTAATTTCTAAGGGTTAAAAGAATTAAGTGACTTTTGAAAACAATTATTGTTTTTATTTTAAAGATCAAAGGAGACTATAAATTAAATAATTGTGTTACTTTTTTAAATACCTCTTAGTAAAAATGTCTTTTTTTAAATTTGCTTAAATCGCTTAAAACAGTGTTTGTTAAAACTTTTATCAAACAAAAAAGATATAATAAATTACATTTAGTATATAGCCATATAGCCGCAGCAGTATAAGCACTAATAATGCACTAATCTTACCTAAATTAAGTATAGAGATAGCTTAGACCTTGAAATAACACATAGAAAATATAACTATATCCCTGTGCCTATGCACAGGGATATAGTAGGTACAGCGGGTAAAATCACTCGGCGCACTAGTTTAAGAACATATTTTTTTATTATAATTTGTAAAGGTATTAAGTACAACCTCACCACTAGCCCATGTAAATATCAACATTTCTCTCCCTGCAATGTTGTCTGGAAGAAATTTCTTTTAGGGATAACACCCACAACTGTCACACTTAAGTCATGAAATTGTTTTTTTATTTATTTATGTGATGAAGTAGAAGACGAGCAAGACGCTCTCCTGATGTTAAGAGATAACGGCTGCCCATAATCAGTACAGTGTCACCTAGGATTTCACAATTATGTGAAATTCTAGGAGCACTGCACCAACGCTTCTTACTCAAGAGTCATAACGCACGTTAAATAATAAACCGGAATAACTCAAAAAATGAGGATTCCTACTTTTGTTAATAAAACGCACTAAATACGATTAAATAATCAGTAGGCGCTTTCACACCCAGCAAAATAAACCAAAATCGCCAGTTTTTAGACCACCCCTCTCTTTTCTACAAAAGCGCGCGACAGTTCATTCGTGCGATTCAGTTTTGCAACGACAGCGATGTGAAATATATGGCGTTGTTTTTTTACTAGATTGGAGTAATGTAAAATAATTCTGTTTATTTTCAAACGCAGATGAAACTTAAAATGTTTATTTATTTCTAAACTAGCATGTTTTGGTTTTATTTCACTTAAGTAGAAATGCAGCACGACCTATTAAGACTTGCTGCAGTTTATTATTTATTTGTAATTGTATAGACAAGCAAGATTGCGTATTAATGCGTTTTAGTATTAAATTATCTGTTTTCTTCTAGAAGCAATTCATTTTACATCACTTTATTACTGAAACTGTTGGTAAAATTAAATTATATTTGCGTTTATTTCAGTTTACGTTTTAAATTCTCTTTAAATCTAAAAGTGCTCTATCAATTGATACAGTTTATTACGAAATTTCAACTCAATTTAATTGTTTCAATTAAAAAAGTATTATTATTAATTTCTAGTTCCATAGTTTTAATCCAAGATCACGTCTGCAAATAGGAAGCAGCGGTGCCTAAAACTTCATAAGATGAGTGTACTGATACGGATAAAATTGTAAGCCAGTCAAAATAACAGTAAGTAAATAAAGTCGTGTTTAAGTATAGTTATAGACTTGTTACTTTTACTCTAATCCTCGTAATGTTCTCAAAATTAATTTTTGAGGACTAACTTTTTATTTAATAATAATAAGATTTTTATTCAAGTAACTAAGACTCATACATACAGCAATACACACACATAAAAATAATACAAAATAGATAAAATAACAATAACACAATACAATAAATAACAAATACATTCTACTCACTCATATTCAAAGACTACTTATACCTCCTAACGAGTTATACGTGTACAAACATTGCAGTGACATATGTATATCACTGCAATGTCTGATGTAAGGGCAGGGGTTAATGTTGTGTATTCATTATTTAAGAGATTTTTAAATGAAGCCCAAGATAACATCAGCACAGCGTACAAGGCTTCGAGCTCATCATGTTCACCAAGAAATCAAGGTCACCGCCACACAGAAAGTCAAGGACATTCCTCAGACTCATCCCATAAAGCTCTGATGATAATAACTCACTTTTTTTTAATTTTTGTAGTACGGCTATGATATCACTGCGGCTATGATTTGCCTATTGTGATTGCCGCTTATTATGGTGAGAATGACCCCTAGGCGCGACGCTAGAGTTCACCACATGTGGTGATGAACTCTAGCGCCACAAGATTTTCCTAGGGGTCATCTCTTTAAACTCATTTGGGCTGAGCAGGTGCTGTCCCAAAATAGAGCTACGTTTACGCATCAGTGCTCCACACTCCCCCAGTAGATGAAGAAGCTTTTCATCTGCCTCATTGCAGAATCTGCAGGTTTGAGTGTCGCATAACCCTAGTTTGGACGAGTGTCCAGTCAGAGCTCTGGTTACGATGCGTAGATTTCCCCTACTTAGCGCTGTGATTTGGTTGTGGAACGTGGTATCATAGGCTTTTATGAATAACTTTGAGTGTCTCATGCCCTGAGAATCTTCCCACAGTTTTATTGACTCCTCAAAGCATAATTTTACTAAGGTTCTCTGAGCTAGGCTTTTAGATATGCCACAAAAATGGCTCAGGGCCGAATTGATTGCCTTCTACCCCAACGCAAGCGAGCTCATCGGCACGTTCATTGCAGTTGATTCCCGCGTGCCCCGGGACCCATCAGAGGACAACATTGTTCCTTGAGCCTAAATCATTGAGTTGCAACATATGATGCTCGGCTAGCCTGGACGTAAAAACTTGCGAATCCTATGCTAGAAGGGCAGCCTGGCTATCAGAGTTAATGTAAATGGTTTGGTTGCTGTAGTTCTTTTGCAGGTTGATGTGCGCGCATTCAAGAATAGTGAAAATCTGCCTGGAAAATAAAGGCGAACCTTCCCAGATTTACGCTTTTGCTACATCTGGGTCGCTCTCCATACACTCTACAGCCTACATTACCTCCCATTTCAGAGCCATCCGTTAACCAGCTCAGGGTCCCGGATAGAGTAGTAGGTTATTTAGGCAATCATCTCTAGAAGGTACTTCCACGCTGTACCGTTTTTCAAACACATAAGTGGTAGCATAGCATCAGTTGTCATACACAACGGTAATTGTTCCAGAATTTAGTCTTTAAACGACCTCAGTTTCTTGGAGAGCTAGTTCCTTCTTCCTGTGCATGCTAGCTCTTGCCTCTCTTAGCATATGAAGATGCAGAGGAGTGCCGCATCAGGGGAGGTGGACATTGCTCCCGTGGCCATAAGGCATGCAGTCCTTTTCAGACTGTTAAGTTTGTTGGCAGCAGATGACTGTAAGGCTTTATCATACCACATAAGTAGTTAGGAGAGCATTCCACGTCTGATTGTCTTAACAAACTTCCACCCCCTTAAAAGATTGATTTCAGGAATAAAACTATCCTCTGTCATACTGGACCTCAAACTCATATTAAAAAGAAATTGTTTAACGGTTACTGGATTTCTTACATAGGAACTTAATATAACTTAGTAATAAAAAATTCAATAGTCATCACAAAATGCTGTCGACATCGTTTAACGTAATTATTGTGGAACCGCTGATCCTATTGATCTAAAATTTGACACAGAGATAGCTTAAATCTCGGGAAAGGACATGGGATAGTTTTCATTCCAGAAATCTACCTTTAAAGGGGGGAAAATAAGGATCAAAGTTTGTGTGGGAAATTAGTAAAATATATTATGAGATAGAATATCTCTAAAATAAGCCTTTCAGGGGGAGGGGTTGAGTGGAAAACCAATAACTACTTGGCTACTATTTGGACACAGAATTTCCCAGGATACGACATAAAACAGTTCTGGCCCCAGAAATCAGTATTTAAAGGGGGCGACCCTTATATCCACAATAATTACGTTAAACGATGTCGACAGCATTTTGTGATGACTATTGAATTTTTTATTACTAAGTTATATTAAGTTCCTATTACAACTGATTGTTATTTTTAAGTATAATTACTCAGACGTACATAATTAGGTAAAGAAAGCAGTTACCTATTATAAAACTTTATATAAATAGTTATTTTTTTATTATCATTATAGAGGAATTTCTGTATTTTTATTAATGTTTTACTATTAAAGTGTAATAAATATTATACATTTAATAAAATTATTTTATTATTTAATACTAAACTGAATGATTAAATATTAGTTTGCAAAAAAAAATAGGATTGATTTCAATTTTTTTTACTAAACGGACATTAAGTCAAAACTTTGAAAACAAAGCTTCATAACTCATTAAATTTCAATAATATAATTTAATTATTACGAAAATTAGATTCTCTATATATCTTTTTACAATTTCAGAAGAAGAAAATAAACCTAACACCATAAACTCATGAAAAATATCATAAAGCTATCAACAAGGTAGAGACTCAAAACTTTGACTGCGATTTCCCAAAAAAGTGAATTTTTGACTTATTCCGGTTTATTATTTAACGTGCGAATAAGATGTTAAGACTCTTTAGCCCAGTAATTTCACTAGCTACAGTGCCCTCCTACCGGAGCACAGTAATGTTTGCACATCACTGCTCAGGCGGTAGAATAACTGGCACTGTTGGGGTACCCACCTAGACGACCTCCTGCAAAGGAAGTCTACCCCCGCCCCGGTCGGTTGTGTTTTCATTTTAAGTTGTCTATATATACTAATACAACAAAAAGTACTCAATATTACTATAACTGAATTATAATAACATATTGTTCGACAATGGGCGGCCTTATCGCTTGAAGAGCTTCTCTTCCAGACAACTTTTGGACGAATACATTTTGTTGTGAAGAAAAGCGTAAAAGCCTAACGTATAAGTAACGTTAGAGATCAAAAGGTCCTCGAGTAAACAGAATATCATCTATTAAGCAAATTACCCTTGGTACTTAATCTTTACGAGGCTATGAAAGCCTACTCCTGACGGCCGTATCCTTCGATGAATGAGCTGCTAAAAGGTGCCCTTGTAAGGGTATTATAATTATTGTGATTTAACTAGTTTTTGTCACTGGATTCCCTTGGATTTTCGCGAATTATATTTTATCTAACTCCTGCAGGGCGATTCACTTATCCATCAGGGAACCGAATCAAACATCGAATAATCGTCAAAAATGTAAAATTGTGAAATGACGTATAAATTGAAATTCATACCAAATACTCAGCTTTATAATAACTTTAAGCCGTAAAAAAATCAATCTATGTCAACGCAATCAAAAGAAACAGCAATTTTAGACGCATATTTTCAATTTCAAACTCTCAAGTACTCGCAAGGTAATCAAAACCTACAGTATATAATATTATACCCACTTTTCCTTAGGGTTCCGTAGGTTTATACGGAACCCTCGGTGCTCGAGTCCTACTCGTACTTGACCGGTTTATTTACATTTTTGACAATTTGGTCTTCGGTTCGGTTCCCTGACGGATAAGTGAATAGCTCTGCAGTTTTAAACTGCCTTTAGATTACACTTCACTATACTATACTTATTGTATTTTTTCAATTTAACATAATTTCGTATTGTACTAGTCCCTCATAAAATATATTATTATGAGCACATTTCCGAACTAAAGGCTTTCGCACTAAATACGATCTGATTAGTGTGGATCGGACATACTTAATACCTAATGCGAAATCAATTAATTGTGGGAATAAATCTTACAAAATTTAACGTCGAACACATATTTTTTCAAAGAAAAACAAAAGCAATCTCACAGACATTACAATACCTCATACACCTACACAGTACCGGCGTTAGGGTGGGGCGCGGTTGGGCGACCGCCCAGGGCGCCGGATAAAAGGGGCGCCACAGGCCCTATAATGGGGCGCCCGTGGCACCCCATTCGTTCTGAAAAATTCAATATTCTCGGTGCTCGTAGCAAGCTGCTCGCGCTTTTATAAGAACATTTAGTTTTTTTGCCACTCGAAGGAAGATAAACGCACATCATTCGTGCTGAAAAATTCAAATTTTCTCGGCGCTCGCAGCGAGCTGCTCGCGCTTTTATAAATGAGAAAATTTACTTTCTTTGCCATTCGAAGCAAGATAAACGCACATCATTCGTGCTGAAAAATTTAAATTTTTTTCGGCGCTCGCAGCGAGTTACTCGCGCTTTTATAAATAAGGACATTTAGTTTCTTTGCCACTCGAAGCAAGCTAAACGCACATCATTCGTGTTGAACAAATCTAAATTTTCGCGGCGCTCGCAGCGAGCTGCTCGCGCTTTTATAAATAAGAATACTTATTTAGTTTCTTTGCCGCTAGGAGCAAGCTAAACGCACATCATTCGTGCTGAAAAATTCAAAATTTTCTCGGAACTCGCAGCAAGCTGGAAAGGTGGATTTTTTTCTAGATACGCCCATGATTTTGCCCATCGGAATCGGCCCAGAAAAAAATCCTGGAATTTTTTCCTTTTTAGTATGGGTTTGAATTGCTTTTTAGGGGGCGCCGTAGAAATCTCGCCCAGGGCGCTGGTAATGTTAAAACCGGCTCTGCACCTACATAATTATTGAACAAAATAGGGAGTAATAAGTTCAAGGGACAAACAAACTTACCCAACAAATTATCTTTCGATACAGTGACCTCGCCGCCATCCTTGCTCCCGGCTCAGTCCCGGGACGGCCGTGGATGGGATTACTAACAGGAGCTTCCTTGTTTACTCTATTGTAACAACAATGGGACTTTTGTACTAAAGACAATATTACAAGCTATTATTTACTTTCATTTGTTGTATGTCTGTAATCAAATCTTGCAAGTTAAATTTGATCCACTTCCCGGTTTCAGATAGAGCTAAAATTTTGCATGCATGTAGAAATCGGATGACAATGCAACATTATTATGACATCGAGCTGATCTGATGATGAAGCTGGAAGGTTATAGGAACTCCGTAATTAAACGACGCAACCTCATCGAGTTTGGGCTCATTTGATTCGTCTTGACGAGTACTTTGGTAGATGGTAATAATAATAAAAACTTGTTTTTTAAATTTCACTTTTTACAGGCTTTTATTTACTTTAACTTGTATGTTGTCTGTCTGTCTGTCTGTAATCAAATCTTGCAAGTTAAATTTGACCCACTTCCCGGTTTCCGATTGAGCTGAAATTTTGCAAATCGGATGACAATGCAATATTATTATAACATGGAGCTGTTCTGATGACGGAGCTGGAAGGTAGCCATAGGAACTCCGTAATTAAACGACGCAATCTCATCGAGTTTGGGCTCATTTGATTCGTCTTGACGAATACTTTATGGTGCTAAATGGTAATAAAAGCTTGTTTTTAAAAAGTTTTTTTTTTTTTTAATTTCACTTGTTTTTATTCATTACAAGTGGAACCGGGCGCACTTTGTCGTACTTAATAGAATTTTATCAGTTTTTCACTACTATATTATGCATGTTTTATACATAAACCTCCTTTAAATTGAATCACTCTTATCTCTTGATGAGAACCGCATCAAAATCTGTACATAGGGACAAACAGACAGAGGGAAGTGACTTTGTTTTATACTATGTAGTGATAGTGATAATAGTAATAGGTTAGCTTAACTGGGGGTAGGCTTCCTTTGCAGGTCGACTAGGTGGATACCCCAACAGTGCCAGTTATTCTACCACCTGAGCAGTGATGTGCAATCATTACTGTGCTTCGGTAGGAGGGCACTGTAGCTAGTGAAATTACAGGGCTATTGAGTCGTTAACACCTTATTATTGACTCTTAAGTAAAAAGCGTTGGTGCAGTGCACCTAGAATATTACATCATTGTAAAATCCTAGGTGCAGCACTGTACCACAGATAAAAGACTGTACTAATTATAGGCAGCGTTATCTCTTACCATCAGGAGAGCGACTTGCTCGTCTTTGTCTAGTGGGTGGCAACTTGCCACGGCTGAAGCTTACCACTTACCACCAGTACTTAAGGGTCACAAGTCAAAAATTAACGGAAATTGCTACTGTAGTAGCTATAGTATTGTTAGTTTGTTTTTCTCATTAAAGGCATTTACACTACAAAAAAAAGAAGTTAATAATAAGACGTAAGTTATGACGTAGATCTCCGCTAAAAAAGAAATTCTTTACGTGGACAAAGCCGTATAGTATACGCTAGTTATATAATAAAACAATATGTATAACATCGAGTATATATTCCTAAAAGCGAAAGAAAAAGTAGAACACAATTAAATTTGAACAAACAAATTAAAATATTTAAGTAAGTAGGTAAGGTGTGTACTTAAATTATAGGAACTCGGAAATTCGTCACAGACCACTTCTCATAGTTAAGTTTTGCTTTGTTCAATATCAAGTCAACCTGGAAAGATAAATTAATTAGTCTAATATTGATGAATTTAAATTCTACTTACTTCACACTAATTAATTATAAGTATTGCCTACATTGAAAAATCGGCGATTGAGCGGTCAATGATTTTTTACACTATCTTTAAACTTGTGGTTTCGAAGATTTCGTGATGAGTGAGTCAGTTTTTTACTCTTTTAATAAATAATAATAATAAATATTTCAGGACGTTTCACACAGCGCCACCTAACCCCAAACTAAGTAATTTAATGCTTGTAATATGGTGGTTAGGATAACGGATATAATACTTATATACTTTTCTTTTGTAAATATATACTACAACTTACTTATAATAGATATTGAAAAACCACCCAGACCAGAAACAAATACCTGTGGATGACACAAACATTTGTCCCATGCGGGAATCGAACCCGCAACCTTCTGCGTTGCAGGCGGGTATTAGCCCACCGCGCCACAGAGGCCGTCAATTTTATATAATAAATATATAATATAGATTCCCGTTTGGTCCCACATAAACCTAAAATGAAAGAGCGACAAACCGGCACACATAATGGAGATACTGCCTCCACCAAGACTCATCCATGGCACCAGCGAGCTTGATTCATACCTCCGCGATTCGTTTAGCGGTCTCCCTGCTTCCACTTCATGCTGTGCTACAGCAGGCCTAAATAAAAAAGTTATGTTAACTGTGCGTGTGTTTGTGTTTTTGACCTCTCCACACTTACACGGCTGAACTGGGGGCCTAGACAAGCGCCAATCGTTTGTCGCTATCGCTAAAAAAATGTACTGAGATGACAGTCGTTGTCGTTTGTTTTTCGATAACAAATGTTATCCCAGTACATTTTTTTAGCGATAGCGACAAACGATTGGCGCTGAGCAGAAGTTTAGTATGGCTTACACCCTGAAATGACGTGTAGAACCCGCTGTTTGTTCTAAAAGTTGTTGATGCGGGATTGGATGTTAATAAGGCTCTGTCGAACCCCATTCCTCCATCGCACATACCATGCAGGAGTACCGCTGAGTTTTAGAGCACGGGGAGTCCTATAACTATTCTAGTACACCCAACGGGAACGTAGGTAGAAGGTAGAACGCGGAACGCGCTTTTTCTCAGTAAAATCAAAAAAATACTGGAATAACACATAGGCAATTTTTCTTCAGGTAAAACGTTTAGGCATAGTTGTAAATAAAGCAAAATAGGTATAGAGAGCTTTGTACATAAGCTCGGTCTTCGATTAGACATCCAACTGGATACGACATTGTCAGGCGACCCACGCCCCGATGCCAAATAATAGACCGCCAGGTGTAGAACTAATTGTTACAAGACAGGTTATCCCTGTGTTACACACACAGGGATAACCTGTCTTTACTTGTGTGAGTATATTTTAATGCTAGTGTTTGCCAATTTAGTCATAGTGGCGTTAGCTAAAATTCGTAAGTGTAGCATTATTATTATAAGTGTGCGTTGCTTCTTCCCGTAAAAACTGACAGACTTTCTCGCTAATCACACACCACACACAGCCCCACACACCACACACAGCCCCACACACCACACACATTCAGCCGAAACGGATCGGGCAGTTGGCAGGGCATGCGTGTTAACACTATCCTCCAATCCAGTCCATGTGTTTACACACACGCCCTTGCCAATGCCATGCTTATTGCCCTGTGTATAAACATATGCCCTGCCTACTGTCTTGCTCTGCTCGTTTGGCTAAATGTGGATGCCGTAATCGCAATTGGTAACCGATTCGTCTCCTTTGATGGATTAATACTCAAAGGGCTAGTACATTAGTAAGTAATTACATCTTTAATGAGAGTTTAAGATTAAGGGCGGTGTCGACGGACGACGATTACAGTGGAGAAAGGTTAATGTGTCATTAGATGACACGCAAAGATAGAGATATTATACAGTGATGAAAATATATAACCCACCTAATTGCTTTATAGGGATAAATTGTTAAAAGTTATTAATACTAATTTAAGGTTTTATGGACAAATAAGGTTTAGAGTTTAGAGCGTAAATCTTAAATTTTACAAGTGTATTTCAGAGGTTTTATGGAGAATTTAGGTTTAAGTAGCGTTAATCGATTTGATGGATCGGAAGTTAGTAGATGTTGTCCCATGTTTTGGGTTATTAGTTATTACGAAAACAACTAATATCTGATCAGAATCTCAGATTTTAGAAAGAAACAGTTTTTTCGTCTTCGAGTAATCGGTAAACGCAAAAAAATAATAAAAAAAACCCTAAAAAAAATTAACCACAAAAAAGATCGAGAACTTGTATGCGTCTTTCTTCCCAAGGGTTAAGCTCTAAGCTAGAGTCCTTTTCACGAAAGAGGTCCCGCGGAATTTAGCGGAACTAAATTTAATTTTATCCATTATTATTAATGGACTTCATATCCTAAATATGGGTCCATATTGGCTCGCATAAAATTTTTAGTCCTAATTTAATGTGGCATAACGTTTTTCAGCCTAAACATCAAAACGCCTAAAGTTTTTAGGCATAACTTTTTTGGCCTAAATTTTTCTCCCATAATATTTTTAAGCATAATAATATTTACGCATAAAATTGTTACGCATATTGTTTTAACGCCTAAAATATCTTACCATAAAATTTTTTGGCATAATTATATTCAGCCCTAATATTTTTCGACATAATAATATCCAGCCCTCATAATTTTAAGTAAGAATTCGGGCAAGACGCTCTCCCGATGGTAAGAGATAACTTCTTACTTAAGAGTAATAAGATGTTAAGATTCTTCAGCCCAGTAACTTCACTAGCTACTGTGCGGTTGTTTCATTTTAATCTCCTCTATACCCTACCCTCTCTCTGAATTAGAAAGTGGATGGTCATTTTTGGCACTTTGTTGACCGCTGCCGTGGCACTGTGAACATTGTTTAAACCTTTTTTTTTTTTTTTTTTTTTTTTTTTTTTTTAACAAGGGGAAATGCGTTTATGCATACCCGTACCTCCCGGGGGAGAGGCACGAGTTATGTGGGACTCACTTACCGGAGGGAGTGCAAGACCGGCAAGAATACCCACTATAACCCCTTGGTAGGCCGTCGTTCCGCCTTCACGGGGCAGGATGGGGTCGCTATTGCATTCACCATCCCACCCCGACGGTGGCCCGGTCACTCATCGGACCCCTGCGCTAATGGAGGGGTGATCTTTCCTACCAAGACCACCCCTCAGACGTGCTGGGCTCGTGCAATCTGGCCGGAAGCCCTCCGGCTACCAACCAGTGAGCCCAACTAAGGCGAGGGAGAAGGAGGCGAGCATATTCTGCCTCCTCTATCCGCCGCGTCGTCTGCGCTGGAGCGGATCAGCGAGAGCATCGGTACCTCTGATCCGCTCCGATGTCCGACTCAAACTAGTCGGACATCATAATCTCGCTCGCGGAACTTTCCCGGCGAACGACTCTCGGGATGGCAACGGGGATGCCACCTGGAGAGCGGGGAGCCTGTCCTTTTGTCTTAGGAGGGATGCAACTCCGTCCTCCCATCTTATGTCTGTAGGGCCTGCCCGACTCAGCGCAGATTGCGCAGCGGGGTTCAGCCCTGTGACAGGTTGCCGCCTTATGTCCCGTGTCTCCACATCTGAAGCACAGGTCTCCCCTGTCAACCGTCGCTGTGCACTGAGGACGGGTGTGGCCCAGCCCCATGCACCTGTAACAACGCATGGGACGATTACCCAAGGCCGTTACCCGCACCGAGCTCCATCCAACTAGAATCCTGCCCCCCTCCAGCAGCACTTTGGCTGCTGAAACTGGGCAGGACACCATTGTGGAGCCTGCCCCACCGTTGCCGATGCCACGGCGGATGCGCCCGACCTTAACGAGCCGTACGTCGCAGCGGCCCGCCTCCGCAACAATTTTTGCCAGCCCCTCCTCCGTGGTAGCGTCATCCAGGCCGGTCACACTTAAATCAGTGCTTTTGATGGGCCTGACCACGCTGACCTCGTCGGACAGAACTGTGCGGAGTTTATCCGCCAGCCTGTCCGCTTTGTCACTATTTTGAGAGCCAGGAATTTCTAACATCCTGGCTCCCGTTGCCGTCTGCCGATATCGGAGCTGGTCTATGCCCAGCTCCTTAAGGTCCACAGCTGCTTGCGCCTTCAACAGCACAGCGCTATAAGTGACCCCTCTCTGCGCAGCCTCGGGCTGTAGCGCGAGCACCACTGCCGCGGAGGAAGGGGTCTTTAACACCACTTTCTGTTTCGGCGCTGTTTTTGGCGCCGCTTTCGGCTTGGCGGCTGGTGCTGGAGCACGAGACGCAGGGGCTGGGGTAGCTTGGATAAGGGAGGACTTTCCCTTTCTTTTGCCTTTTCCCTTGGCCTTTCTCACAACCGTTGTCCAAGACTCATCTTGAGCAACAGCAGGAGGGGCAGCCCCGCTTGGCTTTTTCATACCCGAAGGACCCGCGACCGAATCCACCTCGGGGGTGGCAGCAGGCTTTTTATTTCCCGCTTTTGAGGCGGGTGGACGAGCCATGGCAGACGAAGGCTTGGGCAGAGCGGCGGCCGCCGCCACCCTCCTCACGTCCGCCTGTAGGGGCGGACGGACTATCGGTGCGGGTAGGAGCCGATCCTCCAAAGCTTCTATTCGGGCAGAAATCATTTGCCCGAGTGTGGCGGTCAGTGACCCCCGCAGCTCCTCAATGGCGACCGCCATGCCAGGCGCTGGCAGCGGTCGTAATTCTCCGCCGGTGGCGGCAGCGGTATTAGCCGCGGCCACCTCCGCCCGGGCATCACCAAACGCCTTGCGGAGACCCGTCAGTTCAACTTGAAGGGCCTCTACCTCCATCTTTAGGCGATTATTGGTCGCCCGGAGGCACCGCGTCTCCTCCGCCTCACTGCGACTAGCGAGGGTATCGACCACCTCTCGTAAAGTCGACGCCGACCTTTTAAGGCGACCGACGTACTCGCCTTTGAGGTTGCCAGATTTTCTGGCAACCTCCAAAATGCAGGCAAGCATGCCACCTGCCTGCGCCCGCAACTCTTCGGCGTTCATTGTGCTCATGTCGCCAAACACCAACTGGATATCGGACTCACTGCCCGGATCCAGGGTGCCAGCAACATCAGCGGTATTCGCCCCCTTCTTTAACTTCCTGCTACGCAGGATCTTTGCCAACTCCTTATCTGAACCTGTAGATTGAGGCTTGAGCAACTCCCCGCGAGTGTGTCCCGCTTTTGCGGGTCTCCCTCTACGAGCCGCAGGCACTTTTGCGGCCGTCAATCCGTCAGTCTCAGTGTCGTCCGAGTCGGTAACACCCGAAACGAAGACAGGAGCTAACGGACGCTTCCGCCGCACACCACCGGCCACTCCCGAAACAGAAGCAGCCACAGCGCGAACGGGAGCAGTCTCCATCTGCATGCCTCCCATATCCAAATCTCTCCGCTCAGCGACCGAGTCGAGTGAAGACTCTCTCGAGTCAACAGTCGAACTGCGGAGGAGGCGGCCCTGAGAAGGGCCTTTTGTTTGGCCCTGAGAAGGGCCTTTTACGGAATGCCCGGAGGCGTTACGTTCAGACAATGCAGGCATAGCCTCCGACATAGTATCAGTAGTTGATGCAATCTTGAATTGTTGCCCGCAAGTATAGCGCTCGATATTTGGTCACCCGTCTGCCACTCCGTTACGGTGGTCAGACGGGGTCCAGGGCAGACTACGGGGAAGTAACCGAACGCACTTGGGGGCCTGCCCCAACATTGTTTAAACCTAACCTAACCTAAATTATCCGAGTCGGTTTTGTGACAGTCAGTCTTACTGGGTGCCATAAACTACTTTCCTAAATAATTTTATTAACTTACAATATTAGTTGTATGCCTTAATATAGTTATGTAAAATTATGATTATGCCCGAGAAAGTTATGCGAAACATTTTCGGACAAATTAAATTAGGGCTAACAAAATTATGCGTGCTTATATTATGACATACAAATTTATGCTTTACAAATATATGCTAAAAAACGTTAGGGCAACTGACAGTTATGGCAAGACATAAGTATGTCTAGATATAATTATGCCCAATTATGATTAGGCTAAAAAAAGTTATGCGAAACATTTTCGGCGAAACAAAATTAGGACAAAAAAAATTATGCGTGCGAATACGCTCCCCCTAAATATTTTTTAATCGTTAGATTAAATAAATGCATATTTCATTAAGAAATTAAAAAATAAGAAATTATGTAGAGTTAAAATGTTATAGATATTTTTATTTTTAAAATGTGCGGTAGTGGAGCCCCGTATAAAGGAGTCCTTTCGTGAAAAGCACTTAAGTTAAGCGTTTAGGTTAATCGGTTGTTTTGGTTTAAACATTCAACAAAAACATCACAACATTTTTCACAAAACACTGTCAAACGATATCTAGGTACTTTTTGTTTGCTCCAACAATGTTTTTACTTTCCATACCCGATGGAAAGCACTTACGACATAATATTCAATATTCATTAAAACGAATGTTGTCATGTTTTTGTTGAATGTGTAGACCAAAACACTAGCTAGAGATGCAGCTAAACAAACACACACATCTACACATTCGCATTCATCATATTATTATTATTATATTAGTGTAAAAAGAATTGTCATTTTTAAAGTAGGTACTTTAACTTTTTCACAAACCTACATCCTCAATCAAAATTTTTATGGAAAATTCCAAACATCAATAGGTACCTTCCTAAAGCAGGAAACCACGTGTCCCGTCACCCGTCCACTGTCCCGGTTTAAATGTTGTTGAACCCACGAATATTTGCCACTTGCGACCCCTTTCCTTTCATCCTTTCCTACAAGTTGAGTTCGATAGCCCAGTATCCTTTGCGTGGCTTTCTTTAACCCCCGACGCAAAAACGGGTGTTATAAGTTTCACGTGTCTGTCTCTGTGTGTATCTGTCTGTAACATCGTAGCTCCCGGACGGATGAACCGATTTTTTTGTTTAAAAGGTGAGTTAGTTCTTAGCTATGTTTGATAGAAATCGGACCAAGATGGCTTACTTACATAATAATATAATATTTTACATCTCCTTCAATTCAATATGGGTCAAATGAAAGGGCTTGAATAGGAAATCCAAGATGGCCGCCACCACAAAATGGTGAATTACATAAAAATAAATAAAATAAAGTAAGTATGTACATATTTATTTTAGAGTTAGAGGTTTTTCAAACGTGGATTTAAATATACTATTTTAGGGGGTAAATCCGCTGGGCACAATTACTAGTTTTATAATAAGTATTCTCAATCGAATTGTGCTTAAAATTTCAATTTAAATTTACCGATTTTCTTGGAAATGTTTCCCTGAAATGTAAATCCTCCATCATCCTCCTGCCATCGCAGCCAGTTTCGAATTTTCTCAATAACTTGATGGACAATTCAATTTTATTCCACGATTCAATTCTGATCCTTTCCAGACCGCTGTCCGATAGCTATTGACACCAGACAGGCGTTCGATTTAAGGATATTTACATTTTTTATTCATGATTTTGTTACAGTACGTACCTACCTTTGGGATAAAGGGGTGTACAGACTACAGAAGACGAAAAATGGATGACGCACTTGTTTATTCATTAAACATCCTTAAGTAGAAAATAGGTAGATACCTACTGATCGTGGTTTATTATTACAAGCTTTTATTTACTTTCACCTGTCTGTCTGTAATCAAATCTTGCAAGTTTAATTTGACCCACTTCCCGATATCCGATTGAGCTGAAATTTTGCATGCCTGTATACTTAAATCGTATAACAATATAATATTGTTATGACATGGAGCTGATCTGATGATGGAGCTCGAAGGTGGCTATAGGAACTCCGTAATTAAGCGACGTTACCCCATCGAGTCATCGAGTTTGGGCTCATTTGATTCGTCTTGACGAGTAGGTACCTACTTTATAGTGCTAGGTGGTAACAATATAAAAAAATTGTTTTTAAAAGAGTTTTTTTTTAATTTCACTTGTTGCACACTTATATTGATAAGTAGTTACCAAGGAAAAATAATAATTTAATGTAGGTACTAGCCCTTATAATGTAGAACTACGAAATGCTCAAGTTCAACGATCGAACAAGAATAAGATTTATTGAACATTTTTGAATAACAACTATTCTTGTTAGAATTTTCATGCTTCAGCGACAGTACATTGATATCTCTCTTGGTGATACTTAGCAACATGGGTTAGGAATAAACCATTTTATAATTGGACCTGTCGGCAGTAAAAGAAATGTTCGTGACGACATAATATAAACGACTTGCAATTTTATAGTGATCGATCTCTACCAAGGGCGGATCCAGGATTTGTTTCTGAGGGGACCAAGGTGCAGATGGGCAAAAATTTAATATTTTTTACTACGAAAAGTGTGGTTTAGCTCGCTCTGAACAGTTAGAAAATTCAGATAACCTTAATAATAAGTGTGTGGGCAGCTTGCGGCTAGGCCCCGAGAAAAAAATTATAATAGAAATAAAAAAAAAATAAAAAAAAATAGGTGCAAAATTCGTATCTCCACAATGATTCCGGCATGGCGCCTGCCCCCTAAATCCGCCTATGATCTCTACCGCTCTACCAGACTGAAGAGGTAGGTGAGCATGATAATATACCTATTGCTGTGAAACCTTTGTTAAAACTGGGCTAAAGAGTCTTAACATCTTATGACTCTTGAGTAAGAAGCTTTGGTGCAGTGCACCTAGAACTTCACATCATTGTGAAATCCTAAGTAGCACTGTAGGTACTGATTATGGGCAGCGTTATCTCTTAACATCAGGAGAGCGTCTTGCTCGTCATTTACACCATCACATAAAAAAAAAGAAAAAAAACCAAATTGGAACAGGCGTCTATGAGTTATTAGCGTAAAGCAAATTTATTACGTTCCTCTGCCTACCTGTCTAGGTTAGTTATAAACTTTTAGGTAAATGTTTGCCAGACATACCTATATGTAACACCTAAGGTTCAATTTCACGGGTCGTCGAGCATCCATTCCACATAATCGCCCTTCAGACGACTAAACTTTCCCCATGATTTTTCCATAAACGATTTGTGTATGATAAAGAGTGACAAGCGAGCAAATCCTGTGCCCTGATGGTGTACCTACATGATTGCCTATCAGACAATGCTACCCAGAGTTTATTATTATTATTTATTTTCAGCCTTTTTTTACCCATTAAAAATGGGTTACGCAACATCACCCCACGCAGAGGGGGCGCAGGGCGGTATTTGGGACTCTGCTGAACTGACTGCAGAAGATGGGCGCGGCGTAGATACCCACTAAAAACCTAGGGATGTTCCTGCGGGACGCCATAATGCCGGGGCAGCGGGTATGCCGAAGCACTCATCCGCGGCAAATTTATTTTCAGCCTGGTTTGTCCCACCGTTGAGAAAAGGCCTCCCTACCCTCTTCCAGTGTTTGAAATATAAAATTCTGCAGTGTGGGTGGGGAGAGAAAAAAGGTGGAGCATAACATCACACTTTCTTTACCTCTATAATTATTAGCTTGTATGTACCTATTTGATTAATAATTAATGCTTTCACACACACGCACTTTATTCGTCAAAACAAAGGACGCCTTCACATCTACTGTCAGAATGAGATATACTGCGGCTTTTATTTCTTAGAATATCATTTTTCAATGTGGGAGTTCAGCTATTAATCCAAAGGTGACCTTTGCCACCCCGTTTGAGAAAATACCTTGAGCCTAGTTTAAGTACTTAGGTAGGTACGTAGTTCTTTTATACCGGATTTTAACCCCGCCTATTTAAACAGAATTTTGTTGGTCTTTTTTTTAAAGTTACATTTCCTAATTTTTTTATTATTCGTAACAATTTCCTC
The DNA here is from genome assembly GCA_947507615.1 of Hemithea aestivaria. NCBI lineage: Eukaryota > Metazoa > Arthropoda > Insecta > Lepidoptera > Geometridae > Hemithea > Hemithea aestivaria. The sequence goes on from OX382343.1 coordinate 4,326,474, forward strand.
TCTTTTAGACCACTAAAACAATACTTTAAGGGGGCTTAGTCCGCGGGACGCTCTCTCGCTCGCACTATTTGACACATTTTGAAATATATAGGTATTCATAGAAATAACTTTTTGAAAATTCCTCAAGAGGTTCGCTGCACAGATATACCCACTACCCACTAAAGCAACTCGGCGACACCCCACATTGTATTGTGACGGAGGACTGGAAATCGGTACTTATGGGTCTTATGTCTTATGGGGTCTTGTGATTTATTATTCAGTATAATATCATTGGTTGTCTGGAAAAGATCGCTTTTAGCGATAAGACCACCAATTGTTACACTTTTATATTATAAATTGTTTTAGTTCTAAGTTTCTGTATCTGTTCTGTATGTTTCTGTTTCTGTGTTTATGTTTCTGTGGTGTCACAATAAAGTATTTTCTATTCTATTCTATATCAGGAATACTTAGTAATTAATATTTGCTACCCTAAAGGATGAAATGAAACAAATTCTACTCGATAAAACTTTATAATACTCTTACAATGTATCAAAATATTACAACTAAAAAACTTTGCATTAACTACATTAAATAAAATGTTACAATAAATAACCTGATTAATAAATAATTTATGCTTATTTCTGTTATAATACCCAAAACTACATTTGTGAATTAAAATTTCATATAATTTCAACATGATTAAATAGTCTCTAATGCTTTTCTAGGAATTACAATGATTTTTTTTAAACATTTTCAAAAACTACAGCACATAGATGTAAAGCGATATTTCGAGAATATTCTTACACTTAACGTCAAATTAGTCGATTAATCGACTGACAACATGATAATCGACTAATATTTATTACTCTTCTTATAATTACGTAATCTCTTTTGAAGATAATAACCGATATAATATTTTGCGCTGTACGATCAACAATTACTTCCTGTCTCATCGATTGCTTAACGATTAATCGATATTAAGACGAATTAACAATCGATACGGTGTGTCAATCAGAATAATCGAGTATGGTAATTTACTACCATATCGATTCTAGATCGACTTACAACTGGCAAAAGATACTTACGATTATACATCAATCGGAACATCAATAGCCAGTGCACTCGTAAATCATTGCTAATATAGATTTCAATAAAATGATGTTCACTAGACAAGATCAAAAACTTCTAGTTCTAAATTATCGAATACATTTTATCGATAGAACCGACTAATAATCCGATACAATCGACTAAATTAATCGCTGTTAACTAAAATATTCAAAAATCGACTATATTAATCAATGAATCGACTAAAACAATCGAAAATTGACTAAAACAATCGAAAATCGACTAATTCAATCAATGAACCGACTAAAACAATCGAAAATCGACTAAAATAATCGACGAGTCTACATATCGACTAAGCCGCAACATCGACTCAAGCAAGTGTGTTTGTGCTAATATTTAGTACGCGTGGTTGGCTACAAAGAGACCGGCGTCGGCGCCCGCACCTGTTACTGATCCAGCCACGTACTTCCCTAGGGACGCTTGACCGTTGGCCTGAAACAAATGAGATGGAAATGTTAATGTGTGCATCGTTGAATCGTTCAGGGAGTCGCCAAGGGCTCTTATGCTTCCATTTCGAGTCTGGGGAGTTAGATAAGCGCCAATCGCGAACGTTAAAAAAATGTTCTGAGTTGACAGTCGTTATCGTCCGTTTCTCCAGAACCGTTAGTCATTCCTTAACATGTTTAGCGTTAGCCACATTCATTCGTACATTCATAGGTTCCAAAGCATCACATCTCAGTAAATTTTTATATCAAATCTCATCGGTTTGAGGCTTGAGGGCTTTCAAGCGGTTGCGCTTGTCTAAGCCAGTCGCTCAGAATCCGCCAAATGACGGTCCGGCATAGCCGTAGAACAATTATTTGTACTTATTAAGATTTTATCTCTTTATAGTGCGAACAAAGTCAATATTTAAAAATACATTAAAGCGATTCATAGTCGTGTTTAAACAAGATAAGAAGGCGCCTAGAAACTTTAGGAAGAAACTTGTTTAAATGCTTCGGCAAATTGTTTATCGCAGGAGAAATTGAGCGCCTGAGACAAAAAAGTGGTGAAATAACCACCACCACTAAGCGCCTGTAATTTTTTTTTCTAAAATAATTGGTAGTCCCTTGTAGCGAAGTTTAAGATAAAATATGACTAAACAAAATTCGTGTATTTTTGCTTGCGTTTGTGTATTTAATTATGATATAAACATTTTCAGAAAACCGAAAAGGTAGATACTGTGTTGCGCCTTGCGCCTGTACCGAATAGATAGAGGCGCTGCAGAGCAGTAGATATAATTTTTTTATCCAAACATAAAAATTACATTATAGCGTTCGACGCTATCTCAAGAGCATTTTAAGCTTGCTCTGGTAATTTGTATAGGGATGGTCAAAAAACTGGTGAATATACGTATAATATTAGTCTGCAATTTAAATAAAAAAAAATATTAGACACGTATTCTTTGGTTTGTGAATAATATAGGAAATGGCTAAGATATAACGCTCATATGAGTTCTTGTAAAAATGGCTAAGATAATAATGGCGCTTATATTTTTTTGTAAGGGGAAGCGCCACGTCACTGCCATAATATTATTTCAATTGTATCAGAACTGGGTCAGTGACGCCTCGAGCACTTTTTAACAAGTGAATCAAATTAAAAATTAAAAAAACCCCCAACGCAATACGTAATTCACAATTTTTTTGATGGCGGTCATCTTGGATTTTAAATTTTATGTAGTGGGCTGTATTCTACTCGTTAAGCCCTTTCATTTGATAGGGGTGTACGGGGACTAAACTCCATCCATAAGTCCCAAGCCAACCTCACCTGCCCGTGGTACATCCTGCTGACTAACGAACGAGGCTCTGGCGACCGGCAGATGGCGGTATAACCATCCGAACAAGCGTAGGTAAATCACCTGGGTCGGTGGTGGGCAGCAGCGCCACCGATACAAGACCCTACGCTCTGCGATTGCCAACACGCATGCCCAGCGCGGCAATTATGGGCAAAACCCAACATGGCAAGTCACATAAATCAAGGGCCCCTAGTTCCTGGCAGCCCTACTATTCCTAGCCAAGGCGGCGGCTATGGTAACGGTAGGGCGAGGGGTGCTAAGAATCTCCGGGTTACGGTAGGCCGCCGATGTGAAAGACTGACCCTGGCTACCTATAATGGACGCACGATGAGATTGGATGAGCACGTACACCAGCTCGAGGAAGAACTGAAACACATAAGATGGCACGTACTGGGATTGTCCGAAGTCCGAAGAGAGGGAGAGGATACGGTTACCTTAGAGTCGGGCCACCTTATGTATTTCAGAGAAGGGGACCAACCATCCCAGGGCGGTATAGGGTTCCTGATTAATAAAGCCATCCGAGACAACGTTGTTGAAATCTCCAGTGTGTCCGCGAGGGTTGCATACCTTGTGCTGAGAATAACAGAAAGGTATGACCTAAAGGTTATCCAAGTGTATGCACCAACGTCGACATACTCGGATGAGGATGTAGAGGATATGTACGAGGACATATCCAAAGCCTTGCACAACACCACAAAGGCACACTTCAACGTTGTCATGGGTGATTTCAACGCTAAAGTGGGAGTACAGACTTGCGGCGAATCGGTAGTAGGACCACATGGTATAGGAAGCAGAAATCATAGGGGGCAAATGCTCGTTGACTTCCTGGAGCGAGAGGGGCTATTCTTAATGAACACGTTCTTTGGGAAACAGTCCCGGCGGAAGTGGACGTGGCAAAGCCCAGACTCTGTGACCAAAAATGAGATCGACTTCATCATATCGGACAAAAAGCGCATATTTAGGGATGTCTCAGTGATCAACAGGTTTAACACCGGAAGTGATCACAGACTTGTCCGAGGCATCCTGGATATCAATTGCAAGCTTGAACGCGTTCGATTGATGAAGTCCGCGCTCCGACCTCATGTGCTTCAAACTGTTGCTGGATCCGAAGCATTCCAGATCAAACTGGAGAACCGATTTGCAGCCTTGGAAACCACAATTGACGATGACGTAGATCAGGACCTCAACAGAGTGGTGGAAATCTTGCGGGAAGAAGGCGCTAAATTGAGCGAGAAAAAACACACAGGCAGTAAGTCCAAGCTTTCTCAGGAATCCTTGCAGCTGATGAAGGAGAGACGGGAAGACCCACCTTCATCTTCGTCGGAGAGACGAGCTCTCAACAAAACAATCTCCAAGGCAGTAAGACGTGACCTCCGGAGCTCCAATACACGCGCCATACAGGAAGCGATCGAGCAGAACCGGGGGACAAAGGTCTTTGTGCAAAAATTGGGGAGGAGCCATCTGACGAAGTTGACTACATCAGGTGGAAACGTCATCACCTCTCAGTCAGAGATTCTTGCAGAAGTGGAAGATTTTTATCGCCAGCTGTATGCCTCGCACGCGCCTCAGTCTGATACCCGCAATGATGATTCAAGAGCCACTCTAACACGTCACTATACCGAAGACCTCCCGGATATCAGCGTAGACGAGGTGGCGATGGCCCTTGGACAGCTTAAAAATGGAAAAGCCCCTGGTGAGGATGGAATTACCTCGGAGCTCTTGAAGGCTGCAGGTGTACCTGTATTGAGAGAGCTCCAGCGAATATTCAATTCCGTACTCTTCACAGGGAGAACTCCAAAGGCGTGGAGCAAAAGCGTAGTAGTGATGTTTTTCAAAAAAGGAGACAAAACTCTTTTGAAAAACTACAGACCTATTTCGCTTTTGAGCCACGTCTATAAGCTTTTCTCAAGGGTTATCACAAATCGTCTCGCACGTAGATTCGACGAGTTCCAGCCACCGGAACAGGCCGGGTTCCGATCAGGTTATGGCACCATAGACCACATCCACACGGTGCGGCAGATTATACAGAAGACCGAAGAGTATAATCAGCCCCTGTGTCTAGCTTTTGTGGACTATGAGAAAGCCTTTGACTCCATCGAAACCTGGTCTGTTTTGGAGTCTCTGCAGCGATGTCAAGTCGATTGGCGATATATCCAAGTGCTGAAAAGTCTGTACGATGCCGCCACAATGACTGTGCAAGTCCAGAACCAGCAGACTAAACATATCCCTTTGAAACGAGGTGTGAGGCAAGGGGACGTTATTTCCCCCAAATTGTTCTCCAACGCTCTAGAGGATGTGTTTAAGACACTGGACTGGACGAGACATGGCATTAACATCAATGGCGAGTACATTTCTCACTTGAGATTTGCGGACGACATCGTCATCATGGCGGAAACGCTGCAAGACTTACAGCAAATGCTAACCAGCCTAGCTGACTCTTCCCAACGAGTCGGACTCCGGATGAACATAGACAAGACCAAAGTGATGTTCAATGATCGGGTCGTTCCGGAACCGATTCTCGTAAATGGACTGCCTCTCGAAGTTGTTCAGGAGTATGTATACCTTGGGCAAACAGTGCAGTTGGGTAAAAACAACTTTGAGAGGGAGGCCAATCGGAGGATTCAGTTGGGATGGGCTGCATTTGGTAAACTTCGTCGAATCTTTTACTCACCCATACCGCAGTGTTTGAAGACTAAGGTCTTCAACCAATGCGTCCTACCTGTCATGACGTACGGCGCAGAAACGTGGACACTTACGGTGAGACTAGTCCATAAGTTTAAAGTTGCTCAGCGAGCTATGAAGCGGGCTATGCTCGGTGTCTCTCTGAAGGATCGCATCAGAAATGAGGTGATCCGACAGAGAACCAGAGTTACCGACATAGCAGAAAGGATTAGCAAACTGAAGTGGCAATGGGCTGGTCACATTTGCCGTAGAACCGATAACCGTTGGGGTAGACGAGTTCTCGAGTGGAGACCACGTCTCGGTAAACGTAGTGTAGGGCGCCCATGGGCGAGATGGGGGCGATGATATTCGGAGGGTCGCTGGGGGTGGGTGGAGAAGAAAAACGGAGGACCGAGTTGAGTGGCGTGCCATGGGGGAGGCCTATGTCCAGCAGTGGACGAACATAGGCTGATGATGATGATGATGATGATTTGATACCCATATTGAGAAGGTCGTGGAAGAAAAAAGTAATCCGCCATTTTGTAGCGGCGGCCATCTTGAACCGATTTCCACCAAACGTGGCTAAAAACACTCTCGACTAACTCTACTTTCAAAGAAAAAAAAGTGTGTGCGTGTAACCTTTACGCGCGATTGAAGTAAAACTTCAATTTAATATCCCGTGAACATTCACGAATTTTACTCGACACTGGCAAAATGCACATGTTGCCATATTATTAAAAAAAAAAAAGAAATTAGACAGACCATAGTATATGACATTTACTTACAACCAATCAGAATTATTATTTTTAAATGGCGGAAACTACACAGACTACAGTAAGCGTTACTTCCGTCAGAAAAAAAAAAAAGTAAGCGTTACTTCCGTCAGAAAAAAAATCTGAGTTACTCCCTAGTCGCGCCTAAAGAAGTTTTACTTCAAAAAAAACTAAATCAAAATCCGTTCATCCGTTTGGGAGCTACGATGCCACAGACAGACACACACACACAGACAGACAGACACGTCAAACTTATAAGACGCCGTCGTTTTTGCGTCGGGGGTTAAAAAGAAAAAAATACGTGTCCAATATTTTTTTAATAAATCAACAAGAAACCAAAAATCATTTTTTAGTCTACATCCCTATTTAAGTGGAAATGCCAGCCAGCCGATGTATACCGATAACAACGCATTATTCTTCATATAGATAATGATGCTAGTTTTTTTTACAATATTGAATACTGCCAAGTAGCTTGAAAATTTATATTTATTTAGGTTTTGATGAAAAATATATCACTACTATTACTTTTTTGCAATAAGACCGCTAATTGCTTACCTCTAGTTTTTAAGATTGTTTTTATTTTATATATAGTTCTTGTAACTTGGTATGCAGTAAGTGTTATTCTATTCTATTCTACTGTATTACAACGGGTTTTGTAAAATGTAATCTACACTTTTACTACTACGATTTAAATCTAAAAAGGTAAAAATGAGACACACAGTAACAATTATTTTTTATTAAAAACATAATGCACACAAAATGAGCGAAGCGTGGAGTCATAGTTAGTATATTAAAACTACATCTAAAACTAAATGCATGCAGTCAAATTTTATATAAGTACTTACTAAAATGTATTACTAAATTTTTAAAAAATCATAAAATTTGTAATTTTTAACAAAAAGAAATCATATTAATAACTTTTGTATATAAATTCGAATTGATTAAATCAAGAGAATAATTTTAATATTTCCTCATTATTAGAAATAATGGTCAACAAAATTATATATAAAAAATATATGACTTTAATAAGTGACTAAGTACTTAAAAAATGTAAAGAGAATGATTCTGGTGAAGGGTTATAGAATAAATGTCATAAAAAGTTTTTTTTTTGTCTTTTTCACCAAAACTATTCTATTTGCACACTGACTATAATATTATAAGATGGTAGAAAATAGTGTAGTAATAATAAGCGAATATATTTTTATTAAATAAAATCACAAAATAAACATCAAAAATCTGGGGGCCTGGCAGTGCCCCCGCCAAGTCGAGCAAAAAGTCTAAATGTTCATAATAATTTTGGATTGTAAAGTCTTTAAGCTACCTTTTTGTTTTTTTAGTAATCTTTTCGTGATTTTTTCGCACTTTTAAGAAATTCTTGATAAAATCACTTTTTTACTACACACTATTTTATAACACCATATTTAAGACCTAGCTGTTATAACGTTTGATTAAAGTCTTTTTAATAAGCATGCGACTTCACAAAGTTAGATTTGCCAGCGGCCAAAGAAGGTATCGAACCGGCAACGTATTTGCCAGTGCATGCAAGACCGTTAGCCTAAATAAAAAAATAAAAAATTTAATTTAAATTTTTAAATATGGAAGGTGTGCCGGTGATTGGTCGAGCAGCGTTGCAGCGTCATTGGTGCAATTTGAAGGTAGGAAAAAAATAAAAACACACAAATTAGTAAAACATTCAGTGATTAACTAAACTAATTATGAATCAAGTTTCTTACTACCAAAAGATTACAATAATAAATTATATGAATCACAATAATTTAAATCATTTTAAAATGAACTTAACGCACGGGTAAATAAGAAATTGTTTGCTACACATTTTGGTAGTAAAATACTTTTGTTTTATTATACACAGACACATAATATGCAACTAGGACATACATATAATTAGTACACAAAGCATGCAAATTGAGGTAAATAATGATGAAAATTATTACGACAAATACTACGAATATCTAAGTTCAGAGTCAACTACTTTTACCCGAGGGCCTATTGGCTATTTCTCACCCACTACGACTGATGACAACTTCAATGTACATTGCTGCATTTGTTATTTTACTCATATTAATGAGGGGGTTTAAGCAAGTAATGTACGCAATTTTGTCTATGGATTCTAGTGTTTTACATGTCGTTTTGCGATAGCCAATAGGCCATCTGATCATATAATGTGATTTTGTAATAATAATAATAATAATAATAATAATAATATAATAATAATCGCCGCAGGGCAGCTCATGACGAGCTGTTGGGGAGTAGCGACCCCACGGACCCGAGCGCCGCAGGGCAGCTTATGGCGAGCTGTTGGGGAGTAGCGACCCCACGGACCTGAGTGCTCCCGGGGGAGGATTCTGTTCCTCATCTCCGGCTTGCCTTCACCGGCCGGCCGGAGTGAACACTGACGAGGGACAGTCCCCCACCTCTGTGCTTGCCTTCATTGGCCGGCCAGAGTGGAGTCGCGAGAGCTTTTCGCTCGGAGGGAGGATGTGAAGCATAAGTGGCGAGTTGGCCTACGTGTTTAAAGTCCAGGGACACCTCTCCCCCTCCAGCCACTTGCACCAACGTTGCCCTTCTCTCCGGCTATGTAATGCCGGCCTTTATGGGGGCCCGTTTAGTGAGTGGCGAGTCATCACCTGCCTATATATATTTCCTGATGGGACGGAAGTGGCAGGTGCCGTAGTCCTAGCAATAGCCTCATTAACCATCCATTTAGAATACACATCCATAGCCTAGTTCAAGTAGTTTCCATTAATTAGCAATAGTCCTGTCACTTTGCGGAGACTGTCATTGAGCCTGTTTTCTATGGATGGACTCAAAGACAGACTCCAATAAGTGTCACCCATTACATTTATATTAAAAGCTCAAAAGGGCCTCTGCACGTTGGACTTTTTTGTCTCCGTGTACGCCTATAAAAAGGCCCGGGCTTAGCCCGTGTTTAAGAGCGACATAATAATAATAATTGGGGTTTATACTCCAACAGAACAGGTTACCCTACTTACACTGTCAGAGTCAAATCACAATTTATAGGTTGTGTGGCGAACCTATATGTTGCAGTTTCAGGTCGCCGAGATTACTACAGGGCCTGCAACATGACCTAACGACTGCCTCCTACATATCTTATAGGAAACAGCCGGGACCCACAGTTTTGCGTGCCTTCCGAAACACGGAAGCGTCCAGGCGAACTTTTTGCCACACACTGAGATTTGAACCCAGGGTCTCCGGATTAAAAGCCGGACGTATGACCACTGGGCCACGGACGCTACAATAATGATGTGGTTCTCCCATAATAATTGATGTCAGTAATTCATTTCTGACATAGATTTATTATTCTTATCGTAATAAGATCAGGGATATAAATTATTGACATTTTAAATACTAGATAGGCCTACAATTGACTACGTACCACTTGATGAAAAGGGCATATGTGGTTGACGTTGAATCACGTAAGATGTCTAGAGAGATTCGTATTTACTCGTGCTTTAAGAGCGTACGGCGTACATATATATTATATATCGAGTGACGCTCTTTCGCTCGCACTATTTGCCAAATTTTGAAATATAAATTCATAGAATAATAGCTATATTTAACAAGTGAATTAAATTAAAAATTAAAAAAGCCCCCAACGCTATAATATGTAATTCACCATTTTGTGGTGGTGGCCATCTTGGATTTTAAATTTACTATAGTGGGTTGTATTCTACTAGTCAAGCCCTTTCATTTGATATCCATATTGAGGGGGTCGTGGAAGAAAAAAGTAATCCGCCATTTTGTAGCGGCGGCCATCTTGGACCGATTTCCACCAAACATGGCTAAGAACACTCTCGACTAACTCTACTTTCAAACAAAAAAAACTAAATCCAAATCCGTTCATCCGTTCGGGAGCTACGATGCCACAGACAGACAGACAGACAGACAGACACACACACACACACAGACAGACAGACAGACACGACAAACTTATAACACCCCGGGGTTAAAAATGACATGAAAAGAATTTTTTAAAGAAAAAAAAAATTCAAAAATTCTTTTCATGCCAATTATATCAAACTGGAAACACTTTTAAAATGTGTGCAATAACATTATGGAGGGCTGTTCTTAAGGAATTTTCAATAAATTAATTCTATGAATTTATGTTTCAAAAATTGTCAAATAGTGCGAGCGAGAGAGCGTCACTCGATATATACGCTCTTAAAGACGAGAAATGTTGAGATTTTGAAGATACCTACTTATAAAACAAATTTTACCATTTTCAGGTTTACTGGCCCAGGACAAATACTGATGTTGCTGTGAAAGCATTTGACATCGACCCTAACACCTTGGAGAAAGCGGCAGACGATCGTGCGAGCTGGAGGAAGACACTATTTGACGGCATTTCTGCGCATGATAATGCCTGGTTTGAGCAACTAGCACAGAAACGAGACAAGCGCCACCAACGCGCGGCTATTCCTCCAGCTTCACCAGGGACACAATTCGTCTGTACACTTTGCGGTCGACGTTGCCATTCCCGTATCGGCCTCACTTAATATGGACGCTGCTTAAATCATCTTTTATAGATGTAAAAGGCCAGTGATGATGTTTGGGGCTCCTGACACACCTGTACCTAATTTTATCTACAGACGTTTCGGTTCTAGAGTTGGTGACTTATTTTTATGACTTACTTCATATGAGATTAACCCATGAGTAGCTTCGCGACTTCTCTAGAATTTAAGAAGTTATAGTACCTTGACGTATGGTATACATTTCTAGTAGAAAGTTATCCATACATTGATGAATGTTATACATACTGGACATATGTTATACATACATTGACGTATGTTATACATACATTAGCGTATGTTATACATACATTGACGTATGTTATACATACATTGACGTATGTTATACATACATTGACGTATGTTATACATAAATTGGCTTATGTTATACATACATTAACGTATGTTATACACACATTGACGTATGTTATACATACATTGACGTATGTTATACATACATTGACATACATATGCTATACATACATTGACGCATGTTATACATACATTGACGTATGTTATACATACATTGGCGTATGTTATACATATTTTGGAGCATGTTATCCATATTTTTGTCGTAAGTTATCCAACTCCTATAGGACGTATGTTATCCATATTTTTGTTGTAAGTTATATATGTTACCTTAGCCCGCTTGATGAGTTCTCCCTGTGCGGCCCCTACATTCTCGGGCTTGCCTGCCCAGGCTCTGAGCACGGACGCTTGAAGGGCACGCCCGTAGCTGAAAGTTAGTGGCCACGCACGCTTCAGATCGATGGAGTTAATGGCGTTCAGGTTAACTGAAGCTTCCTCCTCGGACTGACCACCTGACAGGAATGTGACACCTGGAAATATAAAGTTGGGTGTTGAAATTTAGGGATGATAAATAAAATAAAAATAATTGCGGTTTATACTCCAACAGAATAGGTTACCCTACTTACACTGTCAGAGCCAAATCACAATTTATAGGTTGTGTGGCAAACCTATATGTCGCAGTTTCAGGTCGCCGAGATTACTACAGGGCCTTCAACATGACCTAACGACTGCCTCCTACATATCTTATAGGAAACAGCCGGGACCTACAGTTTTACGTGCCTTCCGAAACACGGTAGCGTCCAGGCGAAAATCTTTGCCACACTGAGATTTGAACCCAGGACCTCCGGCTTACAAGCCTGACTAACAACCACTGGGCTACGGACGCTACACGCTATGATTTTGTTAAATAAAATGTTACCTTATATGTAAGCATTAGTCCGCAGCCCCGACGGAGTTGTATTACTTGGATAAGACTTATTTTCAGCGGTGTACAACAATAAGTATGAGCTATAACCTAAATGTATATAGGAAAGAATGACTGACTGATCTATTTGAGATGTAGCTACATCTCAAACTGCTGAACGAATTGGGTTGATATTTGGATAACAAATTGTTTTTTCTTAAAGAAGGGATTTTCTAAGCGGGAAAAGCCACGAGAATAAGCTAATTATAATTAACTTCAGAAATTATAGAATCTAGCGCCAATTAAATTAATAATAACTGAGACAGAAAAGAATGGCAAAGGGGTAAATAAGGTCCCTGTCACCACACGGGGTAAATGGAAAGTAAAACGTAAAATAAAAAAGCTAATAATATTATAATGTTACCAGCGACTGCGGCGGGCACAGTCCTCAGTAGAGCGGTGACTGTAGCGCGCGCGATGTCGTTGTTTGTGTAAGTCTTCTTGCAGCTCTGACCGGCTGTCACCTATGGAATACAACAATCGGTTAACTTTGTATATGTTTCGGCTTTTAATTTTTTTTTAGTCGGTTAAACCTAGGTATAGCCGACCGCAGTCGGTTAAAGTTACGTTTAGAACATTTATTTTCGGGCTCACGTGTTTAAAACGTGAGACAAGTTGTCATCAACATGTTTAATTGTTGTTGTATGGTGATCGTCATAAAATTAGCATTAATTATTCCTTAATGATGAATTATTGAGAACTCTGGAATAAGGACAAGACGGATCTGGAGCTTCGCCGGGTGCTGCCGCAGCACGCTCGCGTCGCTCGCTCGGCTCGCACGTTGTAATAAACCTTACCTAACCAACTGATGTTGGTCTGCCCTGAACTTAGTAAAAAAAACAAGTTTTCTTTACAAACATTTTGTTCACACCTTACTTTAACCGACTGCGGTCGGCTACACCTAGGTTTAAACGGCTAAACCTAGGTGTAGCCGCACTTCGGACTTTAACCGAAACATATATAATATGTAGGTAATTCAAACGGCGTAAATCATCACGTGCAGTCACATAACACAATGTTTATTCGTATAAGTTGGATTATTGCCAATCTATGTATACAATTGTGTGCATATTTAGACGTCATTTCATTCACAGCTGACAATAGATTTACAGTAGAAAAATAATCTAATTAACAAATCATCCTTTGCGATTTCTGGTAGCTATATTTTTAGTATATTTGTTTTTTTATTATCATCTTCCTGCCGTTTTGGTCTCTTTTTTAATAGGGTCGTAAAAAAGTCAAATTAAAAGTCTTACCATGTTAGGTTTAAGCAGAGTTCCCTCAAGGAATACATGGTGGTCGCTGAGAGCCTTGTACACGGCTGCCAGGACTACTTCTGTCACCTTCTGGGCTCTGTCCAGGTCGTGCTCACCTGGAATTGAGGAAAAAATCGTCATTTAACAGGTTATTTGCAGTTATATTGTACTAGGGCATTATGAATCGTGAAGAGATAATAAAATTACAAGTGTAGTGTAAGTTGTAAAATTGGAGGTGCCCTGTAGAATTAAGTACGTGAGGCAACCACTTCTAGATTCATGATGTCCTGGTAATCGAAATCGAACAATGTCATCTCATGGAGACTGTTAAGTGATGGATTTACCTTACCTTTATGAATCATAGTGGTCTGGTAATGGTACATTAATATTAAGAAATCTTAGCGATTTTTAAGAAACCAATCTTCAGCTGGTAACGCCATTTGAAGATGGTACAACGATTTGTGAGTGTGGTCGTCTTCTCATGATTTATGTTACCCTGGTACGAACGATATCAGATCGATGGTGTTGATTGATAAGCTTATGAGATCTGATGATTCATGATGTCCTGGTACTTCATAGAAGCCTTAGATGAACAAGCAACTTACCATCAGGCAGAACTTCGGGCTCAACAATGGGCACGATGCGCTGGCTCTGGCAGATGGAAGCATAACGGGCTAGAACGTTAGCGTTCTCCAAGATGCTCTGGTAGGAAGGGGTGTTACGGCCGATCTTCAGCACGCAACGCCACTTGGCGAAGTGGCATCCGTCCTTCTTGTACTGGGCGCAACGCTGGGCCAAGTCATCCAGACCTGAAAAAAACGTGGTTGTTACATTCTTTGGACACTTCTGGAAGACAAGGATGTGACTACCTGGTAGTTGCTCAAACGGTTTTGAAAGCTTTGGTTTTTGAACCCGACTCATTGGCCTGACTCAGTGGCCAAAGATTAAATTATTGCGGCATTTGCCATCTCTTTGTTCCAGGTTAATCAGAAATATTAGCAGAGAAGATTGCCAAGCTCTGCTGATGTTCTCTTGCATAATAAGAACATAAAATCAAGAATTTTAAGAGTAGTGGAGAAGGGAGTAAGGTGGTTGGGATGAGGATAACCAACAAGAATATGATCTTGTTTGGAGGAGAATTTTAAGAAGGCAAATAAACTATTGAGTACCGTACAACATTTCACTGAGATTGTCTTCCATAGACACAGTTATAAATATTCCTAAATGTTTGTTTTTTTCTATAATTAAAATACTCGGTTATTGGTTGGTTACATCGGTAATCAAACAGAGTTTTATAAATATTTTCTTTAACCTTTCATTCTCGATTCAGACCAATGATTGTGGAGAATAAATTACTCAATATACGATAACACTGGCATGTACTGAAGTCGGTAAACAATCTGATTAAACATAATTGGCCCAATATAAAAGTGGCTCGATTTATAAATCAAATGATAACCAGTGGAATATTTTTATTTATGACAAGAGTAAATATTAATTATAATAAATAGGTTTAAAATGATAATTTCACCAAAAAAGAAGTGAAAGAGACAGCATAAAAGAGTTTTTCTTTTAGAAAGATGTAATGTCTATTTAAGCCAATATTTTTATAGCTTTACGTGCTGGCGGTTATTTTCCATGAAAATGTATCTTAAGTATTCTTGGGTTGTTGACTTTAATCAGTTACTGTTTATACGTAAAATAGTAACAAACGCCGGAACTTAACTTTCGATTCTATAATAGTAGCCTTAAAGAAAGAAAATGTTATTGGGTATCCATCTAGAAAACACTTTGTGTTTGTGAAAACAATTTATCAACACTTATGTATTTCTGTTATTTTAGTCATTTTTGTAGTTATTTTAATAGTATTACTATTAAAATAACTACAAAAATGTAGTTATTTTAATAGTATTACTATTAAAATAACAACAAAAATGTAAGTAAGATTTGTGGAGTTCAAATATATTTAATGTTCAACTAAAGATGCTTACATACGGCCGACAGATTGCATCAACTCAAGTTATTATTGACCGTACATGGGCCACTAAGCAAGATTGCACGTATTTCCATTATCATGTTTACAAAGTCATTATCGTCGCGATAAGTGGTCGAGCCCCTTGTGGCGATAAGCAGGGTCCTTAGGTCAATGATAGTCAAACATAATACCAAAATAACAAGTCAAAATATTAAAATGGAGTCCGGTTAGAAACCAACTAGTTTTTTGCAATTAATTTAAAATAATAGTTTGACTTCCAAATTGTGTTTGACAATACTGTGCTTCGATAGGAGGGCACTGTTGCTAGTGACCTGGGCTGAAGAGTCTAAATACCTTATGATTCTTGAGTAAGAAGCATTGGTGCAGTGCATCTAGAATTTCACATTATTAGGAAATCTTGGGTGAACTGTACTGATTATAGGCAGCATTATCTTTTATCATCAGGAGAGCGTCTTGTTCTTCTTACTTCTTTGTATAAAAATACAATTCATAAGCTGGGCAAAGTCCTCTCCCAAATCCTTCCACTTATCCCAATTCTGCGCCACCTCTGTCCAGACGATCAGCTATTCACTTATCCGATTAGGAACCGAACTAAAGACCGAATTGAAATGTCAAAAATGTATGCATGCCCCGCTGATTCGCGTCTAAATCGAAAAATAATACAAAGATAGATCTTATATAGATCTAAGATAGATCTCTTACATACCCTGTGTGGTGCATTCGTCCTCAGATCCGAACAGCGGTACGACACCCTTGTCGACCTTGATGCCGGGGATGATGCCCCTCTTCTCCAAGAGCTGGACCAGTGGCGTGCCATCGTCGGCCTTCTGGTACAAGGTCTCGTGGAAGAGGATCACGCCGGAGATGTTTTCGGAGATAGCCTGGAGAACATGAATAAACTCGTACTGGTGTTTAGGGCAGGGGAAATTTACATCAAATGTGAAGAAATCACAAATCAGAAAGCGAATCACAAACCAGAGCGCAAGATGCGAAGGCCTAGGTTTGGGCCAATCTCTCCATATGGGCTAAGATGCGCAAGTCAATTATATAGATCTTGCGTGATATATCACACACAGCGTCTATATTGTAGGTCGCTATATCTAAAAGTCGAGATTATGCGAGTAAAATCATCAGTCTTGCGCATCTTAGTCCCTCGCAGCTGGTTTGATGATGATAAATAAGAGGGGGCACTGGTACTATTTTATAAGAGAAACAAATTGTGTCTTCTACTACAGCCTCAATCTCATTTAGATCGCAGATAGATTATATAAACTTTCCCCTACAATGTTACAGCGTGACCTTTAATCGGTCAAATCAAGAATTAACAGTTCTAGGTGTCATAGAGGTTACGCATTCATTAAGCTGGGCACGTCGCCAAACGCTATCAAGGAAATTTAAGATGCTTGCAAGAAAGCAATGAAAGGAATTCATTGCACAATAAACATTATTATGCAATACCACTATATTGTATTATTTTTAATGAGACCAGAGATTCAACACCCAAATCAAAAAGCATCTATTATAGGCTATACTGGAGCACTTCTTCAAGTAATTTGTTTTATTTTAAGACTCTACAGCTCATTTGGGAAGTAGGCACGCCTGTGGAAAGAACGGGATTACTCGTTACTCTCTACCTATATTATAATATAGAAACAGAAAAATAATATAAGGAAGGACATAACTTTATAATTTTTGCCAGTTTTCCAAAACAGAAACCGTGCCAATGTTGATTATTTTTTTGTTAGAAAGAATATGCCATGAGTAACAAGTAACAAACATGACTCATGAACAATCAAGAGATCAGCAATTAACTTAACAGGTGATGAAATCTAAGGGAAATGATGAAATTTCTGAATTTCTTGTTTAAAGTCTAAATTGGTTTATTTCTTAGAAGAGTATTACCCCAGACCCCATGAGTAATATTCATGCGTTTTTACATTACTGACCTTCATGGTCAGGAATTACTCTTAGGGAAATTATGAAAATCCTGAATATCTTGTTTAAAGTCTAAATTGGTTTATTTCTTAGGAAGAGTATTACCCCATGAGTAATATTCATGAGTTTTTACATTACCTACTGACGAAATCTTAGGGCAATGATGAAAATCCTTAATTTTTTGTTAAAATCAATTAAATTGGTTCTTTAAGACTAACTACCAGCTATTTTAGCTTTTATTTGCCATATAAAATATATATTTTTAAAATGAAAAACAACAATATGGCGCACAGAACATGTTTGAAAGTTGAAAACCAGTCACACAAAGCCAGTTCTTCAATTGGACTTTGGCTGGGGTCTTTATAGACTGGATGAGTCGCGAATATACCTTGAATATTAATGACGTGGCTGATAACCGGTTTACTTAGACACGTCGACACACCTCTTACGTGACCGTTGTCACTTGTGCCTGTTGCAATGTTGTACCTATTATATTTTTGGTAAAAACAATAGGTACTTCCTTATTTTTGCACTGTAATCTAGCAATTGTGTTCAGGAAGCGTTTTGAAGGAGGTTCCCAAGAGATCATAAAATGACTATCACTGTAATTGACCAAAAATATTTTTTACGCCAGTTAACTAATACTTTTTATCTGAAGTGATGTGTTCAAAATTAGGCCTATTTAGCATTGAAAAAAAAAACACTTTCACTATTGCACGTTTTTATGGCAATCTATAACATACAAAGTTTTCTTTTTAATTTTACTCATGCAAGGATGATGCAACTCAATTGAAATTATTCCTATGAGCAAGCGAAACCAGTAAATATTTCCCAACTATATTTTTGTCGTAAACAAAAATGACTGGTTCCAAAGGTCAAATTGACTAATACCTTCTGACGTATCTATTATTTTAGAGTATGTACCGGTTCTGACACACCTTCCTACGTGACCAATAGCAGGCAACTTAGCATTGGCATTTGAAGTTTAAGGAAGTTTTTGATTGCATTTATTAGTCTACTAGGAAATTCCTGATGATTTTTGTATCTAAATTTTAAACAAAATGCCCGTCGCTCTTATTTCTATCTTTCCTCTTCCTGGTTAAATTTCTGGAAGAGATCGCCATTAGCGATGAAACCGCCAATTGCAACACTTTTAAATGTGTCAATTTAAGCTTATTCTATTTTGTATTTATTTTCATGTTCAATAAAGAGTTGTCTACCTATTCTATTCTTCATAGGTAATGCTTATCATCAGGTGGCATACTGCAAACTGGTGATAATGTATGGTGATGCAAAACGATGGACAAATTTAGTTGAAATTTGGCACAGTATAAGGGTAAATGATTCAAACTTGAAAAGATTATGCTCTTCAGATGGCATGAAGCAAAATGATGATAATGGATAATGATGATGGATGATGATGATGAATGATGATGATAAACTTACAGGGTCAGAGCTGAACAGCAACTGACGGTATTTGCGGCGGTTCTCCTCAGAGTTCTCTACTCCGATGTCTTGGAGACGCTTGCCCATGGTTCCTGTGGGAGGATGATGGTTAATAATAATTGTCGTTGATGGAATAAGTTCTTATGGCCTTAGTCTGGTAATTCCATCAGTTCAGCCAGACTCTGCAATCTTAATTCCTTTTCTTGTCCAATAAAGTAATTTTGATTTTCTTCTTCTTCTTCTTCCAGCCCTTATCCCACACTAGGTAGGGTCGGCACAACACGTTTTTCTCCTCCATTCTGATCTATCATCCGTCATATCTGCATCCACTCCCCTTGCACGCATATCCTCTTTCACACAGTTCATCCAAACCTTCTTCGGGCGCCCCCTTCCCGGATTTCCACCTATCACCATATTCATGGACTTTTTGGTAACATGATTTTCGTCCCTCCGCATAACATGTCCGTATCAGGACAATCTTCCACTCTATAATTTCTCTGTCACTCGTGCAACTTTCAGGCTTCCTCTCACATTTTATTACTTGGAAATTATTAAAATATTTGTTTAAGTGACTCAAGTCAAAAGTGGTAAAAAGGTAAAAATATATCAGTATATAACTTAAATATTATATTTTTTTGGGTATTTAAATATTATAAAAAAATGTCTGAGATATACACATAAGATTTATAATACTATTCATGCACTATCTGCAAGAACTGACCGTGCCATTGGGCAATAGCCCAGTATTGCCTCCCATTTTGTAATATAAATATAAGTGGGAAAAAACCTGTCCAATATTTCCTAATATTGTGTACTGATTATTAGATAATGTGCACACATATAATGATGAAAAAAAAAAAATAGCAATTTTGTTTTGAAGCCTTACCAGTGGACTCATCGGCAGCCAGAATACCCTTGCCGGGAGCGACGATCGCCTGGGCGATCTTCTTCAGCTCCTCCTGCAGCTCAGGGGTGGGGTATTGGAAGTAGGTGGTCATTGTAGCTGCAATAAAATTATTGTGTTCTAATACATAATATTATGGAGAGTGGAGACTACGGACTAGCAAACGCAGCGTAGGACGCCGGAAGACGCTGGATGCAGGTCGCTTCCAAACAGTATACATATATGTGGAAGTTCAAAGGCATGGCCTATGTTCAGCAGAAATCACATCAAATCATTTATTGCGAGATAAAGGGTACAACGAGTTCTTAATATAATTTTATAGGGTCAAAGTGGGTAAATGTAAACAGAGGTAAATGGTAACACTGGCCATAATTTCTTCATTTTTACTTTTATAGGATTCTGAGTGCATCAGAATACATTAATAGTATTTTATCTAAGAAATGCAAATCAATATTTAAGTGTTAGATGTCAAAAAATATTATTTTCGTGTGTTTATTATTTTTCGGCAAAATCCATTAAAATACACTTTTCAAGTGGTGAACAGTACTTACTTTAGTACGAAAACTATTGAGGTAAACTATAATTTTTATAAGCCTAGAGAGATGAAATTGAATTAAGTGGCATGTTTTAGGTGTTGTTTTCTCTCCATATGATATCCGCAATTTTTTAAATCTGCGTTTACAATTACCTCAATAATTAGTGCCTTGGGTAAAATGTAAACATAATTTGGGGTAAATGTAAACGAGTGAGGTAATTGGAAACACAATACTTTTTTCTTTCAATATGTTTAGTGCTAATGAGGGGGTGATTGTAAACATTTCATTTCAAGGCTAAAGTCATATGCAGAGGGCAAATGTATAAAAGAAAAAACTACTATGTTACTCTCCGGAAGATATAGATGATATGATTCATAAAAAAATGCATTTCAAGAAGCCTGCGAGTTTTATGCATTTTCTACTACGGTTATTATAAATTCTGAGTAGGAAAAAATATTTCAAGAGAAAATAAAATCTCTAACTTTCATCAAGATGAAAAAAGGGAAAATACTTCAGAGAATAAATGATAAAACTGATAAGGAGAGTGAAGAAATTATGAATAACAAAGTGAATTCATGCAACTAAGATCAGGTTTAAGTTAGCATACGATGAAATTAAGAGTTTATGTACATATTTTTGTCCAGTAGTAGTATAATTTGTTTATAATTTATTCAGTAGTAGTGTTTCTTAATGTTTTCAAAAGTTATTGAGTTATTGATGTACTTACAGAGACTGTTTACATTTACCTCCTTTTATTAGTTATAATTATGTAAGAAAATATCATTATGTTTACATTTACCCCAAAATAAATAATTTACCTCCTGTTATAGATAAGGGTTTTTTACCATAATAAACTCATTAGAGAGGTCAAACCTTGCACTAAATAATCTTTTCTTCTGTGCTATGTAGTAACAGAAAAGAATTGCGTGTTTACAATTACCCCAAAATGGTAGTTTTTGAAATTTTGCGTTGGGGTAAATGTAAACTTGTAATAAAAAACAAAATAAATGTGCTAAAAGGTTTTGTTATATATTACTTCGCATGTTATTTCACTCTGAATCCCTAGAAAAAATAAATAGTTTAATAAGTCGTCACAATTTTTTTACACGATGATGAAAGTAGTGCTACCTCCAATTTTTTTCGAAAGTGTTTACATTTACCCACTTTGACCCTACATAGATTCTTCCAATATCAGCCTAGTTAGGCATGCAATGTCAAATGCAATGAAATAATGTAGGTATTAATATTACTTAATAGAATGATCAAAATATTATAATATAGGTATCTAATATTATGTTAATTACAATGCTCCATAAACATAGAAGCGACATGAAGACTTTTTTAAAAAGTCTTCAATGCTATAAAAACTTTGTGTTAAAAGCCATTTTTTTAATTCAATACAAAACTTATTGTACGTCAAATATAATAAGTGTTTAGGGAGAGAATTGAATATAAGAGGCGCCATATACAAGCAACTTTTACGACATAACTGCAAAGCAGGTTTGGGCATCTTTAGATGGATATGAGTAGCTTTCCTTTTGCCAGTAGTGGAAGTTCTATGGCTAAGATGATGATGAATACCATCATATTATTATTATTTTAAAAGAACTTGATCAAGAAGGTTTATTCTGCTGGACACTCACTGGCACTATCTGATTCATTTTGAAATATAAATTCATAAAATTAACTTTTTGAAAATTCTTCAAGAGAATTTCTGTGCAATATAATTGAACATATTTATTAATGTTTTCAGTTTGATATTATACCTATTTAAAACATGACATGGGGAAGTATTTCTTTTATTTTTAGGTTTTTTTAGGCAATGTATTTTCACATAAGTCTTATATTATAATAATATTTTTAATAGACCTAACAAAGAACGACAGAGAAGCTCCTGGGCATAGGAGCTTCTCTGGCGTTCTTGACCCAAAAGTGTAGACAAAACCATTAGCATAATTAAAAATATTTATTAAGTTGAACAAATAAAAAAATTCAAAAGTTAAAAAAATAAAAATATATTGTTTAATTTTTTTCAAACAAAAATATCTCATAAAGCTCTTCATTATTAAAATAAAATATTTGTTACATTAGGTTAAACTACTGGGCGCAGCTAGTGATCAATAATGAAAATAAGTTTTTTTTTTACAAAAAATTAATTAAAAATAAATTTTGTTTAATACTCACTAAAATACTTTTTAAAACTTAATAAAAAATAAATTATTTAAATTAACTAATTTGGATATCAAACAAAGAATCCCAAACACAATATTAAAGCTTTTTTTTTTATCTCTATAATACTGAACTGAACAACTTGACTATCAAAGTCAGAATGAGCCAAAGTTCATAAGCCACTGTTATTTATAAAACAAATTTAAAGAGGAGTCATTAACATTAATGTAAAAACATTAGATAATTATTTCTGATTTAATTTTATAGATATTTGAGACATAATGGGATAAATATGTTTTATATTATAAATACGACACGGCTGTACTCACGTTGACTTTTTTGTTGAGATATGTCTCAACCATGGTTTCGGACAATTACGATGTCCTTCATCAGGAGTTCACGCCTTTTTTTTTTTTTTTTTTTACCCAGGAAAAATGCTTTACGCATCATCACCCCACGCCGGGGCGCGCGGGGCGGTATGTGGGACTCCCCCGCCAGAGATGGGAGCGGCGGGGATACCCACTAAAAAACCTGGGGTGTTCCTGCGGGACGCCATAATGCCGGGGCAACGGGTACGCCGAAGCACTCATCCGCGGCCCCGACGGCAGGAGTTCACGCCTGCAGTAACCGACGCTGACTCAAACCGTGGTTGAGACATATCTCAACAAAAAAGTCAACGTGAGTACAGCCGTGTCGTATTTATAATATTGATAACACTCACGGTAGTTTCCAAAATCGTAAATATGTTTTGTGTTTTATTTAGGGTTCTGTACCCAAATGGGACCCTATTTATTAAACTTTTCTGTCCATCTGTCTGTCTATATTACTGTATGTAACCAGGCTGTTTCTCACGATCAGTGATAGATATAAATGTGAAAATTTGTAAGAATGTATGGATGTCTGGATGTATATACCTAATATGTTTGTTACTCTTTCACATCTAAATGAATGGACTGATTGAGTTGAAATTTGGTATAGAGATAGGGTGCAGCTGGTATAAAAATAATGATGAAATAGTTCATATTGCATCATAGGGGGTGTGTCTTAAAGGAGTGATATTCATTTCCAAAAATGTTTGATAAAACATTTTTATTTAAAATTATTATCACTGATTTATTACCTTATCGTAACTTCTTTTCACCAAAAATATCAATATAATTACAAATTATAGATTATGAAACCAAAGAGTTACAATGTGTAAAGCGGAACAAAGCCACAAGGCAAAATAAATCTCTAGCTATATTATTATAATAACAAGATAGTTTTTAGAATGTCAGTTGGTCTATGTTTTAAATAAAACTAGCTGCAGTTTTACCCGCTGTTATGTAGCCTATGTGTTAATTTCAGACCCCAAAGCTATCTCTAAGAACAATATATAGTTCAATCCTAAAAGGATCCGTTCTATCTGTAGTGTAATCTTAAGTAGCATCTTAAGCTGTACTGATTATGGGCAGCGTTATCTCTAACACCAGGAGAGTGTCTTGCTCATCTTCTACTTCATCACATAAAAAAGTCTTGGTACTAAAGTAAGATGTGTTTCACTCTTGGCCTGTCTACAATATTGTCTGATAGAAGGCTATCAGGTAATACCTAGAAGGCAGTATAAATAATTGTTGGTATAGGTATATAATGAATTAAATAGCATTGAAATAAATAGCTATAACTTGACCAAACATCATGCTGGCCATAAAGATTATAATATTAGAGTTTAGAAGTTATTTTCTTATAAAAATATACTTACCTAGGTACTCTGTATTTAGAAATAACATACTTAATAATGATCTCAATGACAGTGATCTTGTAAACTAGAGACTGCAAAGATCCTACCTTTTGTGCCGAAACCGGGCATCCATCCTGACTCTGCAACTTTTTTACCCTTCCCTTTTCCTTTAGGAGGCATTGTAAATTATTTTTTGTACAAAATTACACTTAAAAATACTTGTAAATTCACAAAATACTCGACATTATATTTCTGAAAAATATATTTTACAAAAACGATCTATCAAAAACTCACCAAAATACTTCAATCCGTGCAAAATGCAGAATATTTTTTCCAAAAGATTCCAAAAATTGAAAATGGAATCAAAATTCAAGGCGGAAAATAAAAATTTAACACTGACAACTGACAAAAACGACTTAAATGAAAACTTCTAAATTTTGACATAAAACAGCTGATGGAAAATAGAAATGCGCAATTTTTTTATGCACTATCGATTATTGGGTAAGGAATCGCTGAATAATTATTAAATTTGACAGGATGTGTAGGTTTCATAATCATAATTCCAATAATAATTAAAAAACTAATTATCTTCTATTTTCGAGCAGCGGTGACCTGACCTTGAAAGGTCAATTAAAATATTTTCTGAATTATTCCAATTACATTCTCCAAAAAAAATTATGATGAAAGTAATAATAATGAATGATCAATAATAATAAATGATCTCTATTCGGAACATAATTCACCACCTAATTGCAATTTTGCAATTAAACATCCCAGATACATCCAATAATAATTATAAGGAATACCAATAATAATAAAATAACTACTTGTAACTGGAAAGGTACCTATCCAAGTTGTACACGTATTATTACGCGAAATAGAAAATATGTTATTATACAATCTCCAATTCAACATCGTAAGACATAACCTCTGTTTGACTCCAATTAGATTTCAGAAATTTGCAAAAAATATAATACAATAAATGGTTTCTTACGCGTCGAAAGTATGCCAGCATAGAAAAATTTAAGCTCTTTTATAAAAATAGTAAGTGGATACCTACTCACATTTATTAAATTTTTTCCCCACAAAACTGACACTCCCGGACTAGCTACTGCTTGGTAATACTACCAATTGAAAATAAGTCGAAGAGAGGACAAACATAAAGGTCATTTGAAGGTCTTGTGATAGCGCAAGACAAATGGCTATGTTGTAAAAGCGTCATCTGGTGAAAACATGTGCTACTATTGTAACTGTGAGCAACACATAATAATATGATGCAACATAATCCATTAGGTATTCTTATCAGAGATATTTATTCCGTGTCACAAAAAGTAGGTAACTGCCTCACATTTATGTTAGTACCTAACAAATAACACAGATGGCGTTGTTTTAATATAATTTAAATACCTTCTAGGAAGACAATTATTATTAGGTTAAAATTACTAAATCAGTACATTAATAAATACATCAGACATATTATTATATTATTATGTTAAACCTATAGGTTCAACTGAACGATTTTTAAATCATGTTGATAACTACTCAGCTAGATTAAAAAGGATTTTTGGAATAATAATTAAATTTAGTTAAATAGTATTAATCGACAATAATAATAAAATAATAATTTATTAGCTCTCATCCCTAATTTTAAAATGTTGTTTTTTTAAATAAAAAAAGATGCGATCTCCGGCATGTTGGGTGGTAAACGTATTTGCCAATATTGGCACAAAAAATCCTTGAACTTTAAAACTTTGTTTTCATTCTGATGCCGAATCTTTCCATAAGTTTAACAATATTATCGCATCATGTGCTGTACCGAAGGCTAGCTATACACAGCAATAATATAATTATTGCTGTAATATACCGTACAACGAAATTTTATATAGCACTGGGCTCAAGCGTCATAATATTGAGTTTGTGATAGAGATAGAATATTGTAACTAGTTAAGAATGCAGCAAGCAGCTTAAAGCCTACGGTTTCCTTTTACGTAGAAAGGTTCTATTTATTATATAGTCCTCCTCATCGATTTCGATGACGGCGACCCTAGAAATTTAATTGTCTTTTCTAGCGTGAGCCCTAATATGACTCGCTAGACCAAATTTGGATTTAAATATTCTTCTGCAGGAGCAGCAGTAGAGCTGTCCTGTAGAGTTGTAAGTGTACGTGTAGGAGGGCTTAGGTCTCTGTTTGCGTAATTGGCGTTTTTCGTCCAGAGTTTGAAGGCGGTTTTTCTCGAACTTCTTAATACTGTTGTAGATGGTTGATCGCCAGGATGACCTTTGAGTAGCAAGCTCCTCCCAACGTTGCGGGTCGATGTCACAAGCGTTTAGATGTCTTTTTAAAACGTCCTTGTAACGAAGATGTTGGCCACCGTGCTTTCGTTTGCCATCAGCCATCTCGGAATAAAATACAGCCTTGGGTAAACGGTGGTCTTCCATACGAAGAATATGTCCACACCATCTCAGTTGACGCTGCATTAGAAGGGCTTCCATGCCATACATATCAGGACTTCTGAATTGGAGACATGATCCTGCCACTTGATCCGTAAAATATACCGAAGACACCTCAGATGGTATGTGTCTAGTTTCTTTATGTCTGATTTGTAGAGGCACCAAGTCTCTGAACCATATAAAAGGACTGGAATTATTAGTGCCTTGTAGACTTTTATCTTTGTCTCTAGCTTCAGATCATGGGATTTCCAGACACGGTCAGTAAGTCGTCCGAAATTGGCAGCGGCGTTAGCAATGCGGGTCTATTTATTATACACATAGGAGACACACACCTACTGCCGATTTAAATGTAACGATCAAATTTAGTAGATGAAATTTTGAAATAGCGAACGATCTCGCCTGATTTTAAGCGTAGCAGACTAAACCTAGAAGGCGGAATAAATCCCACCTGGCTTCACTGAACATCATGCCAGAACACGGTCACAATGACTGCTTGGCGACACGGTTTTGTCCAGTGGGTGGTAAGTGGTATCTAGCCACGCCCGAAGCCTACCACCAGTAATCTCGGTTTCAGTGGTATAGTGCTCCAAAATTGATTCTGTAGAGCGCCTTATACAATGATAATTATTATCTTTTTACCCCACAATGACCGCAGCCGCAGCCACGTGTAAAAATAGATAAATTAAATATATTCGCCGTATTATGTAACCCCCATATCGTGCAAGATAAAAGGTTATTTAGACTTAAGATAATGGTAAGGAGGCAAGAGGTAATGCTAGTACAGAATCAAAGACGCACATAAATGGCACAGGCTTATTTAATCCGGGTGAATGATGTTTAAAGTTAAATGTTTATAGTATACCGTATACCTAATAGCTGCGCCCAGCGGCTTTGCCCGCTGTATTGTAGCCTATGTGTTAGTCTAGGGTCTAAGTTATCTCTATACCAAACTTCAGCTCAATCGGTCCATCCGTTTAGGCGTGAAGGAGTAACAAACATACATCCATACATTCTTACAAACTTTCAAGTTATAATATTATCTATTAGCTGCGTCCAGCGGTTTACCTATCTCTATGGCTGTAGGTACCTACATAGGTGAGTATGTATGTATTGTAGTGCTTGTGCATATAAACATTGTACGATATTATGGTAGGGCCTACCAAATTACCTATTTAGGCGCTTGTTGGGCTTACTAGGTGTACATCACACCTTTACACAGGAGGTTTATTCCTGTAGTTATCCCGGTCCATGAATGTAGGTAATTATTTTATCAGACCCGCTCAGTTTGTTATTGACACTCACAACAATATCACAAGAACGTGATAAGTTAAATAATGACGACATACTTCTCATATCCTGAACCAGCTCTTCAAGAAGAGTTAAAGAAGACTGCGGAAGCTATTGTAGCTCCTGGGAAAGGAATCTTGGCTGTGGACGAAGCTAATGGTATTAATTAATTCCTCTTTTATATAAGTAGATACCAGCTGTACCCAACGGTTTTACTTGCTGAAAGTGGCCTTTTTTTTTGTTTTCGCCGGGAAAAAATGCATTACGCATACCCTCCCATCGAGGGAATGGGAGGGTTATGTGGGACTCCCGTGCAGGACAGCTGCACGGTTTACCACTAAAACGACCCGGCGGCACTCCCGCATCGTCTTAGTGACGGAGGACTGGGAATCGGCAGAGCCTTGGCATCCAGTTGAAAGTGGCCTATATAGTATGTTATTTTATGGTCTTAACTATGCTGGTCCTGGCTGTATATACTTATAATTTTTATAAGATACTATTTAGCTTTACCTCTGTGGTATAATCCTTTCTTAGCGGGAGCTCTAAAATGTATACTATTTGTGCCAAATTTCAACCCAATCCGTTCAGCGGTTTGGGCTGTGCATTGATAGATCGGACAGTCACTCTTCCCGTTAGGTGCAGGTCTTGTATGTGGCTAACTTATATGTTGCAGTTTTAGGTCGCCGAGATACAGGGCCTGAAACAAGACCTAATGACTGCCTCTTACATATCTTATAGGAAACAGCCGGGACCCACTGTTTAACGTGCCTTCCGAAACACGGTAACGTCCAGGCGAAAATTAATTCAGCACCGCTACAACTCAAAATGTTAATACGCAAAAATTTTAAATTATGTACCTACATTTAAAATTTCAGAGGGCATAGGGAAGCTCCTTGCGGCAGTCGGCTTAGAAAATACAGAGAATAACAGAAGAAGATACCGACAGCTTCTTTTCACTGCTGACAAAGTGAGTATCTAGTATTATAAATAGGACACGGCTGTACTCACGTTGACTATTTGTTGAGATACGTCTCAACCACGGTTTCGGACAATTACGATGTCCTTCATCAGGAGTTCACGCCTTTTTTTTTTTTTGACCCAGGAAAAATGCGTTACGCATCATCACCCCACGCCGGGGGGCGCGGGGCGGTATGTGGGACTCCCCCGCCAAAGATGGAAGCGGCGGGGATACCCACTAAAAAACCTGGGGTGTTTCCACCTCGCGCCTTAGTGCCGGGGCAACGGGTACGCCGAAGCACTCGTCCGCGGCCCCAGCGGCGTTGGTCCTAAGGGACCCCACCCCTCACCGAAATGGCGCACGGAAACACCGCGCGCGCCACCTCCCGGACCTGTTCAGTGACAGCGAACGCCCCCGCATCCTCCGTCCAGGTCCTGGAATTCAGAATTGGACTCTCAAACCCCCCCCAATGCATACCACCCTGCAAAAGAGAAATCAGAGAGTCCTCTTCTACTTCCCCTCCTCCTACGGAGCGCCGGAGATGTCCGGAAAACGACATTCCTCTTATCGCCACCAGACACCTCGCGCGATCCAGCGCCACCCTGCTCGCCGCCTAACGGCCGAGCCCTTTGACCAGCCTCCCGGGCCTGGTCCCACCCGACAAGGGGCAGTGGTGTGGCCCATCACTACGCGAGGGATACGTAGGTATGGTCTACCGGTCCACTGCCACCTTCCGCCACGGCGGCGCTCGCAATGAGCCCGCTCGCGCCATCCACTGTGCCCTATGCTGCCTTCATAGGGACACGCGGAGGCGCAACACCTACAACACACATCGGCCGCAGAGGATAGGGAGAACGGCGCACCGTAATACCGGCACTCCTCTTCCCCTGCGGCCCCACCGCGTCCGCCATCAAACGGTGGCGACCCCGTTTGGGCCGCGGAAGGCAAGGAGAGTGGCGGATCGTGATACCAACACTCCTCTCCCGCCGCGGCCCCCGCCATAGACCCACGGTGCGATGGTCAACGCACCGCGGTCCACCTCGGTTGGGATGCCCCTGAAGGAGGCACCGCAACCCACTCAGCCACTCGCACACGGGCTGCTGGAGGTCAGCTCGGCGTGGAGCGGCCGACCGCCTCGGGTTCCTCTTAGTTTCACCGTGGTCTCCTCTACCACGGCTACTTATCCCCACCGCCACGCAAAGGCGAGAACCCACCGGGGGGATCAGGAGTTCACGCCTGCAGTAACCGACGCTGACCGCTGACCGCTGACGCTGAGTATCTAGGTATACCTAGACTCTAGACGGTAGTCCTTAAAACCATTTTAACATTTTTTTCAATAACAAATGACAAGACTAGCAAATCATCAGGCCTATTATTGCCTATCGCCCACCCATGTGTAAAAGTAAATTCTAAGAATTTATCATATCCCATTACTTCCTACTATCCTAACCAACATTATAAGGGCGAAAGTTTGTGAGAGTGTATGTTTGTTACTTCTTCACGCCTAAATGAGTGGACCAGTTGAGCTGAAATTTGGTATAGAGACGGCTTTGACCTTGGAAGGCTACTGTATCTACGAGTATAGCGGCAGGTAAAACCGCTGGACACAGCTAGTATTTTATAATAAATTTGACTTATCATACGAGCGAAAGACTCACATAGGTAGAAAATCACATTACAAAAATTATTATAATATTTAAATTCGCTAACTTCCACAAACAAAATGGCGCGAGAAAAAACAGGGAAAGTTTGCCAACTCTCGCATTTGTTAAACAAATAATTCAAGGATTAATGTTGTTTACTTACGACCCAACAATAAATTCATTTTGTTTATTCCCCCGGCACTTCCTTGAAAAAACAAAGCATTTTCGCCGAATATTCGCGGGGTCAAATTTTCTTACAGCGAGAACATATTGGTGGTTTTGAGCGCGCATTCTATCAAAAAGATGAATGGGACTTGGGACTAGCATAAATTTGTCTGATGTTCATCTGATCCTAATTCCTGAAATGGGGGTCCGGGGTAACCATAGAACTTTGTCCGTCATCGAACTGTTTGAAGGACAGAAGTTTCCATAGTGGTATGTGTACGAAAACTGCTACCAGCCTTATGTCTATTTCGATCTATCATCGGTCTGTAATTTGACTCGGATTTATTGTGGAAGAAGCTCCAACATAAGCTAACGACTGCTTCCTAAATATCTTACTGGAAACAGCCAAGATTTTCAGTTAAGTTTACCTTCCTAAACACGGTAGCATCCAGGCGAAAGTTGTCAAAGATGTGGTTTTTAATCTATGCATAAAAATAGGTACACCTACAGGTAGTACCTACATAATCTCCTTTCCTCTCGTGGGTGAATTTCCACTTAAACAAGTGAAATTTAAAAAACTTTTAAATAGCAAGCTTTTATTATTATTAATACCATCCAGCACCAAAGACTAATCAAGACGAATCAAATGAGCCCAAACTCTGTGGCGCGGTGGGCTACCCGCTTGCAACGTAGAAGATTGCGGGTTCGATTCCCGCATGGGACAATAAATGTTTGTGTGATCCACAGGTATTTGTTTCTGGTCTGGGTGGTTTAAATATCTATTATAAGTATATATTTACAAAAAGAAAAGTATATAAGTATTATATCCGTTACCCTATCCACCATAATACAAGCATTAAGTTGCTTAGTTTGGGGTTAGGTGGCGCTGTGTGAAATGTCCTGAAATATTTTTATTTTTTTTATTTAAACTCTTTGTTTAATTACGGACTTCCTATGGCCACCTTCTAGCTCCATCATCAGATCAGCTCGATGTCATAATGATATAGTATTGTCATCCGATCATGCATGCAAAATTTTAGCTCAATCGGGAACCGGGAAGTGGATCAAATTAGACTTGCAAGATTTGATTACAGACAGACAATGGACAGGTGAAAGTAAATAAAAGCTTGTAAAAAGACTCAGTTTTGTATACCATCTAAAACACAGTAGCATCCAGGCGAAAGTTGTCGAAGATGTGGTTTTTAATCTATGCATAAAACTACAGGTAGAACCTACATAATCTCCTTTCCTCTCGCGGGTGAATTCCCACATAAATATTCAAGAGTAAAATACTGGCGTGCCACACCGTCGGCGGTATATTCCTGTAACACGGTACATTTTTCATAGAATTTCTTCATTTATTCGAAGACGCGAGGTGTTCTGGGCGCGGAGATAGGATGACTGTACTTAATCGTGTTGTCTTCCTTATTTTTTGATGGACATGTGTTTCATGTAGATTGAGTGGATAAACAAAATACAGGTGGTTTTCCACTGAGGAATTTTGTAATGTTGATTAAAACGATACAATATTGCGAGTGAATAGGTACCTTTCTAGGCATCTTACGTAATTCATCGTTTTTCAATCAATTAGGTGGGTCAAACGTATTTTTTATAAATTATAGGTTAACCTTTGACCACGACCTCGCGTGACGTAGCGACGATGCGGCCTTAAATGGTATAACAGACTTAACCTAGAAAGCGGGATAAATCCCTCCCTGGCTTCACTGAACATCATGCCAGAACACGATTTATAGTGACCGCTTGGCGACACAGTTTTGTCCAGTGGGTGGTAACTAACCACGGCCGTAGCCTACGTCTAGATATTACTAGCTGCGCCCAGCGGTTCTACCCGCTGTACTATAATAGCTTATGTGTTATTCTAGGGTCTAATCTATCTCTATACCAAATTTCAGCTCAATCAGTTCACCCGTTTGGGCGTGAAGAAGTAACAAACATACACACTCACACACTCACTAACTTTCGCATACAAATAGTAATACTTCATCCATAATGTCCACGATCTTCTTCCAGTCGCTCTCCGACCACGTATCAGCAGTGATTCTGTTCGACGAGACGGTCTACCAGAAGGCAGACGATGGGACGCCGTTCATCGAGCTACTGAAGCAGAAGAACATCATCCCTGGAATCAAAGTAGACCGGGATGCGGTACCGCTTTTCTTGTCTGAGGATGAGGTTACTACTCAGGGTAGGTTGAACTGGATGAGATGAGACTATTTAAGCTTCTTTTTTGAATTCGTTGTGTGTTTGGTACCAAACGAAATCACCAAGCGGTACCAAGCGGTTCGTTTGGTTGGTTTGGTTTTTGGTCTCGTTTGGTGAAACTACACACTTTTAGTTTTCGAAGAGATAACGCTGCCCATTATTATACTCGTAATGAGCACAGTGCTATCCAGAATTTTATAATAATATAAAGTTCTTGGTGTCGTTCGCTGTCGCGACGCTTCTTACTCGAGATTCTTAAGAAAAGAACAACCCAGTAATTTCACTGGCTACAGTGCTCTCTTACCGAAGCTCAGGCGGTAGAATAACTGGCACAGTTGGGGTACCTATCTAGTCGACCTCAAGGAAAGGAAGTCTACCGCTGCGCTGGTAAAAAAGAATGGGACAAATTGAAGTGCCCAAAGATACAAAATGTAGAAACACATTACTTACCTAATTAGTCATTATAATGGAGGTTACTTACGTTTTGTCTCCTACACTCTACACTTATAGCTATAACCTCGCTATTGCGACATAATATATCTTACCTTTTACTTTATATTTTTATGATTTCCATTCCAGGATTGGACGACCTAGGCAAGCGCTGCGCAGAATACAAGAAGCAAGGATGCAGATTCGCCAAATGGCGATGCCCACTCAAGATTGGTGCTAACACTCCTTCAGTTCAAGCCATAAATGACACCGCTCAAGTCCTCGCGAGATACGCTTCCATCTGCCAGAGTGAAGGGCTGGTGCCGATTGTGGAACCTGATGTTTTGCTGGATGGTAATTATCATGATAAATAAGGACAATTGCTTAAATTGCTTAAATTTGCAATTTGGTTTACGAGATTTTTAACGAGAGGGATTGTACGGGAATCGTCGGTTGGCGCGTTGAAGTTAAATTATATGCATGGACCTAATTATAGCGGTCCATTTGCGAGGTGCCTGTAGCGATTCTTCCACTTTTATTTTAATTCAAGACTGGCTAATGATTTAATTATAATTTTAAATATGTCGTTTATCAATCGACATTCTAATATTTTTCAATTAATTTTCAAAACCTTTGTACGTTTTAAGCGTTTGTGTCCCAAATTATTCTCCACTCAATTAAATCCCTCATTCATCGCTAAATGATAATCACGCCGTCAATTGAAATTCAAAATCAGTTGGCTTCAATCATGACATGTAATATAGAACGGGAACGGCTATGCCAAGCTTTAAAATACGTCAACCGTTACAGAAAACTCACACACACACTAGCACAGTGTGTGTGTGAGTTTTCTGTAACAGTATTTATAATAATATTTAATGTAATGTTTTAATAAAGAATTTACACTTAGTGATGGCTCTTTCAGTCGCTCGCTCGTCGCTTGATTTTTTTTATTGATTGATTGTACCGTCCATGACTCAGTCGCCGTAATAAATTTGTCCTTATAATTCGGACAATTCGTGGTCAAATCTAGGTACCTACATATTTTTTTCTCACTGTCTCTATAAGAATGGTGACCGATCTAATTTTAATTAACCAATGGCTTCCATCAAGCCAAATTTAACATTAATTAATATCGTGATTAACTTCCATGGATATTGTCTCTTTGTTTGATTAATTACGAAGCTTCTCTTAATTAAACTAAGGGAAATCTATTTTGTTGCGGTCGTGTAACGAAGGGAATTAATTGATTGTTTAGGTACGGTATAGGGAGGTACAGGTAGGTATCATCAAAATTGCAGGAAAGACCTGGATGAGACAGGTACACGGTACAGGGCAGAGTAGAATGCTTTCTGCTGGGCTGGGCATGGATCCATCTAGCAGTGTACCGTAAGAAACGAGGCTGTAAATAGTGAATATAATATTATAAATTTGGTATAGAGATAGCTTAGACCCTGGAATAATAACACATAGGTCAAGCCGCTGGGCGTAGCTAGTAAGTAAAACTTTAGTACAATTTTGCCATGTGCACAGTTTCACAGGTCGGCCAAAAATAAGGATCAAAATAACAAACAGGCTACTATTTGTTATTTTAGGATCTAGAATCTAGTCAAGGGCCTAAGTTATCTTCTCCAAACTTTTACTTTGTGGCTTAGATGTTTTGATGTTAGTTTACAAAAATAATACTTACGATATTTTATTATTATTATAATAGTATTTATGGCTGTACTCAGCGATTTCACTCGCTGAAATAGCCTTAACTTTTAAACATTATTTCTTTCTGGTGTACCAGGAGACCATGACATCTTAAGAGCTCAGAAAGTCACCGAGGTCGTCCTAGCGGCGGTCTACAAAGCGCTGAGCGATCACCACGTATTTTTAGAAGGCACGCTGCTCAAGCCTAACATGGTAAGCAAAATTACATTTCCCATTTTCGCAGCGCTTGAATTTTCCCGGAATGAGCGCTTAATTTCCAATTAACCTGGGAGATTGGAAGTACCTGTATTGAATTTTATGTTAGAGTAGGGTAAGCCGACGGCTTTGCTCTGATTTAGATCGTTTGGAATTTTCTAGAAAATTACGGAATATGTTAAAGTAGTCATAAATATTATCAATTACTTATTAAGTATAATATAATGTAGATAACGCACCCTATCAGACAGAATATGGAGTATAAAACTTTAAGAGGACTTCGGCACTACATCTGATCCAAATTCAATTCGAATCAGTGAAATCAAGCAGCCGTAGTAGATAGAATTGTTTTTAAGGATCGATTAATTATTATTTTACTCGTAATCATTAAAAAAAACCGTAGTAAAAAATATTTGTACAAAGAGTGGTTTTCTCAGTCTTTCTTCGGTCCGTTTTTTGACGGATTCGGATATGTGGAATTTTTACAAAGGTAAAATTCTAGGTGCTTCTTACTTGATAGACATAAGATGTTAAGACTCTATAGCCCAGTAATTTCACTAGCTACAGCAGCGCCCTCCTACCGAAGCACAGTAATGTTTACACATATAAAATGTTTACGCTTAGGCGGTAGAATAACTGGCACTGTTGGGGTACCCACCTAGTCGACCTCCTGCAAAAGAAGTCTACCCCCGGTGCATAATGCTGAAGCGCTCTTATACCTTTGTCCTGCAGTGGGACGATACAGGCTGAATAATAATAAAATTGTTTTAACTACGCATTAGTCAGTTAGTCAGACAGACATTTTATGTTTGGAGGAAGAACATTATAATTATCGACGTTGCAATAAATTTCTTTATAATTAATTTCCGGTTGCGATAACCGGATATTGGACGGCATATTTTAATAATTTGATTTTAATATTGCCGCGAAACTGTGCCGCCAAATAACTTTAAATTTTTAAAAAATAAACTGTTGTCTGTAATAATTTTTTTTGTAATTTAGTGGCAGACATAAGCTGATGACTGATTTGAATTGACTGTGGATTCATATTATAATTTAAAAAAAAAATTCAGGACAATTCACACAGCGCGCTGTGTGAATTGTCCTGAATTTTTTTATTAAAATACCCCTATGTGCAGCGCCACCTAAACCCATACTAAGCAACTTAATGCTTGTATTATGGTGATTAGGATAACGGATATAATACTTGTATACTTTTCTTTTGTAAATACATACTTAGAATAGATATTGACAACCACCTAGACCAGAAACAAATATCTGTGGATCACACATATATTTGCCTCATGCGGGAATCGAACCCGCAACCTTCTGCGTTGCAAGCGGGTATTAGCCCACCGCGCCACAGAGGTCGTCAAATTATTGTAATTTTTGAGTTTACAAAATAAAGCCAAGCCCGTTGGTCCATAGCGACTTGTGAACGGGTAACAAAAGTTATTGCAGAGTTGCCACGAAAACGTCGCGATGTTGCAGCGATGTGTCGAAAGATCGCACTTGCCCAGCAGTAGGACAGCAAATAAAAAAAATTACAAACCTTCACACACCGTCATTTAGTTTACATACATATTATAATCACGCCAGGTTCCCACTGGGGTAGGCTAAGACTATTTCCCTCCATTTGGTACTATCCTGACACACCTTTCTTTTCCTCAATTTTTAGCACATTCTCCATACACGCTCGCCGTTTGGTATTCCTAAACCTGGCCCTTAGAACGGCTTTCATAGAATCATTTATTGGTCAAGGAAATTACGCCTAGGTCCACCAATAGTCGACACCCCTAATTTCTCCAATATCCATTGGCCACGTAATCTTCAACTCAAGGTCTTTCCAGGTGACCCCCGGCCAGGAATGTCCTAAAAAGAACTCGCCCAAAGAAATAGCCGAAGCAACAATTACAGCCTTCCTGAGAACCATACCAGCTGCAGTACCAGGTAGTTTGCGATCGATACTTGTTAAATACTAAATGTTGATTACTAGCTCTAAATTGATGTTATATCTATATTTGTTTTGAAATGGCGTGGAATTACTTGATTGGGTTGAATATGGGGTTCGAGATCTAAATAAAAAAGTAAAAGTTATTAAGGCAAGGTCTTCTGAAAATATAAAAAAATAATTATTTATTTTAAACAAACGCATTAGTAAATATAGCCATTATAATGTCTGAATTGAATATAAAATGAAAATGGATCTGGGATCACTAAATTAATGTTACGAAATAACTTTATCATACATTTTTTGTTAGACTAAAGAATTTAGAGTCTTAAATCCTAAACTATCTCACTCCTAGACTAAAACCAAATCTTTTCTCATATGCATCTTTCCTGCGCTACTTCAGCCAGCCCGTTTAGTATCTAAGTGTCCTGGTCGTGTCTCCATCTTATTTCATAACTGGAGTCGTCGACGCCGTCTTTCTATTGGTATCCATTCCTTGCTGACTTTTGTCCAGCGGTCATGGCGCACGGCTAACGCGACCCGCCGTGTCCCATTTTACAGACCTATAGCCACACATACATGCGGTATGCAAAGGACTTACCCGCTAAAGATGGGCTCTTTGGGGATACCCAAACCTAATAACCGAGGGGTATTCCTGTGGAACGCTATTACAGAGCTAAACAGTGGATACGCCAAATCGTCCACGGCTTATTCATCACTCACGACTCGTTCTCTAACCAGGCATAACCTTCCTCTCTGGCGGCCAGTCCGAAGAGGAAGCCACCCTGAACTTGAATGCCATCAACCAGATGCAGAAGAGACCCTGGACGCTCACGTTCAGCTACGGCAGAGCGTTGCAGGCGTCTGTCTGGAAGACCTGGGCGGGAAAGGATGTGAATGTCAAGGCTGCGCAGTTGGAGTTGCTGAAGAGGGCTAAGGTAATATAAATAAAATAATCTTAATAAGTTAATCTAGTATTAAACTTTGTAAGTACAAAGAAGAAAAGACGGATGAAAAGAAAGAAGATACGTTAATTTGCGTCAAAAATCAGCACGACAAAATTGATTACAATAACAAGTTTTAACTGTAAGGTTTACCATTGTTAATATAATGCAAATCTTTCGATGATAAATGGACCAAATAAAATAAAAAAAAATAGTAGAGTAGATGACACATTATTTTTTGGGTCCCTTTTTAATATATCTTTCTCGATATAGTCGTATAGATGAACCCACAGATCAGAAGAATTGATGAACCCCTAATCATCATACCACAACTCGGCCATAATGACGACTTTACTACACCAGTTTTGATCATCTGTATGTGATTTGATAAAAATATAACTTAACTTAAAAACAAGTGAAATTTTAAAAATACTTTTTAAAAACAAGCTTTAATTATCATTACCATCTTGAATCATATTGTACTCGTCAAGACGAATCAAATGAGCCCAAACTCGATGGGGTTGCGTTGTTTAATGACAGAGTTCCTATAGCCACCTTCCAGCTCCATCATCAGATCAGCTTCATGTCATAATAATATTGCATTGTCATCCGATTTACACACGCATGCAAATTTTCAGCTCAATTGGAAACCGGGAAGTGGGTCAAATCAAACTTGCAAGATTTGATTACAGACAGACAGACAGACAGACAGACAGACAACAGACAGGTGAAAGTAATATAAAGCTTGTAAAATACCATGTTTTTTATTATTATTAAAATTATGCTCTCTAAATTTTCCAGGCCAACGGATTAGCATCTCAAGGAAAGTTCGAAGCCGGTTCAGTCTCATCCTCGGCGGCAGACAAGTCAAACTTCAACAAGAATCATAAATATTAATGCAATACCGTGTATCTGTAGGAAAATCAAATAAATCATGAATTTATAAGGGTATTGAATATTTTATTGGCATCGGATTGGGCCATGGTGTTCGGGAGGTAAAATTATGCGGTGTAACCTTTTGCATCCCTTTATATGGGTAGGGTGGTTCGCAGGGATTACTATATATTAAGAAGGGTGTTACGGTATCCTTTAATATTTTAAAATAAGGGTAATTACCCATTGTCACATAAAATACAATTTTACCATATTACAATAAGTTTAACATTAACAACGGTATGAGGCTACCCTATGCGATTTAAAAAAAATCACGCGTTTCCATATTTAACAATGTAAAATACCGACTAAACTTACGAATATACTGAACTAATATAAAAATACAACCAAATTGAAAGCTTATTTTTTAAAAATCGGTTAAACAGCATTAAAATTGAAACAACATCATAATATGTGCGTAATATCACAGATAAAAGAATACTAGGTAATATATTGTTTCAATTTCCTTTCAAGCGTTCAAATATTGACTCGCAAAGATTGTCCGCAAACAGACCGACAATGATATAGTGTGTTATTATATTTATAGCACTGCAATGCACTAGTTTCGCCCCAGATTTATATGTTTGCGATGGGATAAACTTCGCGGGAGTGTTGCCAAATGACTGTGTTTGAAACAGCACTTTATTACTAAATTGTCTGGGGCCCTAGACAAGCACCAATCGCTTCTGGCTGATGCTAACAAGTGAAATAAAAAAATCATCTAAATATATAAAAGGAAAGAGTGACTGATTGACTGACTGACTAATCTATCAACGCATAGATTAAACCGCTGGACGGATTGGTCAACCCTATAAACAATAAAAATTTGGGACATAACCCCTCAGGGAGGCATTTATCCTGTCTTCTAGGTTAGTCAGCTACCATCTACGGCTGCATCGTCAGTTAACATCACCTCAGATTGTGGTCAAAGGCTAACCTATATAATAGAATAGAATACTCTTTATTTCAACCAAAGAAAATTACAGTTTTACTTAATATTAGCACTGAAATACAATTTGGTCCACAATGGGCAGCCTTATCGCTGTGAGCGATCTCTTCCACCCCACACACCTTTGTTTGAAAAAGTTGATCGAAACAGTAGAGTGGGATTTGCTACATGAACAAATATTCTAATGTCTTCTCTAATTTCTTCTTTATAATGTGCGATTCATCCTATTTTGCCGTATTCCATTGGCAGCGGTAACCAGTAACCACTTCCCATCGGGTAGGCCGTCTGCTTGCCATCTATTTTTAAATCAAACCCTGAATTTTCACTAAAATCACCGAAATAAATGAAAGCCAATCGACAGAGGTGTTCATTTATGAATGAACCGAGCCGTACGGTGCAGCCTCCGTATAAAATAATTAACAGCCAGCTTCAGAGCGAGTAAACCTGCAACCGTGTGTCGTTTTGGTGACCTAGTTTTGTTTTCTATAAATTGGATCATATTTCAACAATTACAATTAATAATTACTAGCTGCGCACAGCGGTTTGCCCGCTGTACTGTAGTCTATGTTTTTCCAGTGTCTATCTACCAAATTTCAGATCAATCGGTCCACCCGTTTAGGCGTGAAGAAATAACAAACGCACACACTCATACTCTCTCTCATACAAACACACAAAGTGTGATGGTAGGGATTATAAATAATATTATTATGAGTAAGTCCAACCCAAAGTACGTGTCTGATTTAGTCTCCATCTCATTGTCAGCCACCATTTTTTTGACAAAGAAGTAAGAACACGAGCAAGATGCTCTCCTGATGGAAAGAGATAACGCTGCCCATATTTAGTACAGTGGTACTCAGGATTTTACAATGATGTAAAATTCTAGGTGCACTGCGCTAACGCTTCTTACTTAAGAGTCATAGTCATATTAGGGTCATGTTAAGACTTTAGCCCAGTAATTAGACTAGCTACAGTGTCCTTCTACCGAAGCACAGTAATGCTTGCACATCACTGGTCACGCCGTAAAACAACTAGCACTTTTAAGGTACCTAGTCGACCTCCTGCAACGGAAGTCTACCCCCGGTTAAACGTCTGTAAATATTCTGTTAATGTTTAACAACCTTTAACTAAATGTAAAACAAAAAAGTTCCAGTAGTTAC
Organism: Hemithea aestivaria; assembly: GCA_947507615.1. Lineage (NCBI taxonomy): Eukaryota > Metazoa > Arthropoda > Insecta > Lepidoptera > Geometridae > Hemithea > Hemithea aestivaria. The sequence continues at coordinate 4,367,569 of OX382343.1, forward strand.
TAGGGATACTTCAGCTTTCCAAAAATCTTCCAAAACCATGGTAAGCACCTGCACACTCAGTACTAACAAACTTACAATCCTATGCTACAAAATCACATGAAACCTAGACGACAAACGACAAGCTAGCTCGTCCCTTTGACAAAGTCGATGCCTTTGATAGAACATCCTTCTCTGTCAAACAAGCTATAAGCTATAGCTACAAGTCGGAAGCTGCTCAAAGAAATCGGCTCCCTTTAGCTTCTAGCTACAAAGTTAGTTTCTGTATTCCCCGTGGTTTGGTTTCGCAGAGCTTCACAGCCTTTGCTAGTGAAAATAGCAAAGTCTTCTTAAAATTGACACTTTTTGCTATCATAATATCTAAGGTACTGTAATTTTAATTAAGCAAATTTACAAAAAAAAATTTACTCAGTTGAAGTCTGTCAAACGGTTGCATTATGCAAAAGTAAGACGCAATATTGAATTTATAACTTGAAACCGCTCGACTGATTTCGAAAAAACTTAAATGACAGCAGAAGTATTACAGATAGATAGATGTCATAAATTATAACCCTATATATTAATATGGTACACAAAAGTTATAAAACAAACAATATCTAACATTTAATTATTAAATTTGAAAAAGTGTTACAATAATAACAATTAACACTTTGAAACGCAAAAGAATTTTCTAAATCAGTTCATGTCAATGTCCTTGAGTAATCGGTGAACAAAATTTTATTACATAAAAAGTTTTTGAATCTCTAGCGACCTGGGTTAGCTGTCCATCATTAACCAGAGAAAAGGATCACCGGGTTATCGAGATCAGAGGATAAATGAGATCAATCGCCTCCCCTGACCTGATGAAAATTAGTTCAAATGTCAGAAGTCAAATATGAGGGAGTGTTCATATACATTCCTAAATTATAGCCATGTTAATCACACTCCGCGGTGTTACCCGGGGCATTAAAATGTTTAATCCCGTGGTTTAAAAGTAGCTTCTATGCATAAAGCTACAAGTTTATTAAATAAGTATATCAAACAGCTCTATCGATGCAGCTGTTTATATCGAGAAGTGGTAATAAAAAAGACAATTCGTCACACAAAAAAAAAGTTTTAATTGATCATCAATACGCCAAAACCATTATTTTTGTTTTGATTGGTCACACATTAGTTATAGTACGTCACGTCTTATTTTAGTTTTTATTTGGACACACTGTAAATGTTTCCCAATTCGTCACCCCTTCAAAAATTTCTAACTAGTCACAAACGCAACCAAAACATTTCTCACCAAAAATACTAAGAGACCAGAAATCATGAAGAGAACCTTAATAAATATTTAATACCGTACATGATTATAATTAATGCTGCAACAGTATACCCCTGGCGCCGGTGGAATCAGTAAGCATCTACTATTCAGTGAATAATTCGGATGGTCATGAACAAATAGCCAGCTTTAATATGAATCGTGTTGTGGCTTCCGCAGACGTGAATTAAGTGGTGCTACTCAATTGTACTGAGTGTAATTAAATGCTTGGAGCTGTGGTGCTTCAGTGGTTTTCGGGCTCTAACCAACAATAATATAGGTACCTACTTAATATCATTTTAAAATCGTTACGTTATTTTGAATTAAGGACTTGCATATCTATAGGCCGCCCGTGGTAGCTTAAATCGCCTAGATTTAAACAGGCCTTAAATTTGGGCCTAGAGTAAGAAGTATTGTGTGTAGAATAATATTTAGAGTAATAGAATTTATACTAGGTCAAACTTAAATCGTCCTCCAGTAAAATAGGAATTATATTATATGAACGAGCTAGGGCACAGGATCCAAATTAAAAGTGGAGGGAGTATGGAGATACTCGCTCAGGGTCGTTCCTGGTGCAAAGAATGTCCATCGCCATACAACGCGGAAACGCAGGCACTTTTCCACTGGGAATGGTCCGGAGCGGTCTTTTTGACAACTTATAATATTAAATTTACGATAAATATACCTACTTGCTATTATAATTAATAACGTTATAATCTATTTAATATTGTATAAATGTTATAAGATCTAGCTTTGTTCTACGGATATAAAGTGGAATTATTTATTATATCCCTTCGCATCTGTCGTAAAAACAACTGAAATGTTGTAATAGAATAAAATACGGCCACTTTGGTTTCAAAAACTTTGTAAGTAGAGCTCTGCGGGTGTATTTTGAATACAAAATGCTTAAACTTGGTAGGGGGAGGCAAATGTACATTGCATGCGTAAGCTTATTGAGCAGCTGGGAGCCACATTTCAATACATTTTTAACCAGTTGCAAAAAATATTTATTTCGTATGTATGTTATTTGAATGGAATGTCATATAGGTCAAGCGCTATTCAGGCTTCCGTAGTATTGGTAAAGCCTTAACTTTCATCAACGATATCTTAAAAACTAATAAAGATATGTTAACCGCTATAGTTTTCCTGGAAATTTCATGATTGAAAGCATATTCTTGATTTTTTTCAGTTTTTTAAAGCCAGTAGTTTGGATTTTAAAGGGGGGCCCCAAAAAAAAGTTTTAAACTAGAATATCTTTCAAATGGACAACTAAATCGAAAAAGTTTAGCAACCCATCCCTCATTTTAAAATACCTATTCAATGATACCCCAAATTATGGGATCAGGCAGAAAAATAAATCATCCCCATCTTACATGTTCGAGAGGTACCCTAAATTAATTAATTTTAAATTATTTTCGTACCGAGAATTACAGCTTTCTAGGACTTATAGGGGTGATTCCTGAGAGACAAAATTTTACGTGTCTGGGGGAATAAACTACCCGTAACATAAAAATTCTACCCAAAGGTATTTTTTTCCTGTTAGTCTAAGGTTCAATCTACCTAATGCATGATAGACATCAGGTTATATTTAGCTGCAAGTATCTAAAAAAAAATGTAAAAGCCCTGAAATTTGATTACCGTGGGCTGTCCCTTACACATTTTCGGAACAAAATATATTTTTTACACTAATTTATAAAAGGAATTTAATTAATTCCTGTGATCTAAGCTGTAAAGGGTGAACTGTTATATGATCAAAAAAATACGCGAAGGCTGTACTCAGCGTAGTTTTAGAAAAAATAACAAATTTAGGTTTGTCCCCAGACAAAAAGTGATTCCCATGGCGCGCGACATAACTACCCACATTTCACAAACCACAATACTTAGAAGCTTGTACGCACGCTATTGGCTAACTTCGATTGCGCTCTAAACATAGTGAAGAGAGGCTCCTCCTCTCGTTGTTATAAACTGGATTTACGAAGGTGAAAAATTGATTACCGTGGTTTTGGTTCACTAGATCATTGATTACCTTTTCCATGTTTAAAAATATTTTTTTATCCATTACGGTTTTTTGACTAGGGTGTGCTGTTAGGAAAAGGGTATTGTCTATCATATATTTTATTATTTTTGGTCTATAATTATGGTATTTAAAAATATTGACGAAAAACTATACAATTTTGATTTCCATGGTATTGATTTTCATGGCATTTCACCACGGTGATCAATTTTCCTCTGAGTTTTCTTGCGCATTCTTTCATTTTTTACCCATATACAGCGAAGCCGCAGGTATGGAAGTGATTTTGATAGTTTATATTTATATATTCCATTATTTCAGATATTTTTTTATATTGTATACATCAGATTTTTTATATTGTACTATAGTAGACAGCCGCTCTGGCTTATGCGGCACCATTATATCCCCACATTAAAAAGTCGCTCAGCGAGCTCCATAGCTCGCTGAGCGACCATAGAGGGCTATACTCGGGGTTTCTCTACGTGATCAAATCAGGAATGAGGAGATCTGAAGATGAACCAAAGTCACTGACATATCTCCGCGGATCAGGAAGCTGGAGTGGTAATGGGCAGGCCACATAGCACTGATGGGGTCGAAAAGTGTTCAAGTGGCTACCACAGGCAAGCAAACCCAGTCCACCCACAAGTGTGGCAGACGACCTTATTTAGGTCGCTGAAAGACGCTTGAAGCAGGTCGCTTCCAACACCAGTGTTATATATGGAGGTCTAAAGGGGAGGTTTATGTTCAGCAGTAGACGTCTTATGGCTGAGATGATGTATGATGAAAAAATAAAACGAAACTATGGGCTGACTGCAACTTTCAGTCCCGATTAACCTAACTAATGATAAATGTACAATCTGATGACAGCTTCTGGAGTGAATCCTGTTAGTAACTGTGACTGAGAACTTGATTTCATATTCTAGGATATATATTCTTATATATATATATATATATTTTTTTTTTTTTTCTTTCTTTTTATCTGCAATCAGTCATTGGACTTTTAGCGGATGCGTTGTGCGTTCATTGCTTTCGAGAGGGCCCCCCACTGGAGGCGCTCGCTCATTAGAATCTCGCTTCTAGCTTCTGTATGTCACAGCGCCTCAGGCGCTTTGTGTAGCTGGCCTCGGTTAACTGCGCCGCCATCTCAATTCTTATATATATTCAATATTTTTACATTGTTTAAGACTGCAATACGTTGATTTTATTTAGTTTACATGATTATTATATAGAGAGCCAATATAGACCTTTTTTAATACTTTATGTTTGGTGTATATCTGTTTGGATCACCGTTTTAAATCATTTCTATTTTATATGATTAGTATGTAGATGTCAATATTTAAATAATAACATAGAATTCAAACAAAATAGTTTTAATTTTGATTACCATGCCACACTTTATTGATTCCCGTGGCACCAAAAATTTAAATTTAAATATCTTCTGAACAAAACAAGTTATAATGATGCCTATTTGATTGATGTGCTTATAATTATGGGAAATTTGATGTTTTACATGTAAAATGCAATAATACTTTGATTTAAAATCTGCCACGGAAATCACTTAAATACGCCCGATCTCAGGATTTACCCATAGATTCTCCGCAAAGCCGCGGACGGACAGACGGAGAGACGTAGGTACATACAGACAGACGGATAAAGCGAAACTAAAAGGTTTCCTATAAGACTACGGAAGCCGAAAAAGTACGTGTAAAAATAAGGTTGTTTTTCTTACAAACTTCCACATTTATAGTATTAGTAGGATATACCAACTAAAATAATAAAATGTTTAAAAAGTTACTCCTTTTTATTATTTATTAGATGTACGATACATGGTTTCTACAGTCAACTAAAAAGAGATGTATCCATGTTAGGCTTACAAAATGAAGTAAATTTACATTTGCCACAATGAACTACTCAGAACTACCCTTGGTTCGTGACATTTCTAGTAGCAATCAAACTTTATATTATCATCGACTCGTTTAATATGCAACAATGATGTATCCCACTACTTTTCCTTAGGTGATACATTAAAATGAATCGAATATAGTATAAGATTTGGTGGATACTGAAAATGTCACGAAGGGTAAATAATTTTTGCATACTAAAAGTTCCTTCATTTTGTAAGACTAACATGGATACATCTCTTTGTAGTTGACTGTACCTACTATGTAGGTACGTAATTGTATTACTGAATACTTAAAATGCTCCAAGTTTCGAAGTTGTCGAAGTTAGCAGGCCATCTGTCAGTCAGTCAGTCAAACTTCTTGGAAGTCTTGTTGGTTTGGTTTCCATTACTTCATCCTAGAGGATAAAGCGGCTAATTCATCAAATGTTTGGATGTAGAGCATTTATATGGGAGTCAACATATCTTCCCGGCGAGGCGGTTGATTTTAAGTTGAAATTTGAATAGATTAAGTTAATTTTTTTGTACATATTTTAGAAGAGTTTTAGTTATGTTGATTTAAAAAAAAAATAGAATATATTTATTATTGCTCCATATCTTCCCATAAGTTCCTTTATTTTTTTATTAAGTTTTTTTACCGGACTTAACAAAAGGAAAGGTTTAAAATTATTCGACAGAATTTTTATTTATGTATGTTCAACTATTTCGAAAACGCCTGTATCGATCTGGTTTTCTTATTGGATTTTCATTTTAAAGTCCAATTCAAATTTAATTAAAACATGGCGGTTCACACTACCTACTTACGTCACAGTTGCATTGTAACCAAAATCGGCCAGATTTTTTTGAAGATATGAATAAAAACGTGTGTCTTATCTTTGCTTTCAGTACTGCATGAATTTAGTTTTTTTTTTAATTTCGCTATCATAATCACATGAAGTCAATTTAATTTATTTTTTCATTCACTGAAAGTAACACGTCAATGTTTGTCATCTCCTACATAACACGTAGATTGCTCTAATCGCCCAGTCTGTTTTAAAGATATCGAAAAGTTCGCACAATAGGTACGAAGTTCGGAGATTACGAAAGCACTCAAATGTCATAAAGTAAGCCCGGCGCAAACTTCCAACTTAAACTTTAATATGAAATTATATTTGAAATAATATTTTAAATGGGATTGAAGAATATCGGGATCAGTAAGAGGATGTCTCCACGAGCGATAGAGAGAGAATACAAGTTTATTTTAAATATCTGAGATAACGTTTGGAGTATAATCTTACTATTAATATTATAAACGCGAAAGTTTGTAAGAATGTATGGGATGTCTGGATGGATGTTTGTTACTCTTTCACGCCTAAATATTTAATCCCATTGTAGCTGTACTTCGACCTTAAGACGTAACCAGTAACCATATACTTAACTATGTTCCGGTATATAACTATATCCCTTTTTTAAGGAGGGGAAAATGTCTTCGTACGTCCTTTCCGCCACGGGAGTAACGGAAGGGGGTGTGGGACTTGCACCCACTAAAAACCAAATCAGTCCACCGCCGAAATGGGGCAAGATGGTGTCGCGATACCATTCCCCATCTTGCCCCAAATATAACTATATCTCTAGGGATGTAACGATATCACGGCTTCTCAACTGCGTCACATAGATACTTTCATCGTACAACTAGTCAAAAAGATAAAAACCAGTAAGTCATACACAACGACGTAATATCAGCATGTCTCGTAAAGTATTTCCCTCAGGACACTTTCCTTTTACGACTCATATAAAATATTCTTCAGGACCCTTATATCGACCCCGGGATTAAGGTCCTTGGCATACAGCTAATACAATGAAGTGAAATATAATATTATGCAAAATATACCTTTACTTATATATTATTATAGTTAATACTATTTATTAAAAAATATACGTACTTAATGCTAATATGTATCTTTTAATTTTTGTATTCTACAAGTTAAGCCCTTTCATTTGATACCCATATTGAGGGGGTTGTGGAACAAAAAGTAATCCGCCATTTTGTAGCGGTGGCCATCTTGGATCGATTTCCACCAAAAATGGCTAAGAACAATCTCGACTAACTCTACAGCTTGCTCTACACAGACTCGCCAGACACGTCAAACTTATAACACTCCGTCGTTTTTGCGTCAGGGGTTTAAAAGAGTAGGAATGTGATTTACTGATGCATATTGGAGACTTAACTGCTGAAACTTGAATGATGAATTTGTTTACGCATGTAGTGGTCACGAATACACATTATAATGATTTAGACTAGCTTATGCTCGCGGCTTTGCCAGCGCAGCGTGACAAAATCCTTTCTCAGCGGAGGTCTACATCATAAAACCTATCAGTATTCCAAGTTTCAACCGAATCCTTTCAGTGGTTTGGGCTGTGCGTTGATAATCAGCCAGTCAGTCAATCAGTCACTCTTTCCTTTTTAACCCCCGACGCAAAAACGACGGGCTGTTATAAGTTTGACGTGTTTGTCTGTCTGTCTCTGTGTGTGTGTCTGTCTGTGGCATCGTTACTCCCGAACGGATGAACGGATTTTGATTTAGTTTTTTTGTTTGAAAAAGTAGAGCTAGTCGAGAGTGTTCTTAGCCATGTTTGGTGGAAATCGGTCCAAGATGGCCGCCGCTACAAAATGGCGGATTACTTTTTTCTTCCACGACCCCCCCAATATGGCTATCAAATAAAAAGACTTAACTAGTAGAATACAACGCACTATGATATATTTAAAATCCAAGATGGCCGCCACCAAAAAACCGCGAATTACATATTTTGAAAGCGTTGCATTGGGGTTTTTTTTAAAATTTTAATTTAATTCACTTGTTATATATTTAGACGTACAAACCTAATTTATTATTGTAATTCTATTCCAATAATATAAAACACACAGACAGAATGTATCACAACTACGTCACATCAAAGGTACGATCAATCAACCGAGCATTCGCCTATATTCATTTTTGGTTTTCTACATATTCCAGTTTGGTACATATTATACGAGTAAGATATTAGGAGATATACCGCTTATTCACCTATTTTGCGTGTTTAAAGCAAGTGGATCATAGTTCCAAATAGCACGTCTAGATTGAACGAAGTTTAACTGAAATCTAGAAATGACGAAGTTTTGATTGAAAATAATTGATGCCAAGTTTATTAATTGACGTAGCAGTAATACAAAACAAATCATTACATAACATAGTTTAGTCCAGGAAAAGCTGCGAGCGTAAACTAGCATCAAACTGGATAACCATTACCTATATTATTGCACAAGTGGACCCGCGCGCACTTAGTCGCGTTTAAGAGAAATATATCAGAGTTTTTCTACTAAATTATGCATTATGCATCTACATAATATAAACCTTCCTCTTGAATTACTCTATCTATTAATAACCGCATTAAAATCCGTTCGCGTGGTTTTTTTAAAGATATAAGCATAGGGCAGACAGACGCGGGAAGCAACTTTATTTTATACTATTTGTGATATTCTGTTACAGATTCTCACGGACACACTCGTGGTATCTAGTGTGATATTTTATCTCTATATTTTCTACATATTCGCATTTGGCAAAATATTCCGTGTATCGAAATATTGCCTCAGAATATTCTAATATTGAATCCCTTTTGGAGAGTACGCAAAAAATGTAATGGTAGTAAGTACGGTCGGGAAAAAAAGGACGCTTGGGGAATTCGCGTTTTTCTTCTGTCCTTGAGGTTTTTTGATTAAACTATTTTGTTTTTTGTTCTTGAGGGAAAGCAATTTTATTTTCTCATGTTTGGTGTCTCCAGAGATAAAATATATCGCGATACTGTACGTGTATTTATTTAGTTGCAGCAGTAGTTAAGAGATAACGCTGCCCATAATCAGAACCTACAGCGCTCCAAATGATTTCATAATGATTGAAAATCCTAGATGCACTTTTTTCAGACTCTAGAGCCCAGTAATTTCACTAGCTACAGTTACAGTGCCCTCCTACCGAAGCACAATAATGTTCGGACATCACTGCTCAGGCGGTAGAATGACTGCACTGTTGGGGTGCTCACCTAGTCGACCTCCTGCAAATGAAGTCTAACCCCGGTAAACGCTGAAGGATTGAGTTAAAATTTTGTGTAAAGACCATAACACAACATAAACATAAGACAATACTTGACACATAAGATAAATACTTTATTATTGAAAAATAATAATATTAAATGTCCAAGCGGCGGCTTTATCGCTAAAGAGCGATTTCTTCCAGACAACCAATGGAACGGGGAGGATTTATTTTAGCAGATAAAACCGCTGAATCCAGTTAGTAACAATTTTTTTCTATTTTTTGCAATCTGTACCTCATTTATCATTATCGCCGCCCTCGCTTCATTACTCACCTGAAAAAAGCTGAAAAGCGAGAGATCGTGGGTATTCATAACAGTAATTATTTTTATATGACGCGTCGTATTTTTTTTGGGTTATTTTTCCTCGAATTACGAATATGAATATCAGAGTTTTCTGTGTAAACCATCCCATTTACCATTTAAATTAAAAATGCGAAAGATGTGTGTTTTTTATGCAAGAGATGAATGAGACGAGCACAACGATCTCTGTTGTTTAAAAAAATAGTTTACTATTTATTGCTGGGGTATATTTGGCCCAACGTATAAGTATTGCCATTCAACGTGGCAATGCTGCCAGCATTCTGGGCACTCTGCCATCTGACAGTGGTTTGGAGCACTTGGATTTTCTGTAGATTGTCTTGTGGCCGATCTGTGGTTAATTAAAGTGTTCTCAACCGCTGTAGTAGCTGTAGTATTGTTTTTTTTTGTTTTTCTCAATAAAGGCATTTGTCATTGTTTACTATTAGTAGTTAGATAAGTTTGTGTGCGAGCGAACAGCCTTTTTAAAACTACAAATTTATTCGATTTAAGAATATTTTATTGAATTAAAATTAATGTTCGATTTATAGAACTTATAATATTAAACTTATTCAATTTGAGAACAAGATTTTATCTTAAAAATACGTCGAGCCAATTCGACTGTAAGAACTAAACTAAACTTTAATAATTAACAATATATAATGTTGACGCTAAAAACAAGGGTGGTCTCTATTAGACGTCCGGTACTCGGATTACATATATTAAACAAAGGAAATGCTTAATTCGCAATATTAACAAAGGTTTATTTAAAGTTACAATGTTGCAGAAATCAAATACTAAGGACCGGAGGTCGTACCGAAAACATAACTCCTCCCTCGTTAAGCGCGAAATTATCCTCAACAGAGTTTATGTTAGGATCATTTCGCGTAAGGCACTTATATTTAATAAGGATGAGGTACATAATAAGACTTAAGGATAACATAATGTATAAAACTATAGTCGCTAAGCTTACGCTATCTACATGAACACCACTGAAGGTTGGGTATACGTTTTCTTCTGGAATGCTGTTTATCTTCTGTGTCAGTTGTCTGATGTCATCTAGGTTTATATGTCTGATGTCGATGGGTCTGCTGCTGTTGGAGACGACGAACTGGTGTTTTAAATGGGGAAGGCTTATTTGCGGCGCTATCTGGTTAAGGTCGCTTCCCTGGAATCGTTGATGATGTAAACGGGTATTTCCAAGAAAAGCAATGCATTTTTCTTCAGTTTCTAGGATGTAGGAGCCATGTAAGACTTTATATGAGAAATTATTATCACAGGTCTCGTTTAGAATTGTTTCTTTCTTTGTATATACAATCCAGGTGTTGAATTTAATTCGTTGTACTTTGATATCGCCGACATCTACTGGTACAGCTTGGCAGTTTACTGGAGGTGTTAGTTTTATGAGCTGTTCTTCACAAACTTCTTCCGCAATTGGGGTGAGGTCATCTTCGGTGCAGATGTACTTGTTATCGCTTATATCGTTGCAGGGGCGTGTGGCAGGCAAGAAATTCAACCCATTCACCAAAAGGTAAGGGAATTTAGGAATGATTGCTATGGTTTTATTTAATGCGGTTTCAAAAATTGGAAAAGTATATAATTTAAAATAGTTGTATGTATAACCGTCTGTTAATGGAACCTCTAAAATGAATGTTATTCGGCTTTCTTTAATAAACACTTTAACTTTTATTAGTCTTTCTATTTTTACTAGTGTTGCTGTATTTATATTAAAAACTAAATTTTCCGTTTTTCCAATATTTTCTAAAATTGACAATAGTTCCGTAGTATTTAATATCGAATGGTGTAGTACAGAGACTTTACTAAATGCTAGAGCTGTTTCAAGTTCACTTAATGTAATATAGATCGAACGAAAGTTAATACTAAACATATTGAATGTCATAAGTACATTAGATGCATATAGGTGATCTGTTTCAAAGGATAACATTTTTGTAATTATTTCTTCCAAATTTCTTAATTTCGCGTTTATAATGTCAGCATTATATTGTAAGGCTTCTGTACTATTTACAAAGGTATCGATAGTTTTCGAAATTAGTGTCATCTTTTTATCTACAATCGTTTGTCTATCTTTAAGTTGTGTAATCAGAGAATTGTAATGTATGGCATCTTCGTGATCTAAATTTCCGGTTACAAGTTTAATTATAGAGCCCAAAGGATTGATTAAACCTCGTTTTCCTCGAATAGTAGGAAGTAAATGATTAATTTTATCTGTTACGATGTCTCGGAGATATTCAACTTGTTTTCGTAATCCCAAAAATTCTTCAGAGATGTTTTCCTTTTTGTCTAATAAATCGCTAAATTCTACATATTTAATTAAATTATATTCTAATGTGGACTTAATCCAACTTAGATCTAATACCTTAAAAATAGTCCAACTATCTTCTTCTCTATAAGCTTGTCCGATTCTAACTGGTAGAAGCCCCGGATTTCCTTCAACCTTTTGAATCTGAAGGCCCTGGCTTTGGACTACCAGCAGGAAGTACCTGTGGGGGACGTTTGATGTTTTTAATAGGTACTTTAGTGTCCCTATGTCCTATCTGTATGGGAACAATATTCCGTATTGTCTTTCCTTTTACTATAGCTTTTTGATAACGCGGCTTATCTTTGCTTTTTCGCTTATTTACTTCTTTTGTGAAAACTACTTGTTCTTCCGCTAAGCTTTCGCATTCTTCACCACCTCGCTTTTCCCTAACTTTCTTTTTATGTTCTAACATTTTTCCTGATAAGTACTTATACAAGTATTTTGTCCTATTTGCGTGGTCTTTCATAAGTTGTTGAGTGTAGAGTTTTTCAAAATTTGCGTCAAATGTTTGATTCGCGTCTGTATGGCCGAATACTACTTCAAAAGGTGTAAGTTCTGTTACAGTGTGTATAGTATTATTGTATGACATGATAGAGTAAGTCATAACAGATGCTGCGTCAGTACACTTTTGATTATATTTTGCCAATCTATAAATTTCTATTATAGTAGAATGAAATCTTTCTACAATACCAGTTGAATTTGGGTTATTAGGGGTAGTAATATGCAATTGGATCTTATACATGTCTGTCATTTCCTTTATCATTGCGTTATTGAACTCCGTTCCAGGATCACAACTAATTTTGGTCGGAACACCGTACATAGAGAAGTACTTAATAAGTGCTCTAACTACTTCGCCTGTGGATCTGTCACTAATTTCAATTGCTTGACCTAATTTGCTAAAAGCATCAACTAGGGTCAGATAATATTTTCCGTCTATTGTGAAAAGATCTATGAAAACTTCCTGAAAGGGGGCATTCTGTGTTTGGGTTAATTCAATTTTTGGTTTTAAGGGATGTCTATCGTATTTCATTTTTCTACATAATTCACATCCGTTAATTATAGCAGAAACAGTTTCAAGCATGTTATTCCAGTAATAAGTTCTTTTTAATCGCATTATTGTTTCTTTTATTCCTCTATGACAAGTTTTACCTTCATGATACTTTAAGATGACTGCCCTTTGTTCATTTTCGTCTTCTAGGTATATAACGCGTTTTCTACATTCCTGTATATTTACTGTTCCTGGTTTGAATAATTTAATTATTACGTTTGAAAAGTCTTTTCTATGTTGTTCTTTTTCGAAATATATGAAATATTTAATTTTTGGTCTGATATATTCTTTCAAAAATGTTTTGATTAAATTTTCATTATTTACTGGAAGGAAAACTTCTAGAACTTTTTGTTTGTCTCGCGATAGATTTTTCACTAGTATTTCGTTTTTGAACCATTCAAAAATTAAGATTTGGTTTGGTTTCGTATCTATAGCTTCGTCTAATATTGGGATACCAAAGGAGTCGGGTTCTACGTTAGAATGGATGGTATCTATACTACTTTCATCTCTTACTGGATATTGTGGTATGGATTCGGTTGATTCAGAATTGATTGTGATTGGTTTGTCAGAATCAGCAGTCGCGGTTCCTTCAGAGTCGGATATGGATACTGTGTCGAATGATTGTCTATTACCCCTAGATAGTGTTTCTACTCTATTATCTAGGTCTCTAAGATGTTCGCGGATTTGTTGATCTTGGTCGTCAATATTAACTTTCATAGATACGTCTTCGTTGTCGTTGTCGGAATCGAGAGCATTGAGTTGTATACGCGAAAGAGCGTCTGCGTTGCTATTTTGTTTTCCGCTTTTGTGAATTACTTCATATTGATATTCTTGTAATCTTAATCCCCATCGCGTAAGGCGAGTGTTTGGTTCTTTTAAATTTTGAATCCATTTTAATGGTGCATGGTCAGTGTAAATTTGAAATTTATTCCCATAGAGGTAAGGTCTAAAATGTCCTACCGCCCATACGATAGCTAATAGTTCACGTTCGATGGTACTATATTTCCTTTCTGTATTGCTCAACGTACGACTAGCATAAGCTATTGGTCTATCGTTTCCTACTGTTCCTTGGGATAGTACTGCACCAACGGCAACGTTAGATGCATCGGTTGTCAAAATAAATGGTTTTTCATAATCGGGATATTGAAGCAAAGGAGCAGATGTAAGGAGCTCTTTGCATTTTTCGAAAGCTTCTATATATTTTTGATCTATTATTATCTTGTTTCGTTTCTTAAGGCATGACGTCAAAGGTTGAGTCACTTTTGCAAAGTCTTTTATGAATTTTCGATAGTATCCTACTAGTCCTATAAAACTGCGGATTTCAGTTGCGGTCTTTGGTAGGGGGTAATTTAATACAGCGTCGATTTTTTCTGTATTAGGTTTAAGTCCGTCTTTAGTAATTGTATGTCCCAGGTAAAGTACTTCTTTTCTCAAAAATTCTGATTTATCTAACTGAATTTTCAAATTTGTCTGTCTCAGTCTGTCAAACACGAATCTGAGTTTTTGTACGTGTTCTTGTAAACTTTTGGAAAAAATTATTATGTCGTCTAGGTAAACTAGACAATGTATGCCCTGTAGTCCTCGCAAGATATTGTCCATTGCTCTTTGGAAAGTAGCGGGCGCGGTTTTTAAGCCGAATGGCATACGAAGAAATTCATAATGACCATATTGTGTACTGAAAGCTGTCTTTTGTCTGTCGTCCTGGTTTACTTCAATTTGATGATAACCAGATGCTAAATCAATTGTTGTGAAATAATTACATTTTCCTAATTTATCAAAAATGTCTGTTATATTCGGGAGAGGATATTTATCGTCATGAGTGACGTCATTGAGCCTTCTATAATCAATTACCATTCTATACTTCTTTTCGCCAGACATATCCATTTTCTTAGGTACAAGATGTACAGGGGCACTCCATGGTGAATAAGATTCCTGTATAACATTGTCCTTCAAAAGTTTATCTACCTGTCTTTTAATTTCAGCGGTTTGTTCAGGGGGTTGTCTATATGGTTTGAGGTATATAGGATCCTCATTTTTCGTCCTAATATGGTGTTTTACTTCATTCGTAAATGTGAGTGGTAGTTCGTTACAATAGAATATGTCCTTGTATTCTTTACACAATTCTGATATTGCCTTCTTTTCTTCCTCATTCATATGATCAAGACGTAGTTTTCCTAAATTCTGTTCTAACAATTCATCTATCTCTACATCTTTCATACTAACGCTTTCATCATTCATGTTGTTTACCTCACATTCATCTTGCTTATATTCCGTGACTTTAAATGGGGCTGTAATTGTTAATATCGCGTATGTATCTGTACTATTTTGAATTACTGTTGTTGCATAACCATTCACACAATTTACCAAAGCACAAGGCATTCTCACATTCTTTCCAAATTCTTTAAATTCTAATATTCCTTCTCCGGTATGTAAGTCTGTTGGCAATTTAACACGTTTTTCAGTGCGTGATGGTATTTCAATTTGATAGTTCAAATTTTTATGTACAATTGGAATTACCGTGTTGTTAGTTTTTAGTACATTTCGTTTCAAATCAATTAGGGCGCCTAGCTGTCGCAAAAGGTCGTCACCTATAACTCCGTCATAACGATTATCCACATCATACAAGTAGAATTTGTGGTATTCGTTGTTTTTAAAAGTCGGTAACAAGGGTATTTCAATTACTTCCGTATGTGCACTAGAAGAGTGTGTACTTACAACGGTAAAAGGTTCGTATTGTACTGCATGTGAAAAATATTCATAAGCTTTCTTTGGACTAATGAATGATCGCATGCTACCAGTATCGATCATAAAGTTTGCGTCTATTTCCGGTATATAGATGTAAGGCAATTTGAGATTCGGATCACAATTAATTTCTATTACTTCGGATGGTTTGCGCCTGTGCGCAGATGAAAATTTTGAATTTCATTAGCATCAGAAGTATTAGGTTTATCCTTACATTCATCATTGTTATCTTGTTTGAAAGATTCCGTTTGATATTCGCAATAATCGTCACTATTATAATATGCATCATAGTCCTCGTCTTCGTTAACATCATATTCATAATTATACGAAGGGTTGCATTCTAGTTCATTCAGTTTAAAACCGGGTTGTTGCGTTTTCATAGGGGGAGCTGTGCGCATAGAAACGTCTTGGGGTTGGTAGTTAGGTACAGAAGGTTTGTATCCTAATTGTGGGTTTACTGGATTTGGTGGACGTATTCCAAATTGTTGGGGACGCATTCCGAATTGTTGAGGATGTGTACCAAATTGGGGTTTATAGCCAAATTGGGGTCGATAGCCAAATTGCTGTTGGGGGCGAGAGCCAAATTGTTGGGGTCGCATATATTGACCTTGGGTATTAAACGGTGGTTTATAACCTGATTGTGGTTTATAACCAAAGGGTTGTGGTGGTTTTGGTTGATTTTGCATTTGATTTTGTGTTCCAAATTTAAATGTGT
Source organism: Hemithea aestivaria (assembly GCA_947507615.1). Taxonomy (NCBI): domain Eukaryota; kingdom Metazoa; phylum Arthropoda; class Insecta; order Lepidoptera; family Geometridae; genus Hemithea; species Hemithea aestivaria. Next base: position 4,383,991 of record OX382343.1, read on the forward strand.
TTGTAGGTGTATGAGGTTGTAGTTGAAACTGTGGTTGTGGTCTATTACTTGTGAGTCTATTATGTGCAACGTGTTGATTGTGGAAGTCTACTTCTTCCATAACTACGCTCAAGGCTTCCTCTAATGTTTTAGGTTTACTCAAGCGAACAACGCGTGCTATGTCTTCACTGAGATTATATAGAAATACACTCAACGATATATGGTTGTATATTGTGACTTTACTTTGCTTTAGGTTCGGATCAGATAATAGGTTAACTTTAGAAATTAAAGTGGACCTCACAGATTGTACCCTATTACAGAAGTCTAGGTATGATTCATTTGATCGGATCTTCATGGATTCTAGTTCTATTGCAATGCATTCTTCACTGCGTGGGTCACCAAAATGTTGCGTAAGAAGTTCTTTGAATTGATCCCAAGTACCTATTTCTTCGCGTTCACTAATTAACGCGGCGGCTTTATCCACTAGCTTACCCATAATGCTGTGCATGACATATGTATTTTGGGTGGCATTGCCTGCATATTTAGATATTATAAATTCGCATTGTCTTATGAAGAGACTTAACTGACGTTTATCTCCTCCAAATGAGGGAATTACCTTCAACATTTCGTTCGGAATAATAGTGATGGTTTCCCTTGGAGTAGCCATTTTCGAATTTTCCGATTACACTTACAATTTATATTTATAATTATTAGTAACTATATGCAATTACTTTATACTTAATTTATTTTATATTTAAACTTTTATTCTTATATCTATTTTTCGTTTATATTTTTAATTCACTTTTTCACTTTATTGCCCTTATTTTCACTTATTTTTCACTTATTTTCACTAGAAAGCCAAATAACACTTAAATGAGAGAGTTCTAATCTCAAGAAAGTAGAGAGGTAAGGAAGGTGAAAAGGTTTACTCACCAGCCAGCCAAAGTTAACGCCATTTCTCGTTCCAGCCTTATCGAATTTATTTGGTTCGCGGATCACTGATAGCGATGAATATACTCGCGGACAATAGATTTTATACTGCACTCGCGAATACCGTTTTCGCATGGAAGACAGTGATCCTGTCCTCAGCGCCAGATAAGTTTGTGTGCGAGCGAACAGCCTTTTTAAAACTACAAATTTATTCGATTTAAGAATATTTTATTGAATTAAAATTAATGTTCGATTTATAGAACTTATAATATTAAACTTATTCAATTTGAGAACAAGATTTTATCTTAAAAATACGTCGAGCCAATTCGACTGTAAGAACTAAACTAAACTTTAATAATTAACAATATATAATGTTGACGCTAAAAACAAGGGTGGTCTCTATTAGACGTCCGGTACTCGGATTACATATATTAAACAAAGGAAATGCTTAATTCGCAATATTAACAAAGGTTTATTTAAAGTTACAATGTTGCAGAAATCAAATACTAAGGACCGGAGGTCGTACCGAAAACATAACTAGTTTAAATCTTTTTTTTATATAATATGTTTACTTATAATTACATTCAAGACCTCCCCAAGTCCACATGTATTTATGTTGCGCGACCCCATTCAGATGGAATATTAAATTGATATTGATTTTTGTATGATAGTAAACTGTAACTAATTTTGAAAAGTTACATATCACATGTTGATGTTTATGAAGTTGGCTTTCTGATCCTGTGTGGTTGCAGGTGTTTTAAAAATAACTCTGTAAATGTGCCTCTGTAATGTAATTAGAATTATTAATAAAATATTGGTATTTATATTATGAAATATATTCAGATTATCATCATCATCATCATCCGCCTATGTTCATCCACTGCTGGACATAGGCCTCCCCCATGGCACGCCACTCAACTGGGTCCTCCGTCTTTCTCCTCCAGCCACTCCCAGCGACCCTCCGAATATCATCATTTCAGATATAAGCAGTGGCGGATTTACAGTCTAGGCCGCCCTAGGCCCCAGTCCATGTAATACCTGCACCTACGTCGTATATAACATATCTACTCCTACTTACTCCTTAAACAGTGGCGGATCCAGAATTTTTTTTCTTGTGAACAAGGTAGGTTTGTACATTTCAACGTTTACCTACAATTTGAATCTCTAAAATAGGAAATGTTATATCTCTGACAAGAACGTGTGCGTTAAACTCGTTCCGAATAGAATTAAATTTTAAAAACCTTGTAATGCGCGAGCAGCTTGCTGCGAGCGCCGAGAAAATTTTACGTTTCAGACTACAAAAGATGTGCAATCAGAGCCGGTTTTAACATTACCAGCGCTCTGGGCGAGATTTCTACGGCGCCCCCTAAAAAGCAATTCAAACCCATACTAAAAAGGAAAAAATTCCAGGATTTTTTTCTGGGCCGATTCCGATGGGCAAAATCATGGGCGTATCTAGAAAAAAAAACACCTTTCCAGCTTGCTGCGAGCTTCGAGAAAATTTTGAATTTTTCAGCACGAATGATGTGCGTTTAGCTTGCTCCGAGCGGCAAAGAAACTAAATAAGTATTCTTATTTATAAAAGCGCGAGCAGCTCGCTGCGAGCACCGAGAAAATTTTGAATTTTTCAGCACGAATGTTGTGCGTTTAGCTTGCTTCGAGCGGCAAAGAAACTAAATAAGTATTCTTATTTATAAAAGCGCGAGCAGCTCGCTGCGAGCGCTGAGAAAATTTAGTTATTTTACAGCACGAATGATGTGCCTTTAGCTAGCTTCGAGTGGCAAAGAAACTAAATGTCCTTATTTATAAAAGCGCAAGTAACTCGCTGCGAGCGCCGAAAAAAATTTGAATTTTTCAGCACGAATAATGTGCGTTTATCTTATTTCGAATGGCAAAGAAAGTAAAATTTCTTATTTATAAAAGCGCGAGCAGCTCGCTGCGAGCGCCGAGAAAATTTTGAATTTTTCAGCACGAATGATGTGCGTTTATCTTCCTTCGAGTGGCAAAGAAACTAAATGTTCTTATAAAAGCGCGAGCAGCTTGCTACGAGCACCGAGAATATTGAATTTTTCAGAACGAATGGGGCGCCACGGGCGACCCATTATAGAGCCTGTGGCCCCCTTTTATCCGGCGCCCTCGGCGGTCGCCCAACCGCGCCCCACCCTAACGCCGGTACTGTGTGCAATGAGCTCGTTCTGAGTGGTGAGCAAAAGACATAATATTCTATTAATAATTGCGCGAGCAGCTAGCTGCGAGTGCCGAGAAAATTTTATATTTCAGGCTACAAAAGATGTGTTCTGAGCGGTGAGAAAATAAATATTCTTATTATATAGCAGAGCCGCCGAGAAAAACCCATGGCCCCTTGAAGCCTTTAAAATATTTACGTACTTTTAGTTATTTCTTGTCATCAGTGATTTTTTTGTCACGATTGGCCGCCCTAGGCCCGGGCCTACTGGGCCTTAGGGCAAATCCGCCACTGGATATAAGTAATATATTGCAAATATATAATTTTAAGCTAAGAAAAAATGCCTGTATACCTGTAATCTTCCAAGATCCCTGGGGAGTGATACATCAATATCGGATAAATGTCGTATAATCCCGGCTAATCCCTGTTCTGGAACCAACTCGGCACAAATTGTGCTGTCCCTTCGACGGCAAAAAAGGTGATTACATCGCTTGTATACTTCATGACAAAACTTTAGAGCTAAGGCTCTAAATTATAATAAATTTTATGCGTGTGTATATTTGTTACCTCTTTACGTCTAAACGACTGAACCGAATTCGCTAATGTGTTCTTATACGAATAGATACTGTACATAATAATATTATTGTATAAAAATTAATATAAGTAATATTTTTGAAAAAAAGTACTCTATTACAAAAGTATAATATTATTATGTTTACTTTTGTAATTAGGTACTTTTTTTTTTCAGCCGTAATAAAAATGCGTGTCCAGCAGTTATTCCTTCTCAGAAGTAGGCAATGTGTTATAATTTCAGAGTCGATTTTGGGTCTTGCATATAACTTCATCTCAAATGGTTCATCCGATTCGGCGTAAAGAGAAAAACAACTTACCCATATCTAAACTTTTGCATTTATGATATTAGTAAGTAAAAGTACGAGTATGATATAGTAGACATAAAAGATTGAATAAATAGTATTTTTTTATTCATTTCAATAAGTATCCTAATGTCTATTAGTTTTTGCAAGTGACTGTACACCTGATTGACCGTTTCAACAGGGGCAGCCATACAGTTTCAGTAAGCTGGCGATTTGGGCACACACCTAATAAGAATCGGAGCTGAATCGGGCTCGAATCGGATAAAGGACTCTTTTATACCTTACCTATTTACGTACGGATTTACTCGTTGATTGTTCTCTGGGAATTTTTGGTCGACTTTTATTGTTAACCGACGTTAAAATAAGGAGTTTTTCGATATTATTATATTTTTGATGATAAACAAGACGAGCAAGACGCGCTGCAAGAGATAACGCTGCGTCGTCATTACAATACCACTCAGGATTTCACAATGATGTAAAATTCGAGGTCCACTGCACCAACGCTTCTCCCTCAAGAGTTATAAGATGTTAAGAGTCTTTAGCTCAGTAATTTCACTATCTACAGTGCTCTCCTACCGAAGCACAGTAATTTTTGATTGCTCAGGCGGTAGAATAACTGGCACTGTTGGGGTACTCACCTAGTTCACCGACCTACCGAGTATTTAGTCGACTTCCTGCAGGGCTATTCCCTTAGCCGTCCGGAAACCGAACTGGAGACCGAATTGTCAAAAATATATGAAATTACGTATGACGTCTTTTTAAATCGATACGCCGTAATACGTCATTGGATACATTTTTGACAATTCGGTCGTCGATTCGGTTCCCTAACGGATAAGTGAATAGCCCTGCAGCAAAGGAACTCTACTCACAGTAACTGTAATTGACATGCCGCGAAATTGCAACGTCGTCGCGATTCTCACTCTCACTTTCGGGTTAAAGAAATTTTCGGGTTAACGAAATCACTTTCGCTGAAGAATCGTTCTGCCGTCAATAGCATAAACACAGTAAGTCGGAGTTTTGTAAAAAATTAGTTAGATAATATTGCCGTGATCACGAAAACGAGATCTACACCGTTGTCATCCAATGCTGGATAGGCCTTATTTTTGTAGATTAGAACCCAAAACACGCATTCATATAGAAACAGGGACGTGTGTGTATGAATAAACCATCAATGTTGGAACACTGTCACAGTAAATCTTGGGGTTTGATACAAATGTGCAAAATTACATGAGCTTTAAGAATTGGGAGGCGAGTGAAGACTGTGTGCTTATCCAATGGTACAGTGTGGTATCTTGTTCAGTTTCTTGAAATGTGATTAGAACAAAAAATATGCTAAGTAAAATATGCTATGCTATAATAAAATATGCTATCTTACTAATACTACAAACGTGAAAGTTTGTAAGAATGTATGGATGTCTGGACGTATGTTTGTTACTCTTTCATGCCTAAACGGGTGGACCGATTGCAGCGGGTACGCCGAAGCACTCTTCCGCTGTTTATTATACTCAATTTTTGACCCAGGAAAAATGCTTTACGCATCATCACCCCACCCCGGGGGGCGCGGGGCGGTATGTGGAACTCCCCCGCCGAAGATGGGCGCGGCGGGGATACCCACTAAAAAACCGGGGGGTGTTCCTGCGGGACGCCATAATGCCGGGGCAGCGGGTACGCAGAAGCACTCATCCGCGGTTTATTAAACCCCTGGTTTAACAGATATCCTACTTCTACTTACTATCTACTATCACACGGGCTCCTACAGCCACGACTCCTCTCTTTTCGCACAGCCTCTGAAATGTGACCAGGCAGGTACCATCTTACTGCGACACAGTCTCAGAATTTAGTGACGCGTACGTGGAAAGACGAACGTGACTATTGTGCCCTTTCAAGGTACAACCACTATATAATAATAGTAGAAGTAGTTTCATTAAACAGAAATGAAGCAGTCGTAAGTCCAATTGTCGTCGTGTATAAAGACACATACATGCCTGCGGTGTGGAATTTATTTATTTATTGAGATACATTATTTACCAGACAATACCAAAACATGGTCCTAATTCTAATTAGTAATAAGCTTAATCTAGAAATTGCCCAAAAACAAATGAATACGGCTAGGTATAGTCCAGTAAAAGAAGAAATGTGGATCGAAAAGTCGAAAGCAGAAAAACTAACTTAGTAACTTTGTTTGGACTAGTTAGGAGATAAACATACTAAAAGTCCCCACCCCTCCGAGGTGAGCCCGAGGGGGGGGAGGCCGAAGAAGGTCCCATTTTTAGGTTTTTTGCTTATATGTCAAAAACTGTGCGTTGTACGATATTTTGTTCTGCTACATTATTAAACCTCATAAAGTTTTCTACAACTTCGGCCTTGACACTTTTTATCTATTTCCAATCGTCAGTAAAAAAAATCTTACAAATAAAATTTGACCAACTTCTGGTTGTCGTATCATAATGAAACTTTGCAAATGTCTAGAAATCTGATGACAATTTAATAATCTGGTACTACTGAGCTGATGTGATGATGGAGCCAGGAGGTGTCTACTGAAACTCATCAATGGCTATTAGTAAAACCGGCGAGTTTAGGCTCATTACATTCGGATTGAAGAATACGCTCTACTTCGTCGACCGTAGTGTCATAGTAAAGTAGCGTGTGCCGAGTCATCAATCAAGATAACTTATTTTAGATAACTTATTTAAGAGATGGATACATTAAACGAAGCACCTCAAGGACATCCTGAGGCAAATGGCGGATTCCTAGTTTCAGAGGCTGATTTTCTTGATGAAATCTGATAGCTTTGTTTACCATATTTTCTATGGGAAAAGTATAGTTAAGGTACTTATAAAAAAAATTCAACTACAAGCGAACAAAGTACACAAGGATGAGTACAATGTATAAAATATGTATGTATATACACATAATATGTACCTTATACCTCCAGTAATTTCTAGGACACTAATATAGTTACGGTATGATTATTTTACCAGTGTAGGATATAACCTTAATTTTCTCCATCGAAATTCCACATCAGCAATTTTCCCCATGGGCCCAGCAAGAATAGAGTGCGAACAAAAACAGTAAACACACGAACTCCAATAACACTAAAAGGTTCCTCTAATAACAATAACATTCCAAACTCAGGCTCCCCTCTATTACTTTATTGCTCTAACTAAGATGCTCATTCCATATACGTGTAGGTACACATATTCTTTCTTTATATTTTTATGTATCTTTGAGACCAAAAGTTAACAGAATAGACTTCAAACTCAAATTAACTATACGTGTAATAATAATATTAAGGTCCATAATAATAGATCTCTTCAGGCAACCAGCTTAGCATGGAGTGTTTGATTTAAAGTGTTGGATCTAGTTTTGTAGAGATTTGTATCTCTATGTTTATTACATAAGACATTATCTTATTATAGAGGTTTCCGAATGGGCGGTAGAGTCTTATGGTGGCATTTCACATCGCTATTTATATAATTTGTGTTTTTAATATATTTTCGCTTTAATTATTGTATTGAATCATATACTTCAGAGATACGCCAAGCATTGCCCTCTCCATTGCTCGCTGAGCGACTTTAATTTTGTAACTAGACCAATCGTGAGTAGGAGTGTTCGTAATCGTGAGTATCCACGTTGAAGAAGATGACCTGAAGAAGATGGCTGGTAGAGACTGGATAAGAAGAGCAGAGGAACGGGCTCAGTGGCGCGTATTAGGAGAGGCCTATGTCCAGCAGTGGACGAGTACGGGCTGATGATGATTTGTGTTGGAGTTCCATTAACGACGTTGAGAACTGGCAAATAAAGACGAATAGAGCCACTTTACATCATATTGGCGAATAGGGTGCGGGCGATGTCAAGTACCACTAACAAAATTATAATTGTAAAATTGACGTATAAAAGTAGTCCATTGTGACTTGTGGTCTATTTGAATAAAATACATTTTGAAATTGATTTGATCCAAAATAGTTTCTGTGATTTTGTTACCATTTCTTTCAAAACTTTTAGTACAACAGTTAATTTTAAATCGACATGTTTAACTGTGAAGAACCAACCCTATTAAGTAAATCTATACAAAGAGGTATTAAATGCCTTCAAAATTCTCTCAAAGCATCAGAGAAAAGCCTCCATCAAACACGTAATAAGAGCCACAAGCCGACTAAGAAGTGCTCGGGGGGTGTTCGCACTCTCTAATGCTAACTAATAAAACTAATTAAGCCGTTGCTTGAAGAGAATTAACTTGTCTTGTGTTTTGTTGGAAGAAATAACGTATTTTTGTAAAATAACTAGCTGAGTCGAACGCTTTCACTCGCTGAATAAAATTCTATTATACTTTCACATCATTTGTTTAGCCATGTGAATTTAATTTTCTCCATTTTCTGCACTGTTGTCTGGAAGAGTTCGCTATTAGCAAATACCACCGACCACCATGCCAATTGTAACACTTAATTTTTTATATTGTTTTAGTTCTTAAGTTCATTTTTGTACATTTTTTGTGTTCCAATAAAGTGTTATCTCTATCGATCTATCTCTAGGCCGCCCCCACTTTAGGCGACAGCGACTCTCGACGACATCTCGACTCTCGTCTACACCTCGGCGTTTCGTCACGACTATCCGGCGACTCTCCAGCGAATGGCATGTATCGCCGAGTGGTCGCTGCGACATCCGTGTTTTTGAAGGCACGTAAAACTGTGGGTCCCGGCTGTTTTCTATAAGATTAGTAGGAGGCAGTCGTCAGGTCATGTTGCAGACCCTATAGTTATCTCGGTAACCTGAAACTGCAACATATAGGTTAGCCACACAACCTATACCTAAATTGTGATTTGACTCTGACAGGGTAAGTAGGGTAACCTGTTCTGTTGGAGTATAAACCCATATTATTATTATCACGACGTTGAAGTCAGCACTCTCCGACGACTTTCGTCACCCACTCGAGAATCTCTGTCGCCTAATGGTCCTTAGGCGTGAAGAATAGTGAGTGAGATGTAGTGGTACACCTCTATTGGAGAGGCCGAATGGGGAAGTAGGTACCTTTGCCAGTTGTAAAGCAGTAACGTAATGAATTTATTTCGAATCTGATTAACAAATTTAGCCTATAGCATGTGATGTTTCATTTAAAAATCGGTAGTTTAGAGGTACCTTTTTTTGACCCCAGGAAAAGTGCATTACGCATCACCACGTCTGGGAGTGCGGGGCGGTATGTGGGACTCCCCCGTCGAAGATGTGCGCGGCGGGGATACCCACTAAAAACCTGGTGGTGTTCCTGCGGGACGCCATAATGCCGGCAGCGGTTACGCCGAAGCACTCATCCGCGGCTCTATCCAGAATTTAGAGGTACCTTTAAGTCTCCGATAAAAATATAATCAACTTTATGAACCTAAGTACGCCTGCATTTTATCTTCAACAATAAAAAAATACACCATACATGAAAAGTTTACGACGATGCTTTATGCGACGATAAAACTTTACGTGTTTTATTCAGGACATTAACACGTGAACTGGGTGTTACTTTAACTGTTTCACACTTAGGTCTTAGCTACTTTTGTAGTCTATTTAGGCTTTGTTAGCCTCTATTGCTGCTCGCCTGGAAAAGTACCACATCTTTGACTGCAGTTATGCATGGTGCATGGCAAAGCGTAGTGCCATCTAAAATTTAGTATTTATAATTCTAGGTGACAGGTGGATCTATGCCTGATAAGGATAATCATGATACTCACTATTGAGCCCATAGGCGTAGTAATAGTTTCTATTCTTTGCGATAGAAGGGAAAGTTTCTCAATGCAAGAACCCATTTTTTTTAACCCAGGATAAATGCGTGCAGTGAACTAAGTGAGTTTAACCATCTTTCTGCGACTTTTGAAAAAATGAACCGTTGCGTTGGTGCAGTAAAAATAGAATTTTGAAATTTTGACATTATTGTGAAATCCTTAGTGGCACTGTGAGCAGTGTTAACTCTTACCATCAGAAGAGCATCTTGCTCATTTTCTTACTTCTTCGAATAAAAACCTTTAAATATTTAAAGTGCTAATAGAAGCTAAAACCTTCCCAACTAATATCTTATTAATTGAAACCTTAACAACACAATAAAGGTAAAATAGGTCAAGTAAGAACACGTAACAACTTTTTAAGTGGCCAAGTCAATCAAAGTTTTCAGCTTGTTACTTCTTGTTCAAGAAAAACGAGCCTAAAGTTTCATGAAAAATAAACGAGCTTGTATCTTTTACGTAACGAAAAATATGCACAAGGACAAACAAAATGGACTAGATGTCGGTTATTTTTAAAATACCAGCAACGCCGCAGGATCAGGCAACTGACATCATAAACAACAAGTGATGTGTGACTTTTGATAAATTTTACTTTCGTAAGATAAGTAGGTAAGAGTTTTAATTACATAAAATATGCCTGCATTATAAATTTTATATGAACCAACGCACAATCCAGACAATTAACTGTAATTGTTTTTTTTTGTTGTGTTTTCTTAGGAAATACTTCCACTCGCCTTACTGGTGGTAGGCTTCGGCCGTGGGTAGTTACCGCTCTTACCACGCACTGGACAAATCTGTGTCGCCAAGCAGTCCTTATGATCGTATTCGGGTATGATGTTGAGGGAAGCCAGGGAGGGATTTATAACGTCTTCTAGGTTTAGTCTCCTACCATTTAACTTAGTACCGAGATCGTGGTATAAGCATAACTTATATTTACAAAAGAAAAGTATATAAGTATTATATCCGTTATCCTAACCACCATATTACAAGCATTAAGTTGCTTAGTTTGGGGTTAGGTGGCGCTGTGTTAAACGTCCTGAAATATTTATTATTTATTTATTTATTAATAATTAATACAAAAAACTGTTTTCTTTATTTTTTCATATTATCCTAAAGTAGAAGGCATTTTAACAGACACATTGTGTATTATCATCTACTCTACAATCGCAAAGCACAATAACTGGATACAACAATTGCGAAGTTCCTAAAACTTCACCTACAGAGTCTCGAGCGTATTCTGTTTACAACGTTGAAACCACCGAACAAATAGGTAAGGAGAATAGTCTAGATAAGCCTTCTAAAACACCTATAATATTAATCACTTGATCACTCAGTCGCTCGTCGTATGTTTCTCTGAATTTGCGACGCCAGTTTCTATACAAATGTGACATATTTTGTCATTTGCAGCGATTGACAAGAAGATGATGTTGATGTTGGTCGAAAGATAATTATGACTGTGAATTATCCCATACATGTTCGGTAAGGGCCTGAAGCTCAGTACCCTCGTATTGAAGGCCATAGCGCCATCATCATCAGCCGTAGGACGTCCACTGTTAAGCGTAGGCCTCCATCTTACACCACCACTCACAGTTGCATGTACATGGATGGGGTCGGGGTTGGTTTTATAATGTTTTTGTAACTAATATCATAATAATTACGCAATAAGTTCCGATTAATAAAATTAACATGATCTTGACTAAACCGTCGATCACGAGGGAGGACGGCATACACTCTTCCAGTCCTTGGCAAAAGGCCGATGTACCATTTTAAACAATCCATGGTTAAAACAGATATGGTTGTAAACAGTAACTGTTTTAACTCGGAGTGTAAACTGCAGTTACTTAATGCGGTTACAGCGTAACTCTGTACATTGTTGTTTTATCGTGGTAGTTTACTTCAGCTGGGTTTATTTCAGTCTGCCATCCAGGGCCATCCTGATTAGCTGCGAGGATAGTGTGAATAAATTTTAGGCTATTTTACAAGCTTTTATTTACTTTCACCTGTCTGTCTGTCGATCTGTCTGTTTGTCTGTAATCAAATCTTACAAGTTTAATTTGATCTACTTCCCGGTTTCTGATTTAGCTGAAATTTTGCATGCATGTATAAATCGGATGACAATGCAATAGTATTATGACATGGAGCTGATCTGATGATGGAGCTGGAAGGCCATAGGAACTCCGTGATTAAACGATGTAACCCCATCGAGTTTGGGCACATTTAATTCGTCTGGACGAGTACTTTGGTGCTAGATGGTAATAATAATAAAAGCTTGTCTTTTAAAAAGTTTTTTTAAAAATTTCACTTGTTCAGACTGATCATCTATTGTAGCAGTCGCTGCAACTGGGATTGGCAACATTCATGAACTAGCTGTTAATGGTGCAGCTTGCCAATTCAATGTCTGTCAACGTAACTGCATAAATATATAGGTATGAAACATCTAGTTGCCACTAAGTTACTAGTTCAGTAATAGTTGCTGCAATAATTATAGTTGCTGGGTCTGAAAAACTTAAGTGTCAAGAGAGAAATAACTAGAAAAGTACGTATTTTAATTCATTACAAGCTGTACCTGCGTTTTTACCTTCTAAAAATAAGTATATTAGTTATTCTTACCAATGTCAATCTAATCACTAAATATCGTGCCGGAACAGTCACTTTTACTATGTCTAACTTAACCAGATTTATGGTCTTACGCGTCCAAATTGAGATCAAATAGACTAGCTACTGGGCGGCTATCAGGTGTTCATAATATTATCTTACTAATATTATAAACGTGAAAGTTTGTAAGAATGGATGTCTGGATGTTTGCCACTCTTTCACGCCTAAACGGGTACACCGATTGAGCTGAAATTTTGTATAGACATAGCTTAGACCCTGGAATAACACATAGGCTACATAAGTACTGCGGGTAAAACCCCTGGGCGGAGCTAGTATTATATACGTGAAAGTTTGTTAGAATGTATGGATGTATCTTTGTTACTTTTTCACGCCTAAACGGGTGGACCGATTGAGTTGAAATTTGGTATAGTTATAGAGATAGCTTAGACCCTTGAATAAAACAAAGGCTACTGAACAGCGGGAAAAACCGCTGGGCGCAGCTAGTATATAATTCCAAATGAATGAACCACAGAGTCCCAAATGATGAAACCCATAAGTCAAATTTAAATCCAACACCGGCAAAAGATATGAAATAAAATGTCAATTTTAAAATATATTATCACACTTGAATACAACTCAGCAAATACAAACCTTCTGAACCTTATCACACTAGATTTAAGGTTGAAATTTGTGTGAAGGTTGCACACTTCGCTTGAGTCGAGGTCCGGGGCAAGTGGCCCTCGACATCATCCTCATTACTGGCGCTTACATCAGGTCGGACTGGGAGGGACTTAGATGTGCAAGTTTCATGAAATGAAATGAAATGAGATTTATTTGTCATGAATTTTGGTACAATATGATCTTAATATACGTACTACTTTCCTGTTCCGACAAAATTCTTGATATCCGACAAATAATTGGGCTTTATACTCCAACAGAACAGGTTACCCTACTTACACTGTCAGAGTCAAATCACAAATTGTAGGTCGTGTGGCCAACCTATATGTTGCAGTTTCAGGTCGCCGAGATTCCTACAAGGCCTGCAACATGACCTAACGACTGCCTCCTACATATCTTATATAAGAAACAGCCGGGACCCACAGTTTTACGTGCCTTCCGAAACATGGTAGCGTCCAGACGAAAATCTTTGCCACACTGAGATTTGAACCCAGGACCTCCGGCTTACAAGTCGGAGTTGTATGACCACTGGGCCACGGGACAAAATGGAATAACTAAGAGTTGTGAGCTGCTTCTTTTTAGGCGACAGATGAACTTTTAGTCGACAGATGAATTTAATAAATTATGTGTTTTCACATCCTAGAAAACCGATTTTTTTCGAAAAACTGATTTTTTGCGTGTGTGCGTGTGTGCGTGTGCGCGTGTGCGCGTGTGCGCGTGTGCGCGTGTGCGCGTGTGCGCGTGTGCGCGTGATCGCGTGTGCGCGCGTGCGCGCGTGCCTGCGTGCGTGTGTCTGTCTGTGGCATCGTAGCTCCCGAATGGATGAACGAATTTTGATATAGTTTTTTTTGTTTGAAAGTAGAGTTTGTCGAGAGTGTTCTTAGCTATGTTTGGTGGAAATCGGTCCAAAATGGCCGGCGCTAAAAAATGGCGGATTACTTTTTTTCTCCACGGCCCCATCAATATGGGTATCAAATGAAAGGGCTTAATAAGTAGAATACAACGCACTATAATAAATTTAAAATCCAAGATGGCCGCCACCAAAAAATGGTGAATTACATATTGCGTTGGGGGTTTTTTAAATGTTTAATTTAATTCACTTACTTGTTCTTCAAAGCTTTTCTTAATGGCTCTGCTATTGACAAAAAGTGATAACATGGTGGGCGTTCGGACGGATTTTAACATACGTACTTCAATAGAAGGTACCTACAATATTCGTAGGCTTTTTATGTCGTCACTGATTATTCGGAGATACTTGTATCACGGTAAAGATATTATCTCTTTACCGTGCTTGTATTTTAATTGTTTTAAATAGAAATAAATCGGTATCAGTACCTAAGTTGTTTTCAAGTTTCAAGGTACGATTTAAAAAGAGACCACCCTCAATACTCCTAATTATTGTAACACATAGGCTTCTATTCAACTGGTATATCCGCGGAAATTTCCTAATTTACATATATAAATGATACCAAAAACGCTTCGCCAGGGGGCGCCACCCAATCTAAACGTACTTTGAAGAGCTTCTGTGTTTATGTTAAAAAAAAAACAAATTTAAAAGTTTTTAAGCCGCACCCCTGGGTCTAAATTCTAAATCCATCCCTGATCACTGCCCTGAGGCTTTTGGATGCTCAAGTGTCCTCAGCTGTTCTCATTAATAAGAAACGTATTCGGTATAAAGTTACCGCGACTAATTAAAGGGGGCTTGAAAAATACGTTTTGTTGAAGGGTTCTGGGGGAATAAGTAACCAGGCGCCCTTGTCGTTTGCTAAATTATTTTCTTAGGCGTAATTGAGTTTGTTTGCAAGAAATTTTGGACGATTCTTGGATATATTCATAGCATTTTTTATGCAAAGCAGAAGACGAGCAAGACGCTCTCCTGATGGAAAGAGACAACGATGCCCATATACCTACAGGGTGACTGGTAAATCACTTAGAACCTTAAAACAGGGTACTCAGTAAACACTATTCTCGTTCGAAATATATAATAAAAATAGGTATGTATTTATCTTATTTAATTTTTTTAATGCAAAGAAGTAAGAAGACCAGCTAAACGCCTTCCTACTAGGGATAAAGCTGCCCATATTATCAGTACAGTGTAAGGATTTCACAATGATGTCAAATTCTAGGTGCACTGCGCCAACGCTTCTTAATCAAGAGTTAATGTCAAGACTCTTGTAATTTAAATTATTACGGTTCTTACTGAACAAGCGTGCTACAACTTCGACTGCATCGTCACTTACCAACAGGTGAGATTGCGGTCAATCGCTTGTTTAGTCTGCTATAAAAAAAAAAAAATGTTTGTGCCATGTTATTTCACTAGCTACAGTGCCCTTCTACTATAGCACAGTAATGTTTGTACACATCTCTGCTCAGGCGGTAAGAATAACTGACCCTGTTTTGGTACCCTTTATTTTATTTTTGACCCTGGAAAAATGCTTTACGCATCATCACCCCACGCCGGGGAGCGCGAGCCGGTATGTGGGACTCCCCTGCCGAAGATGGGCGTGGCGGGGATACCCACTATAAACCTGGGGGTATTCCTGCGGGACGCCATAATACCGGGGCAGCGGGTACGCCGAAGAACTCATTTGCGGCCACTGGTTTGGTACCCACTCCAACAGTAGTGGTAGTTATAATTTCAAAATTAAACACAGTATTTTAATTAAGTAAATTAATATTTAAAGCATGACGTGTGTAACGTAAATAAACATACTAATTGAAAATGTAATTAATATTCATATGAAAATTAAATCGAACATTTCAATAATTATAACTGAAAAATTAACTTTAAACAATACAGTTATAATCCAACTTTTATACTAATATTATAAATGCGAAAGTCTGTCTGTCTGTTACCTCTTCACACCTTAACCATTGAATCAATTTAGATGAAATTTGGAATATCTCAATTGTAAGTCAAGTATCGGATAGTTTTTATCCCATTTTTATACCATGGGATTCAAACTGTGCTTTTGTTAGGACGTCAGTTATAATTACATTTATTTTATTTTTTTTTAGCCTTTTGATGATCTCGCGTCACCTTAAGCGAAGATGCGGCCCTAGATGTTAGCAGACTAAGCCTAGAAGGCGGGATAAACTTCACTGAACATAATGACGGAACACCATGTTCCGGTGCCATATTTGTACTTTTTTTTGATTTCGCCGGGAAAAAATGGTAATGGTCATGTGGTCCGACCGCTTAGTTCGATCAATCGTACTTGAACTTTTATTTCCCGTTGGTTGAAAAAATGTTTTACGCATGGGTATGCGTAAAGCACATAACCCTCCCATACCCCCGTATGAGAGGGTTCTCATACGGGGGTATGGGAGGGTTATGTGGGACTCCCCGTGCAGAGCGACTGCACGGGTATACCCACTATCTATCTAACTTTAACGGGGGCTGGCAAATGAACCAGCAACTCGTGGACCCATTGGGATCTATTGTGTTTACCCCTACCTTATCGTTCCCTACTCATGGAAGAAGTGGGTTATTAAGGCAGTGGTCCCACTTAGAGGAAGAAACCTATACTCCTCTGGTTTGGGAAATGCAATCCCAAGGAGCCTTATCAAAACAATCCGGCGGCACTCCCGCATCGTCTTTGTGACGGAGGACTGGAAATCGGCAGAGCCTTGCATCCAGTCCCGCCACATTTGTACATAGTATTTGTATTGGAAAACACTCACGGATAATTTCCAAAACCACAGGCCACCATACATGTAACCACATATCACATAAGCTATTATTAAGCGGGTAAAACCGCTGTCAACTAGTTACTAGTAACTCTATAATTATAATTGAAACCACACTCGTATTACCAATACTGCCTTCGTTTCAATATCGACCATTCCCTTAATATTTAATTGGCCATCCTATTCGCTGGTAGGTACACGTGGCTTATAACAGTTAAGGTTTCTTTTAACTGACTTTGAAACAAGAGAGGTACCTATTATACCCTCCTTTTTTAGCCCGCCCCACGTTGGGCAATAGTGACAACAACTCCTATAGCAACTCGGCGTTCTCGTCGCGATTCTCCAACGACTTTAATGGCTGTTTAAGGATCGAGAGGGCTTAGGCTGACCCCAGATTGGGCTTTCGAGATATCGCAGGCGTAAATTGTTGGTAATTTGCGACAATTAAGTTGCATTGTCACGGCGACACACGCTGCACGCTCGCGCTGGTGAATCACGTAGATCGCGTCGCGTGACGCCACAGTCACTCTGCCTAATATGGGGACAGCTTTAGTCTGCCATCATCTTCAGCATCGCTTTTATGGTTGCTTAGTCCGCGGGAAACTTTTAAAATTTGTGCAATAACATTTTGCATCGACCAACTTGAGGAAATTTCAAAACGTTAGTTCTATGAATTTATATTTCAAAATATGTCAAATAGTGCGAGCGAGACAGCGTGTCGCGGACTAAGCGCTCTAAAGAAGAGTTCGTGGACAAAAGGTAACAATCATACATTACTACTACTACTTATGCTTCGGTAGGAGCTTTTTTTTTGTTTTCGCTGGGAGAAAAAGTTTCAAGTTTCCCAGTCTCGAACTGAGGCCTCTTCGTTTACGAACCAGTGACCCAATGAGTTGCACCACTCAGCTATCGAAGCTTAGCTAGTGTTATGACTGGGCTGAACAGTCTTAATCTTACTAATATTATAAACGTGAAAGTTTGAAAGAATGTATGGATGTGTGGATGTCTGGATGTATGTTTGTTACTCTTTCACGCCTAAACGGGTGGACCGATTGAGCTGAAACTTAGTAAAGAGATAGCTTAGACCCTAGAATAACACATAGGCTATGGTACAGCGGGTAAAACCGCTGGGAGCAGCTAGTTCTTATATATGACTCTTAAGTAAGAAGCGTTACGTTGGTCTAGAATCTTACATCATTGTGAAATACCATCAGGAGAGCGTCTTGCTCGACTTCTTACTTCGTTGTATAAAAAAAATCAGTAGTGAATAAGTAACCGTTAGTATCGACCTCACCCTTAATATTTAATAGGTCATCCTATAGGCTGGGTACACGTAGCTTATCAAAGTGATGGTTAAAGTGCCCATGTTTAATTGATAGTCATTTATGTAAATTATTCTGTATTATTACGCTTAGTTCCGCCTCCTTTTGCGAGTAATTTATACCTCCTTTAAAATAGGTAAAGAAATCTTTGTCTAAAGCTTACGTCACACTGAGCGGACAAAGCGGACGCGAACCGGGACGGAATTTTTGTAATGTTCTAGTTTGTACGTGAGGCGTCACACATAAAGCGGACGCGAACATGCGCGGTCCGGTCTGCCGCGCCGGGCAGATCGCGTTGATGACAACTGACAACTTATCAATTGGACCGCTTTCCGCGGCGGAATGCGTTCGCGGACGCTGTATTGTAGGGAAGTCAATACAAGCCGTCACACAGAGCGAACCGGGCGCCGTCCGTGCCGCGACGGCACGCGGTGCGGTAGAACGAGTTGTATTTTATTACAACTTCGGTGCGATTTTAATCATGAATCTAATGGAAATTTCCAATGAAAAATTATGATAATTAAAGCTAAGCTTGTACTCTCCCGCTGCTGGGCTTGAAAATCAAAGGTGCAACTCAATTAATATTATCTTACTTATGTAAAAAAATCTTACAACTCAGTTATAACGCAGAATTAGCTAAATAATTGTAGCATAATGGCAATATATAATAAATCTGTTTTTTTTTGTGTTATCGAGCTGCACTGATGATGGAGCCGTGACACACCGACTGAGAACCCTATGGTGACTGAACGGTCGTTCATTGTTCATTCCACTTGATGTAGAGAGAGTCTGATGAGCCGTAATATAGTTATCAAAACTACCTTACGAAAATTGAAGAGCTCGCAAATGAATATCTAGCGACATCTCATCAGTTAAAAAAGTATACTACTCAAACGACCTGTTTGTCACATTTTTAGTAATGTCAAATTCACATTGTTTTTCTTTTGTTCTCTTTGAAAAATTAAACCAACAGGAAACGAAGCCAGATCTAATTTTTATGTGAAAAAATTGCTAGTTTCTGCAGGGGGAAAGGAAACGCACACTAATACTTATAATGATATCACTAATGATTACGCACGACGCACACGAGTACACATAAATATAAACGACACACATAAAGACAACCTGAATTGTGCCAACTAGTTTAATGTTCATCTTTGGAAATAAACGGCATACACTAACTTGAATTTACTTCGGCTTCGTGCCTTCGTGCCGCAGCTACTCCCTGAAGAAGATCCTCGTACAGGATCGAAACGGTCGACAAGAAGCTCAAAAACTCACAAGCAACAACTCACGAATCGTTTAGTGTTAAAGATAAAGATAAAAAGTATTTATTATCAGTAAAAAAATATACATATTTAAGTTACATTTTAGAACAAATTGCATTATGAACAAACGAAAATTACATATAAAAAAAAAAACAAACAATCCACTGATAATTGGAATAGGCTCAGCATGTACCGGGCAGACAGGTCCTGCGCGGCGCTGATTAAACTAGTTTTATGTCCAGCGCTTCTTGTTTTGGTGGCGGGAGACGCCTAACTGTTACGTATCCGGCTGGTATAATGATCTAAGAAAAATCTAGAAGCGCGATCTTTTGAAGTTTCAATGTCATAATAATAATTTATTCAGTGTCAAACCACTGTAAACTGTCAACCGCTTTTTCTGTTGTATCAGGTGAACTTGGTCACATTCGCAAAATGCCATTTCGACGAAAAATATAATTTTCGCACATTGTCATACGAGGCAAATACATTCACAAAGAGCGGATTATTAAAAGTATTCTTTCTATTATCGCCCCTTTTTACAAGCTTTTCTTTACTTTAACCTATCTGTTGTCTGTCTGTCTGTCCGTCTGTCTTAATCAAATCTTGCAAGTTGTAAATTTGACCCACTTCCCGATATCCGATTGAGCTGCAATATTGCGTGCCTGTATAAATCGTATGACAATGCAATATTATTATAACATGGAGCTGATTTGATGATGGAGCTCGAAGTTGGCCATAGGAACTATGTCATTAAACGGCACAAACCCATCAAATTTGAGCTCATATTATTCATCTTGACAAGTACTTTTATATTAGATGGCAGATGGTAATAATAATAAAAGCTTGTTTAAAAAAAAACACTTGTTAACTTAATCTGTTTATGCACAATGATATTGAGAAAAGCTACAAATCTCTTTGCAATGACAGCGGTAGTACTCTTGACGCAACGTAAGAGTTGATAAGTCTTGACATGTGTTTTCTTGCGCTACCAATAGTATATTTACTTTTATTAAGTATTTTTATTACCAAAATGATAATATTTGCTACAATATCTTATTGCTACTTTGATGATATACTGCTATGACAATAATATTATAATGCTACTGCGACATTCTGCTAATATGACAATCCGTGTTTTTTTATGTCCATTTGAGAATGTGACCAAACACGCCTGATCCATTGCCCGCCTGCCGGCGCGAACTGCGGACCGGTCCTGTGTGACGTGGTTCGGTTCGCGACCGTTCGCGTTCGGATCGCGGCCAGTTCGCTTTGCCGCCGTGCCGCCTCAGTGTGACGTATCCTTAAGGAGGCAAGTAAACTATTGAGTACTAGCTGCGCCCAACGGATTTACCCGCTGTACTATTATAGCCTATATGTTATTCCAGGGTCTAAGCTATCTCTAAACCAAATTTCAGCTCAATCGGTCCACCCGTTTAGGCGTAAAGAAGTAACAAACATACACAATCACAAACTTTCGCATTTATTATATTAGTGTGCAGTGCAGTGATTATTATGCTATGCCACATTTTGGAAGAACTATGGGCTCGGACTTTGGGATAAACTAACTCTGAAAACTAACACTAAAACAAGAGGAAAACCAATAAAAATTACGAGTAAATCACACAAATATTTGTATCTATCACAAATTTAAGGTACCCTTCTTCTCAGAAGAAAATTTCGGTAAAAAGCTGCTAAGAAGATAGGTACCTATTAAATTCCTCGTACACCGACTGAGATCATAGTAAATGTGGCCAAAATTGGAACTAATATTCTGCCCCATATATTGATGTGAAAACGCACTAGAACAAAGATACTGGCGCCAATATACAAACACCTTAAGGCCGTGGTAGCGTATATTGAAACCCTACCTCTATTCAGCACCGCGACCGAACTGGGATGCGGGAGCCTTTCCATACGTGAATTCTCAAAATGCGACTTTAATCCCTTCCGCTATTCAGCACCGCGACCGATCTGAGCTGCGGGAGCCTTTACGTGTATTCATTCTCTAATTGCGACTTTAATCCCTTCCGCTATCCAGATCGATCGATCTGAACTCGGGGATTGTTTCTAGGGTAATATTTTAAATCTGTTTGATGAAAACATTCGTCTGTCGTATATTTGCTTAGATCTTTAAAACGCAACGGAATTTGATAGTTATTCAAGAGGAAAGTTTATGTTTACTTATAACTATTGGACCCGCGCGCACTTTGTGGTGCGTAAAACAGTCTACAAATACTACCTACCTCAGTCGATTGTGAGCGCCCGCTTAGTTAACACGAGTCACTTTTCGCAATATTGGATTTGCAGGGGTCGTCAACCTTTGGATTACATTTGTGATCAACATGAAGTGCACAATTTGTAGTATTGATTTCAATGATGGTGTGCAGTGTGGGTCATGTAAGAAGCATTTTGATTTCGGCTGCGCGCAGATAACTGAAGTGGGATGGAGGAAGCTGGGTTCTGATAGGCGAGCTACGTGGAAGTGCGGATGTTGTAGAGGTCATTCTCCGACTCCATCGTCTGCAACTTGTAACCTCGAGACAGTGTCGCTAGAAATGGTGCTCAAAGAGATCCAAGGAATAAAGAAGCAACTTGCCCAACTAACCCAGCTCCCGGGACTTATTGAGGATGTCAAGTCTATTAAACAGGAGCTGAAGGATGTTAAAACTTCAACCGAATTTACCATCAACAAAATTGATGACTTTACCACCAGAGTAGCGGATGTGGAAGCGCGATTAATCCCACTCGAGAAGCTAGGTGGAAAAGTTGACAACATCCAAAGTATGGTAGACGCCATGAAGTCTCAGCTATCCATCGATGACCAGCGTTCGCGCCTTAACAATGTGGAAATTAAAGGGGTTCCATTTAAAAAGGACGAAAACTTGTTTTCGATTGTGGACTCCATATCCAATAAAGTGAACTACAAATTTCCCAAGACTCAGATAAATTATGTCTACAGAATACCGATACTGAACTCGAAAGAAAAATCTATAATTGTTAGTTTCATCAATCGGTACGTTAAGGAAGAATTTGTAGCCGCAGCCCGCGCCGCTAAAAACTTAACAGCAAGCGACATTGGATACAAAGAAACCCAGCGCGTATTCGTTAATGACCACCTCAACGCAGAGTCCAAAAAATTGTTGAATAAAGTCAAAGACATAGCAAAAGAAAAAGGTATTCAATACGTGTGGGTTAGATTTGGTAAGATACACGTCCGCAAGAACGACACGTCCGGGGTATTTGTAGTGTTAAAGGAGAGTGATTTAAACAAATTATCGTAGCCTGTTTTTATGGCTTTCACGAAGTCTATATTTTTCTGACCATTTTAGAAATTAACTCGTTGATATTTACTTGTATACTCGCTTGCTCCTGTAAGTCTTTAATATGTATATTAATTAATTGCGTACTTAAACACGAAATGTACCAAATGTGCATCACCCCTGACTCGGCCAAAGTCCAAATGAACTGGTCTCGCTCACTTGAAGTAAACAACTATTGTTTAGAAGCGCATCACTGTGCTACTATTGTCATCCTTTTCTCACTATTGGCTGTTGAATGCTGCTTGCTCTGTCGTATTTATGCTATTCATACATGTTATGCCTATAACATGAATTTGCATATTATGTGTATCTTTACGTTTATGCTTATTTTGAATTTTACCTTAAACAAAGATATTATTATTTTGAGAATTTATTTGCTGTCACGTTTTAAATTTAACAATGGATAATAATAAACCGAATAAATTAAGCATTTATTATCAAAATGTACGGGGACTTCGTTCTAAAACGGAAGTTTTTTATCGTAATTTGTGTTTATGTAACTATTACGATGTTATAATTTTGACCGAAACCTGGTTAGTCGATAGTATTTCGAGTAGTGAATTGTTTGATGATCGTTATATAGTGTGGCGTAGGGATCGTGATTATTCAGCTACGGGTCAGTCTCGGGGGGGAGGGGTACTGATAGCGGTAAGAAGAGATATTCCGACATTACAACTAGAAACTTATCAATCCTCGGCTGAGGACCTGTGGCTTACCTTGTCCTTTAAAAATAAAAATAATATTACTAAACTTCACTTATGTGCTATTTATTTATGTAATCAAAACTTGGGGTTTTCATTTTCTCAACAATTAACCAATTTCTTAACTAAACTTAATGATATAATTATGACCTATCCTTCTGATAAGTTTCTCATTATAGGTGATTTTAATCTAAGCGGAATTAACTGGATATTAAACACGGACTCTTGCTACTCGCCAACTAATGTAAGCTCGACCGATGAACACTTGCTCGTCGATGAATTGAACTTGTGTGATCTGCGTCAGTACAACGGTATTTGTGGGTCATTTTCAAAAAAACTGTACACTGCGGAAAAATTGATGAAAATATGTAAGATCGTGGCAAAGCTTTTATTGTGGCCAATATATATTAATTAGTCATTTAATTATTAGAAATTGGTATTAAAATGAATAAATTTAATTCATTTACTGAAATATTAAGATTTTACTACACTCAGGTATCACAATATATTCCACTCCGAAACTTTTTACTAATGTTGATAAATAATATAAATAAAGCAAGTTTTGCAATAAAAAGTTGTTCAATCGGTGTAATGTACCTTAAAGTTCATAAATAATAAATAGGAAAATAAAATCAACTTAACAAACTCAAGGAATCGTATATTAAGTTTCCATTACGTTACTCTTTGGATAAAAATGAGGAATAAATTTACTTTTTTTTTATTATTGCAGCACTTAAGAGCTATATAACTCAATTATTATTGAGAGACCAAAAATATTAAACCATAAAAATAAACGCACCATAAAAATCACATAGCACTTCGTTAATTATTAAAACTTAGACAAAATTATAAATGGGACAGTTACGGAACGGAGTGCATTGGTAATGGAAAAGATTTCTTAAGCCTAAGACATACTGATAGTAAAAATCATCAAGCAATGAATTTAATTATTACAATCAATAATATCTTCACCAAAACATTTTCAAAATAAATAAAAAATTCAAATCATAATTATTATTGCCTTCATTGCACGTATGTAACAAAAACCAATTTAATGTAACAAAAACCATTTTGCTAAATAAACAGATCTGAAAGCTATATTTTTCTTACATGCAAAACATAGAATATTTTGATATATTGCCGACCTAATAGAAGGGTTTTTATTTTGATGGCTGTTTCGGTTTATGTCGGTAATACAACATTTTAAAACTATGCTTAACTTCAATTGGATTTTTTGTAGGCAACGGTGTTAAAAACCATTTAAAATGACTAAATAAAACCAAAGCGTACATACATGACAGAAGACAGCTGTCAACTTTAAAATGTCAATATCTCGAAAAGTTATCATCCTAGAGTGACGCTGTCATGGAAGAAATGAAAGGTCTTGAGGAGATCTTCTTTTCAGATGACAGCTGTCAGACTTAAAATGTCAATATCTCGAAAAGTAATTGTCCTGGAGTGACGCTGTCATGGAAGAAATGAAAGGTCTTAAGGAAATCTTCAAATCAGATGACAGCTGTCAAACTTAAAATGTCAATATCTCGGAATGTTCTCGTCCTAGAGTGACGCTGTCATGGAAGAAATGAAAGGTCTTGAGGAGATCTTCTTTTCAGATGACAGCTGTCAATTTCGGAAAGCGCTGGTCTTAGGCTGATCTCGGTCCCGATGACAGCTGTCATTTGAAATGAAGATCTCCTCAAGACCTTTCATTTCTTCCATGACAGCGTCACTCTAGGACGAGAACATTCCGAGATATTCACATTTTAAGTTTGACAGCTGTCTTCTGATTTGAAGATTTCCTTAAGACCTTTCATTTCTTCCACGACAGCGTCACTCCAGGACGATTACTTTTCGAGTTATTGACATTTTAAGTTTGACAGCTGTCATCTGAAAAGAAGATCTTTACATGATATTTTATTTCTTCCATGACAGTGTCACTCTAGGACGAGTACATTCCGAGATATTGACATTTTAAGTCTGACAGCTGTCATCTGAAAAGAAGATCTCCTCAAGACCTTTCATTTCTTCCACGACAGCGTCACTCTAGGACGAGTACATTCCGAGATATTGACATTTTAAGTTTGACAGCTGTCATCTGAAATGTAGATTTCCTCAAGATCTTTAATTTCTTCCATGACAGTGTCACTCTAGGACGAGTAATTTCCGAGATATTGACATATCAAGTTCGACAGCTGTCATCTGAAATGCTTAGCCTAGGACGAGTACTTTCCGCGATATTGGTTTTTCAAGTTTGATATATTATGTGTTTAAAAATATATCTTATGGACCAACTAAATAGTTGTTTAGTTGAGAAAGAATACAGTTGATCCGTTTTGATTAACAATTTTAGTTGGTCCGAACGGAATTTTTTGTTATAAATAAAATATCCGATCAACTGGTTGGTCCGATTGGAACAAATTGATTAATCGAGTCCATTCTGACCAACTAGTTGATTGGTTCAGTTGGTCGGAATGGCAGTCTCGAATTAAATAATAAAAACCATTCAAGTACGAGTCGGTACCAAATTAACAAATTTCAAAATTCTAAGCTCAACGGAGTGTACCCTGTAGGTTTTAATTCCCTTGCAAGTAGTTGCGAGTATGAAAATGTGTGGCAAAAAATTATTTTGTGGACATAGAAATTTGATTTTATTCCAGTTTAAGGATATTATAGACTCGAGTTATTGATATGAATTTCAATTTAATACCTCTACGCGTTCATGGGGAAACTGAAAGTAAGTATAAAATTATCAAAATGTAATTTTGTCAAAAAACTCATTTGTTATGATTTGTTGAACATTCGAGTGGTGCCATCTTTATGTCACTCACTTTTGCCAAAATGTACAGTATGCATTAAGCTTTATGATTCCATTCCGAATTTTTTTACTTCCACTTCTACGTTACCTGTGTTTTGGTTTCGGAAAAGAAGTAACGGATACCGAGATCTCAACAACATTAATTCGTTAAAAATATATTAATGTAGTATATATTAAAAATTGAATATTATACACGATTCCATGATATTTATAGAATTCATCAATACATTTTGTAGAAAATTTACTATTTTCCTTAGCTTTCTTTTTGGTTTCGGTCTCGGAAAATCAAAAATGGACCATTGGTCACTTTCACTGTTTTGCTGTTGCAATCGCCATCCAAATGAACTAATCGAATATTGCCGCTGTTTGAGTGATAGACTTAATGTTGTTCTTGATATATAAGCACTAAATTTGGTAAACTTATAAATATATATATCTAAAAAGGTGGTTTCGGAATGGAATTTTCCACATTTCATGAATTACGTCCTCGATTAAATGTATTTATTAAATATAATAATAATGAACTTAAAAATATAGCGTTATTTTAAACTAAAGCAATAATATCTGTATTTTCCGAAAAAATAAACATAATAAACATATATTTGATAAAATCTGAGATTTTAAAGTTTTATTGCGTAACTTGTAGGGTGGGACATTGTAATTTTTAATGCTTTGCTACTAAAATATTTTAATATTTTTTTTGGTACCTGTGTTTTTTATGAAAATAATACATAAAATACTTTAAAAAATACCGATAATTATATTTTTTGTACTAATTCTACTTAGACTTTACAAATATTAATTATAATTACAGCTCAAGTAATGGGACAACCACAAAAATGAATGTACAATTTTTTTGAAAATGACCCTTGTAACGATTTTAATAGAATTTTGGATTTAGTTTTATCCAACGACAATGTTACTGTATCGGAATGCGATTTTCCCTTCGTCCCTCTTGACCCTCATCATAATTCTCTATCGATTAACGTCGAATTTTTAGAAATAGCTTTATTAAAGCCTTCCTCAGTAGTTAAATACCTCTACAATAAAGGTGATTACATTACTATCAACAACATTATCTCAAATATTGAATGGCAAAGCATTCTTTCACCTATGTCGGTTGAGGATGCAGTCTCGTATTTCTACTCGGTAATCGAAGATTTAAGAAGTAAGCATGTACCTTCTAAGTGTGTCGCGGACTTGTCATATCCGAGATGGTATTCGTCAGCCTTGATAAAAATTATTAAAGAAAAATTCAAATACTTACATAAACACAGGACGTATGGTAATATGTCAGATTTAGCTGCTTATAAACTACTGCGTGAGAGAGCCCGCAATGTTGAAAATTATTGTTACGATAACTATATGAATCTAATTGAAAACTCTATTGAATGCAATCCTAAGTGTTTTTGGACCTTTTTAAAGTCGCGGGCTAAATCTGGCAATATCCCCAGCACTGTAACCCTGGACGATGCCACAGCGAACACTGGCGAGGAAATTTGTAATCTCTTTTCGAATTATTTTTATTCCACTTTCCTCACTCAGAGTGACGCGAGTGACGCATTTTTATCCTTAAATATTTCAGGTTTGGACCAGACATCTGATTTAAGTCATATTAGCATTGATGTATCAGAAGTTACTAAACTCTTAGCTAATCTTGATCCCTCCAAGGGGGCTGGCCCAGATCATATAAGTCCAATATTCTTAATCAATACGTCTAAAGCTATTGCTCTCCCTATTAGTCTGCTATTTGAGAAGTCTCTTAAATTTGGTTATTTTCCTGATATTTGGAAATCTGCATTTATTTCACCTATACACAAAAAAGGGCCCAAAACTGAAGTTAGCAATTATAGACCTATTTCCAAACTGTGTATAATTGCCAAAACTTTTGAAATGATAGTTTATAACCAACTTTATGCAGCTATAAATAATTCTCTTGATTCCTCTCAGCACGGCTTTTTAAGGTGCAAATCTACTGTGACCAACCTGGTTTTGCTCAATGACTTCTTGACAGAGACTATGGACGCCGGTAGTCAAGTGGACGTTGTGTATACAGATTATAGCAAGGCTTTTGATCGTATTGACCATAAATTACTAATTATTAAACTGGCTAATATCGGTGTGCGAGGAGATCTGCTGCGGTGGTTTTCGTCGTACATCGATAACCGGACACAAGCTGTAGTCATCAGTAACTACATTTCCAGCTGGATGAAGATACCTAGTGGTGTACCGCAAGGGTCACTCTTAGGGCCGCTTCTATTTCTTATTTTTATTAACGATATCTCGCAATGTTGCATTCATTCTAATATATTATGCTTTGCGGATGATATGAAAATTTTTAAAGCCATTAATTCTTTACAAAATACTAAAGACTTGCAAGCGGATCTGTTACGGTTAGATAATTACTGTTTTCGTAATAAGTTAGATTTAAACCCTCTAAAGTGCTCTGTTGTTACTTTTACGCGTAAAAAGACATATATATCCTCTCAGTATGTTCTCAAAGACCAAGTTCTTCAGAAAGTAAAATTAATGAGAGACCTCGGAGTGGTCCACGATTCCAAACTCGTGTTTGATGAGCATATCGATGTTATTGTGAAAAAAGCTTCGAGAGCGTTAGGTTTTATAATGAGGAGTTCCAAGAGTTTTAACAGAGCCAAAACGTTTAAGATTTTATATTGTTCTTATGTACGAAGCATACTTGAATATTGCTCACAAATATGGAATCCCCGTTACAATAAGTATATTGACCGCATCGAAAATATACAGAGGAAGTTTATTAACATTTGCTTTCGTCTAGGTATACGCTACAGATCTGAAGATTATTTACAACTTTGTAAAAAGTTTCACTTTCTGCCTTTATCTACCCGACGTGATATAGCTGACATCTCATTCCTATTTAAAATAACTTCAAATCGTATTAATTGCCCAGAACTTGTTAGTAAGATAAAGTTAAATGCCCCTGGAATAACTCTGAGGTTTAATCCTCTTATTAATATACCTTCAGTTAACACATATTACCGGCAAAATAGTTATATGACGCGAGCAAGCAGAAAATTCAACGAGCTGAGCAAACTTTATAATCTTGATTTATTTTGCACAAGTGAAGCGACAATGAGACGATGGTTGAGTACAGAATTTTTCTCTAAGACTCCTTAATGTTTCTGTCTTTATCTTAATGATTTTATACTTAAGCTCACAGTTTTTATAAAATACTTCGTATTATATACGTGTGAACCTATAATTGGCTGTATGTTGTATAAAATGTTAATTATTAAGTTTTATTTTAAGCTGTTGGTTTACCTAATAAATAAATAAATAAATATTTATAGTTTCATAGTTTTAGTCAAATTGTTTCCTTATGTGTATTATTTTTTAAGTATGTACCTATTTTGCCGTGAATAAAGTGTTTTCTATTCAATTCTTTCTATTCTATAGACAAGACAAGAGACAAGACGAGAGACAACACAAGAGACAACACAATAGACAAGACAAGAGACAAGACTGACTATTACTCTTGACTCTTACTCTTGACTCTTACTCTTACTCTTGACTCTTACTCTTACTCTTGACTCTTACTCTTGACTCTTACTCTTGACTCTTACTCTTGACTCTTACTCTTGACTCTTACTCTTGACTCTTACTCTTGACTCTTACTCTTGACTCTTACTCTTGACTCTTACTCTTGACTCTTACTCTTGACTCTTACTCTTGACTCTTACTCTTGACTCTTACTCTTGACTCTTACTCTTGACTCTTACTCTTGACTCTTACTCTTGACTCTTACTCTTGACTCTTACTCTTGACTCTTACTTTTGACTCTTACTCTTGACTCTTACTCTTGACTCTTACTCTTGACTCTTACTCTTGACTCTTACTCTTGACTCTTACTCTTGACTTTTACTCTTGACTCTTACTCTTGACTCTTACTCTTGACTCTTACTCTTGACTCTTACTCTTGACTCTTACTCTTGACTCTTACTCTTACTCTTGACTCTTGACTCTTACTCTTGACTCTTACTCTTGACTAACTCTGACACGTAAACGTCTAATAAGAGTGTGAAACTCAAACTGAGTTAAAAAAAAAGTAAAAAATTGCATTGCAAGATACTGTATTATTCTCGTATATACGAGTACGCACATGTAGGTATACCATATTCCATATTTAGTAAAAATAAAAGTCGTATATTTTTAATATATTTCCTAAAAACAATTCCATCTCATGCAGTATTTAGAAGTACAAGTGTAATAGCAAACAAATACTAAACATTCAATATCAAAAGTTTCCGCAACTCAAAAATACTTGAGTGCTGAATACTGGAAGGATTTCTAATTTATAACGGTAATATTGCGTACGTAAACCGTCCCGCATTTCAGAACTGAAAGTAGGGTAGCATTTAAACTCTCAAACTGCATATTTTGTCGTTTAAAAGCTCCCGCATCCCAGATCCAGAATAGAGGAAGGGTTTCCATATACGCGCCGTGGTAATATGAGAATGCGGGGGCAACGTGAGATGTCCAAAGATAAAATATTGAAATAGATAAAATATTGAGGGAATGCGTCAATTTGTGTATTTTCTATGCTTCACTTTTTCTTTGCTTTTATTAATGTCAACAGAGTCGATAGTTATTTGTAAAAAAATGTACAAATAAAATTTTGGTGTGGATTAGGTGCCGGGTAGCTCTAATGAGCTATGACCCTAAATTGGCTGGTGCACCTCAAACGCACAATAGATAATTAAGTATCCAAGATAAAATATTGTAAATATATCTGCAATCCTTATGAGTTTCTTGATCGTTCTTCTCATAGAGGTGCTTAGCGAACGAGAAACAACTGAAAATTTAAAAAATCTTTTTTAAAACTAGCTTTTATTATTATTACTATCTAGCACCAAAGTACTCGACAAGACGACTCAAATGAGCCCAAACTCGATGGGGTTGATTACGGAGTTCCTATGGCCACCTTCCAGCTCCATCATCAGATCAGTTCGATGCCATAATAATATTGCATTGTCATCCGATTTATATATGCATGCAAAATTTCTGCTCAATCAGAAACCCGGAAGTAGATCGAATTTAACTTGCAAGATTTGATTACAGACAGACAGACAGACAACAGACAGATGAAAGTAAATAAAAGTTTGTAAAAATGAAAAATTGACTTGCAAAAGTGGTCCAAAGTAGCCTATATAATATGAATTTTGAGTTTGATACGTCTGCAGGTATATTACCCGCGTAGACGTCATATTTAATTTGTTTTGTTAGGGAAATCCAGCGACGATCTTATTGGGTCGAATGGGATCACTTGAGGCCTTTTGTACATGATTTAAGGATAAAGTAGGATTTTTATTAAAAGCTCTACATGGATAGCGTGAAAAGGTATTTCACGCTAAAATTATTAAACAGGCTGTAAGTTAAATTTATCGTGGCTGTTTTTAGAGTTTTGCACCACTAAAAGTAAAAACAAAAGCCTTTTAAGATCACTTACGCGTACGTCTGTCTGTAAAGCCTTACCCAGTAATTTTGCTGGTATTAAATAATTGTATTGTCTTATATACATACTTATAGGGTGGCACAAAAATAACCAAAAAAATTAAGTTTGCGTTGAAAACAAGTAGAATATCTTTGAACTCAGACTAAATAATTGTTATTATAATTTCATATGGTGCAAATGCCTTTATTGAAAAAAACCTAACAATAATACTACAGCAGTAAAGAACACTTAATGTGTAGCGTCCGTGGCCCAGTGGTCATACGTCCGGCTTGTAAGCCGGAGGTCCTGGGTTCAAATCTCAGTGTGGCAAAGATTTTCGCCTGGACGCTACCGTGTTTCGGAAGGCACGTAAAACTGTGGGTCCCGGCTGTTTCCTATTAGATATGTAGGAGGCAGTCGTTAGGTCATGTTGCAGGCCCTGTAGTAATCTCGGCGACCTGAAACTGCAACATATAGGTTAGCCACACAACCTATAAATTGTGATTTGACTCTGACAGTGTAATTAGGGAATAGGGAAACCTGTTCTGTTGGAGTATAAACCCCAATTATTATTATTATAAACCCCAATTATTAATTTCAATATATTATTAAATATTTCAAATAAAACATTATAAAAAAATAAAACTAAACTCATATAAAGAAAACTCAATTAAAAACTATATACTACATTCAAGTCGATCCAAAACTTAAATCTATACATTTATACAGCAAAGCAGTTCCGCTCTGTAACTTTGGCGACACGTCGCACCTTCGTCAAGCCAAATAGCGTTACCTTGTTACTCTGTTATTAATCTGACTGGACAAAATGTCTCGTACAGTATCACCACGGTAAATATATATACAGTATTTTGACTCCTTAGAAGCGGTCGACAGGGATCAGCATCAGAGAAGACGTTATAACGGTTTTTTAATGATTGTGAAGTAATCGATTCTCATTGCCACTTAAGTTTGCTAATCCTTTCAGCTATGTCGATAACTTTGGTTCTCTAATAAACAGTATTTGTATTGTATTGTTCTCAGAATACACAAAGAATATAAATCTTTTCGATATTTTGAGTAATTCACATTAATAACGTCTATTCAGCACCTCGCTGCTTGCTGATCCCTGTCGACCACGACGCGATCTCGCGACCTTGAGTTCGACTGCTTCTAGGGAGTCAAATACTGTATAATATCTCTTACCCGTGGTATCACGGCGTAAACTGGCTAAAGCTGAGTTTATACTATGGGGATGCCAATACCAGGTCGGTTATTGTGGAGTTTTGCGATATAACGAACAAAGAGCAGTAGGTTAAATGGTGACTGGGTTCAACTATTATCAAAGTGTACGAGTACCAACATATTATGAACAAATTATACGATCCTGCTTTTTTGGCAGATGCCTGTATTAACAAGTGAAATTAAAAAAAAATCGACTTTCTAATGAAAGTCGGTTATTTTTTTTTTTATCAAAATAAAAATAAGCTGGAGTTGGCTTGCAGATGTTTATTGTCTCCTCACTCCTCCAATTTCAGTCGCTTATCAGGCAACCCCAGATCAACGTTTGCAAAACTTAACACAATCTCATTGTTAATGCAGTGCTAATCCCCTGAGCCCACACGTTTGTACCCTTCAATGAGTCCTATAACATGTATCGAGAATACTTGTCTACCTCCGTCAGCTCCATTGTATTCTGAAACTATAGCTGCATTATTAATCACGTCTCTTTAGTACATTGTAAGTCAGATTGGGCCACAGATCTTATATTATAATCGATTTAGTACAAAATGGGATAATTCATGGTGAATTGAATAATGACGTTTGAAAATGTGAGTTCCTGGACAAGACTTTCAGAGTCCTTTGTGTAAAAACTCTTTATGGAACATCACAAATACCATAGAATAAATAATGTTATTGTGGTTAAACTTAATAAAAAAGTAATTTAGGAAAAACTTATAATTATTACTACTTCCAGCCTATTAAGCCCCACTGTTAAGCAAAAGCCTCTCTTCCTACTCTCCATTCTTTTCCATTTAGAACTATGTATAATATTATGTAGATAGATGTTATGCTATTGCAAAAGGAATTGAAGTTTGCCCATCATAATATTATTACATCCCATTTGGGTCTGCCGCGCGCTATAAAACTGGAAAATTACGATTATACTGGGGCTAAACTATTTTCTACGGAACAATTGGTATGAGTCACTTCTAGTAGTAATCGTAATTCTGCGTTTTGTAATAACACGGATTGATATTCTGTGGTGCCCAGAGCGTGCTCTTCGAAAATCTCCACAGAAAGAAAATTAACTGAACAAAATCGAGGCAAAACAAAACAAAGCTGTTATAACAAACATAATTCAAACAGAACCGCGTAATATTAGTAAGTATCCAACAATCATTCAGCCCCACATCTCTATCCTTTTTCTGGTTCGTTTAATTCCGGGAACTGAGAAAATCCATGATTTCGTACGTCCGATGGATATTAATGACGCTCGACCGACTGAGGCGCGCCCTTCATATATGTTATGTATTTTATACGTGAGAATAGAAGCCCTAGTTGGAAAAAATCCATCATAGTTAACGTCTAAAGCTTTTGGTACTTAATTAAATTTAACAACTTGGGAAACTTGAAGGTAGGAGTGAACAGATATACCTTTCTAGGAATCTTACGTGATTAATCGTCGTATTTGCACTTTCCAGGTGGTTCCCAATAATTATACTAGCTACAGTACCCTCCTACCGCACCACAGTAATGTTGGCACATCACTGCTCAGATGGTAGAATAACTGGCACTGTTGGGATACCCACCTAGTCAACCGCTTGCAAAGGAAGTGTCTACCCCCGGTAAAGCTACACCTTTAAAGATATAATATTATGCGGTTTTAGCTCTATAACGTATTAAATTTTGAAGAAACTTAGTAATATTGAACGCGCAGTTCCTCTAGAACAGACTCGCTAATGAATAGCGTAATCATGACATTGCTTTTAAGTTTCGATCGAGTTCACGACGAGGCGGCCAACTTTATCATTGAATTTCCAACTTTTAAGGGGCGGAATACCTTACGAGTAAAGTAAAACAAGTTTGCGAGTTTTGTTTGAAGTCCTTTTAGAAGATTGTCGAGTGCGCTTTGGATATTTGCTTATACTTACTGAACTTTTAACATAATATCTATATTTGTACATAGGTATATTTTTGTATGATAATGAACACAAAAAACATCAAAACAAGCAAATTAGGTGCCCAGTGGTAAGCCCGATGGTAAGCCCAATGGTAAGCCTAATAGTAAGCCCATATCAGACACAGTGCTACCTACCCTTTTGGTTTTCAAAATTCTGCGCGGCTCTACATCGCGCCCTACCTTGCGCACCATCCACCATCTACCATCGCGCTACCTTGAGATATTAGTTTTTGAATCGTCATGTCAATGTCAATGCTCTTCAGTTCCTTACTCAGTAATTCCTGTACATTACTGCTGGGTGGACGAATAACTGGCAAAAGATGTTGTACACCTACTTCCTAAAGCGACCTCTGCAATAGACGTCTCCCACGTAAAAAAAAGTTGAAGCCAACGGTTTCAGCAGCTGAAAAGTAAGCTCTGAGTTATTAAACAGTTTAAAAGGGGCAGTATATTTATTTACTTACATTTAACAAAAGTCTAAGGCAAGGAGCCGCTTAGTGCTTAGTGTAGAGCATTTTTGTCGGGGATGGCAAAAAATAAACTAATTAAAAGCAATTTATGGACAGTAAAAGAATAATCAGCTTCACAAAAACAAAAAATAAATATACCCTATTTTAAATAGCTTTTATTTATATCCTTAAAATTTCATAAACACCAGATGAATAATTTCAGCCTGTGAAACCGCAGCAAACGGTTAGTATAAATATATCAATAAATATAATAGGGTAGACACGTAATGAATTCGGGCTGCGTCATCATTAAAGCTACCAAGTTATGGACTCGTGCGATAACATTGTTACAGACTTTAGTATTATGTACATAACTAACGTATGTATGTGTTTTACTAATAAAATACTAAAAGTTTTTGCTAATAAACACGTGGAAATTTCCAAAAATTACAGTAAAACGTCCACCTTCCGTAATGTGATAAGATGAAGTTTACGTAAAAAAATAAAGAAAAAAAAGACGTGTGGCACTCGGAGACTGCCGCGGTAAAGCTATTGCATAGCATTTTTTATCAACTTATGCAATTATAATTATTTATTTATTTTATTAATGCAGTTTTTTTTTCCTTTTTTTTTCTTTGATATTAATCTGGGGGCACGGTAGTGCCCCCGCCAAGTCGAGCGCGAAGCAAGCACTGCCGTACCATCTTTACAGGAACCATTTCGTCGCATTTTCAGGCCCCTATTTGAGAACCTCTGGATAAGACCAGAACACAGAAATTTTCGTCATCCAGTAAGCTATATAATTACATACTTAAAATCCAAAATTTCAAGTCTGTAGGTCATTAAGTTCCGAAGTTAAGCGAAAGCAAAGTTTCGCATTTTCGACACTCACTCACTCATGATCATCAAAATAGAACTAGTACTTCCCATAAACTCAGAGAGCTGAAATTTGGTACATTCTTAGAATTTATTGTATAAGCCATAGGAAAACTAAAAAAACATGCAATTTCGGTCTCGTTTTCGAGATAATTCATCTGCATAAATAACTTTGTAATCTCATATAAATGTATAGGATTACAAAGTTACATTTGCAGTCAATGGTTAAAATTGTGTAATATCCAACTTATTAATTCAAAATATATTTAAGGCATAGTATATGTATATGTGAGTGTGTATATGTGTCGTAAGTCGTCAGTTATGATCAGGCGATATCTAGCGTGGCCAGTGGCCAACTAAAATAAGAGCCCAACCAAACTATTAGAAGAGATCGACATACCACCTTTACTACAAGCTTTTATTTACTTTCACTTGTCGGTCTGTCTGTCTGTAATTAAATCTTGCAAGTTTAATGAGGCCCACTTCCCGGTATAATATTATAATGCATTGGACTTAGAGTGAACGCACACGTATCTAGATGGCGCTGACTGTATTTTAAAACGCGCTTACGGTTTGTATTTCTGATAACCTTATAATATAGCGTTTCTACAAAAATAAGTGAAATCCCACCAAAAACATTCTGTAAAAAACTAGCCAAGTCTCGATGGAGCTGCTTGTTTATCTCTAAAAAGTAATGAAATCTAGACAAAGTCGTGCCAAGTATAAGGTTCCTTACTGCGATTTCTTTATTATTATAGCAGTTAATGTTGTGTGACTTGGCCGTTGAAGGGTACACAAGGGTATTATACCAGGTGCTCCATGACACTATATTGCACCAATCTGTCCGCTACCCATTCAAGATAGAAAATTTCCACTTGGAAAACGTTGATTGGATAACCAGTCAATTGTAGGCTTGATAAAGCTGCGTATTTCAATAATACTTATGTTTAGGCGATCCAAGTGTCATGGAGCATCTGGTTTTGTACCCTTGTGTACCCTTCAACGGCCAAGTCACACAACATTAACTGCTATAATAATAAAGAAATCGCAGTAAGGAACCTTATACTTGGCACGACTTTGTCTAGATTTCATTACTTTTTAGAGATAAACAAGCAGCTCCATCGAGACTTGGCTAGTTTTTTACAGAATGTTTTTGGTGGGATTCAAGTTACACTTTGAGCGTGGTGACCGAAAAAAAAAAACATTTTTTTTTCTTTTATTAAATTAACCGGTCGGAGTGGGGGGTGTTAGGTTTTTTTCGTTACGGAATTTCTGGATTCGGTCCCCACGCTCAAGGCCCGCGATAGAAGCTATGCAATAGCTTAAAAACAGAAGATTTTTTTATACCAAGGTAGGTGCACAACACAGAGTAGGTACAATCGCAAACTATTAGTGAACCAACACTCATTGATTTTATCTTCTGAAGAAGCCTAAAGTAATAACTTTAAAGTCATATCAATCTTAAATAATTATAAGTTAGCCTTTGACCACGATCTAGCGTAATGTTAAGTGGACGATGATGCCGAAGATGGTTGCAGACTAAACCTAAAAGGGGGATAAATTTCACCAAATCAGCAAAGCCGTAAATGTAACAGACACACATCCACATAAAAAAGGCATAAAATTTTCGACATCTACACTTGCGCATTTACAATATTCGTAGACATTTCAGCAACCCAGTATAATTTAGTACCTAAATCTAGTAACTTCCAAAAGCAATTACATAGCTTATTATTTTATGTCCTAAACAAATTATGATAACGTAACCTTATCTCCGAGCCTAGGTCATAGTTTAGGCAACCTAAATAACGTTTTTGGCTAAATACTGTTTGCAGACAAATTATTCCCTTTTGTTTATTCCAATTATCTCTCAACCAATTTTGATAACGATGCTCGGGGGAATCTGTGATTTATTTGTGAATAAATTTATAATAACATATAAAATACTACAGCTACAGTGCCCTCCTTTTTTTTTATTATTATTATTTTATTTTTTTTATACTAAATAGGTCTACGTTTGACCACATCCCACCTGATGGAAAGTGAAAATACGGTCGACGATGGATCACGTATGACGCCTAGAAAGGTACCTATTCACTCGTGCCTTGAAGATACCCAAGTTTTAACGCTCGGGAAACACAGATGACGGCAAAGTGTTCCAAATGCGACCAGTTCTCATTAGAAACGACGAAGCAAAACGCTTGGTGCGGGCTGTTGGTAGCGCCACTAAGTAGGGATGCCGCATTGCCGTCTGCCGTGACGTCCGTCGATAGAATGGGCAACCAATCCTACCGAAGCACAGTAATGTTTGCAGTCACATTTTCTTATAACCAGGTTGTCTGAAAGAAATTGCTTTATTCGACAAGTCCATCGATTGTTGTTGGGGTACAGGCGAGGGAGGGTCAGGGGGGGCCTGGCGAGCGGAAGAGCAGTGCGACTGGGGAAACTCAGAAACGCACAGTGAAACCGCAAGCTGAAACCCCCCCAGGCTCTGCCGAGCCACAGCAAGGGCCGTCGAAACCAAGGCGCCTAAGCAAAAAGGAGCGGAGAGCGGCGAAACGTGCACGCCTAGACGAGACGGTAACGCCTCGGGGCGAGCACAAGCGGCAACGACTCCTGACGCCGAACAAAACACCAAACGCCAGCTATGCTAGTGTGGTGCAGTCTGACCTAGACGTCGCCATCACTAACGACATCACGGGCCAGATCAGTGAGAAGCTGGTTGGACACATCCTCGAAGAACTTCAGGAAAAACAGAGCGACGAGGCTATAGCGGGCTACGTAGGCAAGGAGGGCCGACCAGGATTTATTGGCAAACCACGGGTAGCCGATGGGGCCCTTAAACTCTGGTGCCGTAGCAGCTATACGGTCGAATGGCTGAAGGAACTCGTCGCAGGAGTCAACAAAAAAGAAGGAGCGAAGCTTGTGGTCAAACGCCAGTCTGAGCTCCGAAGACGAATACGTTGCGGCATTGTGATACCCGACCTCCAGGGAGTATGGAAGGACGCCGTGAAAATCGCGAGGGTCCTTGCATATCTAAACCCCTGGATTAGTGTGGAGCAATGGCTACTACAACACGCGCGGAGACAAAAAGAGAACTGGTTCGTGATCTTCACCGTGCCGGAAGATCACATCACCATCCTCATGGACAGACGTAGACAGATGGATTTTGGTGCGGGGTCTGTCTACGTGAAGTTCGAGGACCAGTGGGGTGTGTTCGTAAGAGAACCTCCGGTACTGGGAGAGAACAAGACCAGTTCTCCCATGGAGACCACAGACGTGGAACCAACACCCTCCACGTCTAAGGGAGACGCCGACTCTGCCGCACCGCCTAACAGCGATGCCTGCAAGCCGAACAAAAAAGAGGAAGCCGACGCGGAGATGGCGCTGCTAGGAGGGACTGACGATGAGGACGAACCTCCCGGGCAGATGCTGTCGGAGCTGAG
Organism: Hemithea aestivaria; assembly: GCA_947507615.1. Classification (NCBI taxonomy): domain Eukaryota; kingdom Metazoa; phylum Arthropoda; class Insecta; order Lepidoptera; family Geometridae; genus Hemithea; species Hemithea aestivaria. The sequence continues at coordinate 4,423,533 of OX382343.1, forward strand.
ACTAGAGGGCGAGGGGAAGTCATTGTATGATGGCACCCCCTTCCTCCCCTCTTAAAATTCTCCAAGCGAACCTCCAACACAGCCAGACCGCCACGGCCCAAGTGCGGAACTGGTTGGGGGTTCACAACACAGCCGTCGTCCTGATACAAGAGCCGTGGGTCAGGACAGGCTTCGTGCAAGGTCTTCGGAACAGACGAGGTAAGCTGTACGGTGATGGTAACTCACCTAGGGCATGCATTCTCACTACTGGAGACATACAAGCTCAGCCTATAACTGAGTTCTCTTCTAGAGATGTGCAAGCTATAAGGCTGACGACACTGCAGCAGGGTGCGACGGAGATGGTGCTCGCCTCCGTGTATATGCACGAGGGGCTTGAGCTGCCGCCGCACGAGCTGGCGAGGCTCGTCAACTACTGCGAGGAGTCAGGTCTCCAACTCATCATTGGAGCCGACTCGAATGCACACCATCCTCTATGGGGCATGACACCATCGAACAATAGAGGTAACACACTTGTAGAATACTTGCTTACAACCAACCTGAATATTATCAATATAGGGTCGGAACCCACTTTCGTCACCAGACGAAGCGAGACCATAATCGACATCACACTTGCCACTGAGGACATCACTCAGCACATTGTGAACTGGCGAGTGTCGGACGAGGCATCATGCTCGGACCACAGATGGATACGATTTGACTTACAGGTAAATATACAAAAAACACCTCCTAGAAGGAATCCCCGAAAGACAAATGTAACCCGGTACCAGAAATCACTGGAAGAAAAGCTGGGCGGGGAAGAAGTAACAACTATCTGGGAGGAATCAAGTCAGATAGAACAAAAGGTAATAAACTTAACTGGTAAACTCCTGGAGTGTTACCAACAAGCCTGTCCACTTCCGGATCCCGCCGATGAGAGACCAGGTAGTCAACCATGGTGGGGACCGGAGCTGGACCGGCTAAGGAAAAAGGTAAGAAGGCTCTTTAATAGAGCCATGAACACAAAATGCGATGAGGATTGGGACAAATACAAAAAGACACAGTCAAATTTCAAGAAACGAATCAGGTTCCGAAGCACTGCAGGTTGGAGAAAATACTGCAGCAGCATCGAAACTGGTACACAGGCAAACAGGGTAAGAAAAATTTTTGCCTCTCAAAACACACACAGTCTAGGATCGCTTCGAAAGGAGGACGGGTCCTACACGAAGTCGTCGGCAGAAACAGAACGTCTCCTACTGGATACACACTTCCCGGGGTGCAACTTTGTAAGGGAAGTGGGATGGTATGACAGCTCCAATGTTCCCACTGGTGAAAGTTGGAGCTACGCCAAAAAGGTAGTGACTACGGATAAGCTACGATGGGCCATAAACAGCTTTCAACCCTTCAAGGCAGCTGGTAAGGATGGTATCTTTCCTGCACTGCTACAATGGGGGGGTACACTTTTGATAAACACACTAGCACCGGTGCTAACAGCCTGCTTGGCATATGGATATGTGCCAACAGGATGGAGGGAAGTGGTGGTGGTGTTTCTGCCTAAACCAGGTAAGAGCGACTATACAAATGCGAGGTCCTTCAGACCAATTAGCTTGACATCGTTCATGCTCAAAACCCTAGAAAGGCTCTGTGAAAGAGCTTTGAGGGAAACGGCGCTAATAGACATACCTCTGCACCGCAATCAACATGCGTATAGCTCAGGTAAATCTACAGAATCTGCCCTCCACAAGGTGGTAGGGAAAATAGAGGAAGCACTACAAAACAAACAAATCTGCTTAGGCACTTTTATAGATATAGAGGGGGCCTTCGACAGAACCAGCTTTATAAGTATAGGGACAGCCCTCGTTAGACATCGAGCAAACCCGGTACTAATAACCTGGATAGAGAACATGTTAAGTCAGAGAGCCGTGCGAACAGTGGGTGAGTCACAGGTGGCAATAGTGGCGAAAGGCTGTCCGCAAGGAGGGGTCCTCTCGCCGCTACTGTGGAACATGGTAATAAATGACCTTATCACCAAACTTAATGCACAGCATTTCTATACCATAGGATATGCGGACGATTTGACCATCCTGATACAAGGTAAGCTAGCAAATACTGTGTGCGATTTAGCACAATCGGCGCTGCGTATAGTGGAGCGCTGGTGCACAGAATACGACCTAGCGGTAAATCCTGGTAAGACAGAGTTAGTTATGTTTACGCTCAAAAGAAATCTTGGCGAGTATAGACTACCTAAACTCCAAAACATCGAAATCCAGCTATCAGAGCAGGTAAGGGTAAATCCTGAGATCGGGCGTATTTAAGTGATTTCCGTGGCAGATTTTAAATCAAAGTATTATTGCATTTTACATGTAAAACATCAAATTTCCCATAATTATAAGCGCATCAATCAAATAGGCATCATTATAACTTGTTTTGTTCAGAAGATATTTAAATTTAAATTTTTGGTGCCACGGGAATCAATAAAGTGTGGCATGGGAATCAAAATTAAAACTATTTTGTTTGAATTCTATGTTATTATTTAAATATTGACCTCTACATACTAATCATATAAAATAGAAATGATTAAAAACGGTGATCCAAACAGATATACACCCAACATAAAGTATTAAAAAGATCTATATTGGCTCTCTATATAATAATCATGTAAACTAAACAAAATCAACGTATTGCAGTCTTAAACAATGTAAAAATATTGAATATATAGTCCTAGAATATGAGATTAAGTTCTCAGTCACAGTCGCTGACAGGATTCACTCCAGAAGCTGTCATCAGATTGTACATTTATCATTAGTTAGGTTAATCTGGACTGAAAGTTGCAGTCAGCCCATAGTTTCGTTTTATTTTTTCATCATACATCATCTCAGCCATAAGACGTCTACTGCTGAACATAAACCTCCCCTTTAGACCTCCATATATAACACCGGTATTGGAAGCGACCTGCTTCAAGCGTCTTTCAGCGACCTAAATAAGGTCGTCTGCCACACTTGTGGGTAGACGTTCGACGCTGCGTTTGCTTGCCTGTAGTAGCCACTTGAACACTTTTCGACCCCATTAGCCATTGGCTCTACGTGCTATGTGGCCTGCCCATTACCACTTCAGCTTCCTGATCCGCGGAGATATGTCAGTGACTTTGGTTCATCTCCTCATTCCTGATTCGATCACGTAGAGAAACCCCAAGTATAGCCCTCTCCATAGCTCGCTGAGCGACTTTTTAATGTGGGGATATAATGGTGCCGCATAAGCTAGAGCGGCTATCTACTATAGTACAATATAAAAAAATCTGACGTTTACAATATAAAAAAAATATCTGAAATAATGAAATATACAAATATAAACTGTCAAAATCACTTTCATACCTGCGGTTTTGCTGTAGTTGGGTAAAAAGTGACAGAATGCGCAAGAAAACTCAGGGGAAAATTGACCACCGTGGTAAAATGCCATGAGAATCAATACCATGGAAATCAAAATTGTATAGATTTTTGTCAATATTTTTAAATACCATAATTATAGACCAAAATTAATAAAATATATGATAAACAATACCCTTTTCCTAACTGCACACCCTAGTCAAAAAACCGTAATGGATAAAAAAATATTTTTAAACATGGAAAAGGTAATCAATGATCTAGTGAACCAAAACCACGGTAATCAATTTCTCACCTTCGTAAATCCAGTTTATAACAACGAGAGGAGGAGCCTCTCTTCACTATGTTTAGAGCGCAATCGAAGTTAGCCAATAGCGTGCGTACAAGCTTCTAAGTATTGTGGTTTGTGAAATGTGGGTAGTTATGTCGCGCGCCATGGGAATCACTTTTTGTCCGGGGACAAACCTAAATTTGTTATTTTTTCTAAAACTACGCTGAGTACAGCCTTCACGTATTTTTTTGATCATATAACAGTTCACCCTTTACAGCTTTGATCACAGGAATTAATTAAATTCCTTTTATAAATTAGTGTAAAAAATATATTTTGTTCCGAAAATGTGTAAGGGACAACCCACGTTAATCAAATTTCAGGGCTTTTACATTTTTTTTTAGATACTTGCAGCTAAATATAACCTGATGTCTATCATGCATTAAGTAGATTGAACCTTAGACTAACAGGAAAAAAATACCTTTGGGTAGAATTTTTATGTTACGGGTAGTTTATTCCCCCAGACACATAAAATTTTGACTCTCAGGAATCACCCGTAAAGTATCTAGGTGTAATTCTTGACAGGAAACTGACATGGAACGCACATCTAGAGACAAAGATAGAAAAATCAAGTATCATCCTATGGCAATGTCGTAGGATGATCGGTAAAAGGTGGGGCCTAACCCCGAACAACACACTGTGGCTGTATAAGATGGTGATACGACCATTGCTTTGCTACGGAGCGGTAGTATGGTGGACCAAGGTAAACCAAGTCTCTGCTATAAACAAATTACAAAAATTCCAAAGGTTAGCCTGCCTAGCAGCAACGGGGGGTATGAGGACCACGCCTACTTCCGCCTTGGAGGTAATGCTGGACCTTCCCCCCCTGCATCTGTTTATCAAACAGGAAGCCACAATGGCGGCGCTGCGCCTGTCCACACTAGGCCTATGGTCAGCAAATGGCACGCCACATACGGCTGGTTTAAATGAGGCGTACGAGGAAGTGCCAATTCTGAGGGCTGCCAACGACAGAATACCTAAACAATTTGTATTCGACAAGAAATATAAAATTCAACTTACAGAAGATAAACACCTATACGAAGGCCTTAATCTGAAAGAGCTTAGGATCTTCACAGATGGGTCAAAAACGAGCTCGGGTACAGGTACAGGAGTCTTCTCTGAGGATCTCAACATCAGTATCGCCGAGCCCCTAGGAGTACACAACACTGTCTTCCAAGCGGAATGCATGGGTATACTCCTAGCAGCTAAAGCCATTGACAACAGAAAGGTAACACAAAAATCAATAAGAATACTATCAGACAGCATGTCGGTACTACAGGCACTAGGCAGTACGTGCATCAGCTCAGGGCTGGTACACAACTGCCATCAATTACTGTCAAAGGTAAGTCTGACAAACAATATCACACTACAATGGATTAAAGGACACAGTGGGTCAAGAGGTAACGACGCGGCGGACGAACTGGCAAGAAGGGGATCGGACGCCAATGCTGTGGGCCCGGAGCCCATACTTCCGATCCCTTTCAACCAGGTCCGCAGCATCCTTAGAGATAGAACCCGTAATCAGCACTCCATAAACTGGAGAGAACACACCGAATGCAGACAGGCAAAGGAAGCCCTACCTGAGGTAAATAGCCGACTAACACGAGCGCTCCTCCGTATGAGTAAACCCCAAATACGGACGATGACAAGTGTCATCACAGGGCATGGCGCTTTCAATAAGCATCTCTTTACTCTAGGGATTACTGACAGTCCTCTTTGCAGAGCATGCCTGGAGGAGGAAGAGACAGCGGCTCATGTCATTCTTGAATGTACAGGAGTGGCTCAATACAGGGCGCAACACCTCGGATCCCCGAGGTCGCTCTCCGAGATCGTCGGCAACCCGCGAGGCGTGCTGAGATTCGTCGGGGAGCTTGGGTGGCTCGAGTGACACAACACCCCACCCGCACGCAAAATGGGCCAGGCGGCCTAATTGCGGAAAACAGCCCGTATACCAATACCAATACCAAGTCCATCGATTGTTTGAAATAGGATGATTTTAAGTTTTTATAAAAAAAAAATATTTAAAGATATATTGTTTATTTTAGTTGTGGCAGGCCCTGTAGTAATCTAGGCGACCTGAAACTGCAACATATAGGTGAGCCACACAACCTATAAATTGTGATTTGACTCTGACAGTGTAAGTAGGGTAACCTGTTCTGTTAGAGTATAAACCCCAATTATTGAGATGTTAAATTATATTCCATTCTTTCTGTAAGAAAATTTCCAATTAAGCTGCTTTTAAATCCAAAACGCAAGTCAAGGTCTTACTTGCACCCTTAATAACCTTTGGATTTGCTACTATAATATATTTTTGCTACTGTTTTAGACTCTATTGTAAGGTAATAGTGTCTATTTTCGAGATTTAGTTATTTTAGCAGCTGATTTCAGAAGTGGGATGGTATTAAGGCGGGAATTAAGCGTAGATTATTGTTGTAAATGCAGATTCCACGCATCAGAGATAAAACTGAGGCTACTAATTAAGCCGCAAGCCGCCAGTTAATACTTTTTATGAAGCTGATATTCAAATTGATTACAGAGCAGTTTATTGTATTCTAATAAAAATAATAATTTAAATGGTCTTTGAATTGATATGTCGTGTCATAAGATGATAAGACTCTTCAGCCTAGTAATTTCACTAGCTACAGCGTCCCCTTCTACCGAAGCAAAGTTATGTTGCCACATCACATCTCAATCGGTAGAATAACTGGGTTTATCCACCTAGTTGACCTCCTCCAAAGGAAGTTGGACGGGAGTTGGTTGGATAAATTATGACTAAGCAAAATGATACAGCGCCTTTCGTGTTAGTTTTATGTTGTAGCGTGGCGTCCACTTTTTTTTAATAATACGGTTCAGCGTAGACCAACGTTTAGATTTCATTAGAGCGTTTCGGCTTTGATAAACGTTATTTATGATTGTGCTCGGAGAGTTTTAATTAAGCCTGATTTTGTTAGTCCATTAGTTTGTTGGACAATAAGAGAGGTTTGCGAGTTGTTTATTTAACTTTAGATATTAGTTCAACAGACAATTTTGGATTAAATTAGCCTTTTTATAAGAACAAATTTAATTGTCCCGTGTGGTTTAGTATATTTTACATGAAATCTACAAAATGTGTCCAAATTTTTTCGTCCCTATTGTCCGACACCATGGTTGAGATAATGCCAAAGTTAATAAATTTCAGTCTTTTTTTTATGTTATGAAGTAGAAGACGAGCAAGACGCTCTCCTGATGTTAAGAGATAACGGCTGCCCATAATCAGTTCATCATACAGTGTAACCTAGGATTTCACAATTATGTGAAATTCTAGGAGCACTGCACCAACGCTTCTTACTCAAGAGTCATAAGATGTTAAGACTCTTTAGCCCAGTAATTTCACTAGCTACAGTGCCCTCCTACCGAAGCACGGTAATGTTTGCACATCACTGCTCAGGCGGTAGAATAACTGGCACTGTTGGGGTACCCACCTAGACGACCTCCTGCAAAGGAAGTCTACCCCCGGTCTTATAGTATAGCCGTGTTGTATTTATTTAGTAGGTACCTATTAGGTTCAAAAGAATAGTGACCCACCCTAAGCCGCCCCACCTTTTAGTTCGTGACTGTACTACAACCACAATGCGCGGAAGAAAACATTTAAATACTTAGATAAATAAAATGCTTAAAAAAAGAATAGATCAGTGGGACAAGTGGGCACCTAAAAAATTTTGGGGGTCGAATGGGTAAAGGATACGAATTTTGGGGGACGAGTTGGTTCTCTCCCAAAAGATTTAAGTGAACAAAAAGCACACAGCAAAAGCGACTTTATTTTATACAATTTAATAAACCTACCTAGTTTCCAAAATTATATAATTCCAGTTTCAAAATATTCAAAACGAGAAAGTTTGTATGAATTTAGTTCTGCTGCCGCTATCATTCTAGATGTAAAGGAAAAGTTGAAATTTAGTTCGAGAATTAATGTTACTCGAATAGTTGAGTCGGGTAGTCGAATAAACTTTTTGATGTGGTTTCCGTTAGATGGGGTTGTTGCTCTTAACATCTACGAATGTATTATTAGAGTGCTTCTGCATTACATCTGAATCCGTAAAATGATAAACTGACGTAGTAATTTTAGTACAAATCTATACTACTATGCTGTTTCCGATAAAAAATGATTGGTTGTATATCTTACTAATATTATAAACGTGAAAGTTTGTAAGAATGGATGTCTGCATATGTGTTTGTTACTCTTTCACGCCTAAACGGGTGGACCGATGGCTGAAATTTGGTATAGAGATAGCTTAGACCCTGGAATAATACATACTACAGAACGCTACAGAACAGCGGGTAAAACCGCTGGGCACAGCTAGTCTATTATTAGTATGTATTTATAAAAGAAAAGTACCTATATATAAGTACGAGGGTCATGCCAAAAGTAATTAGATACTCAAAAATTATTATGTTTTATTATTATGTATCATTTAAAGGCATTCAATCTGAGCACGTATACACTTTTTCATGCATTTAAACCATTTTAAAAATACTTTAGTCTACTACTTTTCAGATAGCTTAAAAATGACATAATTTTGGGCTCTTAGCACATCTTCCTTGCTCTCTAATGGCTTGCCTCTTAAATTTTATTTGATTTTGTCAATCAGGTAAACTTTGCAAGATGTCATGTTAGAGGAATATGTAGGAAGAGATAGAAATAACACATTTTTTTACTTAAAAAAATTAAATGTTCTCGCGGAGGTGTGCGGCGCGGCGTTGTCGCGACATCCAAGAATGTGCCGGAGTCTAGACTTTGGTCGATTGTCACATCAAGCCAATAATACTGCTGGAGCTCAAATTATTACCAACCATTCAAAATGTACTGTTCTATGATTTTCTAGCACCGGAGTAGCAATATGGCAGGTTTTATAAAGAAAACATACCGACGATTTGTTTCTATGTGCATTGCTCACGGCGACATTTTGTTGGTATTTGTTAATTTCCAAAGCACCATGTGGTTGATTTTCGCTTTGTTTCGAGAACGTAGTTATAGAGTTATGCTTCAATGCTATTAAGTAATATTGTATATGTTTTTATTTTTACCTCCGCCGAATTTGTCTATGATAAATGGGCACCGATCTACCCGACGGTCTCGCTACTCATCGGTCAGTTCATGCGGCACCCACCTCGAACAACGCTTATGGAAAGAAGCGTGATAATCAATAATGGTTTTCATTGCTGCTGATTCGTTACCCAATTCACGCTCTAGCCCTACATGTGAAGTTCGTCGGTTTCCTCCCAAAAATAATAATTTTTTTCCTAGGTGACAGTGGTTGGCAGACGGCCTGTTTACGCTTCGTATTCAAAGCTTCCTCATCCTCTTTTAAATTCAGCAATCCAATTAAAAAGTACTGCTCATGAACAAGCAGACTTACCAGAAGTAGTTATCAAAAGATTAAAACATTATTGAGCTTTTAAACCTTTTTATGATCATATAAATCATAGCGCGAAAATCACAGCGCTCAAGTTCTATTTCACTAAGAAAATGCACCCCACTTTATCATAGAAAAAAGTATATTGAATAAAAAAACAGATGAATTCAAATATGTTCCACATTCAAATTAATTACTAAAAAAACAGGGTTTACGATGGTGTATAACTTGACAATATCAAAGTCACGAGTAAAGAGTATCTAATTACTTTTGGCATGCCCCTCGTATTATATCTGTGTCATCCTAACCACCATAACACAAGCATTATGTTGCTTAGCTTGGGGTTAGGTGGCGCTGTGTGAAATGTCCTGAAATATTTATTTATTTATTAAAAAAAAAAAACTTTATTGGAACATACAAAAAGATTAAGGTAGTATAATATTTGCATTTATTGAAAGACGTATCTAACAAAAAGTAAATTCAGAGGAAATTAAATGTTTAAGTTGAAAAATGGTACATGTGACAATAGAAGTGCGCCCTAGACTGTGATAAATCTCAAACTTAATAGGATATAAAAATAAAAATAAATCATCTTTTTCTCCACATTCTGGCAATATAATATGTACCTACCTCAATTTTGGAAAATATGTTACGTACGCCTTTTTAACTCTCGGGAGCAGTATGGTTTCGGTTATAGGTATGTCATCGATCCGTCAAAAATATACCGAAATCGGATATATAAGTAAGCTTCCATACAAAATGTTCTAGAACTACGAGAGGCAGTAATTTTACGTATTCTAATAAAAATGTTCAGACAGTGTTGTCTGTATCTACTCTACTCTTTTAGATATCGACGGGTTGTATTCGAAACACGTTGCCGTCATCCGTGATTCCCGAGCGGTACTTGAGAATCTTCAAGGCGCGAGTGAATAGGTAACTTTCTAAACATCTTACGCAATTCGTCGTCAACTGAATCTACTTTTTCTATCAGGTGGGATGTGGTCAAATGTTAATAGCCTACGTTTAAATACCTAGGTATATTATTGTATCAAAAAAAATACCAAAGACAATTTTCCATTTCACAAAATAATCACAAAATCCCATTCCATTAAAATCACGAAACAAAATTGATTTCGCGTCCAGCAAACAAAACCTCAAATATTGGTTCCGAAGCAAAACACAAACATTTCTAGAAACAAACAAACTTTGTAAACAGAATATTGCCATCGATTGCTTCAATTAAATACACCGTTAGACTGACACTAGTAAATGTACATTTATAATTTAAACTGAAGATACCAGGTGGGCAGACATATGGGAGTTCTCATGGCAATACCGCCATTGGTCCTCCTGCCTTTGAAAACGTAGTACGTCATTGCAAAAGTAATGACAATGAAATAAAATCGATCACTCTATCAGTAGCCGTTAGGTGTGACCGACATATTGGTTCTAATAATTAAAACAATAAATTTAATTAAAATGGGAGCTGAGTTGGTTTGAGAAGTGTATGTCATTTTCGTTTGATCGGAACGACTGCTGAAAACACATCAAGGTATAATTAAAACCAGATTTTTAATAATTAATTGAATTAAAAAATACACTATTACTATTAACATTCAGGTATAAATATAAAAGAAAAAATTAGGGATAAAAATAAAGCAGAAGTCAAAATAATCAACATAGATAGAGATAATTATAGAAAAATATCAAAACGCAAGATACAAGAAGCTAATACAGCAGTCAAAGCCAATTTAAGCAGTTAATAGAAAATAAATAATATAAGCTAAGCTTGATAAAAGAGATAAGCTTGTTATTTTATAACTAAATTTGGTGCCATTTCATGAGGTTTCTGTAATTTTAGATGATGACCAAACCGAAAAACGTGGGCCTTGTGTCCGATTTGATGATCAACATCAAATTGATGCAATGGGCTGGACACTTTCTCTTTAACTACTATGAAGGTAAGTTCTGAAATATCTCAAGAACTTTCTTTAGACAAAAAATAGATAAATGCTCGAAATCGTAGTAAAAATATTTAAAAAGCTTAATATTTTATATGGTATCGCAAATTTATGGAATGTAGAGTAACATAAATTCCAAAAAGAAACGAATGCAAAAAAAATATTCAAAAAGAATGCACAAGAATTATTTCTATTCTTTAAAAAAAAAAAAAACGTCGTGACACTTTTCGATACGACAGCGAATTCATTTCAAATGTCCCTAATTGAATGATGGAGTGAACTGAATCTGATAACGTAGAAAATAAAATTACCTGCCCAGATTACCTACATAACAAAATCAAGATATACAAACAAATATACTCTCCACAGACAATTCCGGCATGAACGTGCTCCTTCGCAAAGTCTACTCGTGCGTCCATGCCTTCTTCATCACTATCCACTTCATATTCATGGCCATCAACATGTCCCAGTACTCCGACGAAGTCAACGAGCTGACTGCTAATACCATCACTGTGCTGTTCTTTGCACATACACTGATCAAACTAGTGTTCTTCGCTCTCAACTCTAAGAACTTCTATAGGTAAGTATTGGAGTGCCGCAAGGGAGTATGCTTGCACCTGTAATGTTTAGAATATTTTATACAGAAAAAAAAAATATAGCAAAAAATAATAAGGCATACACAAACGTTAGGCATCAACGTTTGTGTATGCCTTATAATTTTTTGCTGAAATTAAATGTCCTAAACAGTAGGACTGATTGAGCACAAATTTAGTTTTTTTTAGTAATATAATATCCTAATGGATTAATTATATATCGCATTACAATATTATGGCCTTTTTAGGCTAGTTAGTAATGATTGTAAAGTTATTTTACTTCAGAATTTATTACGGAACATACAAATCTTAAATGTTGTGTGAGACCCTAAAATTACTCTTAGGTTACTTTTATACGAGTAGAACAAGTTAAATCTAGGCACTATTAGTCGTAAAATATTAATAATATCGAGCTTCATCCGATTTTATTTTAAAGCGAAAACAAAAGTCAGGAATTAATGTGAAGGCACTTGTCTCCTTAAAAGCTATTGCTTGCTGAAAAAATAATTGAAAAAAGTCCATCTTGAGCCTTTCAAGAGGTGCCTGAACAAAAATAATACGTAACTGAGATAGCTTAGAAGCTAATGTGAAATTTTTATTAACAGTCATGATTATAATCATGACTGTTATATAAATATACTAGCAACATGCCGCCTGAGCAGTAATGTGCTAACATTACTGTGCTCCGGTAGGAGGGCACTGTAGCTAGTGAAATTACTGGGCTGAAGAGTCTTAACATCTTATGACTCTTGAGTGAGAAGCGTTGGTGCAGTGCTCCTGGAATTTCACATCATTGTGAAATCCTAAGTAGCACTGTACTGATTATGGGCAGCGTTATCTCTTAGCATCAGGAGAGCGTCTTGCTCGTCTTCTACTTCAACACATAAAAAAACATCAAAAAGCATTTATTGAGATAGGCTATAGTGGAACACTTATGTAAGTCACTTATGTGTCTGTCTCCATACCTTATTTATAACAAGGCTCCACGACCTCTTTAATGTCAAAAATACAAATGAAACGACTACTTAACTACGATAAGGCAGAAAGTCTAACTACTACTATTTCAAGTATTATAATCTTTATTACTAATATTATAAATGTGAGAGTTTATAAGAATGGATGTCTGGATGTGTGTTTGTTACTCTTTCACGCCTAAACGGGTGGACCGATGAAGCTGAAATTTGGTATAGTGATAGCTTAGACCCTGGAATAACACATAGGCTAAATACAGTACAGTGGGTAAAACCGCTGGGTGCAGCTAGTATAATATATTTTCTTACATAAACGAATGTCTATAAATAAACAAAAGCGAGCTCGAAGTTGCCAAATGGTGCTCGCACATCTATCCCCATTGACATCGACTCCGGCAAGTGTGCGAGGTTTCATGACATTTCATAATATAAAGAATTCAAAATTCGATTCCTTCGGCGCGGTCGATGCAGATATTTTTTTTTATTTAGAATAGTACTGCGTTTGACCACAGTCTCACCTGTTGGTAAGTGAAGACGTGGTTGAAGCTGTTACACACAGGCCTAGCAAATACCAATAAACCCTCGACTTGAAGACACCCAAGTTGTAGTTCTCGGGAAACACTGAAGCGGGTAGGGAGTTCCAAATCTTCGCCGTCCGAATTATGAAGGTCGAAGCAAATCGCTTCGTGCGGACAAACGGAATTTTAACCGTATAGCAAAGGCGCCGTACCGTTTCTCTAGATGTTCGGTTGTAAAATGGAGACGGCGGAATCAGATCATGCAACTCCTGGGCGCATTCACCGAAATGCACTTTGCAAAAGACCGATAAACTGCCAACCTGCCTACGGTGTTCCAGGCTTAGCAAGCGGCGCTCCACCAACGAGTTGTCAGCAATAAGTCGTTTTGCTCGTCTCTCAATAGAATTCAAGGAGATAAAGATAGATGTAGTAAGATAGATGTGCTTTCACCATTATAATATATTCCGATCGTGTCCTTTGACAATGAATATTACTCCTACTTCTAGCAATACCAAGTCCTCATAAACATAACCATTAAAGCTACTCTTATCTCAATAACCAGTATAATATCGTTTCTGCCTACGTGGCTTAATTCCATTCTGTCTGTTTATCCCTCGTTTTCCACTCACTCGGCCAATAAAATAGCCGTTATCTCCCCCACTATTTTCCGGAATCACTTCAATTGCTTCAAAGGAATTCCATTTCGTTCCCAATTTTAATTCAACAGGCTACAAAGGCTTGAGCTCAAATTATTTTCTGTCAGCGCGTTTTCTTTGCAATTTTTATATCGGAAAGCTTTTAATATTGGGACCGTTGACGTAAGTATTATTAGATTGAGCTTCTAGAAAAAGCAGAGGCACCTATAGTTATTGGAAATACCAACTATGTTGTTCCGTATTCGAAATTCGAATATCCAAACAATCAGTAAATTTTATAGGTACAACATCCAAGTAAGAAGATGAGCAAGACGCTCTCCTGATGGAAGGAGATAACGCTGCCCTTAATCACAGTGCCACCCAGGAATGCACTAGGTGCACTGCATCAAGGTTTCTTAATCAAGAGTTATAATAAGATGTTTTATAAGACTCTTCAGACCAGTAATTTAACTAATTTTTAAATACGTGTATTGTTTGATTGCCGCGCATTATTGTGGTGGTATTCCATGACAACTATAACACGAGTTTACATCTCCTTTTCGTAGGTCTTACGAGCTGTTTTCAGCGCAATGATTGTTTACAAAAAAAAGCGCTTCTAGGTGCGGTCCGATTCATCATTTGACAGAATCAGGTCGGATACAGTGCGGTTTACAACTTTTTAACACTTACATGGACTTTTATAACAACATACACTAACGCTACACTAATACAACATACGCTACACTAATATTACTATGTTTGTATTTTGTGCTTGCACATATAAATACAAGTGAGTGGGCTTACTATACTCTATACTCAATACTTTATTTGCTTCCTTAGAATTAGGTACATAATAAGGTCTTAGTTTAGTTTGCACATAAGTATTTCTAAGGACCCTGATGGGCACATGCAATTTAGAAGGTACTACAATAATTGTTATTAAAATTAAGAAATGAAATAAGTCTACCTACCTAATTTATTTTAATAGGACATGTTAGAGAGGGTGATATTATATGTATTTTTATAATTTATTTATTTTAGTGTGAAATCATGCAGATATTCTTCTATGCTGTAATATGATTTGTTTATAAGTATCGATTTTAAATTTTTTATAAATATTTCTATGAGTGCTTCTTTACTCTTTGACAAAGCTACTTCTACATATATTAGAATTCCTTGATTGAAAAGGAATAAACCGATTTGTAGATATTCATAATAATACAAAAGTATTTTGTTTCGTTTACTCATTTTTTGTCATTGTAATGGGGAAATTGGATAATGTTACTACTGTTTCTTTATTTATTATTTTAGTTTCTACAATAATTTTGTTATATAAATAGAAACTTAAACATAGAAAATATTGCTTTTATGATAGGAATCAACATAATATTATGTTATATTATAGTTTTTACATTAAATTATCTAATAATATGAGGTTTACCCAATGTAAATAATGGTTCATCTGCTAAGTTTGTAAGTGATTGAATACGTATGTATTTTACTTCACCTAAATCGATTAAGCTGATTTTTAATGCATAAAGGTAAGAAGACGAGCTAGACCAAGAAGAGCTCTCCGGTTGGTATCTTTTTTTTTGCAAGGGGAAATGCGTTTATGCATACCCGCACCTCCCGTGGGAGAGGCACGGGTTATGTGGGCCTCAGCTTGCCGGCGGGAGTGCAATACCGGCAAGAATACCCACTAAAACCCCTTGGTAGGCCGTCGTTCCGCCTTCACGGGGCAGGATGGGGCGCTATCGCATTCACCATCCCCTCCGGTTGGTACCTACTCTTACCAGCGTTATCTCTAAAACGCTAACCATAATCAGTGCAGTGTTACCGCACTATTTGACCAACTTTAAATTGTAAATTCATAGAGTTAATTTATTGAAAATTCCTCAAGATCAGTGTGCATTAAAATATATTGCACATATTTTAAGCGTATAATATTCAGATATATAAAAAAATGGCATGATGATATTTTGTTTTTTTTTTTATTGAATATAAGCTTATGCTCGCGGCTTTGCCCGCGTGGCCAAATATGTATTCCAAATTTTAACCCAATCGGCTCAGCGGTGTAGGCTGTGCGTTGATAGATCAGTCAGTCACTCTTTCCTTTTATATATTCAGATAGGTATATATTAAGAAGATTGAAGCCAAAATGATAGAGCAAAACACTCGAATTTTCTAAATAATATGAACTAATCTAACCATCTATATGTTAATTTGGTCTTTACCTGTCTATGTATATCCATAAAATCTATGTAAATGGTATTACTGTATCTATTTGAGGCAGAAAATCTCGGCTTAAGTACGTCAGAGCTTAAGATTTGAAGCTCAGTGTTCTGTCCGTTAAGCGGTTTCGCTGCTTGACGACTTTTAGATAAATCTGGAAAATGTTTTCGTTTATTCGTAACTAGCTACATCTAGCGGTTTATTTATGTAAGTAAAAAAGTGGAGTCGGGCCTTAACCGAATGGTGGACTAGATTAGGGCGGAGAAATCTAGGTCATCCGATGGCGCGATGGACTGACGACATAAAGAAACAGGCTGGAGGCAGCTGGATGAGGACTGCAAAAGACAGGGGAGAATGGTAAAATCAATGGGAAGTCTATAGCTCAGCAGTGGGCAACTGAAGGCTGATGATGATGATGATGAAGTAAAAAAGTTGTGTCGTGTTATCGTATTTTAAGGTTTGTGTTGTGGTGTGTGTTTATATACCTTACTTATAATTGTTACTTTTAACAATCAATACAGCCGCTTTGACGTGCTAAGTAAGAAACATCCATGTGGATATATATAAAAAAACAATTCTGATAATAATCTATGTTCTAAACTTTTATTTAGATCATTGGTAAATTTATTAACTCATTTAACCCGCATACACGAACACACGCACGCACTGACTTGGGTTGGGAATAACTTGGTAATAGCTTCCTGATTTATATAATTTTACTTTTTGTTATAATAATTATTACTGTTATTAAAATTGTCACAAAACGATAGCTTCTACATTTTAAATTTCCCCCAGGAATAAGGTTTCCTTACAGTTCCAGACATATTATAAACTTAAAGCAAAATGTTATAACTCGGAATATTATTATATTATCTCAAGTAACGACATTCTCGGGCCATTGAGTTTCCTTTGATTCTTTCACAATGGTAGCAATAAAATTTTACGGATAGAATACGAGATATAAGCGAATAAAAGTTTTAGTACTACACTTGAGACTTGGAGTTATGACGCGTGGGATATTTTTATAGATGAAACAAGAGCTTTATGGATATTTATTTGTTATGTTTTTATTTGAGTAACGAAATTAAATATTAAGCATGCACTCTCTACTTGTCAGACTATTTATTATTAATCAGTGTTTTTCTACTACATTAGGCATTTACTATAGGTACATATAAACCTTCCTCTTGAATGACTCTATCTATTGAAAATGCGAATCAAAATACTTTTTTAAAAAATTTTTTTAACTCTAAGCATACAGGGACAGACAGACACGAAAAATGACTTTGTTTTATAATTTGATGAAGTTATGCGAAAGTAGGGATATTGTATACGTACAACGTTAAACAACTGAACAATTTTAGCTGAAATTTGGTACATAGGTAGCTTCAACCCTGGATTAACAATTAACACATATAGGAACTTTGTTTCAGGTGAAACTGTTGCACGCGGCTAGGAGAAATTAATAAGTCCTTTACTGACACAAACTTAAAAACGCCTACTTTCATTTGTCCAGGACCTTGGCAGTATGGAATCAATCAAACAGCCACCCCCTGTTCACTGAGTCGGACGCCCGTTACCACCAGCTCGCTCTCAGCAAGGAGAGGAAGTTACTCTACATGATCTGCACCATGACTGCTTTATCTGTCACCAGTAAGTTAAAAAACAGGTGGTATTCCGAGAAGGGGCTGCCCGAAATAGTTTAGATGAACTGTGTGAAAGGATATGCGTGCTAGAGGAATGGATGAAGATAATATGACGGACTAGCTGTGCCCAGCGGTTTAATCCGCTGTCCTATAGCCTATGTGTTATTCCAGAGTCTAAGCTATCTCTATACCAAATTTCAGCTCAATCGGTCCACCCGTTTATGCGTGAAAGAGTAACAAACACACATCCAGACATCCATTCTTACAAACTTTCACGTTTATAATGTTAGTAAAATAATAGAGTAGAATGGAATGGAAAGTGCAACATATAAGTTGGCCATACATTGTGATTTGACTCAGATAGTGTAAGCAGGGGCCTGTTCTGTTGGAATATAAAACCCATTTTTTATAGGCTGGGTAACCCTGACGTTCTTCGGCGAGTCAGTCCGCTTCATCACCAACAAGGAAACCAACGAGACTCTGACGGAGGAAGTCCCGCGGCTGCCTCTCAAGGCTTGGCTCCCCTTCGATGCCATGAGTGGAACTATGTACATCATTGCCTTTGTTTTTCAGGTATGCTTAGATTTAATGTCTTCTTATACGCTCAGTTGTTGTAACCACTGAAATGCCACAATACTTTTGAACACCACATCAAAATAAAAACGGTAATAAAAACTTGCAAAGAATGTTTCAATGTATACAAAGATGTTACAATTGGCGGTCATATTGTTAAAAGCGACCCTTCCTGACAACCATGAAGGGGAAAGGAGTATAATATAAGGATAGCACACTTGTTGGCAATGTATAATAATGTGTTATTTTAGGGTTTCAACTACGTAAAATAAATAAATAAATTTTATAAGTGAAGGTAAGCAAACACATGAAAAGTGAGCCCAGGGGTCTAATTGCGGAAAATTAGCACACTAACCAGAACAACACGCGTGTTTAAAAGCACTTCCACATCCATAATTCTGCGTTAGTACCTTTTCTCGCTTTAAATCATCTAAATATATAAAAGGAAATACAATACAATAATACTTTATTGCAAACTGGTTACAATTTTTTGTAACCAAGAAAAATAAAAAAAATTAAATAGTGACTGACTGATCTATTTCATCGCACAGCATAAATCGCAGAACGTTAATGGGTTGAAATTCGGAAAAACAATAGGTTTTATGACGTAGTTAATAAAGGATTTCACGCAAGCAACGTTGCAAATATAAGCTAGTTTATTTATAGATTTAATTTGTTGATATAAGCATAATGTAAAGAACTGTGCACTAACACAAGGAGGGTTAATCCTTTTCAAAAAAATTAAAAACGCCAATTAATCGGTTAGTTTCATGTTTTTTTTCAGATCTACTGGCTAACCTTCTCAATGGCCCTGGCGAACCTGATGGACGTGATGTTCTGCTCGTGGCTGATCTTCGCGTGCGAACAGCTCCAGCATCTCAAGGCTATAATGAAGCCTTTAATGGAACTGAGCGCCTCACTGGATACATACAGGCCTAATACCGCTGAATTGTTTAGGATTTCTTCAGGTAAATAATAATTATATGATCTTTCGTATTTTTAGTCACTCAAAAATCTTTTTACTAACCTAAATATCATATCCCAGAGAAATCCGAAAAGATGCCAGACACGACAGACGCGGACATCCGCGGCATCTACGCGACGCAGCAAGACTTCGGCATGACGCTGCGAGGAGCAGGCGGGAGGCTCCAGAACTTCAACCAGCCTAACTCTAACAACCCTAACGGCCTGACACAGAAGCAAGAGATGCTCGCCAGATCGGCTATTAAATACTGGGTCGAGAGGCACAAACATGTGGTGAGGTAAGTCTTTCCAAGTTGACAAGACTGCGGCATGACCCTGCGAAGCGCGGGCGGTAAGCAACATAACTTCAACCAGCCCAACCCTAACCCCAACAGCCTACGTGTGTGGTGAGGTAAGTCTACTTAAGTTGCCAAGACTTCGGCATGATGCTGTGAGGGGCAGGCGGTGGACTCCAGAACTTCAACCAGCCCAACCCTAACAACTCTAACGGCCTGACGCAAAAGCAGGTGATGCTCGCCAGATCGGCCATCAAGTACTGGGTTGAGAGGCACAATATGTGGTGAGGTATGTCTTACTTAAGGGAAGGTAACCCGAGTCCTTCAAAAATACAAAACGGTATAACTACAAGTACTACTTCACCAACCAAAATATCTGGGTGACGGCGCAGTTTTTTTTAATGTGATGAAGTAGAAGAAGAGCAAGACGCTCTCCTGATGTTAAGAGATAACGCTGCCCATAATCAGTACTGTGCTATTTAGGATTTCACAATGATGTGAAATTCAAGGAACACTGCATCAACGCTACGCTACGCTAACGCTAATTTCACTAGCTACCCTTCTACCGAAGCACAGTACATCACTGCTCAGGCTAGGCGGAAGAATAACTGGCATTGTTGGGGTACCCACCTAGACGACCTCCAGTGCGTGAATTTTACCATTAAAAATGGTCAAAGTCAATTAAAATTAACCACTCACCTGATCTACTCGTCCTGTTACTTATTATCATAAAAAAATATCTTGACTATGATTGACGAACATTACTTGAACTTAATGTGGATATAATTGCATGAAAAGTATATCATGATTATATAACGGTCACATCCGACACTTGATAAAAACATGATGTAATTTAGTACTAAAGTATAGAAATAGTGTCTTAGAGACAGTGAAGTTCATTTTAGTGCAAAGATAAAATTAAATTAATGATATTATCAATTTTGAATTTCCTGCATAATAGCATTTCGTGGAAATGTTTATTTACTCGTTAATTATTTCAATTTCCTTAAGATAAATATTATCTCCTGATATGACGGCATAGAATTTAAATAAAATTGTTGAGTAATAATATTATATTACGAGGCAAACATTTTAGAATTTATAAAATGCAGACTACGTTTGCGATTAACTAATAAGCCTATCAGTACATCGAGTGGAAAAACGGCACATAACTAATTAAAGTTGTTGGGAAGGATTCGAACCCACAACACAACCACATTTATCCATATTACTACTACAACTACTAACTACTACATGACTAGGTGGGTACGCAACAGTGCCAGTTAATCTACTAAGCAGTGATGTGCAAACTAATTGTACTCCGGTAGAAGGGCATTGTAGTTAGTGAAATACTTCGCTAAAAAATCTTAGTACCTATGGCTCTTCAGTAAGAAGCTTAGGTGCATAGGTGCAGTGCACCTCGAATTTGACATCATTCTAAAATCCTGGGCCTTGTATTGATTATGGGCAGTTTTCTCTTACCATCACGAGAGCATCTTGCTCATCTTGTTACTTGTTTGCATACAAAATATATAATAACTGCTAGCTTATGCTTGCGGCTTTGCCCGCATGGTGAAATCCTTTCTTCGCGGAGGTCTATGTCATAAAACCTATCTGCATTCCAAATTTCAACCCAATCCGTCCAGCGGTTTAGGCTTTGCGTTGATAGATCAGTCAGTCAATCAGTCACTCTTTCTTTTTATATATTTAGGTTTAGATATAAATAAGATATACACCCTGGGCACCCACCGCTATAAAATCCGTTTAAACAAAATCTTGCATTCATAAATGCAGTGGTGGAAGTTGCATAATCTACAGTGGTATTTAAAATACGAGTAGTAAAACAATTTTACATCGGAAAATGATGTTATTGTAGCAAAGTCAACAATGACCGCGAAATTGATGGTGGAACGGTGACCGTTGAAATAATTATGTATGTGAAAGCGAGCATTTGCTCCATAATCGATCCAATGCAATGGCACGATAATGATCTTGATTATTATGATGCGCTTGAAGACCTTCGAGTGGTGTAGGGCCATGGGCAATAGATTTGAACATCTGATGGAATTTTAAAAACTGAGGAAAAAATGGAATGAGCCTACGCCAGCGGTATTTCCATTCAACTTCAAAATAAGACCCTTCGTAAGATCAGAACAGAGCCTCGAAAGGTAGGCAACGTAACAGTGGTTCATTGGAGGCATAGGCAACGGTAACCACTCACCACCACAGGCTGTCAGTCTGCCTGTGTGTCACCTATGGCCTATGATATAAAAATATTTGTATCTATGAATCCTAGGATAAGATTGAATTAGAAACTAGTACCATGTTCCACGTAGGTATCCGCCTTTTCGGGCTGATGATGATGATGATCCGCCTTTTCCGGGATATATTTCGACAAAAAAAAATCTTTATGTAGTAGTTAATAATAGCTTACCCAGACGGAATCCCGCATTAGGAAGTCCTTCCATCGCTTAAAATTTATGTGATCTGATAATTCTTATTTCAGATTAGTGGGATCCATAGGAGACACCTACGGCGCAGCCTTACTGTTTCACATGTTGGTGTCTACGATCACACTTACTCTGCTAGCTTACCAGGCTACAAAGGTATCTCTTTTAATATGACCTATTTTACCAGCAAGTAACAGGTAGCAGGAAGACAAACGACCATTTATTAGTCACTGGAAGACGCTGGATGCAGGTCGCTTTCAACCGGTATATATGGAAGTCTAAAGGGGAGCTCTATATTCAGCAGTGGACGGTTCTATGGTTGAGATGATGATTAGAATGATGATTTTACCAGCATGTACTTCCCTACTCTATAGAAATCTTTTCTTAGCGGTTATATGTATATGTTATAAAATTATACGTGTCATCACCTAAGACACCTTGCAGACTGAGTAACTATTGCAGCAACTGGGATTGACAACTTTCTAGCAATTAAATGTTTAATCATGATAATTATTTGAGCAGCTTACCAATGTAAGATCTGTTC
The DNA here is from genome assembly GCA_947507615.1 of Hemithea aestivaria. Lineage (NCBI taxonomy): Eukaryota > Metazoa > Arthropoda > Insecta > Lepidoptera > Geometridae > Hemithea > Hemithea aestivaria. Next base: position 4,445,992 of record OX382343.1, read on the forward strand.
GATGCATCTATTTTGCTTTGAGATATATAAAACAGCTGCTAGTTGCCATAAAATTATTACTGGTGCTATTTGCTATAATATTTACTCTGTTTGCTAGAAGGTATTTTTTTAAGTACTTTGTTACAAGTGCTCTTTTAGACACTTGCCTAAGATCACCTCGAATCCCCTTTATTTCGATGTTACAGATGTACGACGGCTTCCTGAGATACAGTTTCTAACTAGTTCAGGAAGTCGGGATAAATATTTATTACTTGTACATACCTAAGAAATATTTGTCGAGTAACTTAACTTTAAATCTTTATTGCTTTTAATTTAACTTTACTTTTAGTGTGCTATTTTATGTTAGGTGCATTTTATGGTAAATAAATAATTTGTATATGTCGTGGCAAATGCCTTTATTGAGAAAAACAAACTAACAAAAAAAAAAAAAAAAAAAAAATTGTATATGTTACCACTACGTATCTTTAAACTTATAATATGTTTATAGGTGAACGGCATCAACGTGTACGCGTTCAGTACGATTGGATACTTGTGCTACACTCTGGGACAAGTGTTTCATTTCTGCATTTTCGGTAACAGGCTCATTGAGGAGGTAAATGTTTCATAATGAGGACTAAATGTCCCAAATTCTTTGTAGACTAAAGCGAACATTGGAGACTGGTATTGCATTACGTTACCACCTTAGCAGTAGGTGAATGTAAAATTACTAAGTTGAAGAGTCTTAACATCTTTTGACTCTTGAGTAAGAAGCGCTGGTGTATAGTGCACCTAGAATTTTACAAAAATTTTTTTGTTGTGTTGTGAAATCCTGGGTAACACTTTTCTAAAATGAACATCTGGAGAGTATTGATCGTCTTCTTACTGCTTACGAAAATGTTCTAAGGCGCTTCGTATATTTTTTTTTCATTTACAATAAAAAAAATCCATTTTCAGAGCTCATCAGTAATGGAAGCAGCCTACTCCTGCCAATGGTACGACGGTTCTGAGGAAGCGAAGACCTTCGTTCAGATCGTGTGCCAGCAGTGTCAGAAGGCCATGAGCATCTCCGGAGCCAAGTTCTTCACTGTGTCTTTGGATTTGTTTGCTTCTGTGAGTTTATACGATTAGGATAAAATATGATGAAATTATGTTATGGATTTTTTGTACAAATATTATAAACTTGATAGTTTTGTGCGGATTTACGAGTATGTAGAGTTTTATGGAGTTACGTTTTACGTTTAGAGATTAAAAAATTGTTTGGTATCTGTATCCCTATCCATTGAATTTTTTGGAATAACACTTTTTAACCCCCGACGCAAAAACGACGGGGTGTTATAAGTTTGACGTGTGTGTGTGTGTGTGTGTGTGTGTGTGTGTGTGTGTGTGTGCGTGCGTGCGTGCGTGCGTGCGTGCGTGCGTGCGTGCGTGCGTGCGTGCGTGCGTGCGTGCGTGCGTGCGTGCGTGCGTGCGTGCGTGCGTGCGTGCGTGCGTGCGTGCGTGCGTGCGTGCGTGCGTGCGTGCGTGCGTGCGTGCGTGATTGTGTGTTTGTGTTTGTGTGTATGTGTGTGTGTGTGTGTGTGTGTGTGTGTGTATGTGTCTGTCTGTGGCATCGTAGCTCCCAAACGGATGAACGGATTTTGATTTTGTTTTTTTTTTGTTTGAAAGTAGAGTTAGTCGAGAGTGTTCTTAGCCATGTTTGGTGGAAATCGGTCCAAGATGGCCGCCGCTACAAAATGGCGGATTACTTTTTTCTTTCACGACCCCCTCAATATGGGTATCAAATGAAAGGGTTTAACGAGTAGAATACAGCCCACTATATAAAATATAAAATCCAAGATGGCCGCCATCAAAAAAATTGTGAATTACGTATTGCGTTGGGGGTTTTTTATTTTTTTAATTTAATTCATTACATATGTATATTAAAGACTAAAACTGCAAACGGAAAGTGCACATATTTCATCTACGTTTATTATTGCCCACGGTTGGGCCTAGGCCTCGATTTTGTCATTCCTCCCATGTTTACAGTTCTTATCTGTTTTGAGTTATTTTATTAAGAAAGTAGTGAAGCCTACAGCTTAAAAATGAGAAGTTATCATTCGATTTTAAAAATATTAATTTAAATAACATTCTAGGTACTCGGAGCCGTGGTGACATACTTCATGGTGCTGGTGCAACTGAAGTGAATGAAGCACTTCAAGAATCTCTGGATATTTAGACACACTTTGAGATATCGACGTTTGATCTCTGATAGTTATCATACCCATGGGCATATCTTCAAAAACATAAAAATAAAAGAGTTTAAAAGAATTTTATAAGAGTTTTAAGTTTTGCTGTAGTTATCAAATTTATAATAGAATCAGTCCCAAATCGTTGTTCTAAGAGTATTTTTATACGAATAAATAATTTACCATAAAAATGCACCTAATACAAAATAATACGACACTTAAAGTAAAATTATAAATGAAAAGTTATAAACAAAAGTAATACAGACATATACGTTTATAAATATAGACTTAAGAGATAAATACAGACTTGTATGTTTTTGTTTGACACGGTTTAGTTAAAGTTTTCTCAATAATTCTGTACTAGGTAAGTGTACATTAACAGTAAATTAGTTTTCATTGAATAGAACTCAAATTGTGATAGTAAACTAGATTTGGTTTGTAAAACCATTATAAAAAAATATGAGTATATCTATGAATACTTGTGTTATCTTAGCGATTTACACATTATAGTCAAATTCAAACTTATATAAACGTAGAGATTATTTTGTATAGAAAGCGTTTTACATATTTATCAATTGTTTTCGAATTTAGATACAAATTTTAACACAATACTTACGAATTTTCTTTAGGCGCAAACAAGTAATAGAAACACATATCTACCTATACCTAAGCCTTTTTATAAGTGACAATTAAGTAAGTTTAATTATAATTAGAATAACTATTTTGGCAGGTGTAAGAAGCACTTTGAAAATCAGTTAATAAACATTTTTTCCACAGAGAATTATGATCATAATATCACTTGCACGTAAAAAAACTTGTTTATTGTGTTATCTAGTTATTTAATAAAGTATAATCCACATTATAATTAGTATGTAAAAAAGGTGTATTTGATATTTTTTAGACATTTGTAGTCCTATAATTTACTTATTTAGATTGAATTATATTATTATTAAAAACTGTGTTTTATTTTTCACTAGGTTATCCAACGTTCTCATTTTAACTATTATTATGTAACAAAATATTAATTTAACAATAATTATAAAAAGATAACTAAAATTATAGGCTGTTTAACAATTTTATACGATTGATTACCTATACAATTTTGACGCAAACAGAGTGTATTTTTTTTGTTTAGATGTTGCTGCAAATTAAACAAAACCTAATTAAAACTCCCAAATGTACAACAACTAACTTGAAAATAATACAAGTATTTTTTTCAAGTTAGTTGTTAAACTTTGTTTTTTTTTTTCAAGTTAATCGTGTTAAATTTTACAATATACCTCTACTTACTTAAATATTTTTACTTAGCTACTATTCAGCACTCATACATTACTAGGATACTATTGCCAAGAAACTCAGATACATTAATATACTATCAAGAAAATGGCAAGCACAAAATTGTGCCGTCATTTTTCATGCATACACGAACGTACGAGTAGCAAGCAAGTGGCCCCAAAGGGCTGTTTTCATTTCGAGATGTGCGCCTTTCAGTGTAAATGGAACTTGGCATGCTTTGACATAGATAGATACAGGTACACCTACATAATATATGAACTACGGAGGGGAACTTTGTACAACTTCGAGCTAGAATTGTGACGTAGACATGTTGCTTTATAAGATCGGATTGGGCGTCTTAGGATTTATTATTCTATTTAAAAGGCAAAAGCGGGATGCTATGGGGGGCAAAATTAAAAAAAAATCTTTCTATGCCATTTAAAAATCATCCTTTTTTTTTTAACAAGGGGAAATGCGTTTATGCATACCCGTACCTCCCGGGGGAGAGGCATGAGTTATGTGGGACTCAGCTTGCCGGCGGAAGTGCAAGACCGGCAAGAATACCCACTAAAACCCCTTGGTAGGCCGTCGTTCCGCCTTCACGGGGCAGGATGGGGTCGCTATTGCATTCACCATCCCACCTCAGCGGTGGCCCGGTCACTCACCGGACCCCTGCGCCAATGGAGGGGTGATCTAATCTACCAAAACCACCCCTATTTAAAAATCATCCTATGGCATCCTAATGTATGCTTATTTAATTCAAAATCAACTAATTTGGCCTAGCTTGAACTGGTTTATCCTATCGACTATCACCCTAAGGAAACACTAGTTTAGCCTAGGCTAAACTAGTTTGTCCTGAAATCGAGTTAGGCCGGTAAGAGCTATATTAATAACAATATGTTGTTGTGTGTCGTTGCACAAATAATAATAAATTTAGGGATAATTATTATCGTTTGAAAAAACTGCTGTTGCATTTGATGAATTAGTTATCGCGGCTATTCCTCAACCTTACATTATCTGCTTTGACAGCAGTGGACTTAAAACTATGTAGGCGAAGTTGGACTTGAGTTTACATCGTGCAGTTAAATCGGAAATTACTGAGCACGACTTAGCAGTCGATGTACTCGTATTTGACGAACGCAGTGAAGTTTTGAACTTGGTGCTACACAGCCGCTGGGAAAGTGGGAGAGAATATTTGTAATGTTCGAATTCGTACGCACACTGTCACACATAACGCAGGCAGAACAAAACGAAGATCGCGTCTGCTTTCCCGCGCGATCTCGCGTCTTTCTGACTTTAGATTTAGAGCCTGCGTTCATCATAACTTATGATTTATTATACTTAAGATCACTATGGACGCGTTAACGGCAATATAAGCTATGGGCCAAGCACATGCGTTTCGTAGACTTGTCTTGCTGTCAAGTCAAACGTTATCCCAAACATTGGACTTTTGTGAATGTATGGGATGACAGTTTGACTTGACAGCAAGACAAGTCTAAGCATTGTCCATGCTGGAGTAGCTGTATTAAAGGTAAAGCGATTACAGCAGTTGACGTGTCGCGCTGTAGCGCCAGAAATTAAATATATTAATAGTCTAAAATTTTACCTATAATATAAACGCGAAAGTTTATAAGAATGTATGGATGTATGTGTATACTTGTTACTCTATCACGCCTAACGGGCGGACCGATTTGAACTAAAATTTGGTATAGCTTGTTTAAGCTATACCAAATTATTTTTTACCTGGAATCACATAATATACTGAATAGCGGGTAAAACTGTTGGGTGCAGCTAGTATTTTTTATTTTCGACTTCACAAGCAATCCACACACAATCATTCATTCACTCTTTACATTACCTACATTCATCGACTTTCAAGTAGAAACTAGAACTAGAATCAATATTTTGTAACACAAAATTTATTAATATTGGATGAAATCAAGAACAAGAGGACATAATATATATGTACGAGTAGCTTTTTTTATTTTATTTTTTTATGCCAAAAGTAAGAAGACGAGCACGGCGCTCTCCTGATCTTAAGAGATAACGCCATAATTAGTACAGTACCACCTAGGAATTCACAATGATGTTAAACTCTAGGTGTACTGTACCAACGCTTCTTACTGAAGAGTCATAATATGTTAAGACTCTTTAGCCCAGTAATTTCACTAGCTCCAATTAAGTCCCGACATATTTGTCATAACATTTTTGAACTTTTTATAACATTTCACACTAACCAAAGGTACCTACTTAAATACAAGCAAATATAAAGTTTACTTCCCTCTCAACGGCTACGGCAGTGTTGGTGTGCCAATGAAAATTAAGGCGTTTTATATTAACGGTAACAGCCTCTTAACTTGACAAACTACCGTCAGCCCATTAGGCTTGTTAGTAGCACTTTAGTTGGGAAACTATTTGGGAGAATGTGGCCACATCATGTGAGGAAATTCCACAAACTTTGTTGATAGATCGATGCTACATAATAATTAATTATAATCCCTCATTTTCTATTGGCACTTGGCACCTTCCTTCCTTCCTTTCCACGGGCAAATTTTCAAACCTCTTTTTTTATTCGTTAATAGGTTAGAATTGGACCACGATCACGACATTAAGCGACGTTAGGCGATGCCGTAGATGGTAGCCCACTATACCTAGAAGGGTAATAGTCTGCTACCCCCTGCCCCCGGTATTGCAGGTATCCATAGGCGTCGGTAGCCACTTACCATCAGGTGGGCCGTCTGCTTGTTTGTCACCTATTACATAAAAAATAAAACCATCGGAATAAATCACTCCCTGGCTTCACTGAATCTTGTACCATACTGACCGTTTGGCGAAACGATTTTGACTGAAAGTGAAAGCTATACAAGTTAGTAAAAAAAAGATTCTCTTACAAATTTGATGGAATCTATATTATGTAAAATTTAGGCTAAGCTCTGTTTGTACCCGAGCTTTTCTAATTTTCATTGTCCCTTATTTATATTCAGTAATCCGATTCAAGGTCACCGCGTTCGTGTGTAATTAGCTAACATTTACTACCCATAATGTCCCAAATTACGAGACATAACATCTAATACGGGATTAAAATATTTATAGGCAAGGTTATAGCCGTTAAAATTTTATCGCTCGCTTTACTGCTGTTATGGAGCCATATTTAACGAGTCGCAGGCGAAGTTCTTAATGGGATGTCGTTTTGTTTTTGCTATTGTTATTTTGGAGATGAAACGTGATTTCTGTGATAAAAGTTCTAACAATTATTAGTTATTATTTAATATTTAGTGTTAATTCCGCTCTAAATTTGTGAGTCTAACTAAGTTTTAAGAGACGGCGAGGAATTCAAACGTTATCAAAATAGTAATAAGTATTAATTCCACCACCGAGTGCACCACCCGCCCTCCCGCATATGCATGCATTAAGGGTTATAACTATTTGTTAGTGTTAGTTATGTGGTTACGCGAAACTTAGCTAGAACAAAGGATACAAAACGACGACGACAACGATAACAAACCGCTGCCGGACGCTACGCAAAAATAGACTACAACGCTGACACGTGTTTCGCCTCTACACGAGGCATCTTCAGAGAGATGTTCACTCGCCGACCGCTGGACAGGGAGCGCCGAGTCGTTTCGTATCCTTTGTTCTAGCTAAGTTTCGCGTAACCACATAACTAACACTAACAAATAGTTATAACCCTTAATGCAATGCATATGCGGTAGGGCGGGTGGTGCACTCGGTGGTGGAATTAATACTAATTACTATTTTGGTAACGTTTGAATTCCTCGCCGTCTCTTAAAACTTAGTTAGACTCACAAATTTAGAGCGGAATTAACACTAAATAATAACTAATAATTGTTGTGATGGATTGCCGCAAAGTAACACCTAGTTCCATTAATATTAAAAGTTCTAGAAAATAGTGACGGAATTAATTTTGGAATTGTTCAATGATACAAGTGCTTTTCAAGATAGTGAAGTAATAAAAGCTGTGTCTTGCTAAACTACATCAAGTCAAGTCATAGGCTGTAATTTTTAAGTTTATTTTTGCATATTTTTCTGTGTTTCCATAAAGTATTACCTATCATCAATACACCTATTCATATAATATTGCTTTGTTGACAAGTAGGGATTTTTCAAATCTAACTTTGGTCTACAGTTTGGTCGAAATTTTTTTATAGACATTTTTTACTTGGAGACAACTTTTTACTCGCCAGAACGGCCGCGTCGATTAGGCTGAAATTTGGTAGGTGTGCAGGTCTTAGTTAGACCTTGCAAAATATACCGTTATAGACTTCTTTTCAGACAACACCAAGCACAGCTAGTTTACAAACAATTTAAACATTGTTTTTCTAAATAAGAATCCCGATTTAATTCACTGTCTACTTCGCGCGTCGCGTCTTACGTCTTATGTAAAATTACTTACTAAAAATTTACACGCAAAAGTGCTCTACTGTAGCACATTCAAATAAAAATACATTTATTAGAGTTTAAAAGCATTTCAAAAGTATTTTAACGATGTAACTACGATAATAACGTGCGTAGAATTTTGACTAAATTCCAAAATATTTTAATATTAATCAATCAGTCTTCTATTAACAAATGTATAATATATATTCATAGTGAATCAAAAACAATGCCATTCGAACAAATTTCATTGCAGTAGATTTTTTGCCAGGTTGTAACATAATCAACTAAAAATAAAATCGACTTAAAATGGTTGAACTGTACTAGAAATGGAGTACACTTGCTTGTTTGCAAGTCTATTGGAACAATCCGTTTTTATAGCATCGAAGCAAAATTGTGCTAAAGATCTAAGTGTCACATAAGTGTATCTCAGTTGAATTCAATTATTGAACTTTAACTATAAAACTTAACTGAGCGAACTAATTGCTAAATGATCATTTAAAAGCCCAAATATATTATTAAGTTTAAAACGAAATTGCTCTCCAGTGTTTTAATTAAACTTCCCCGCCCAAGGGAGTGTACTCAGGGGGTGTACCCCCCTCGATAATGGGGGCATTAATTAAGTCATTAAAAATAAGAGAGAGGTGTTTCCTAATTGGTAAAAGGTAATAAAGAGAACGGTATTAAATCATTTTGCAAATAATTAGACCTTTTAAGACCTTTATGAAGGTCTCAGAGACTAATTTATTGGTTGTTATTTAAAAATGTAGGTTAATTTTTGGGCTTGTTCATAATGAGCATACAGAAACGGGCAGTAAGAATCTTTGTGCGGGTTTCTCGTTTCAAAACACTATTTTTTTGACCAGTAACCACCACCACCTCCTGGTAATAATGGCAGCGCTTTTTTTTTTTTTTTTACAAATTACACAGCGCCACCTAACCCCATACTAAGCAACTTAATGCTTGTATTATGGTGATTAGGATAACGGATATAATATTTATATACTTTTCTTAGCTTTAGTAAGTATATAGATATAGTTTACTATCCCTTCATTATGACAAAGTTAAAAGTTTACAAGTGGCACGCTGTATTTGTTGCTCTTTCACAAAAAAAACACAACTGATTGTGATTTACTTTATACGAGAATCAATAAAGAGTTTATTATTTTATTTTATTAATAACAAGAAAACTTACAGCTAGCTTATGAATAGTTAGATATATAAACACGAAAGGCCAATAACAAGTTTTCACAGATAAATAAAATAAAAAGGTAAAATAGAACAAGACGAGAAAACATAATTGTGTGCACACTACAGAATGAAGAAGAAGAATAAAACTAAAAAACGCGTAAACACCAGTGGGTACTAAGTATATATCAACATATAAGTATATTAACATATAAATATAATCAACATATAAGTATATTAACATATATAGTTTCTTATCTTATAAAATTGGCTTGGTAAGAAGATAGAGTCTTAAAATAAATAATATTCTGTAGCCTATTTATAGATGTATGTATTTTGATATTTTCAAAAGTTTTGAGATAGCTGGAGGGTTTTTTAAAAATACATCGGCTACTGTTATTCAAAATTTTCCGCAGAAATAGAACCAGTGTTCTAATATTATGTCTCTCAACAGAAATAGATTTTCAATAAATGCGCCCCTGATCTCATTCCTTCGGATGACCCTGTAGACATGAACTCAAAGTAGGCATTAAAATCGCATCCATATCTAAAGTACATTCTAACCCCCAATAACAAAGTCCTTAATCCATATCTGTCTGTCTGAAATTTCCCGAGGAAGGCTTAATGGGATAAATTGATTGCTCGATAAAGTTTAATTTGCTTGAGTTCAGGTGAGAACTTCCCTTGATTTTATTGCCTGAAACCATTGATATAAAAATGTAGACGTCATGACAGCGCAGCGTTGAATAATAGCTGTAATATAATTAGAAAAATAACTCTAAAATAAATTTTTAAATAGGAGTGAAACGAAAGTCTTTATTCTAAATCGAATTGACAATTTTAACATTTTAGCAAAAAAGGGACCCGACATATTATACTAACGTGGCAAATGCCTTTATTAAATTAAATTAAATTAAAATTTCTTTATTCAGACAACATAAGTCCACTGGTTAGTACTTAAAATAAAAACTTAAAGACTAGGGTTAGTAACACAAGGTTTTATAATAATCATTCAAAATTTTCTTATAATTTATGAAATACACCTTGTATTGTAGACACCTTGTCCAGATGAGGCCAGATAAAAATTCTCATCTAACCATCACCCTTACAAGGTGTCTCAGCACAGGTGCCCGAGGGTCCTCAGCGACCATCTTCAGGATGCTGTTGTGACTCCCTCGCACTCTCCTCACCAACGAAGCGACTTTTTTGCGAATGACAGCGTGGAAGCCGTCAGTATGAGCATCCGCAAACATTCCGGAGGCACTACACCAGCGAGGGAGTCCCAACATCATCCTGAAGATGTTATTGTATTGAACACGGAGGGTATCCAACGATTTCTTGGTATATGCCGCCCACAGACCGCCCGTGTACATTCCCTGGCAGTACGCCTTGAAGAGCGTGATCTTCACCTGGTCTGTACAACGGGCGAATCTACGGGCCAACATGTTACCGCGAACCGCTAGCGCCCTTCGCTCACGTTCAATGTCAACGTCGTCTTTAAGGTCGTCGGTAAGATAGTGTCCAAGGTATTTGAACTGATATACCCGTTGAATGTTCATGCCATTTAAAGTTATGGGTGGAATTGACTCAGGGCACTTACCGGCGGCCTTAAAGACCATGTACTCGCTCTTTTTGACATTATAAAGAAGACCATGTTTATTGGCATAGTCTTCGCACAAATTCAGCATCTTTCTCAGTCCTCTCACTGTTGGACTCAGCAGGACCATGTCGTCCGCATAACTAATGTTATTAACATTAACACCCCCTATTCGACACCCTACACGCAGTTTGCTAAGTCCAACAATGAGATCGTTCACATAGAGGCTGAAAAGATTAGGAGAGGCCAACCCCCCCTGCCTCACCCCACACTCCAGCCTATATGCATCTGAGAGTGCATTAGACCATTTTACGTGGTTTAATTGACTAGCGTACCAGTACTTGAATAAATCAAGCATTTCCACCGGTATACCACTGTCTCCCAGCTTTCTCCAAAGCACATCATACGACACGAGATCGAAGGCCTTGGAGAGATCCAGGAAACAGGCGTACACCGGAGTCTTACGGTCGGTATAATATTGGACAGTGTACTTGAGACTTAAAATTGCGCTCTCAGTAGATAGTCCGGTCCGAAAACCGAACTGCGCGTCATGTATATTAAGATGCTTTTGCAAACACGAATCAAGTAAACTGTCCAATACCTTCGCGATCACTGTAGCAAGCGATATCGGCCGATAATTCCCTAAATCCGAGATATCTCCTGTCCTGTTCTTTACAATGGGCACTACAGTTGTTTTCATAAAGTCAGCAGGTAAATAAGAGTGGCTGATGCACAGGTTAAAGAACAAGGACAGGACCCTCGGTAGATGGACGCCTGCATGTTTTAGGTGTTCGATACTAAGCCCATCATGTCCGGGAGATTTGCCTCTAGACATATCTTTAATGACAGTTTTTATCTGGCTGACTGTGAAACGCAACAGAGGCTCATCTCGCTGACTGCTGGGCTCAGTAGCAAGCCCCATTTCTGACGGACCAAGTGGCGATCGCACTCTGAAGTGATTCATAAATAAGTTGGCAATCTGCCCTGGTTCACTTAATCCGCCAACACTCGCCGGGAGACCAGGCTTAACATTTAATTTTGACGTAGATTTCCAAAATTTATTAAAATTCTTATCGGCTCTGTGTTTTGCTATCAAATCCATTTTTATTTGTTCCTGGTTTCTTTGACACCATTTTAATCTGCCTTTAAAAACTTTACGAGATTCGCACATTTGCTCATATATTATTCCTTCCGCGGGTCTATCATGAAGCACCCATAACTCGTGATTAAGCCTGGCTTCCCGGTGGGCTTCTCTAACATGTAGGTTCCAGCCGGACAAAATCCTATTACGCTTTTGCAAAGGTTTACAATTTCCCTTTGCTTTACTGGCTGCATCAACCAAAACATTCACAATATTATAGTATAATTGGTCTATAATAATTGTATGATCGCCTTTATTACACTTGCCGTGACTGCAATTAACAAACTCTGCAGGGAAATCAATGACGCGCAAGCCCTCTAAACACAAGTCGTGATATTTTTGAATCTGCGCCTCATTTCTTTCCCCCCAAAGCATAGAATTATCGCATTCCACCTTTAAGTACACTTTAGGCCTTACTATATCCAAATTACACTCGACAAAAATGGGTAAGTGGTCAGACACATAAACATCTTCTAGAATACCTACACTCGATACTGACTCCCAGGCTGACAGAGAGACTACACAGTGATCTAGCCAAGTTTTACTTCCGTGATATGTATCTATATAGGTATAACTGCCCGAATTAATGCCCAGCTTTCTTACATCCGCACAAACCCACCTTCTATCTTCGCAAAAATTAGATAACTCGTTAAAGAATAGCTCTTGAGGATGAGAATTAAAATCACCCAATATAAATATGCTTTCACAATCACTACTTTCTTCAATGGCACTTATCTCCCCAAGCACATCAGTAAAAATCGGTAGATTTTCAGTTGATTTTGTTGGCATATACACGGAAAAAATTAGAATAAAACGTTCCCCCACTTTAACTTTTACAGCAGTTAGCCGTGCGCTTTTACATTCTATGACTGAAACTGAGTCGAAAACACCCTTTTTATAAAGAATGGCCACCCCACCGAATGGTCTCCCTCTCAGTACCCCAGTCGATGTGTCTACAGAAGACTTGCCGGTATAATCAAAATCACTACTTATCGTACCCAATAAAGGTATATCATGATTTAGGAGCCACGTCTCCTGTAGACACACCACTGTGGACACTTTACACAGGCTTCTCACATCATCGATTGAACTCTTTAACGAGTGACAATTAAAACTAGTAAATCTATAGATATTGTTATTAGTACAATCCATAGTTAACCAATTAAGTACCTACTAGTTCTAACATTACGATTATCTTGCTTTGCGCCATAGGTAAAATGCACAAAACGTCTAAACGAGATGCCGTCAGGCCAAAATTCATCACTTAAAAATAAGTGTAACTTATCTTTCGATACAAACAACTTAAATGCATTATATTTCCTATCAGTTTTCATTTTTATTTTTTTCAAATATACCAATTCGTTAACTTTGTCTTTAATATAGCTAATTATGTCTTGTTCACTAGTTTCTTTACTTACGTTAGATATAAACAAGGGAATTTTTGTATTAGCCGCCTTAAACTTAACACCTGGTGCAATAGGAGCACGACCTTTTTGACCTAATAGTTTATATTTATTAGACGATTTAGTTTTTACTACTTGCCACTCAGAATTTTCATCCTGTATTTGAGCACAATTTTTAATTAGCATACTACCACTTTTATCGCCAACTTGTCGCGTATTCCTTGGTATAATAGCCACAGCTGATCTATTCATTGAGTTCACTGAGTCACAATTATCAGTCGGTTCTACGCTCTGTGTCAGTCCGTGCTGTGACGGAGCGGCCGCTAGCAATAAAACCGGTTCCGGCGCAGTCTCAGTGTCAGTTTTGTTATTCTCCAAACGCACCTCCGCTTGACGTGCCGTCTCACTCGCACCTACGCTGCTGCATCCCCGCGCGCCGGCCGTCTCGCTCACCGGCTCAGGTACTCGAGGTGGCTTCACAATACGGCTATAGCTATAACTGCTGCAATGACTCGCATCGCGCGACTGAGTATTTTGAACTAAAACGGATTTATTCTTGCTTACAGTGGAGGGTGAATCTGTAGGCGTAGAATGGTTATTGATTTGTACATTTTGAGTAGTTATCGCTCGCGATATAGATCCAATAGGTACATATTGAAGCCCCACGGGACCACTACACAATTCGTAACTATCCTCTTGTAGGCAAGCACCTCTTTTCTTCATATTTACAAACATATTATTGTGTGTACTGTTATTGTAGTTATCAATTATAGACACATGTCTCAAATGATCTACATCACGTTTTAACAATTCAAACATATCTTGTGTAACACACGTATCCTGCAGTTTTTGTATTTGATTCTGTAGTCTTGCAATATCCTTTAATAAGCGCGTACAATCGATGTGATCAAAGCTCACACTTGGAAGAACATGCAAGTCTTTCGCCACAAAAACTGGGTAGATTTCAGGATCAGCAGACTTAAGGAGGCAGATCATGTCGTCCAAATCCCTCGACATCCTTTTCTTTCCATCCTTACGGCGTTGAGGCATTTTCTTCTTCGCATCCGGAATCGATTCGAAAAGCAATGATTTTGCATTAGCGATGGTTTCTACATTAAAAGCAGTCGTAACGAGCTGATGAATGGATTCCTCGTCCATATAATCCAACACGTTCGATAAAAACGCTAACACCTCGTTGATAACAACGTTGCAATTAGCGCATTTCACAGTACGAGAACTCATCGTTTCCGCGAGGCAAAGAGTCACCGTGTAACGAACACAGCGCAGCGTCCGCACTCCGTAGAGTGCGACAGCAGACTGAAAAACAAACTAACAATACTACTACAGCTACTATAGCAATAAAGAACACTTTTATTAACCACAGATCGGCCACAAGCCAACCTACCGAAAATCCAAGTGCTCCAAACCACTGTCAGATGGCTAACATACACTAACTTATTCAAGTCATTTGATACGTAGATATTTTTCTCGCTCATATGTCAATTTATACGTAACTAGCGGCCCGTCCTCGCTTCGCTTCGGGTGCCATTATGAATAAAAAAATAAAATGAAATAATAAGACTTACGCAATACCTAAATATTTCAATGACAAATCTACAGATTTAGTATAATACCATTGCTAGAAATAGAAAATTCGCATCTTAACATGAATTTAGTCTTTTACAACATGTGATCCTATTTATGATATTTCTATCTTAAAATATTCTAGTAGCTTCTGGTGCTTCGCCGGCCACTGCCGCGGCCTTTACAATGTTTGGAGATACTACAAAGATTTCAGGGAAATAAAAACTATCCTATGCTCTGTCCCAGTACTCAAATTGTGTTAAAACTTATTTCCCTAATTCGTTGGTTAAAACCAAATGAAAGCTACGTCAGTTCAACGGATACTGATTCCTTATACAAACTCTTAAATGCCTGGTTTCCTATCTGAAAGGGCGGTTTCAGGGATAAAAGCTATTTTGTGTCCTTCTTGGTACCTACTTAAACTAACCTTTGTAGAAGTAAAAAAAAGCTTAATTGGCCTAACGAATATAGATAACTCATACAAACTTCACCCCTGTTCCCCTTCTAAAAGGGGATTTCTAAAATATAAAAACTATCCTATGTCCTATTTTGGTATACAAACTACCTTTATTATACTTACTAAATTTCAGGCCTAAATACCTTTGCATGCCAAATTTCAACTCTATCAGTTCAGCAAAAAGATAATAAAAATATATATGTTTAGGTATTAAAAAGAACCTATGGGATAGGTATTCCAAATTTTATCATTCTAGGTTTAGGAGTTTCGTCTCTACTGTGATAATGATGAGTCAGTCAGATTACCCTACAGAGTTTAGTGTTGTCCCACATATTATGTTAGTTAGGTTGGAAAGTATCCACAATGCGCAAATCGAGCGTACGAAGCGAGAATGAGGCGATGCGCTTGAGCTTGGGAATTAAACAACTTTTTTATACCAAATTTCAGCTTAATATTCCCATTCCCATAGGAATATTGGGATGAATAAACAATCCATTATCGTTTCTTGGTAGTCAAACTACTATTACACCAAATTTCAAACTATTCAGCTCAGCGGTTACATTTTCCATATGACTAATATGTTCCCGTGGGAATTTTGTATTGAAAACTATCTTGTATTCTTTTTTGGTAGCCAAACTACCTTTGCATTAAATTGCAGCTTAATTGCCCACGTGGTTACAAATTTCTATATTATTCACGTTCCCGTGGGAATATTGGAATGAAAACTATTTGAACCCTTTCCTGATAGTCAAAATACCTTTATACTAAATATCAGCGTTATAGGCATAACGGTTACAGATTTCCATTTTGTTCCCGTTCCCATACGTATTTTGGAATGAAAATGATCTTGAATCCATTCATGGTACTCAAACTACCTTTATACCAAACTTTAGCTTAATAGGCCTAGTGTTTACAGATTTCCATTTTGTTCCCGATCCCGTAAGAATTTTGGAATGAAAACTATCTTGAATCCATTCATGGTAGTCAAATTACCTTTACACCAAATTTCAGATTGATAGACTCAACGGTTACAGATTTTTATTTTATTCCCGTTCCCGTAGGGATTTCACAAAATCCCTTCTTATCGGTCGCCAAAGTTACCTAAAAAACACGCTGTACAAATTTCAGGTCAATCTGTCCAGCGATTTTATCCCTGCGATGATAGGTCAGTTAGATTTCCACTTAAAATTTTGGCATAGACATAGACTGTTCCCGTTTCCGTAAAAATTTTGGGTTGAAAACTATCTTGTACTTTCTTGGTGTCCAAACTACCTTTGCATTTAGTTTCAGCTTAATCGGCCAAGCGGTTACAGATTTTCATATTATTCCCGTTCCCGTGAAGAACCGTTGTGAATCCTTTCCTGACAGTCAAACTGCCTTCGAAATTTCAGCGCTATAGGCGTTACCGCGATTTCCATTTTGTTCCCGTTCCCGTAAGAATTTTAAAATGAAAACGATCATGAATCCATTCATGGTACCCCAACTACCTTTATACCAAATTTCAGCGTAATAGGCTAGAGGTTGCAGATTTCCATTTTGTTCCCGTTCCAGTAAGAATTTTGGAATGAAAACTATCCTAAATCTTTTCATGGTAGTCAAACTACCATTATACCAAATTTCTGCTTGATAGACTCAACGCTGACAGATTTCCATTTGTTCCCGTTCCCGTTGGAATTTCGCAAAATCCGTTCTTATCGGTCGCCTAGGTTACCTAAAAAACACGCTGTTTAAATTTCAGCTCAATCAGTCCAGCGGTTTTATCCCTGCGATGATGAATCAATAGATTTCCACTTTAAATACATATTGGTATAGAGTATAGACATACTCGTAGATTGTTCCCGTTCCCGTGACATTTTGGGTTGAAAACTACCTTGAATCCAGTCATGGTAGTTAAACTACCTTATAACTAAATTTTAACGTAATAGGCCTAGCGGTTACAGATTTTCAGTTATGTTCCCGTTCCCGCAGGTATTTTGGAATGAAAACGATCTTGAATCCATTCATGGTAGTCAAACTACCTTTATGCCAAACTTCAGATTTATAGGTTTAGCGGTTACAAATATCCATTTTGTTCCCGTTCCCGCAGGTATTTCGGAATGAAAACGATCTTGAATCCATTCATGGTAGTCAAACTACCTTTATGCCAAACTTCAGATTTATAGGTTTAGCGGTTACAAATATCCATTTTGTTCCCGTTCCCGCAAGGATTTTGGAATGAAAACTATCTTGAATCCATTCATGGTAGTCAAACTACCTTTATACAAAATTTCAGATTAATAGGCCTAGCGGTTACAAATTTCCATTTTGTTCCCGTTCCCGTAGGAATTTTGAAATAAAAACTATTTTAAATTTTTCCATGGTAGTAAAACTACCTTTACACCAAATTTCAGCTTGATAGACTCAACGGTTACAGATTTCCATTTTGTTCCCGTTCCTGTGGGAATTTCGCAAAATCCCTTCTTATTACCTGCCTACGTTACCTAAAGAACACGCTGTCCAAATTTCAGCTCAATCGGTCCAGCGGTTTTGTCCCTGCGATGATGAGTCAGTCAGTTTTCTATTTTATATAATAGTATAGAAGTATAGATTTTGGTTTTATACACTAACAATGGAAAAAAATGGCAACCTCTTGAGAGCACTTTTGAGCATAGAATACCTTTTACCTTGAAAAAGGATTTGTAGAGCAGAGTCGCAGGCGAGGTCACAACTGAAAATAAGCGTAAGTCCATTAAAACAAAGTCGTTGCCCTAAATATACCTAGTCAGGTCATAAGTATTGTCACACAGTAAAAACTTTTCTTTTAGAATGCTGGCCACAAAAAAGTTTATTGAATTCGAATTTCGAATTGTTCATGAAAATAAAAATGTATACTTTTTAGAATTTTACTCATTTTTAAATATGGAGTGGACGCTTAAAGAAGACCGTGTTGCAGTTATTGCGTTGCATCGTTGCGGTTACGCGCCAATTCAAATTTTTGACATACTGAAAAATTTGAATATAACCAAAAGATTCGTTTATCGTACCATCAAACGATACAATGAAGACTCTAGTGTAGATGACAGGTCAAGAAGTGGTCGCCCTCGGTCTGTTAGGACTCCAGCAGTGATAAAAGCTGTGAAGGCGCGAATTCAAAGAAATCCCAAACGTAAGCAGAAACTGTTGGCCCTTCAGATGGGGTTAAGCAGAACCACGGTGAAAAGGGTGTTAAATAAAGACTTAGGGCTTCGGGCATATCGAAGAAAAACAGGACATCGTTTAAATGCTCGTCTAATGAACCTGAGACTGAAGAGATGCCGCGCTTTGTTGAAGCGGTACGCGAGAAAAAAATATCGAGAAATTCTTTTTTCGGATGAAAAAATTTTTACCGTAGAAGAGAGCTACAACAAACAAAATGATAAGGTGTACACACACAGTAGTGAAGAAGCGAGCAACCGTATTCCGCGTGTCCAACGAGGTCATTTTCCATCCTCGCTCATGGTATGGTTGGGAGTTTCTTATTGGGGCTTAACAGAGGTACATTTTTGTGAGAAAGGTGTAAAAACGAATGCAGTTGTGTATCAAAATACAGTCCTGACGAACCTTGTGGAACCTGTTTCTCATACCATGTTCAATAACAGGCACTGGGTATTCCAACAAGATTCGGCGCCAGCTCATAGAGCGAAGAGCACACAAGACTGGCTGGCGGCGCGTGAAATCGACTTCATCCGGCACGAAGACTGGCCCTCCTCCAGTCCAGATTTGAGTCCGTTAGATTACAAGATATGGCAACACTTGGAGGAAAAGGCGTGCTCAAAGCCTCATCCCAATTTGGAGTCACTCAAGACATCCTTGATTAAGGCAGCAGCCGATATTGACATGGACCTCGTTCGTGCTACGATAGACGACTGGCCGCGCAGATTGAAGGCCTGTATTCAAAATCACGGAGGTCATTTTGAATAAACTTTATTGTCATAAGAATCTATGTTTTGTTAAGTTCATTTTGGTATATAAATGGTTACATAATAAATAAACTTGTTCCAATAATTCTATATTAAACATGTGACAGAATTTATGACCTGACTAGGTAAAGTATCTTGTTGGACTTGGAAGTTAAATGGTTGGAAGAAGGGATAACACTGTAAAATATGGGTTTGTTTTATTTGTTTTCTTTTTAAACTTCTTGGGTAACTTTAAGTCTTGGCCTAACTTGAACGTGGTTGTAAAAAATGGTTTAGTAATTTATTACATGGACGGATCTTTAAGGTATTTAAAAATCTTTTAAGGATCCGTTTATTATACGCCGATTTAAAAAAGAAAACAATAAACCACAATAATAACCTTATTCAAAGTTAGACCAAAAAGTAAGATGACTGTACCTCTACAAAAAAATAAGAGAATTTAAGAATATAAGAATATATTTATTTGTCCATAAACACATGATTACATTTTGAAAAGTATCTAGTGGTCCCCACACTAGGGCAAGCCTGTCTCGTGGGGGCCTTACAACACTGTTAACAAGGATGTGAATTACAAACTGTTTCAACTTTTAAAAACAAATATTTATATTTATTTATAGGTAAACCAACAGCTTAACATAAATCTTAATAATTAACAGTTTATACACCATACAACCAATTAAAGGTTCACACGTTTGAAACGAAACAAAAGAAAAAAACTTCTGTGTGAAATAAAACAAAAGAATTGTGCTCAGCGTAAACGTCACCGAGACTATTGGAGTTACCTCTATATGAATGAAAAGTATGTAAAATGGCCTGAATGTACTCGTATATAATATATTTAATGGTAAATTGGACAACTTTTGGAGAATAGAATTTAATGTTTAAATTATTATACCTAACTGTATAGTTTTTCAACGTTATTAAACTTTTATTTTAAAAATGGATAATATTATATTATTAAATAGAGTATTCATAACAAACGAAATTAAATTGTGATCCAATAAGAGGAGGCAAACATTTCATTCACATTGAATTTTGGCGAAAAACAAGAGGTGAACCTTATTCAGCAATTCTGCGAAACCCAGCATTATCATAATATTCTTTATGATGTTGAATAAGAATTTTATATTAAAATAGTTGCAAAACTAATATAAATCTTATTCAGAATCTATTAAAAGGACATTTATTATATAAATAACAGAAATTCTTTACCAAATGATTTATTTATCACTACATAGTATATACATACAAAGTTGCATCCCGCATTTGTCTGTCCCTATGTATGGTTTTATATCTTTAAAGCTACGTAACGTATTTTGATGCGGTTTTCTTAAGTAGATAGACTGATTCAAGAGAAAGGTTTATATATATATATATATATATATATATATATATATATATATATTATATATATAAACCTTTCTCTTGAATCAGTATTATATATATATATATATATATATATATATATATATATATATATATATATATATATATATATAATAAATGCATATAATAGTATAAGAACACTGTTTATTTTCTATTAATCGCGACGAAGTGCGCGCGGGTCCACTAAAAATAAATAAGTAAAACTAGTTAGTAAAAAAAACCCGACCTAAAGAAGGCTTTAGCAGTGGTAATGCCAAAGCAGTGTCTGTCATTGCTGATCCGTAAATTCTTCAGATATAATTGAGTTAATAGCGCTTTATATTTAACCAAGTTACATAAAACAGTAACAAATAAAAACCAAAGACGAAAATATCGCAGCTAAACAAATAAAGAGCAATCTTATCGAATGAAACAACAATACTATTTTCATAATACAATGAATACGACTATGTAGGTAAACTCTAGGTATTTAAGATAAACCCTAAAAAAAAAAAAATAATTAGTTAATTTGACAAAAAATAATTTGAGGTTCATCTTTAATCCCGTTATCCTACCGATTGCGCCATTTATGTAGAAGAAAATATCAACTTACTTAAAAATACTTAATTCATTAAAATAATAATGTCTTTCACAATTAAAATAAAATATTTTGAAAGAATAAACCTTAGCTGTACGATACAGATAAGCCTGCGAGGTCTCAGGCAGTATTTACTAAGATTGACTTCAACAAAAACTTTTAGTAAACGAACGGACGAGGAAAAACAAAATCGAACAAATGTGTAGGTAGCTGTGAATGATGGTAGCCATTGTACCTGGCAGGCTGTGGCCCAAGGGTTAATTGAATCACCTGGGTTATTTATTAACTTACTCAGTATTCACGAAGTTAACGAATTTTGGGTTATATTAGCTGATCAGACAGTGTTTGAGTGAATTTGTTTCATAATTATGAAGTTACTAGCTGCGGCTAGCCTATGTGTTATTCCGGTGTCTAAGCTATCTCTACACCAAATTTCGCTCAGTGGGTCCACCCGTTTAGGCGTGAAAGAGTAAATTTTATCTACGTATATGCTAGGCTTAGATTTAAAAAAAATGAGAAGCAACGCCATAGCGCTATCGTTACTATGCCAAACTTGGGCCTGTTGGATCGGAAAGTGTCGGTTGCCGCGCCGACTCGCACCGTAGTAAAATTGTGCCAGGGCACAATTTTCCGCTCTTCAACTAGGCCCGTGGGCCTAATTGAAGCGAATCATGTCAAAAACGTCAGTACCGTCATTTTCCTTACATCTTCCTATTTTTTAAATCTATGAAGGTAGGTATATTGGTGAAATCGCGACCTCTCATACGTTACGCTGTCAACAAGTGGTTGGTCATCGCGGAGCTACGACAGCCATTAATTCTGCGATACTCTTGACGGTCATTGATTGTATAAGGATACTAGTAAATTTATTTTTATCTACTGAATATACATTTATAACAATTAAAACTAATGTTATTTTTTATCGCGTAACAATTTTAATGTTAGTGCACAGAATACTATAATATATATTTTTCATTTAGATATTTTTTTAT
Source organism: Hemithea aestivaria (assembly GCA_947507615.1). Classification (NCBI taxonomy): domain Eukaryota; kingdom Metazoa; phylum Arthropoda; class Insecta; order Lepidoptera; family Geometridae; genus Hemithea; species Hemithea aestivaria. Next base: position 4,468,129 of record OX382343.1, read on the forward strand.
TGAATGAACATCACCGAGCGTTTTTAGCTAGAATTTTACTTAAAATTTTACATCATTGTGAAATACTAAGTAGCACTGTACTGATAATTATGGACAGCGTTATCTCTTAACATCAGGAGAATTTATATTTTAAAAAGAGTTACTATAGTAGTAAAAGATATCGCTGCCCATAATCAGTACAGTATACAGCCACCCAGAGGGCCTATTGGCTAATTCACACCCACTACGATTGATGACAACATCAATGTACATTGCTGCGTTTGTTATTTTAGACATATTGATTAGGAGGCTTAAGCAAGTAATGTACGCAAATTTGTCTAGTGTTTTACGTGTCGTTGGGCGATAGCCCTCAGGATTTCACACTGATGTTTGATTCTAGGTGCACTGTGCCAACGCGTCTTAATCAACAGTCATAAGATGTTAAGACTCTTCAGCCCAGTTCAATTTCACTTGTAATTGTGTCTCTACTGTTATAGAACACACTAGAATACATTACTATTATGTGGTTCAGGGCACTCGTTATTAAGGCACAACCCTGCACGTTCAAGGGACGAGGGACACATAACTTGGGATCGTTACAGTCGGAACAATTTTCAGGCGTCTGTAGTTTTGCTAGTTTAATATACCTACCAAGATTATCTTAGGGTTTTGACCCTCAGGAGTCGTGAACACTAATTGAAATATTCCGTTTTTAATGAAATTGTCTTAATTTTATCTAAGAAAGCCTAAGAGCGTATATATCGAGTGATTCTCTCTCGCTCGCACTGTTTGACAAATTTTAAAATATAAATTCATAAAATTAATTTATTGAAAATTTCTCAAGGTCAGCCCTGCATAATATTATTGCACACATTTTAAAAGTGTTTTCTTGTCAGTTTGATATATTATAAATGGAATGGGGAGCAATATTAAAATTAAAAACATCTCATCATTATTATACACTCGATATATAACGTTTCTTAAGAACGTTTATGTACTCTTTTCAAGAAATGAGTTGGAAACCGGACGTTGATATTTTTTATTCATTAGGTATAGAGGTATATATTTATTTATTTTTATTTATTAATACTTTATTGTAAAACCACATGAAAATTAAAAATTTACATCAGTAATTAACAAACAAAACAAAGATGTCGCAACAGGCGGTCTTATTGCTAAAAGCGATCTCTTCCAGACAACCGTGCAGGAAGGGAGTATATATAGGTGGCTATACAGTATGTTACTATAGGCACTCGTATACTCGTATTCCCAGACCTCCGTCCCTGACATGTTTGTCGTCCACTTGAAGTGACGAAGCAATTTGTCCTTTACAAACACTAGTTACCTGGACAATCCCAGTGTGACGTCACGGGAAGATTTCTAATGAACTCTTCGTCTATGATTAGTCTCTATAAATCCAAAAAAGTTGGAGCTACTTTTAGGTCTATACTTTTAGGTTATAGGTCACACAAATCTTTCTGAATGATCTGAAGTTAGCTAAGTACATATCTGTACCTAGCTCATATTTATTAGCTAATGCGCAAGATTATCACCGTCTATTAAACGTCTGCAATAGGGCGTAAATCTTAACCAAAATCGCATCTCTTTTCTTGTCAAATTATAACAAAACTAGCTGTGCCCAGCGGTTTTACTTACTGTAATCCATGTGTTATTCCAGAGTCTAAACTATCTCAATACCAAAAAAAGAATCATAGTGCACTGTTTTGTTGGTTAAGAAGGCAGGATAAACGGGAGTGATACAAATTTTCGAAAGTCGTTTTTGCGAAAAAAAGTCAAGTGGTACGTTTTTGCGAAAGTACGTTTTTGCAAAGGTTGTTTTTGCGAAAAACAAGCAAGTGGTACATTTTTGCGAAAAGGTCGTTTTTGCACTCATACGCACGCACACTACGTATGTGTGAGGGTGTGTGTGTATGCATGTGTGGGCGCATGTGTGTGTGAGGGTGTGTGTGCATGTGTGTGTGTTTGCGCGAGTGTGCATGTGTGTGAGTGCAAAAACGACCTCTTCGCAAAAACGTACCACTTGCTTGTTTTTCGCAAAAATGACCTTCGCAAAAACGTACTTTCGCAAAAACGACCTTCGCAAAAACGACTTTCGAAAATATGTATCACTCTTAGGATAAACTTCTCCCTACTAGCTTCACTAAACATGGACACGGTTATAATTAATCGACCGTTAGGCGATACGCTCATACTCAGGCAGCGGCCTCATTTTATACCCTCTCGCTTTAGACTTCTAATAATTTGTATCGAATAATTTATTGCTCCAACTGTCCCATTTCTGTTTCAAATTATTCGCAAGGGCCGTTTAAAACTTTTTTAATTTCACATTTCGGACCGCGATGTAAGCGAGTACAACCGAATTCGTAAATTATTACGGGTTTTGTTTTTTTGTGGAAATTAATTAAAAGGGAGGTACTAGGTAGGCAGGAGCAATGCTGTTTTTATAAATATAATTGGGCTTTATTTCTATGAAGATCCTCCCCCCTGTTCCCCTCGAAGGAACATTTTGTTGGAGTTTTTTTTCAGAACGTTTGATTCAAGGCTGGTTTGAGGCAAGGTGGACAGACGACCTTATGAAGGTCGCCGGAAGACGCTGGATGCAGGTCGCTTCCAACCGGTACATATGGAAGTCCAGACTATGTTCAGCAGTGGACGTCCAATGGCTGAGATGATGATGATGATGATGATGATTCAAGGCTGCAACGTGCTTACATCTAAATATATAAAACGAAAAAGGGACTGATTGACTGACTGATCTATCAACGCACAGCTTAAACCACTGAATGGATCGCGTTGAAATTTGGAACACAGATAGGTTTTATGCCGTAGACGTCTGCTAAGAGAGGTTTTGTTACGCGGGCAAAGCCGCGAGCATGAGCTACTTACCGTATCAAAACGCAGAGGGCACGATTTTGCAAAAAACAGGTTAGTAGAAAAAAACAGGAAAAACTTACCCACGTTTTTGTCAAATCAATGGCTTTATAATAAATACCTATACATATTTAATGATATGCTGATAAAGTATAATTTTAACTTTTATTTAAGTTATGCAAAAGTATTTACACGACGTGCTATGACGTAAGTACGACCATAATGTATACGTATATGCAAGTTGAGCGTAGGTACTTAGGGTACATCTTAGAACTTATAGGTACTTACTTTATTTCATGGTTCTGATCAGTAGATTGCCTTCACCATTTGATTTTACGTCGAAAATATATACCTAGCGTGTAAAATTTAAAAAAAAATGTATGGATGCCGAATCACCTAAGGTAATGAAATTGAAAAAATAATTTATCTTAACAAATCGCAGTATGTTTCATATGTTATGCTAATTTGTAAGATTAGATAACCTCTATATTAATATGATTCATTGCTAAAATATGGGAACTACTGATAGAGATCGTCCAGTAATGAATTGTCCGCCGGTACAGTAAATATTGGAGGCATTAGTATGATTCAGCGATGCATTTTAAAAATGTACATACTATACATATCCACAGAAGTATGTATCAAATAAGAATTTGCTATTAATCAGTAAATCCATTCTAAACAATATAAAATCTAAGATAAGTTTTTTCCTTTATATTCTTGTTCGGTTTTTATCGGTTTACTTTTCTTTTCGTGTTAATAAATTTAAGATATCGCTGCTAAGGAACAATAAATAAGCTTCCTGTCTACCAAGACAAGGGTTTGATAGATTTAGAAAATGCGAGTTTAAAAATAAATATTTTTAAGCAAAGTTAATACCAAATTTTAGGTCAAGGTCTAAAAGGGTGGACTGATTCTCTCGTTTCGACGTGAAAGAGTAACAAACATCCATTCATACGAAAATTGGCATTTATAATATTAAATAGTTTGTTTTTAACCCCCGACGCAAAAAACGACGGGGTGTTATGAGTTTGACGTGTCTGTCTGTCTGTGTGTGTGTCTGTGGCATCGTAGCTCCCAAACGGATAAACGGATTTTGATTTAGTTTTTTTTTTTAAAGTAGAGTTAGTCGAGAGTGTTCTTAGCTATGTTTGGTGGAAATCGGTCCAAGATGGCCGCCGCTACAAAATGGCGGATTACTTTTTTCTTCCACGACCCCCTCAATATGGGTATCAAATGAAAGGGCTTAACGAGTAGAATACAGCCCACTATATAAAATTTAAAATCAAAGATGGCCGCCACCACAAAATAGTGAATTACGTATTGCGTTGGGGGTTTTTTAAGTTTTTAATTTAATTCACTTGTACCATTTATTAATTTTATTTTAATAGGTTAGCCTTCGACCACGATCCCGCATGATGTTAAGCGATGATGCGGCCGTAGATTGTAGCAGACTGAAACCTATTGTACACTAAATTTACAGAACAAAAATATCCGACATTAACATTTAAAAGTAAAAAGTTTAAATAGTTCGGTCTTATCTCTTCCAGACAACCAAGCAGGAAAGGAAAAAATCTATTATAATTATTAATCAGCTTAATTTTTCTACTTCATCATTGTTTAGTGTTAGGAAGTGACTAAAATTAATTATTTGTGATTTTACCTACAATTAGTAGAACAACATGTATGTACTTATATTTTTCCTAAAGCTTGTATCGTATGTAGAAAACGCGAGGACTCCTATTAAACGCTATCAAAAATTCTAGGTCATTTTACCAACTGGCATTTAACCTATATTTACATAAGTCATAAAATGTTGGGAAAATATGCATTTTAGATTAGAAAATAACACAATTATTCAGATAAAGAAACATAAAAATTTTACATAATTGAAATGCCCATTTTTATATAAAAACTGATAGTATTTAGTATCAACCTTTAAGTTAACAAAGTTTATTATATTCTGTGTCTTTAAAATAATAAAATGTTTGTGTCCAGTGGTGGTCCAAGCAAAACCTTTATATAATGTCGAAGAAATTACAAAAGAATTGTTCGAAGAATCTAACTAATATTATAAACGTGAAAGTTTGTAAGAATGAATGGATGTATGTCTGTTACGCTTTCACACCTAAACGGGTGGACCGATTGATCTGAAATTTGGTATAGAGATAGCTTAGACGCTTAAATAAATACACAAACGCGGTCTCGCTACATAGGTACGTGTTACGCCAATAACGCGCCTACTCACAGAGCAGTCGCATTACTCAACGATTTATTACAGGCTCTCCAGGATGCCGACATACATACTGGCACTCTTGGTGATCTGTATAAATGTTTTTTTGTTTACCTGTCTAATGTTCATTTAATACGTAACTCCTTACTTTAATTATTGTTTAACTGTATGTGCGTTTTGGTTTCTGTAACTGTTAGCATGTACTGTTATTATTGAATAAATAAATCCATACATATAATAAGAATGGAAATTTCTCCCCATTCATTGTAATCCTTTACTAAGATGAACCGTGAAAACACGCATATGAACAAAACGACACGAAAAAGTCGCTTGCGCGATCTAATTCGTAAAACATTTTGTCAATTTTTCCTCGGGAAACGTAAAATAAAATAATAAAATAAATAAAAATCATTTATTTCGGACACATCGCCCCTTATTTACATCAAAAATTCGAAATAAAAGTATTAAAATATAAAGTAAATTCAATTTGGAAACTTAAAAAAACGCCATCTATCGATGTGGAAAACTTCAAACACCTCGCACACCGAAACTACTAAAAAGATTTAAACGAAACTTAGCATGCACATACTTCATGGTCTGGACTAACAAAGTATATAGTATTATTCCCGGAATTCGATACGGTTTCCATACTAGGCGGTTAGGTTAGGTTAGCCTCAAGTACTCATCGGATGTATAAATAAAATTCGCACCTTTAGGTATCGTCCCCGTAGATAAGTTGGTTGACCGTTCGGTTCAATAAAGCGGGTTCTACTAGCCCCGAGTTCGAATCCGGTGAGGCGATAGGAAAGTTTTTGCATTATTAATTACTTTTAATTTTTGAAAATTATAATTTGGTGTTTACATGAACCATTTCGGAAAACTTAAGTCGCAGTTTGGAGTGCTTTTCACGAAAGATGTCCCGCGGAATTGTAGGTACCTACTGTTACTTGAAATCCTAAATATGTTTAATTTGTTAAATAAAGTAAATACAATACAATAATACTTTATTGCAAACCTGGTTACAAGAAATTGTTTCATAAGTAGACAATACACATAAAGCTAAAGGTATACAATCGGCGGTCTTATCGCATAGAGCAATCTCTTACAGACAACCTGGTTGGAAGGAATAATACCTATAGGTAAATAAATACCTATTTAATTAAGAAATTAAATATGAGAAATTATGAGAAGTTGATATGTTATAAAATATTTTAATTTTACTATACAGTGCTTTTCATGAAAGAAGCTCCTTTTTGCTGGGCGCCACTATCGCGCGTTTTGAAGTTTAAATATTTATAACATTCTAACTCCACATAATTACTCATATTTAATTTCTTAATTAAATAGGTATTTACTTTATCTAACAAATAAAACATATTTAGGATATGAAGTACAATAATAATTATAGATCTTATTAAATTTAGTTCCGCCAAAATCCGCGGGACTTCCCGCGAACGACCTTTCGTGAAAAGCACTCTGTCTTTTGTAGGTACCTCTTTTTTTTTAATAGAGGATTACGACGGTGAAATACGATAATATTGATTTACAACGGCGCGGCGCCGGCGGCCGGGGAACGGCGCGGCGGCCGGCGGTCGGCGGCCGGCCGCACGGCGTGGTGATGTGTATCTCTTGCACGAGAATGATTGGGTTATATCGCACAACGCGACAGCGCAGCGACGCGGCGCGACAGTGCAGTGCCACTTAGTGCGGTTTCACCATAACTGATACTTTTTTGACATTTACAATTATTATGGTTTATCGACATTATCAAAGGCTGCAAAATAAAAAAAAAACGCGGTTTTCTCACGGGACGGGTTATCTTGATTTAAAATAGATAAATGTCGAAGTGCGCATCATTGCTGTTGAAGTAAAGGGATTGTGGGTTCCTCAGTATAAGTACTTACTGTCTAATCCCGTTGATATGACAAAGAAAGTTTAGGTAGGTACCTAAAATTATTTCCATATATAGGTACCTAATATTATTATGGCAAAATAAATGCCGAGTGCTCATCTTTGCTGATCAAGTAAAGAAGTTTTCAAGTTTTTTTTCAAAATGTTGAAATTTGACAATGGATGTTAGCAAAAGGAGAGGCGATTTTAGTCTGGTATAACCCCGCTGGATAACCACAATACGCGGGCATGCGGATTATGACGGAACCAAATTTAATAGCCGATTATTACTGTACCTCATATCCTGAATAGGTTTTATGTATTAGATTATTAGATAAAGTAAATACCTATTTAATTTAGAAATTAAATATGAGTATTTGTAAAGTTCAAATGTTATAAACATTTAAACGTTAAAATGCGCGATAGTGGCGCTCCCGCACGAGAACAGATCTAAGAAACAAACAAAAATACAAGTCTACAGTAGTACAAAGGAATTATTTTGCACCTTATTTTCTATTAAGAATCAATGTAAAATCGTCAGGAAACAAATAGCAAATTCATTTAAGTGTAAAAGATAATTAATTTATTATGCTTAAAACTAGCGTCGCCATAGAGCACGCCATCTATTGACGAGCGGTAAAACTAAAACAGATTTACAATAAGACTTAGTCGTGTGTAGGATGTGAAAGATCCCATGGGCGCAAGAGGGCGCTAATTACAACAAGTGTTCAAGATATTTTACCTCTTAAATTTTTTTTCTTTCGTTTTTTTGTTCATTTTGTTCATTACGACATTACAGTAAGACTACAAAAATACGGACAGAGGATTTTTCTGGCCTTCTCGCTGTTTATGTGGAATGAGAGATGAGATTGCTAAGAAACTATTTCAATTTAGTGATCCATTTAAAATATATTTTTTATCTGAACTACTGGCTTTCTAACTTTCACTGAAAAATCGCAATGTGTCTCAAAGGACTGAAATTTAACTACCAACTTTCATTTGACATCGGAAAAAGCAGCCTAAAAATAAAAATTTGACGCGGGCAACGCCGCGGGTACAGCTAGTAAATAAATATAATAAGCACAGCGGGTAACACCGCACAACTAGTAGGTATATTATAATATCCTAAATTATATTAGGAATTATTTTATCTAAATGATACCAAAAAAAAAATGAAACGGTTCCAATCCTAAAGAGTACGACTTCGGATTGATTTTATGTCAAAGCTGTGTTTTTTACTATTCTATTCTTTATAATACGAAAGATTCAACCATCTACACATAACTATTCATTTATTTATGGTTCACACACGATTTTTACATTATTTCATGAACATGATATCTTAATTAACATAATTTGCTTAGTGCTATATGCAAAATATTTACGGTGAACACCTCATGCATAGTTAGTACTTAGGCAGATAATTTCAACAAGTAAATTATTTCTTTATCCAGTTTTATTGATAATATTAATTAGATAAAGATAAGATAAATAATTCTTTATTGATAAAACATAATAAAGTGAACTTTACGAACACAGAACTTAAAGCTAACAGTAGTGGTTACAATTGGCGGTTTTATCGCTCAGAGCGATCTCTTCCAGACAACCGTACAGGGAGAGGAATTATACAACACTGGAAGGACGGTGGTTTTACTAAAGTAAAAAATAAACATATAAATAAAATAATCATACATAAAACCGGGGGTAGACTTCCTTTGCAGGAGGTCGACTAGGTGGGTACCACAACAGTGCCAGTTATTCCACCGCCTCAGCAGTGATATGCAAACATTGTTGTGCTTCGGTAGAAGGGCACTGTAGCTAGTGAAATTACTGGCCTGAAGAGTCTTAACATCTTATGACTCTCAAGTAAGAAGCGTTGGCGCAATGCACTAATAATGTATTGTACTAATTATGGGCAGCGTTATCTCTTACCATCAGGAGAGCGTCTTGCCCGTCTTCTTGCTTCGTTGTATTAAAAAAAAAAACAATGTTAACATTGTTCCTATAATATTAAGAGATCAAGTAGGTAGTCATTTGAGACATCGTACACGTTTATTTCGAGCAAAACTCAATTTGACGACTCAATGATTCGCTAAATACATATCCGGGGGAGGAAGTAACTCAATCTATTTTTGAGGATTTCCTCTTCAATATTTGGCTGTGCTGTACCAATGTAATCGTTTATTTGAACTTGCAAATTTTCTATTTGTATAATGTAAAAATACATGCTTATATCTGTGTAAAACTGGCTGTCTACCTAACGCAAATGTTAATGTGTTGTTGTAATATGTCCGTAATAAAAAAAAAATTAAAAAAATGCGTCAACTTGCATGAGGTTGGGCTCATTAGCTTTTGAAGTAGAGGTTCGTCTATGTATTATGTCTATAGTATCAGACATAATACAATAAACGAACCTAAAAAAGGAGTCATAAATCACTAAATGTATACAGTTAAAAGTCGTTTTCTAGATTTTTTTTGTCGTATAACGTCCTTATTACGCGACTAAATTGAAAAATGCCTTTTTGACTTTCCTGCTTTACGTCTTGGGGAGCATTATTATTTTATTTTTATTTGGTTACTATTAACCAGTGACAATCACCAGCAATAGACCCTTAGATTTGTAATCAATTAGTGAACTTGTGCGCACTTCGTCGCGCCTTGTAGAAAATTATCAGTGTTTCTCTACTACATTATGCATTTATTATACATAATAAACCTTCCTCTTGAATTAGTCTATCTATTAAAGAAAACTGCATTAAAATCCTTTGTGTAGTTTTAAGCACATAATATAGGAACAAACAAACGCGGAAGGTACCTTTGTTTTAGGTATACTATGTAGTGATATTCCCACTAGAGAATTTGGCCCCACTTGAGTGTCCTCACCCTAATATTTATATACTACCTATATGGGTAGATATAGTTATAGATACAGAACATTTAGTCGCAGACCGCAGATGTACGGCCGAGATATATTAATCCATACAAAGTCCATCATCCGTACTTGACAATCGTAGGCTCAGCTCCGATTAAACTATGGGATATGGGTCAGGGAGTAGGGGGTAGGGGGAGGGGTAGTAAATTACGGATTGGCGGATTTCAAACCCCAATCCGTAGGGGTTTATAACACCTATTTGTCATAGCTTAAGCTTTTAATGTATTCATGTCATCCCTCTTGGGAATTTATAGTTGAATGTATAATTTTAGAGGACTGCTGCTGTAGTAAGTAGTAATAGTGTGGCGATAAAATGATTAACATAAAATAATAAAAGTATTAAAACTTATAAATTTTGTATGTCAGTAGAGCTGACCAAGCATGCTGTTCAATGTAAACATTGTTTCACCATACTGTACCATGTTTGTGACAAATAAATGAATTGAATTGAAAGTTTTTACTGTCCACAGTTCAAGACAACAATTAAAATAGGGAAGGAAAGCTTTAAAAAATACATTGTTGGCAGGATAGAAAAGAAGCAGACTATTATTCCCCCTGGTTTTTTAATTCGCCTTCTTGCTCGAACTCTGATGTACATATGTCTAGTAATTCGTTCGCTCATAAACAACGGAATTATTTATCCTAAACTAACAACTAATATCATAAAGGCTAAAATATTATATAGACAGTTGGGTTTCAGTTGATCTTTCACGCCTAATTGGCTAGCGTACTAATTGGGCTAAAATTTGGTGCTTAGAATCTAGAATAATACATTTCAGCGGGTAATACCGCTATCTAGCCCAGCATAATTATTGACATGTGCTAATGAGAAACCTAAAATTGTGTCGGTGGAATTTCCAATCTGAAATACATAATATTGGTATATTTGGGTAATTCTATCGGTTACAATATAGTAAATTGTAATTAATTAGTTCTAGCCTGATTAGCTTTAATTGGGTAATCGCTATAATATCACATACATTTATTGAATTTGCAACGCATAACACACATGGTATCATACCAATTTTATTTTTTATCAGTGGATAAAAATATTACAAAATACAATTAAAATAAATTTCAAACGATGTGAAATAAATATATAATACTGTTTTCCATTCTAATTAATAGTAAAAAGTTTTAATTATTTCTTTGCCATTTTCAGGCAAAAGCCTCCTCGAATGAAATAAAGTACCGTTCATATTTAAAACCCTGTAGGCACCCTGTGCCCTTACAACACTGTCCTACGAATTGTTTTGAGAACAATAAACATTTGAGTGCTTTACTTTCACTGGACTCACAAATCGATTTCCTTTTATATGAGTAAACACACAAACTAAACTATTAGGGTCCCTACACATTAAGCAGATGGATTTTCCAATAACTGCTATATTTTTATTTTGGATGCATTTAAAAATACCCATCGCACAGGGCACAGATAGTATTATAATACATTACATACAACTATAACAATATAGCCAAATTGACACCTAATTTGATTTTATTTACCTTAAATTAATCCGACAGACAATCTTAAATCCAATTGTGATTGAAATCCGATAAGTTATCTCGCTTACGTCGTAGCCTTATCATGTTAGAAGGAAAATATGTAATTCAATCAGAAAACAATTAATAAGTTAAATAGACGTGTTTATTAATTAACAAGTGCATTTATGGCGATGTTGTTGATTGCTGCTGCTGTCCTGACGGTGGCTTCAGCGGGAGTGGTGCCGCAGAATGTGGTGACTGTCCCGCCTAACTGCCCTCCGGGACAGACGTGGTATAATGGAGCTTGTCGGGATATATGGAGGACTATAGATTCCCAGAATGTCGTCACTGTACCGCCAAATTGCCCTGAAGGTCAAGAATGGTACAACGGAGCTTGCAGAGAAATATGGAGAAGTGACAGAAACATGGTGACTGTACCCCCAAACTGCCCCCCAGGACAAGCATGGGTTAACGGCGCTTGCAGAGATATTTGGAAATTTTCCAACATTGATTTGCAGAATGTGGTAACAGTGCCTCCTAACTGCCCCCCTGGTCAAGCCTGGGTGAATGGATCCTGTAGAGATATCTGGAGGAACTTTAATGTGGAAGGTCAGAATGTTGTGACCGTGCCACCGAATTGCCCCCCTGGACAGTATTGGTATAATGGAGCCTGCAGGGATATTTGGAGGTAATTGTTTATTTCTTCTCAAATTTTCTTATTTTCTTTGTGTTAGTTCTCTAAGCGTTTCTGGATAAGCGGAACTTTGACATGTTCTAATATCTTTAATTTTGAAGACCATCAATAACTAGTCCTGGTTTTGGTCGGAACATGAAAAGGAAATAGATTTTGCAATAATAGCGTGACTATTTACCTAAAGGTACTAGGATCAAAGATCGTGGCATGATTGATGAAGAAACCCCTCATTTCATAATGCAGACATTCCAATGAATATTTTTTTGCTTAAACAGATCAATATTGCTAAAGTATTACACATTATTAGAAATAAGATGTGCAATATTAATTGCAGGTAGGTTAAGCAAATAAGCACTGATACGAAGATACGTCATTGCATTGTTTACTTACATTTATTGTATGATACAATTCGTATCAAGGGACTTTACCTCTACTACATAACATCAAGAACATGTATAAATTTCAAAGGATTCTTTAAAAACTGTCAATGGTATACCGAATCTTACATCATTGTGAAATCTTGGGTGCCTGGTGCTGTACTGATTATGACAGAATTAACTATTAACTCTTACATCAGTGGAACGTTTTGCTCGTCTCGTTACTTCTTTGCAATAACATAAAATAGAATATACTCGTACTTACCAAGACATAATATTTTATTTATTTCTTCCGAAATTTTCTGTCTCTTCCGATCTCGTTTACGTAGTTGCATCTGTTATCTCTTATTTATTTCCAATAACAAACGATATCCTAGTAGGTATTACAGAAGTCTTTGTTTGCACGTGTATATGCAGATATAGAGATCGACCACTAACAAATTGCACATCGTTTCCTTAGTCGTCAGGAACATTGTAATCAGCAAAAAACTCCAAATTTAAACTGGTTGAATTCTAAGTACATATAGGACATTCCACTTGAGATTGCATGTTAGATAGTGTTTTAAGCAGTGGTAATATAGGTATCTTATCGCTTATCATTAAATACCTGCCTATTGTTGGCGAGACGCAAGTAACATTTCCTTTAGGTATATTATTTTAAATGATACATTTAAATAGAAAATTTATCCATAAAGATTACTCCCATTGAAGAAATTCTGGGCTATGGTATTTTAGTATTTTTTGTGGGGTCGCTCGAGTGGAGACCACGGACTAGCAAACGCAGCGTAGGACGTCCACCCACAAGGTGGACAGACGACATTATAAAGGTCTAAGGTCTAAAGATGCAGATCGCTTCCAAACGGTATATTATATGGAAGTCCAAAGGGCGAGGCCTATGTTCAGCAGTCCACTGCTGAACATAGGCCTCGCCCTTTGGACTGTTCCTGTCCTGAGATAAAAGTAAATTCATATTCTAAAATAATAGCTTTAATGGTGTTTCTAGAAATTAACATATTAATATATTCACCGGAAATACTTTCCTTTCCAGGGCTGAAGAGGTTGATGACCAGTCAAATAAGGAGGATCAGATAGAAGCGAAGAACGTAATAAGTGTGCCCAGCCAGTGCCCCAATGGATACAGACCTGATGCTTTAGGAGTCTGCCGACCTGTGCTGCCTAACTAAGACATAAAGAAAGACAATAAATAAGCATCAAATGTGGTTTTAAAAATCGTATACGAAATAATTGGCTTTGGTTCTAGTTCTAATGTTAGGAGAAAATAAAGTATCTTCTTCTGTTTCTAAATACATGTTCGTTGTACTACTTTCATAGAGTGCTGTATCTACAGCACTCGTTCATCGTTTCAGATTTCATCTGAACGAGATAAATTTGACGTCTAATGTTGGCAACAAAACCTGTACATTACACTCTCAGTGGCACCTCTTTTAAAAGGTACGACAACCAATGCAATACTTTATGTGGATTATATTATATATAGGTACCTACTTAAATAATTACTTTGGCGTCCACACAATAATGCAGTCACATATCTGCTTGCTATGGAGACAGTCTTAATTCCACTGAATCACATTAAAAATGAGTTCGAAACATCCAGGTAACTTTCAGCTCGAAGACTTTAGTATCACTATTATAATAAACTCTTTATTGCCTACAAACAATATAGCTATGTACCTCTAGTTAGTACTTGAAGAATGTCTAAATGGAGCTACGAAATTCCACCCAATACCTTATGAAGTGGAAACACACGGTGAAATAAAACAACAATAAGCAATCTGTTTTAGTAACGAAAACCCATTATTCCATAGTAAATCCATCCATATAAACTTCGAGTTTATAATATTAAAAGCTTTTTTTTTACTTTCACGTGTCCGTTGTCTGTCGGTCTGTCTGTCAGTTTGTCTGTAATCAAATCTTGCAAGTTAAATTTGATCCACTTCCCGTTTCTTCCAATATTATTATGACATGGAGCTGATCTGATGATGGAGCAGGAAGATGGAGATAGGAACTCCGTAATTAAACGACGCAACACCATTATTTTGTTTGGGCTCATTTGATTCGTCTTAACGAGTACTTTGATGCTATAATAATAAAAGTTTGTTTGTAATAAGTTTTTTAAAATTTCACTTGTTAGGTACTAATAGCGGAGAATAAAATCCCATAATATTATCGGTTTAGATTTTATATGTATAGATACGAGTATGCCAAAGTTTGGTGTATGGTTTTAGACCGACAACGTGTCTCCAATGCCATTGGTGTTGCAGACGTCCATAAGCGACGCGAATGAAAGGGTGTATATTGTGTTGTGTATGTAAGTTTGTTACCGCTTTACGGCTAAACTGAGTTGAAATTCTCTATTAAGATAGCTGGATCCTGTAATAACACATTGGAAACTTATTATCAACGGGTAAAACTGCTGCGCACAGCTTGCTTCTAGGATAAAGCGGGAAATAAATAGAATGAATTTCTAGACCATGTTATTTGCGAAGAAGAAGAAGATTGAATGAGAAAAGAAAAAGAAGAATTGCGAATTATCGCAATTCTCTCCCATGTGTTTCAGCACAAAGTCGTTAAAATATTTACAGTCAAACGGAGGCGTATTGTCTAATGAAATTGAGAATTCATCTGTCAATTTGAGGTCTCAGGGGAAATCTGGGCTAGGTTCTCAATTAGCAACTAGTTCTAGTATACCTGGGAATTTGTATTGGTGACTAAGTTTACAAGACGGTTTAAAGTATGAGATTTTTGTTCATCATGTATAGCTATACTTTGTTGACAAATTAAAATAAAGACTCAAAGAGGTTTAAAGATTTGTGGTATACCTACTGATCCGTTTTTTTTTTTCACAAAATAGCGGACAGTGATGAAACTTATATATAAATCGATAGCTGATATCAATACCAACAAAAATATTCCGACGTCCAGCCTAGTAGTGCCAGGTTTTGGTCGTCAAAGTTGATCAGAAAAAAAGTAGATTCTGAAAAATAACTAAGCCAATTTTATATTTAGCGTGAAATTGCAGGAAATAGGAATGTAACACGACTACACGAAACTTAACTCGTGCCTTCTACGTGCCTTGAACATTAAGATAGTGTTGATTTTACAACAGCTGGTGTACTCGTGGATTACGTAAGGGTTGGAACCGCGCAGAAAGGCCAATTTTTAATGATAATAATGTCTAGGACCAGAAGGAGATTGCGAAGGGTTCTTCCTGTTAGCGAAGATCAAAGCAGTCTGGGCCACGGACAAGAGCATCGGCGTAAATCAGGCTAAAATATGGTGTCCTGCAAGAACTATGCAGTTTTCCTAGGTTTATTTAGTGAGTCAACAGCAACGCGTGTTTTAATGACGTAGAAGCGTCCCACATGCATTGCACCCTCGCCGCCTGGTGGGAGTGATTCCCAACTCTTCCTACAAGCCTAAGGCCCAAATGGGACGGGTTGAATAAAATTAACAGGGTTATGCATTTTTCAGTGACAAACAGGCCAAGAAAGAGCTGACATGACGTGGCAGGACTAATGCCATATTTCTCTATGTGCCATAAGGAAGATATGACCATGCCCATCCACTGTGGACAATGGGTAATGGTCTGGTCTAGGGCGGAGACAAACATTAACCTAGCAATGGGACTCACCTTGTTTGTCAATAAAATTAAATTTTAAACTATACACGAAGTTTTCCAAAACAGTGTAGATTGTAAACTTTTAATGGAAGGGACTTTGTGAGCACTGTCTCAGTCGTTCCGTGTTCCTTTATTTATTTCTTCCATTTATGTCTAATAGGCGACACAGGTTCTAATTAATAAACCTTAAGATGACCGTTCTAATTTTATTAAGAAGTCTGCAGGTATGCTCATCTCTAATTCAATCTACCGTAAGATTAGGTTTAGAATCTAGTGCAAACACGTTTAGCGCTCTGCAGAAGGTTTTTATATAGCTGCAATGCAGATGCACGTGTTGTATTAAATATTCTGTTTCTATAAATGAACAAAGTGATATTTTTAGTAGTCTTAGGTCAGTGGGCACTAGGGATTTTACGACGATGTGAAATTAAAGATGCACAGCACTTATGCTCTTGCCTACTCAAAGTTTAGAAGATGTTAGTTTTTTTAACGGAAACAAAAGAGGAAGTTATCAATTCGATAATATTATGTAAGTTATAAAAAAAGTTGTTGGAAGTGCGAGAAATTTACATATTTTTATATATTTAAAAATTCATCATAATATAGTGCAATATTCTTCATAATATGGTTTAAGCAAAAGAATCGGAATCTCAAAGAAACTCTTAAGATAATTTACTGTCTCATAAATGCCCATTTCTTTTAAAAGCATTCAAAAATATGAGTCTAAGTTTTTCTCAAACCTGTCTAAGCTAAAAGACGCTAAGTCTAACATAGTGCTAGTAGATCACACGTTACTTTTAAACTCAGTTTAAAGTAGAGCCGGAGCGATAAAATAGAATCACTATAAAACTGCAACTTGGATGAAAGGAATGAGAAAACTCACTCGTATTTCATCTCATAATGGGGCGACGTTTAGTTTATTATGTAGTAGAGAATTAAAATTATTAATGTTGAAAGATTGAACCTTTCTTTTCATGATTTAATCTTTTTAACCCCCGACGCAAAAACGACGGGGTGTTATAAGTTTGACGTGTCTGTCTGTCTGTCTGTCTGTGTGTGTGTCTGTCTGTGGCATCGTAGCTCCCGAACGGATGAACGGATTTTGATTTAAGTTTTTTTGTTGTTTAAATGTAGAGTTAGTCGAGAGTGTTTTTAGCCATGTTTGGTGGAAATCGGTCCAAGATGGCCGCCATTACAAAATGGCGGATTACTTTTTTGTTCCACGACCCCGTCAATATGGGTATCAAATGAAAGGGCTTAACGAGTAGAATACAACGCACTATAATAAATTTAAAATCCAAGATGGCCACCACCACAAAATGGTGATTTACATATTGCGTTGGGGGTTTTTAAATTTTTAATTTTATTCACTTGTTATATATTTATTATAGTTAAGTCTTTGACTACAATCTCGCGTGATGTTAAGCAACGATGCGCCCGTAGATAGCAATAATGAGTGTAATGTAAGAAAATGTGAGTATATCACGGCTAAAGACTGGAGTGCGACTACACCAAGGTTTAGTCGGCTAAACCTATGTGTAGCCGCACTTCAAACTTTAGCCGCAACGTGTAAACAAAATAAACATTTTCCGTGCGTGCGTGTGTACGTGCGTATGTATGCGTATGTGTGTGTAGTATAATGAATATACCTTTGAACTGTAGTGTACCGTAGGCTGCTTAGACCCTGGAATAATTGCATATACCTAAACTTCCAGGGTATAAAATATTGTTAAATTATGAATAAACATCGACGAACATAAATATTTATTGTAAGTTACTTTTGGTAGAGAAATATATCGAGAAAAGGCCGATATTGTATCCGTGTCGACGAAAAATTGCCATGTCTAACGCAGATGATGTTTTTCACATAGCCTTTATCAGAAAACAGGTACGAAATCTCATACTTCTTCATCTTACATTATATTCGGATACAAAATACTTACTAGTTTTATTCCCCACGATCGTTTTGTAATAGTGGAGTCACTAAGCAACAAAAATGGGTCAAACCTGTTTTTTTCATGCAGAAGCATGAAACTTGGCACATTGATTTCTAATGTAAAAATAGGCTGATTTCGATCGGTAGCCCTCGGTAGCACCCCCTCTGGCAGCGAGGAGGGGGGTTGGAAGGGGCGCTCCACCCGGCTTCATTTTAAAAATTCTGGGAGACCACACATAGCTAATAGGTCAAGTTTGGTATCAATTTCGGATACATCGAGGACGTAGATTTCATTTCTAGTATAAAAAAATGACATTTGTGATGATTTGTTTAACAAAAAAATTAAAAATTAGAATTACGTAACTTCGTTTTTATTGTTCAAATTACTGTAAATTCAAAAATACTAGTTTTTTTATTAAACAAAAAATATTTTAATAAAGTCTAGTTTATGTAGATTAAAAAATATATAATTTTATATTACTTTTCTAAATAACAAACCGCATAAAAAAATCTTTTGCTGTCCCGGGCCGCAATTTTCTTTTAACCGCCATGAAAAGGGTTGTTAGTAAAAAACTTACTATTTCATGCTGAAGTTTAAAACTTGCCACAATTACAATTCCTTACGTTAAAATAAGCCGTTTAGAATCAGTAGCCGTCGGTAATCAGCCTTCTGACAGCGGGGAGGGGGGGTGAAAGGGGCGCACCACCCAGCTTCACTTAAAAAAAATCTGGAAGACCACGTATAGCTAATACGTCAAGTTTGGTATCAATTTCGAATAAATCAAAGACGTAGATTTCATTTCTGATATTAAAAAACGCATTTTATTGAGTTTTAACCAAATTATTACACAAAAAATAATACTTAGTTTTTTTTATTTAGAGGCACTTTAATTCTAAATTATAGTAATATTTTGTGATAAACATAAATATTATTTAAAAGTTTATTTCAAGTAGATTAAATAAAATAGAACATTTTAATTAATTTTATTAAGATTAACTCGTACACTTTTTTTAAGATACTAAGAGTTACTATTTTCTTCTCACCGCTGCGCTGCGTTGTAAACCCCCATTAACTGCAAAATACGACTATGTACATTCATTTAACATGTTATTGATATAAGAACTTGATATTGTCAATCATAAAATACAGAAAAATCCTATGGCACATCATAATTTACTCTCCCTGAGACAAACTTTTAAAAAATAGGCCCGAAAGTCGTATCTCTTTAATAATAAACGGCTAACCAAAGTTATGCATCTATTTTTCAATTAAATGTAATGTGGCAAAATTATAAATACTACTGGCACCTACCTACAGCTTATTTATATCGTTATATTGTTTTCCAAGACGGATGCTCCATATATAATATAATAATAATATAGTTCAAAACATTTTATGACGAATTATGATAAGCCTTGCATTTATTTATTTAATCAGTCCCATGCACAATATTCTGACAACTGAAAGGTTTTCAGACAAAGGAATGGTCTGCTTCTTGCTTCCTAAACCAAAAGAGAGGATGGGTTAGACTTAACCAAGAAATTATGCCTAGCCTCTCTCAAACAAAGTTCCTTGTAAAATGCGTGTAACAAATGCTGGTATACAGACATATCATGGAAGTAGAAGTATATTTTCCAAATAGTGTTTTTTTTTGTGATAAGGGTGTTTCCTACATAGTTATTGATTGTCGAGTAGTAATTACTGCTTGATCTGCAGTTTTATTGACCGCAAAACATCATATCAAAACCATATAGGTAGAGTTAAGTTTGTGTGCCGTACTTTTATGCTAGTCGAAGGATACGAGTCTTGCTATTTTCCAGCCTCCTGCTTGGTTTTAGAAGCAATAAGCAAACAAAGGGACACCTTATTCATCTAACACCGTTTTGGTGGCCAGTATATTATGCACGAAACTGATTTAATTTATAAATAAAGGGCGGATTGCTGAGATTGATGCAAAACTGCATGAAGACGGTCTTAAAATGTAATGAGCTATAATAACAATATTATCTTTGGAAGAATCAGTCTTGGAATGTAACATACTGATATAAAAAAGCTTTAAGCCTGGAGTATTTATTATAATTTTGCTAGATAACATTTTGTTGAAACAGTTTGATTCCTAACAATGTTTAGCAGTTTCCGTTTCGCGATTTGATCGCGTTTTATCGCACCTATTTTTTAAAAGTTTGTCTCAGGGAGAGTAAATTATGATGTGCCATAGGATTTTTCTGTATTTTATGATTGACAATATCAAGTTCTTATATCAATAACATGTTAAATGAATGTACATAGTCGTATTTTGCAGTTAATGGGGGTTTACAACGCAGCGCAGCGGTGAGAAGAAAATAGTAACTCTTAGTATCTTAAAAAAAATGTACGAGTTAATTTTAATAAAATTAATTAAAATGTTCTATTTTATTTAATCTACTTGAAATAAACTTTTAAAAAATATTTATGTTTATCACAAAATATTACTATAATTTAGAATTAAAGTGCCTCTAAATAAAAAAAAACTAAGTATTATTTTTGTGTAATAATTTGGTTAAAACCCAATAAAATGCGTTTTTTAATATTAGAAATGAAATCTACGTCTTTGATTTATTCGAAATCGATACCAAACTTGACGTATTAGCTATACGTGGTCTTCCAGATTTTTTTAAGTGAAGCTGGGTGGTGCGCCCCTTTCACCCCCCCTCCCCGCTGTCAGAAGGCTGGTTACCGACGGCTACTGATTCTAAACGGCTTATTTTAACGTAAGGAATTGTAATTGTGGCAAGTTTTAAACTTCAGCATGAAATAGTAAGTTTTTTACTAACAACCCTTTTCATGGCGGTTAAAAGAAAATTGCGGCCCGGGACAGCAAAAGATTTTTTTATGCGGTTTGTTATTAAGAAAAGTAATCTAAAATTATATATTTTTTAATCTACATAAACTAGACTTTATTAAAATATTTTTTGTTTATTAAAAAAACTAGTATTTTTGAATTTACAGTAATTTGAACAATAAAAACGAAGTTACGTAATTCTAATTTTTAATTTTTTTGTTAAACAAATCATCACAAATGTCATTTTTTTATACTAGAAATGAAATCTACGTCCTCGATTTATCCGAAATTGATACCAAACTTGACGTATTAGCTATGCGTGGTCTTCCAGAATTTTTAAAACAAAGCCGGGTGGAGCGCACCCTCCACCCCCCCTCCCCGCTACCAGAGGGCCCCTTCCATTAGGCTACCGATCGAAATCAGCTTATTTTGACATAAGGAATCAATGTGCCAAGTTTCATGCTTCTGCAAGAAAAAAACAGGTTTTGCACTAAAGTCCCCCACTATAACAGGCTACTATATATATAACTTTATATATTCATCGGTTTAAACAGCTAGACAATTTTTTTTAACTTATTTGCGAAATCTAATTTAAATTAATGAGTTAACGACAGAATTTCCCATTTCCATGAAAATGGTCTATTAAAATAGTTGAACTAAAACAACGCCCGAATATGCTCGTAAAATTTAATTAACTATTCACGCTCAACCGCGGAACCGACAAGTTTGTAGTTAATATTCAATATTAGGTGATTCAAATTATAATTGATAATGTGTTTTGTCTGAAAACACATCCGACGCTTCGATAACGTTATGATTTCGCACTGGAAATTCCTGAATTTATTATATTAGTCATTTATGTCCCACTGCTGGGCAAAGGCCTCCCTTCCGTCACGCCATTCCGTCCTGTCCAGAGCTATATTTTTCCAGGTGGTACAATGAGAGTCAAGCTCGTCCCGCCAGCGCAGCGTTTTCAGGCCTACCGCGACGACGCTTTATGTTGGATAAAACCAGGACTTAGGGGTGCCTTTTACAGGAGGTGGACTGGGTGGGTGCCAGTTATTCTACCGTCTTTGCTGTGATGTGCAAACATTACTGAGCTACGGTAGGAGGACACTGTAACTAGTGAAATTACTGGCCTGAAAAGTCTTAACATCTCATGAACCTTGAGAAAGAATTAGTGCAGTGCACTTGAAATTTTAAATCATTGTGAAATCCTGGGTGACACTGCATATAATGGGCAGCGTTATCTATTAACATCGGGAGAGCGTCTTGCTCGTCTTCTTACTTCTTCACATAAAAAAAAAAAAACATTGTGAAATCCTGAGTGGGCACTGTTTTGATTATGGGCAGCGTTATCTCTTAACACCGGGAGAGAGTGTTGCTCGTCTTCTTATTTTTAGCATAAAAAAGCTGCACTTTGCCGACGTTCGTGCGACTGTCAGATCCTGAAGAAGATACTCGACGTTGCTCGTCTCATAATCCCTTAGTACGCCCATTCTCGAAACATTCCTCCCGGTAAGCAGCGAAACAATCCTGTAGTAGGGGATCCGAAGAGGGGATTGTTCCAAATACAAATACAACAAATTTAAAGATTTAAATTTAAAATTGTCAGATTAACAAACCCCTTCATATTATAATTGTCTACATAAAAATCTGGCGCGCTCAATTGTTTTTACTAATCTGACAGGCTACTCTCAGCGAACTCCCTTATATCAAGAGTGCATATTTGGTAGGGGCACATTTCAGAGTGCAAGCTTTCTCCCCATATGATTTTACAAAAGAAAAATACTTAAGTATTATAATATCTGTTATCTAACCAACATAACACAAGCATAAAGCTTAGCTTTTTTTTGTTATACGAACGTCTGACATTAGCAGAGTCTATTTTCTCTACGCATTCATTCCAGTCCTATCGTATATGTTTCTCGTACTTCCGGCGCTTCCATCCGTTCCTTTCATGCATCATCTTTTATACTTTTTGCTATCTACTATAGTGATTGCTTAGCTTGGGATTAGGTGGCGCTGTGTAATACAGTAAGAGTAGCAACTCACGTCCCATTGTCAAGAGTAAACATAATACGAGTATATCAAGACGCTACTCTTGCTACTCGCACTGTCATTGCATACAATTTGCAGCTACTCCCAATGTCATTGTGCTCTTTCAAACTTGAGTTACTCTTGACAGTAGGGCGGGAGTTGCTAGTCTTATCTCAATGTCGAAATGTGCTGCGGGGGGTGAAATTTTGTGATTTTTTCTTGCGCGCTCGAGTAACTGCTCAAATCCCGTTTTCGGCTCCCCTACTACAGGCAATCTGGGCAAATATTTCACCCGCGATGTAAATCCTCACAGGGACGAAGGATCAAATGCGAGTGGCGTTGAAACATGACGTCATTTGTAAACGTCCCTGGATTGTGATACAGGAATACAGGCGTTATTGTTTACCTACCTACGTCATTTTCTAAGTGCTTGTTCACGTGGAACGCGCGGGCGCGGGCGCGGCAGACTTTGCTCACACCGCACGTGCGTTTGTACGTGAACACTTTCATAGCACGTCGTATGTTTGATATTTCGCGCCCGCGCCCGCGCCCGCGCGTTCAACGTGGGCCAACGCTAATAAGACGTTTTGTACAAGGTGTCAAGAATAAAATGGCGTCATTCCTTCAACTTGATAAAACTTATGAGTTGCTCACAGAGATTGTGTTACAATAAAACCTAATTTTAATCTAATTTAACTAAAAGTATCACGCCATTATTTTACTATACTTATGCATAATTTTAGGTCTATAATCTGCAATGACCCAGTAGGTATAATAGCTTTGAAAGGGACAAACATTACCTCTACCCTTACTTGTTTATCCATTTGCCTAAACTGCCAAATACTACAAAACAATAGAGACATCGTAGTCTATGACCATAGTATAATAACTGATCAGACTTCGATTGAAACGTTTAGTATGGATTGTTATACTTTTATCTCAAGTTGAGTTGCTGGGCTCGTCCGACCTAATTTTGCTATAAGTCTAGATGTGTGGGATAGGGCAGAAACGTAGATCGATAATTAGAGATAAAAAATATTTAATAGATAACTAGATGACTCGAAGAACTATTAACTCGCCCAGAAATGTCATAATGGTCTTCGAGAAAAAATAAATTCCAGATTGTTTTTAACCTTGAATTGAATTGGGATTCTTTTATTTTAAGAATATCCAAAATAGTTCCAACGTTTTCAAGTCCTGTGCCGTGCGCGTCTAAGTACTGAAAGTGAAAAATCGGATTATTTTTAAAATAGGTACACTTGTATGTACGCTCCCAAACAAAAATACAGAAGCTGCAAGAAAAGCCGCTCGCTTAAAATGGGACTGGGCTGGACATATATAATATATCAGATGAACGATGGGTGCTGGGCCAAAATATCATCTGTCTGATTGCTACTGAATCGCAAACAGCGCCGCGCTGGACCGGAAAAAGATGGCGAGATGACCAGGACAAACACGTCAAGGAATGGTATCTTATAGCTCAAACCAGAGAAAAGTGGAAAGAGGGGAAGGAGGCCTTTGCCCTGCAGTGGGACACCATAGGCTCATAATAATGAAAACTTGTATATTAAATTATTCTATTACATGTCAACCACGCTCCATCTCATACCTTAATGCGTAGGAAATGCCTGAGGCCCCGCGAGCATGCCGTTATTGCCAATATCGGCCCCGCCCGGGATTACCTGCGCCTCTACACGTTGTATGGAGGCTGTTCTGCTTTTATACATTCCAAGGGCCTCACTTCACTATCGAGGGCTTAGTATAAACTGGCTAATACCCGCGGCTTTGTCCGCCTTACTTTGGTTAACCACAGAGCGCATCTCCATTTCTGTAGCGTCCGTAGGCCAGCGGCCGTATGTCCGGCTTGAGATCCGAAGGACCTGTATTCAAATCTCAGAGTGTGGCAAAAACTTTTCGCCTAGACGCTACAGTGTTTCGGAAGGCACGTAAAACTGTCGATCCCGACTGTTTTCTATAAGATATGTAGGAGGCAGTCGTCAGGTCATGTTGCAGGCCCTGTAGTAATCTCGGCAATATTAAACTTTTGTTTTCAAATTCATCATAGAACTCCTCTCTGCACGGTTGTGTCAAAGAGGTCGCTATTAGAACTAAGACCGCCAATCGTAACTCCTTGATAGATATATGTTCCAATAAAGTGTTATCTATCTATCTATCCATCCATAAAATGGTACAAGAGAGCGCGCTGATGTATAGCCCTTACAATCTCTAACTAATGTTTTAACTTCAAGCCCTAGATCGACAAAGGTAACCCTGTGGGAAATCACAGCCGCAGCGTCGGGACAAAATGTCTACAGAGTCTACAGTATAGCGTTCACAGGGTTCGTACACCCAGTTGATGAATAGCCTGACTTGTTGGAGATTAATTGGGGTTTACTTGGTTAATAGTGCTCCATTTGAGTTCGGATTTGGAGTTTTAGATAAAATATCTAAAAATACAACATAAAAATAATTTATTTAAATAGGCTACTTTAAAAGAGCACTTTTACAAGTAAATTTTAAAATTATTTAGTTCTAAATTCGATACTAGCCTAAATTCGATGTATAGCTTTGTCCCTGAAATAACACAAAGGTTTTTAGGTAAAGCCGCTAGGTACAGGGAATTGGTTTAATACTTTCCATAAAGAAATATAAAACCTGTATATGGCCCATAAAATATCTAATGCCTTTTTAACTTAAAAAAAGCCCAAGATCTACTTACAAAGGACAAAATATCTGCAGAACAGTGTTCACAGCGTTCACCCTCAGTTGATGAATATCCCGACTTGTTGGAGATTAATTGGGGTTAACCTGGTTAATAGTGCTCCATTTGAGTTGGGATTTGGAGTTTTGTTTTGGTTTTGGATAAAACGTGATGTGACTTTTTATATGGGCCAGACAAATTAAATATACTGCAGTAAAGCTTTGCGATGTATAGAGAGGCGAAAACGATATTCAGTGGGCTAAGCGACATCTGTCCATTCTGTACGACTCGTCATGACGACCACAACCGTTCTGCCAAAACAAAGCGACTAAGAAGAAAGCATATAAAAAAATAAAAATTCGATATAACAAATTTAGAATTTTTCTTATTTTAGAAGTTGTAGGGGCGTAAGCGCCACAAATTAATAATTAATTATATGGCAGTAACTCTCGGGTAGCGGTACAGACCTATCGCGTGTAATGTGACATTGTGTGTATACCGATAATTCTCTGGTTTTACTACTAGCACCTAGGCCTGCCCGTAGGGTTACTCACAAAGTCATTAATATTTATTTTTTAAATAAGACAAACATTAAAAATACAGGCGATAACCACCAAAACATTTAATTCCTTACTCTTAAAAGTTACTTTTAATAACTTAATTGTTTCAATTTAATTTAAAAAAATATTAAGTTAGTTTTTCTTTCTATTCAAAGAGATAATATAATACAATACCTACCATGAATGTAAGATTTTTTTTGTCAACGCATTGCACAGAGGAGTAAAGTCGTCATTGCGATCCAACGTAACACCACTGTGTGCGCCAACCCTTAAGGCATTGTCCTTGATTCTTAAGCAATAGTACTTCTTTCTTAGGAGAATCGCCAAAAGTTTCGATTGATGCTAAAAAGTTGACCGAATAAGTTAGGTTTTATTTTTGTTTTGCATCGTAAAACTTCGTGTTGTTTGAGTTTGTTTGTTCTTTATCGGATTTTGGAGATACACAGAGATTTACGTAATGTACCTGGGATACATTTTTCTTTATGTTTATTACTTGCTAGGACACATATATGCGAAAATTCAATATTTACTCCTGCTAACCTAGAGACTCTATTAGATAATAATTGTGGCGCAAAGATGAAGAATTATAATATTATAATACTACACCACGTCACGCAAGTGCGATGCGTTAATAAAAAAGTAGGTACCTATTACCGGGTATTTGACCCGGGATTTTCTACTGAAATTTTAGTATTAGGTACATCAAAAACTCTAGTTATGGCCTTTTACGCGAAAAATTATATTATAGATACGAGTATTTGGCTAAAAAAATATATTAGGTTTAGGGACTTTTATTCATTTTTACTTAAATAATAAAAAAAAAAACACTTGTTTGACCCAGTAGGTATAATAGCTTTCAAAGGGACAAACATAACCACTACCCTTACTTGTTTATCCATTTGCCCAAACTGCCAAATACTACAAAACAATAGAGACATCGTAGTCTATGACCATTGACCATAGTATAATAACCGATCAGACTTCGATTGAAACGCTTAGTATGGATTGCTATACTTTTATCTCAAGTTGAGTTGCTGGGCTCGTCCGACCTAATTTTGCTATAAGTCTAGATGTGTGGGATAGGGCAGAAACGTAGATCGAGAATCAGAGATAAAAAATAATTATTTAATAGGTAACTAGATGACTCAAAGAACTATTAACTCGCCCAGAAATGTCATAATGGTCTTCGAGAAAAAATAAATGAAGCTTCTAATTTTATTCGCAACGAAGCTACAGGGGGTCGAAAATGGTCTGAACTGCTTCCAGAAAAGGATGGTACGGCCGTGCCGCTTTTTTTGCTCGACTTGGCGATTCCAGATTCGACTTGCCAGATTCCAGATTGTTTTTAACCTTGAATTGAATTGGGATTCTTTTATTTTAAGAATATCCAAAATAGTTCCAACGTTTTCAAGTCCTGTGCCGTGCGCGTCTTGCTAATGAAAGAGAACTTGAAATCGGATTATTTTCAAAATAGGTACACTTATAAGTACGCTCCCAAACAAAAATACAGACGCTGCAAGAAAAGCCGCTCGCTTAAAATGGGACTGGGCTGGACATATATAATATATCAGATGAACGGTGGGTGCTGGGCCAAAATATTATCTGTCTGATTGCTACTGATTACTGAATCGTTAACAGCGCTGCGCTGGACCGGAAAAAGATGGCGATATGACCAGGAA
The DNA here is from genome assembly GCA_947507615.1 of Hemithea aestivaria. NCBI lineage: Eukaryota > Metazoa > Arthropoda > Insecta > Lepidoptera > Geometridae > Hemithea > Hemithea aestivaria. The sequence continues at coordinate 4,495,989 of OX382343.1, forward strand.
AAACACGTCAAGGAATGGTATCTTATAGCTCAACACAGAAAAGAGTGGAAAGAGGGAAGGAGGCCTTGACCCTGCAGTGGGGCACCACAGGCTCATAATAATGAAATTTTGTAAGTATATTAAATTATTCTATTACATGTCAACCACGCTCCATCTCATACCTTAATGCGTAGTAAATGCCTGAGGCCCCGCGAGCATGCCGTTATTGCCAATATCGGCCCCGCCCGGGATTACCTGCGCCTCTACACGTTGTATGGAGGCTGTCCTGCTTTTATACATTCCAAGGGCCTCACTTCACTATCGAGGGCTTAGTATAAACTGGCTAATACCCGCGGCTTTGTCTGCCTTACTTTGGTTTACCACAAAGTGCATCTCCATTTCTGTAGCGTCCGTGGCCCAGCGGTCGTACGTCCGGCTTGAGATCCGAAGGACCTGGGTTCAAATATCAGTGTAGCAAAAACTTTGCGCCTAGACGCTACCGTGTTTCAGAAGGCACGTAAAACTGTCGGTCCCGATTGTTTTCTATAAGATAATGTAGGAGGCAGTCGTCAGGTCATGTTGCAGGCCCTGTAGTAATCTCGGCGATCTTAAACTTTTGTTTTCAAATTCATCATAGAACTCCTCTCTGCACGGTTGTGTGAAAGAGGTCGCTATGAGAACTAAGACCGCCAATCGTAACACTTAGATAGATATTGTGTTTTAGTTTTATATGTTCCAATAAAGTGTTATCTATCTATCTATCCATCCATAATATGGTACAAGAGAGCGCGCTGATGTATAGCCCTTACAATCTCTAACTAATGTTTTAACTTCAAGCCCTAGATCGACAAAGGTAACCCTGTGGGAAATCACAGCCGCAGCGTCGGGACAAAATGTCTACAGAGTCTACAGTATAGCGTTCACAGGGTTCATACACCCAGTTGATGAATAGCCTGACTTGTTGGAGATTAATTGGGGTTTACTTGGTTAATAGTGCTCCATTTGAGTTCGGATTTGGAGTTTTAGATAAAATATCTAAAAATACAACATAAAAATCATTTATTTAAATAGGCTACATTAAAAGAGCACTTTTACAAGTAAATTTTAAAATTATTTAGTTCTAAATTCGATACTAGCCTAAATTCGATGTATAGCTTTGTCCCTGAAATAACACAAAGGTTTTTAGGTAAAGCCGCTAGGTACAGGGAATTGGTTTAATACTTTCCATAAAGAAATATAAAACCTGTATATGGCCCATAAAATATCTAATGCCTTTTTAACTTAAAAAAAAGCCCAAGATCTACTTACAAAGGACAAAATATCTGCAGAACAGTGTTCACAGCGTTCACCCTCAGTTGATGAATATCCCGACTTGTTGGAGATTAATTGGGGTTAACCTGGTTAATAGTGTTCCATTTGAGTTGGGATTTGGAGTTTTGTTTTGGTTTTGGATAAAACGTGATGTGACTTTTTATATGGGCCAGACAAATTAAATATACTGCAGTAAAGCTTTGCGATGTATAGAGAGGCGAAAACGATATTCAGTGGGCTAAGCGACATCTGTCCATTCTGTACGACTCGTCATGACGACCACAACCGTTCTGCCAAAACAAAGCGACTAAGAAGAAAGCATATAAAAAAATAAAAATTCGATATAACAAATTTAGAATTTTTCTTATTTTAGAAGTTGTAGGGGCGTAAGCGCCACAAATTAATAATTAATTATATGGCAGTAACTCTCGGGTAGCGGTACAGACCTATCGCGTGTAATGTGACATTGTGTGTATACCGATAATTCTCTGGTTTTACTACTAGCACCTAGGCCTGCCCGTAGGGTTACTCACAAAGTCATTAATATTTATTTTTTAAATAAGACAAACATTAAAAATACAGGCGATAACCACCAAAACATTTAATTCCTTACTCTTAAAAGTTACTTTTAATAACTTAATTATTTCAATTTAATTTAAAAAAATATTAAGTTAGTTTTTCTTTCTATTCAAAGAGATAATATAATACAATACCTACCATGAATGTAAGATTTTTTTTGTCAACGCATTGCACAGAGGAGTAAAGTCGTCATTGCGATCCAACGTAACACCACTGTGTGCGCCAACCCTTAAGGCATTGTCCTTGATTCTTAAGCAATAGTACTTCTTTCTTAGGAGAATCGCCAAAAGTTTCGATTGATGCTAAAAAGTTGACCGAATAAGTTAGGTTTTATTTTTGTTTTGCATCGTAAAACTTCGTGTTGTTTGAGTTTGTTTGTTCTTTATCGGATTTTGGAGATACACAGAGATTTACGTAATGTACCTGGGATACATTTTTCTTTATGTTTATTACTTGCTAGGACACATATATGCGAAAATTCAATATTTACTCCTGCTAACCTAGAGACTCTATTAGATAATAATTGTGGCGCAAAGATGAAGAATTATAATATTATAATACTACACTACGTCACGCAAGTGCGATGCGTTAATAAAAAAGTAGACCAGGTACCTATTACCGGGTATTTGACCCGGGATTTTCTACTGAAATTTTAGTATTAGGTACATCAAAAACTCTAGTTATGGCCTTTTACGCGAAAAATTATATTATAGATACGAGTATTTGGCTAAAAAAATATATTAGGTTTAGGGACTTTTATTCATTTTTACTTAAATAATAAAAAAAAAAAACACTTGTTTCCACAAAATTCAAAATAAGCTTAACAAAAACGAAAGCAAATCGAGCCAACCCGCACCTAACGATTTGCCTAATCAAATAAAAACAAATGCAGAAAACTGCGCAAAGGATTTTCACCTCTAAATTTACTGAAAATACAGTCTATTATTAGTTACTTTTGGACTGAGTTGAAAAGGTGTTGCAGGTCATTTGAAAATAAACTTTGCTGCTTCAAAATAAGGTTGTTTTTTAAAGTGTGGTTGATGAAGAGTAAATTGAAAAGCTCGTGCAATTTGACAGGGCTGTAGCGATGCGGTTGTCTGACCACGGGCATGCTGACAACGTACAGGCTCAGTACTGGCCGGAGGATAAATAAGAAAGAGGAATCACTGTCGTTTCTCGATAGAAACGACCGCCTATTGCCGATGCAATAGGCGGTTCCACAAAGGCGAATCCAGCCTCGCAATTGCTGCGCGTAGCAGCCCACCCTGTGTGGTTGTGCGTCAGCCGAAGCTTGCGAGCTGCCGCGGTCGAACCACCGACCGCCCGAGCCATCGAGTGGGCACCTCCTGGTCCATTATGGGTAAATCCTGAGATCGGGCGTATTTAAGTGATTTCCGTGGCAGATTTTAAATCAAAGTATTATTGCATTTTACATGTAAAACATCAAATTTCCCATAATTATAAGCACATCAATCAAATAGGCATCATTATAACTTGTTTTGTTCAGAAGATATTTGAATTTAAATTTTTGGTGCCACGGGAATCAATAAAGTGTGGCATGGTAATCAAAATTAAAACTATTTTGTTTGAATTCTATGTTATTATTTAAATATTGACATCTACATACTAATCATATAACTGTACGCTTCAGCTGGGTCACTTCGCAAACTGCGAAACTTTTTACCCACCTCCACTAAAATAGCGCTAGCACAGTCTCTCTTACTCCCCGTTCTTGATTATGCTGACGTCTGCTATCTTGATCTTAGGGAGGATCAGCTAAATAAACTTGAGCGTCTTCAAAATTTTTGTATCAGGTTCATATTTGGCCTTCGCAAATATGACCACGTTTCCGAATTTCGTACCAAGCTCAAGTGGCTTCCTATTCGCCTTCGCCGGAATACTCATATATTATCTTTACTTTACAGTGTTCTGTTCAATCCTTCCTCCCCGCGCTATCTTCGGGAACGTTTTGAGTTCCTTCATGCGACGCATTCGCGTTTACTGAGATCATCGGAGAACCTAGTTCTGGAATGTCCAGTACACAGCACCGGCTTCTATGGTGGATCCTTCACTGTGGAAGCTGTTCGCTTATGGAACAATCTCCCTGTGGAGATAAGACGTGCACCTTCACTTGCCACTTTCAAACTTCGTATCAAGGCTCACTTTCTCTCACTATAGTATATATTATGTTATGTATTTATAATATTTTATATATTATGTATATTATATTTTTGTATATATTTTTTGTATGTGTGTATTTTCGATATAATATATATTATGTTGTTGATACTATTATATGTATTATAAATATTATCTATGTAGTGCTTAAAATGTATTTAAGTAGATAAGTTATTGGTATGTATATATCTCCATGCCTAAATATATTGCAACCACCGTCGTCCTTATTTTATTTTCCTTCCCTGTTTGGTTGTCTGGAAGAGATCGCTTTTAGCGATAAGACCGCCAATTGTTACACTTTTATATTATAAATTGTTTTAGTTGTAAGTTTCTGTATATGTTTCTGTTCTGTATGTTTCTATTTCTGTGTTTATGTTTCTGTGGTGTCACAATAAAGTATTTTCTATTCTATTCTATTCATATAAAATAGAAATGATTTTAAACGGTGATCCAAACAGATATACACCAAACATAAAGTATTAAAAAAGGTCTATATTGGCTTTCTATATAATAATCATGTAAACTAAATAAAATCAACGTATTGCAGTCTTAAACAATGTAAAAATATTGAATATATAGAAGAATATATATCCTAGAATATGAGATCAAGTTCTCAGTCACAGTTACTAACAGGATTCACTCCAGAAGCTGTCATCAGATTGTACATTTATCATTAGTTAGGTTAATCTGGACTGAAAGTTGCAGTCAGCCCATAGTTTCGTTTTATTTTTTCATCATACATCATCTCAGCCATAAGACGTCTACTGCTGAACATAAAACTCCCCTTTAGACCTCCATATATAACACCGGTGTTGGAAGCGACCTGCTTCAAGCGTCTTTCAGCGACCTAAATAAGGTCGTCTGCCACACTTGTGGGTGGACTGGGTTTGCCTGCCTGTGGTAGCCACTTGAACACTTTTCGACCCCATCAGTGCTATGTGGCCTGCCCATTACCACTCCAGCTTCCTGATCCGCGGAGATATGTCAGTGACTTTGGTTCATCTTCGGATCTCATCATTCCTGATTCGATCACGTAGAGAAACCCCGAGTATAGCCCTCTCCATAGCTGGCTGAGCGACTTTTTAATGTGGGGATATAATGGTGCCGCATAAGCCAGAGCGGCTGTCTACTATAGTACAATATAAAAAATCTGATGTATACAATATAAAAAAATATCTGAAATAATGAAATATACAAATATAAACTATCAAAATCACTTCCATACCTGCGGCTTCGCTGTATATGGGTAAAAAGTGAAAGAATGCGCAAGAAAACTCAGAGGAAAATTGATCACCGTGGTAAAATGCCATAAAAATCAATACCATGGAAACCAAAATTGTATAGTTTTTTGTCAATATTTTTAAATACCATAATTATAGACCAAAAACCGGTCAAGTACGAGTACGACTCGAGCACCGAGGGTTCCGTACAAACCTATGGGTTTCTACGGAACCCTAAGGAAAAGTGGGTATAATATTATATACTGTAGGTTTTGATTCCCTTGCGAGTACTTGCGAGTTTGAAAATATGCGGCTAAAATTGCTGTTTCTTTTGATTGCGTTGACATAGATGTTTGATTTTTGTACAGCTTAAAGTTATTATAAAGCTGAGTATTTGGTATGAATTTCAATTTAATACCTGTACGCGTTCTTGAGGAAAGGGATACTAAATACAAAATTATTAAAAATATTTTTTTATATGATGTAACAAAAAATTTATAGTTTTCGCAATTTTTCCTATGCATGTGATTTAAGACGTTGCTGCGTACCAAATTCCAAGATTCTGAGTTAACGGCAAGTACCCTGTAGGTTTTGATTCCCTTGAGAGTAGTCGCGAGTTAAAAAATACGGCTAAAATTGCTGTTTTTTTTTAAATGCGTTGAGATAGATGTTTGATTTTATTACAGTTTAAGGGTATAATAGACCTTAGTATTAGATATAAATTTCAGTTTAATACCTGCACGCGTTCATGAGAAATAAGGTAGAAAGTATGAAATTTTTAAAAATATTTTTTTATATGATGTAACTAAAAATATACAATTTTCGCAATTTTTCCTTTATCTGTGCTCTAAGGAGTTGCTTTTTGCCAAATTTCAAGATTCTGAGATCACGGGAAGTACCCTGTAGGTTTTGATTTTTTGAGAGTATTTGCGAGTTTAAAATTGCGACTAAAATGGCTGTTTCTTTTGAATGCGTTGATATAGAGGTTTGATTTTATTACAGTTTAAAGGTATTATAGACTTGAGTATTTGATATGAATTTCAATTTAACACGTCTACGCGTTCACGAGAAAAGGGGTAGAAAGTATGAAATTATTCAAAATATTTTTTTCATATGATGAAAATAAAAATTTATGGTTTTCGCAATTTTTCCTTTATCTGTACTCTAAGAAGCTGCTTCGTGCCAAATTTCAAGATTCTGAGTTCACGAGAAGTACCCCATAGGTTTTGATTTATTTGCGAATGTCGAAAATTTGCTGAAATTTGCGACATATTCGACTTTATCTTTTGATTGCGTTGGCCTAGAAGTTTGAATTTTTCACAGCACCAAGAGGCAATAGACCTTAGTATTTCCTATAAATTTCAGCTTGTTACGTCTACGCGTTCCTGAGAAAAAGGGTCTTGACAGACAGACAGACAGACAGACAGACGGACAACAAAGTGATCCTATAAGGGTTCCGTTTTTTTCCTTTTGAGGTACGGAACCCTAAAAATAATAAAATATATGATAGACAATACCCTTTTCCTAACTGCACACCCTAGTCAAAAAACCGTAATGGATAAAAAAATATTTTTAAACATGGAAAAGGTAATCAATGATCTAGTGAACCAAAACCACGGTAATCAATTTCTCACCTTCGTAAATCCAGTTTATAACAACGAGAGGAGGAGCCTCTCTTCACTATGTTGAGAGCGCAATCGAAGTTAGCCAATAGCGTGCGTACAAGCTTCTAAGTATTGTGGTTTGTGAAATGTGGGTAGTTATGTCGCGCGCCATGGGAATCACTTTTTGTCCGGGGACAAACCTAAATTTGTTATTTTTTCTAAAACTACGCTGAGTACAGCCTTCGCGTATTTTTTTGATCATATAACAGTTCACCCTTTACAGCTTAGATCACAGGAATTTATTAAATTCTTTTTATAAATTAGTGTAAAAAATATATTTTGTTCCGAAAATGTGTAAGGGACAGCCCACGGTAATCAAATTTCAGGGCTTTTACATTTTTTTTAGATACTTGCAGCTAAATATAACCTAATGTCTATCATGCATTAGGTAGATTGAACCTTAGACTAACAGGAAAAAAATACCTTTGGGTAGAATTTTTATGTTACGGGTAGTTTATTCCCCAGACACGTAAAAATTTTGTCTCTCAGGAATCACCCTTATAAGACCCTCGACAGCAAGTGTTATGAAAAAGTCTCAATCCGAATGTAATGCGCCTAAACTCGCCGGTTTTACTAATAGCCATTGAAGAGTTTCAGTAGACACCTCCTGGCTCCATCATCAGATCAGCTCAGTGGTACCAGATTATTGAACTGTCATCAGATTTCCAGACATTTGCAAAATTTCATTATGATACGACAACCAGAAGTTGGTTTAATTTTATTTGTAAGATTTTTTTACCGACTTTGTATGGAAAACTAATTTAAGCGTCTTCAAAATAGACCATGTTTGGAAGCTCATAGTTGGACAACGATTGGAGATAGATGAACAGTGTCAAGGCCGAAGTTGTAGAAAACTTATGAGGTTTAATAATGTAGTACAACAAAATATCGTACATCGCACAGTTTTTGAAATATAAGCAAAAAACCTAAAAATGGGACCTTCTTCGGCCTCCCCCCCCTCGGGCTCACCTCGGAGGGGTGGGGACTTTTAGTATGGTTATCTCCTAACTAGTCCAAACAAAGTTACTAAGTTAGTTTTTCTGCTTTCGACTTTTCGATCCACATTTCTTCTTTTACTGGACTAATAATAATATTACCCTCGCAATGCCCAAATATGGCCGATCTAATCTTATGATATCTGTGGTAAAGGCATACTGGAGCGAAAATTGCCGGGATGTTCTCGACTTCATTGCGTCATTTGTAGGGCTAATCTTTGGATAACTGGCCTTTGTCAAACGCAGAGCATGGGATACATAGAATTTTTAAACAGATGTTTACATTTTGTCAAATTGAATAATGTTAATAATGTAAGTAATCATTTGAGTAAAAAAACAACAACTCAAAATTTTACACACGTATTTTTTTGTTTGTGTGCTGCTAACAACTAGAATATAACATAGTAATTGAGGAGCGATTAATTAAAAAATAAAATAAATTCTCCAACATGTTACCCCTAAATGGTCACAGTCAATAATTTAACAATTACAATTTATTTTCAGGGTATACTTTATTTAAGGCCTGCGCGGTTGTTAAGACATTTAACGGTTTTTTTCAAATTAGTATGTCACCTTTGTAATATTGTTTCATGTTATATTTTTTGCTCTTTTCTCGTTTATTCTTCTATGTGCCTGTGTCTCCGTGCTTAATTAAATATTTTTCTTTCTTTCTTTTTCTTTTTTTAACGGGCCTTTATCTTATTACTTATTATCTTCTCTTTGTCGTTAGGTCGTATTGCAGGCCCTGTAGTAATCTGACGGCGACCTGAAAATACAACATAATATAGGTTGGCCACACAACCTGTAAATTGTGATTTGACTCTGCTGTGTAAATAAGGTAACCTGCTCTGTTGGAGTATATAAACCCCAACTATTTTATCTTATAGGAGACAGGCGGGGCCAACAGCTTTACAAGTATTCCGAATCACAGTAGCATCCAGGACAAAAACTCACACACTGAGAAATGAACCTAGGGAACACAAGTTCCCTACAGAGTTCAGATTACAAAATCTGGATGATATTACAAATCAAATGAATAAAACACTTATCTAACTATTTCATTATATTCCCCAGTATTTCAATAAAGCCTCAGCTGGTCTGTATTTGCATACATACTAAATCTGTGACACCTTTGTAAGGACTATTCGAAGGGCAAACGACATATACATGCCACCAAAAACATAACTTGTAAAAAATACCAAGTCTCGCAACTGCAGTTCTTCTACCGTAAAAAGTTGTGAGATCCATGTACTACCAAGTCGGTGAAATCTTTTGTGTTTTAAATCAATAGATCGACTTGGCCATCGCATGAAAACACAACAATGTATCTCTCAAGTAATATACCGACATAATAGTGCGATTGCCAAGTCAATCTATTAATTTAAAACACAAAAGATTTCACCGACTTGGTAGTACATGGATCTCACAACTTTTTACGGTAGAAGAACTGCAGTTGCGAGACTTGGTATTTTTTACAAGTTATGTTTTTGGTGGCATCTCACTACTTTTTGTTTTTTTTTTATTCGTTATAGGTTAGCCTTTGTCCACGATATCGCCTGATCTTAAGTGACGACGCCCGTAGATGAGAGCAGACTAAACCTAGAAGGCGGGATAATCCCTCTCTGGCTCTGGCATTATTACGGCATATATAGGTATTATGGCATTATTATTGGGATTATATGCAATTTTTACCGTCGACTGCAAATGTAACTTTGTAATCCTATACATTAATACGGGATTACAAAGTTATTTATGCAGTTTATGTATCTCGAAAACTAGACCGAAATTGCATGTTTTTTAGTTTTACTATGGTTTATACAATAAACTCTAAGTATCTACCAAGTTTGAACCTTCTATGTTTGCTAGAAGTGCCTTAGACTTTTGATGATCGGTCAGTGAGTGAGTGAGTGAGTGACAAAATTACAAAACTTTGACTAGTTATAATTTTTAAACGACTAGTTCAAATTGAATGAAATTTGGAATAAATCGTGTTTATGCAATGCATACTCGGTTGTTAAAAATTGAAGCTTCTAGTTTTTTCCACAACGAAGTTATAGGGGGTCGAAAATGGTCTGAACTGCTTCCAGAAAAGGATGGTACGGCCGTGCCGCTTTTTTTGCTCGACTTGGCGGGGGCACTGCCGTGCCCCCAGATATATTGACTTTACATGACCCTAACCCTACTAATTTTTATAATTTCGTAAGAATGTATGGAGTATAGATGTATGTTTGTGACTCTTTCACGGGTCGGGTGGACCGATTGAGCTGAATTTTGGTACAGTGTTAGCTTAGACCCTGGAATTAGATAATATTATAGGCAACAGTACAGCGGGTGAAACCGTAGCTAGTATCACATATTTTTCAGCTTTTCCACAGTTGTTGTCTGGAAAAGATCGCTTTCAGAGATACTCGGGTTTTGATATTTGTCGCGCGCCTTTCTGTAGTTGTCCTCACATATTTTATTTTCAATTTTTAAATTAAATATTGTAAAAATACTTCAATTCGTGCCTACTGCACTCAAAAAGAAATATTACATTTATACAACATTTGGCAGGCATTTTTTATCATTGTTGTTAATCTCCAACATAAACACAGACCTTAAAAAACTCGCCCATTATTCAGCACAGCGACGTAAATAAAGCTAAGCCCACGCGTGATCTATTGCCCACCCTTCAGCTCCTTTGTGTGGTCAGTAATAAAATTCTGACCCGACAATAGGTGCCTGGGGCGTCGGGCGTATCGCGCGACGTAAAAAATTGCGCAAGAAATGTTAGATCGATGCAAAGATGAACTAGCTGATTGACAGCAAACTACTATGAAAATGGATTATGTTTGTTACTTCTTCATGCCTAAACGGGTGGACGGATTGAGCTGACATTTGGTATAGATATAGTTTAGACCCTGGAATAACATATACAGTACAGCGAATAAAACCACTGGGCGAAGCTAGTTTTTAATTATGAACAAATTAAAATGAAAAGGAAAATAGTCTAAAGTGGTAAAATTGTCACAGCTATGTATCATTTTAGTTTCTTGAAGAAGTTAAAATTAAAAAAAGTGGCTGTGACATATGGAAGGATGGGCGGACAGACATGACGAATCCATAAAGGTTCCGTTTTTCGCCATTTGGCTACGGAACCCTAAAAATAAAGCATAGCAAAGCGTATTGAACTATACTTTACATGAAGCGGGCCGTATCCTTAAAAAGATTAGTAAAAAAACATCTTATTTACGGTTGAAATAAAAAAAAGAAAGTAGCTATTTGACTTAAGAATTACCTGGTTTTGAGAGCCTCCAACTCCAAGGTTCAACAAAGTAAGGAACTTGGTTAGGATTACACAAAGGTTCTCATATACATAATTTGATAAATTTGCATTCCTTCAAATCAAATCAAATCAAATCAAATCAAATCAAATCATTTATTTGCACACATGGGTATACAGGTTTACAGATGTTGTTGTTTATAACTACACAAGCACTCCATGTCTCACCGTCTGGCATGCAAAAATTTGTTAATGTACAATTTTATAATGTTAAAGTATATTAATTATAATTATAACAGTTCCAGATAATATTTCAAATGTCATTCAGATAGTCATTGATAGTGTAGTAAATTTTAGACAATAAAAATTTCCTTAATACATTCTTGAAATTATTATAGTTTTCAATGGTTTTAATAGAGTTAGGTAATTTATTATAAATTTTAATGCTCATAAAAAAGTTACTGTCGCTGTGTACTTTAGTTCTAATTGTTGGTATCTGTAAGGTATATTTATGTCTTGTACTTTGAAGAGTATTATAGTTTTTAATATTTCTTTTTACTAGTAGAGCAGACTCAAAGATATACAACGAGGGGAGTGTTAAGATTTTAAGTGAGGAAAAAAATGGTCTACAAGACTCCGTTTGTTTCAGATTACAAATTGCTCGGATACATTTTTTTTGTGCCCTGAATGCCATTTCCTTATCTACAGAGTTACCCCATAGCAGAATTCCATACTTTATTGTTGAACCAGCAAAGGCGTGATATGCATTAAGAACTGCGTCCTGATTAACTACTTTGCGTAACATATAGAGTGCATAGGAAAATTTATTCAATTTGGTGCATACATTTTGTATATGAAATTTCCACGTGAGATCAGAGTCAATGTCAACTCCCAGAAATTTATTACATTTTACTTCTTCTATTTTTATTCCTTGATATTCTATGTTTAATGGGTTACATTTAGTGTTTTTATTTTTGAATGTCATTATTTTAGTTTTGCTTAAATTAATTTTTAAATTGTTATCTTTCAGCCAGTCTACAATATTTATTAGGGAATTGTTGATTTCATACTCAAGACTATTACTGCTTCGATCAGTTTCAGTGAAAATGGCTGTACTGTCGTCTGCAAACAGTATCATAGGATGTGCAATTGCTTTAGGTAGATCATTGATATAAATTAGAAATAGAAGAGGACCCAAAATACTGCCCTGTGGCACACCATATTTGACGTTTCTACAGTTAGATTGATACTTGATCTCCGTATTGTTATTACTTGATATTCTAGTTATTTCTGTAATTTGTTTTCTGTCACTTAAGTATGATCTGATAATGCTAAGAACATTGCCTCTTATTCCGTATAATTCCAACTTATGTAATAGTATATTATGGTCTACGTGGTCGAAGGCTTTTGTCAACTAGCAATATTACCTTTGCATCAAAGGATAGTTTCTGCCTTATGTATGAAACTAGCCTGTGATAATAGACACCGGGTTGAAGACAATTTTATGGAAAAAAGGTTCAAAGAAGGTTTTAGGAATACGGTTCTATGCTATTACTCTCATGAATATGAGAATAATGAGAAATTGGCAAGTTCGAGGAGAAGCCTGAATTATGAGAACCTTATTCGACCATCTCTTGAATTATGGTGGAGCAGTAGAAAATACAACACTTATATTGATGAACTTCTTTTATTATATTTTAGTACAAAAACTTATCGTGCCACTGCCGGCCATTTCTCTTACAGCAATCATAGATTATTAGACTTTTTTACCATAGATTATAAAGTTGCCATATAAATTCTAATTTACACTCCTCCTCAACTTTATATTCTTACTAATTTTTATAAAACAATATTACAAAGTAGGTATTTAAATTCCAAAGTACAAAAGTTTTCTTTATATATCTACATCTACATCTACACTATAATATTATAAAGAGGAAAGATTTGTATTTTTGTATTTTTATATTTTTGTATGTTTGCAACGAATAAACTCAAAAACTTCTGGACGGATTTAAATAATTCTTTCACCATTAGAATCATACATTATCCCTGAGTAACATAGGCTATGTTTTTGACTAAAAATAATTAGGGATCCTTATTAAAACTTCGATAATGTTAACCAAGGTATGAAAATTCAAGTCGTAAATTGTCTTTCATCGAATGCGCTGCGGAAACTATGGACGGTAGAACCAAAATATGTTCTACAATATTAAAGTACACATTATTATCTAAAAAAAAGTCCGCGGTACCATATATCTAACTATTGTAGTTACGTCACAATAACTACTTATTTTAAAGAAATGTTATCACAAACCAGACAATAGCGAAAAGATCACGTTATTCATGTCTTGGTATGAATCCTTATCTAAATAAATTATTTGATAATTAAGGTGGTTTCAGTATCTGTAGATTGCTTTTTGAATTATCAAAATTGACCATTGCGTTCAAAAGAAATCACGATTTCAAAAATATCAATGTTAAATACTGCTGTAGCCGCGCGGCTCCATAAGCAGCGGACGCTACCGACTACCGACGTTGAATATTTTGATTCAATTAAGTCACGTTTAAATTTAGTTGAAAGGTAGTTTGACTACCATGAATGTATTCAAGATAGTTTTCAACCCAAAATGTCACGGGAACGGGAACAATCTATGTATATACTCTATACCAATATATCCAACTGACTCATCATCGCATGGGATAAAACCGCTGGACCGATTGAGCTTAAATTGAAACAGCGTGTTTTTTAGGTAACGTAGGCTGCAATAAGAAGGGATTTTGCGAAATTCCCACAGGAACGGGAATAAAATGGAAATCTGTAACCTTTGAGTCTATCAAGCTGAAATTTGGTGTAAAGGTAGTCTTACTACCATGGAAAAATTCAAGATAGTTTTCATTTCAAAATTCTTACGGGAATGGGAACAAAATGGAAATTTGTAACCGCTAGGCCTATTAATCTGAAATTTTGTATAAAGATAGTTTGACTACCATGAATAGATTCAAGACAGTTTTCATTCCAAAATTCTTACGGGAATGGGAACAAAATGGAAATCGGTAAATAACTAGCGGTTACGCTGCCGCGGACGAGTGCTTCGGCGTACCCGTAACCCCAACAAAGGTGTAGAGTAGAAACACCCCCGGGGTTTTAGTGGGTATCCCGCCAGTTGTTTTTGGCGGGGAGTCCTACATAACCACCTCACATCCCCCCGTGTGTAGGTGGTATGCGTAATGCATTTCCCCGGGTAAAAAAAAAAGGCCTATTACGCTGAAATTTGGAAGTTTGACTGTCAGGAAAGGGTTTACAATAGTTCTCATTCCAATATTCTTCTCGGGAACGGGAATAATATGAAAATCTGTAACCGCTTGGCTAATTAAGCTGAAACTTAATGCAAAGGAAGTTTGGCTAACAAGAAAGTACAAGATAGTTTTCAACCCAAAATTCTCACAGAAACGAGAACAATCTATGTCTATGCCAATATTTAAAAGTGGAAATCTAACTGACATCGCAGGGACAAAACCACTGGACCGATTGACCTAAAATTTGTACAGCGTGTTTTTTTAGGTAACGTAGGCGACCGATAAGAAGGGATTTTGTGAAATTTCCACGGGAACAGGAATAAAATGAAAATCTGTAACCGTTCAGTCTATCAATCCGAAATTTAGTTTAAAGGTAGTTTCATTACCATGAATGGATTCGAGATCGTTTTCATTCCAAAATATCTATGGGAACGGGAACAAAATGGAAGTCTGTGACCACTACGCTTATAACGCTGAAATTTAGTAAAAAGGTAGTTTGACTATCAAGAAAGGGTTCAAATAGTTTTCATTCCAATATTTTTTCCCACGAGAATGTGAATAATATGGAAAATTTTAACCACGTGGCAAATTAAGCTGGTATTTAATGCAAGGCTACCAAGAAAGAATACAAGATAGTTTTCAAACCAAAATTCCCACGGGAATGGGAATAATATGAAAAATGTAACCGCTAACCTGAATAGTTTGAAATTTGGTATAGTAGTAGTTTGACTACCAAGGAACGATATGGATTATATTTATTCATCCCAATATTCTTATGTAAATTTGGTATAAAAGTTGTTTGATTCCCAAGCTCAAGCGCATGGCCTTATTCTCGCATCGTACGGTCGGTTTGCGCATTGTAGATAGGTACTTACCAACCTAACTAACATATATATGTGGGACTACACTAAACTCTGTAGGGTAATCTGACTGACTCATCATTATCATAGTAGAGACAAAATTCCTGAACCTAGAATGATAAAATTTGGAATACCTATCCTATAGGTTCTTTTTAATACCTAAAAATTGAATAAGAAAAGATTTTGCGAGAACCAGGATATTTTTATTATCTTTTTGCTGAACTGATAAAGTTGAAATTTGGTATAAAGGTATTTAAGTACCAGGAGAGGATGTAAAATAGTGTTTATCTCAGATATTCCCCTCTTAGAGGGAAAAAGGGGGCCATTTTTCTCCTATAAAAGTGGGGGTAAATGTTGTATTGAAATTTCTAATACCGCTGGGCCTGAAATTTAGTAGGTACGAGTATAAAGGTAGTTTGTATACCAAAATAGCACATAGGATAGTTTTTATATGTTAGAAATCCCCTTTTTAGAAGGGGAACAGTGGTGAAGTTTGTATGTGTTATCTTTATTCGTTAGGCCAATTAAGCTTTTTTTACTTCTACAAAGGTTAGTTTAAGTACCAGGAAGGACACAGAATAGCTTTTATCCGAGAAACCGCCCTTTCAGAGAGGAAACCAGGCATTCAAGAGTTTGTATAAGGAATCAGCATCCGTCGAACTGACGTAGTTTTATTTGGTTTTAACACAGTTTGAGTCCTAGGACAGAGCATAAGATAGTTTTTATCTCTGAAATCTTTTTAGTATCTTCAAACATTGTAAAGGCCGCGGCAGTGGCCGATGAAGCGCCAGAAGCTACTAGAATATTTTAAGATAGAAATATCATAAACTAGCGGACCTGCGCGCACTTCGTAGCGCGTAAAAGTTAATTATTATACCTATTGAAATTATTTTATAATTTCCCGGGAATCTCACATCCTTTTTGAGTCTCAAGCTTATTACCTACACCAAAATTTAGCTAAATAAAGTCAGCGGTTACTGATTTCCCGTACAAACTTCCACCACCTCCCATATATACCCTCGTAAAGATTGATTTCTTTAATTTATGCTGTCCATTCCTAAGACTCAAACAATCTTTGTACTAAATTACAGCTAAATCTATTCAGTGGTTACTGATCCAATACAAATCTGATCCCTCTTTTTCCCACTCAAAGACTTCTAGGATAAAACCCCGAACCATGACTATTCCATGACCTATTTGGAGACTCGATATACATCTATATCGAATTTCAGCTAAATAGAAGCAGTGGTTACTGATTTCCCATATAAAATCTGAGCCTCCCCCTCCCTTACTACTCTCTTAAAGGCTGATTTTTGTGATAAAATCTGTTTTATGTCATTGACTGATACTCAAATTACGTCTCAATATCAAATTTTTAGCTCAAAAAGGTTAGCGGTTACTGATTGCCCATACTAAACTATGACCCTCCCTCCCCCTCCCCCTCCCTTCCCTCTTAAAGGACGATTTCGAGAATAAAAACTATTTCATATCCTTACTCAAGCTACATCTACACCAAAATTCAGCGACATAGGAGCAACGGTTATTGATTCCCATACAAACTCTGACGGGGGGGTCAGAGTTTTTCCCCATTTTCCCCCAATAAAAGGGCTAATTTCTTAGATAAAAACTATTTGATGTCCTTTCATGACACTCAACCTACTTCTATACCAAATTTTAGCTTAATAAAGTCAGCAGTTCTAAATTTCCCAAACAAACTTTGACCCCCCTTTTCACCCCCTTAAAATTAAATTTTGACTTAAAAACTATTCAATGTTCCTGAGCACAACTAAAATAATTGTTTTACAAAATTTCAACTCAATGGGTTCAGCGGTAACGGATTTGCATACAAACTTTTTACAGGAATAATTCCCGTTCCCGTAGGAATTTCGTAAATTCCTTTCTTATCGGTCATCTAAGTTACTTAAAGAACACGCTGTTTAAATTCCAGCTAAAAAAGTTTAATGGTTATCGATTTTGTTCAGAAACTTGCACCCCCTTTTCCTACCTTTAACATTGATTTTGGGGATAAAAACTATCCCATGTCCTTTTATAGGCATCAAGCTACCTTTGTACCAAATTTTAGCTCAATAGGATCAGCGGTTCCAAATTTCCCTTACGAACTTCGAACCCCCCTTTTCCCCCCTTAAAAGTTGTTTTTTGATATAAAAACTATTCAAAATTCCTGAACATAGCCCAAGCAATCATTTTACAAAATTTCAGCGAAATCGGTTCAGCGGTAACGAATTTGCATACAAACGTTTTTTGGGAATAATTCCCGTTCCAGTGGGAATTTTCCAAAATCGCTTCTTATCGGTCGCCTACGTCACATAAATAACACGCTGGCCACATTTCACCTCAATCGGTCCAGCGGTTTTGTCTGTACGATGATGAGTCAGTCAGTCAGATTACCTCTTTATATAATAGTATAGATAGGATCACAAGTTGTAAAAAAATGAGACTAAATTCATGTTAAAATGCGAATTTAATGTTCGTGATCATTGTCTATTTCTAGCAATATTTTATTAAATCTGTAGATTTTTCATTGAAATATTTACCTATTGCGTAGGTCTTATTATTTCATTTTATTTTTTTATTCATAATGGCACCCGAAGCGAAGCGAGGACGGGCCGCTAGTAGTTTATAAGTATACCGAACACAAAAACTTAAAATATTACCTATTTGAATACAATAAGTAACAATGCAATACAATTAACATTTCTTAACATTTAACAGGTTCTGCAGTTTTTCAAATTGAGGTTTACATAAAGCTTTTGTTAAAATGTCTGCCAGCTGTTTCGATGACTGAACATATTTTAATGTGATCTGTTCCTTTTCAATTAAGTTTCTAATAAAATGATGTTTTATATCAATGTGTTTTACTCTTCTACTATTTTCTCTATTTTTGGCAATATGAATGCATGACTGATTGTCCTCACAAATGGTTAAAGTTTTACAATTTATTCCTAAATTATTGAGCAAGCCTTTGAACCACACGGCTTCACAACATGTAAGGCTAAGAGCCATGTACTCTGCCTCTGCAGATGATAAGGATACAGTTTTCTGCTTCTGCGTACACCATGAAACAATGTTATTATATAAGAAAAAACAATATCCTGACACAGACTTTCTATCAATATTATTGGTTCCCCAATCAGCATCACAATACCCTAAGGCAATATTTTTTTCATTATCTGCACTACAATCATATAACAAACCATAATCAGCTGTTGACTTTAGGTACCTTAACACTCTTTTGAGGTAGGTATAATGTTCATCACTGGCATTGTTTTGAAACTGACTAAAATAGCTAACAGTATATGACAAATCAGGCCTTGTACATATAACTAAATAAATTAGACAACCAATTAACTCACGATAGGGAAATTTACACAAGAATTCCTCTGGTTTTTCTAATTTCAGTCCAGTTTCACACGGGGTTGACACACTTTTACAGTCCATCATACCAAACTTATTTAACACACTTTGAATGTAGGTTTTTTGGTGTAACATTAATTTCTTATTTTTAAAGTCTCTCTCTATTTCAATACCTAGAAATTTTCTCACTGGTCCAAGATCTACAATGTCAAATTCTTTTGATAGTGCACTTTTAATTTCACTGATCTTTTGGTCACTTTCACTTATTAAAAGGATATCGTCCACATATAGAAACAAAAACACTTTTGCACTATTTTGTTCATTTTGCACATAGAGGCAACTGTCATGTTCTGAAACTTGAAAATTATTCTTTATCATAAATGAATGAAACACTTCATTCCAACAACGAGGGCTCTGTTTCAAACCATAGATAGAGCGGTTTAGTTTGCAAACTTGGGGGCCTTTTTCTCCTGGTAAATTCATATAGATCTCCTCCTGAAGATGTCCATGAAGGAACGCTGTTTTGACGTCCATCTGTTCTACGTGCAGGCTCTCTTTGTTTGCGAGTGCTAGCAAACATCTGAGTGTAGTTAAGCGTCCTACAGGTGAGTACGTTTCCTCATAGTCATAATTCTGGAACCCTTTAGCAACTAATCTTGCTTTGTAGCTGTTCTCTCCTTTCTTTCTGAAAACCCATCTGCTATCTATTACTTTCTTGTCTTTAGGTCTGTCTACAGTAGTCCAAGTCTGGTGTTTTTTATGTGATTCTAGCTCTTTTGTTATTGCTTCTTTCCAATATTCTTTTTTCTCACTCTTTAAAGCCTCTTCTAGGGTGTTTGGTTCTCCACTGCACGACAGTGCACAATGGTAAAGTTCGAAGTCTTTAAGGTGTGATGGTAACCTTCTTGTTCGTTTCTGTTCTGTTGTTTCTGTTCTAGTTTCGATATTTTCTTGGCTTTCTTGTGATTTTTCCAAATTTTCACTTTCTTTGTAATCTGACAGTTCTGATATTTGCTCTTGTCTATTTGACATTTCTTGTTCTTCATAATAGGGATGTGAAAATCTGTCTTGTTTATTTTTCTGTACTTGTCCGAATATCACATCTCTAGCTCTTATAATTTTTCTTTCTTCATTATCCCATAGCCTGTATCCATTGTTGCAATATCCAATGAAGTAATATTTCTTTGATTTTTCTTCAAATTTTCCTTTCTCTCTGTATTGAGGTTGGAGATGCACATGAGCTTCTATTCCAAAACATTGAAGTTTGTTATAGTCCGGTGGCTTTCCATACCATAGTTCTGCTGGTATAATTCCATTTCTGGTAGGCAAGCGGTTGATTATGTATGTTGCTGTGTATGCCGCTTCACCCCAAAATTCTTTATCAAGTATGGAGTCAGCCAGTAGAGTTCTTGCTTTCTCAACCAATGTTCTATTAAATCTTTCAGAGACTCCGTTCTGCTGTGGTGTATAGTTTATAGTGAATTCTCTCCGTATACCTTTCTCGTTACAGTAGTCATTAAATTCTTTATTCTTATATTCTGTCCCATTATCACTTCTCAATCTTGATATTTTTGTTCCAAATTGTGCTTCTACTGTACTTACATAATATTTAAAGTGCTTAAGTACTTCAGCTTTGCTTTCAATTAAATATATGTATGCGAAGTGACTGTAGTCATCAATGAATGTCAGTATGTATTTCTTATTGTCGTGAGTAGTGGGAGTCACAGGTCCACATAAATCGGTATGTATCAATTCTAGTATTCTGTTACTGTTCTTTCTGTCTTTTTCTTGGAATGGTAGTCTTGTTTGTCTTCCTTTTAGGCATGGTTCACATAATTCTTCTGAGCTACTGTTTTCATATGATATCAACTTTCTTTGTTTTAATTTTTGTAGCTTTTCTTGAGATGCATGTCCTAACTTTTTATGCCATTCATATTCTTCATTTCCAATACTGTATGCTTTTTGTACTTGTCTCTCAACTTCTGGATAAAACTTTACCTTGTATAGATTTTTCTCACGCTGTCCTTCTTTTACTAGTTTTCCTTTGTAGTATATTTTGACTTTACTGTTATCAAATTCTATCTTGCATCCAGCACTTTCCATTTTACTCACTGATAACAGGTTGCAGCGACTGTTTGGTACGTACAATACATCTTTTACTGTGATAAATTGTTCTTTAATTTTTCCTTTCTTTATTGCTGTTATCTTGTCATGTTGTTTAGCTGTATTTATTTGAATCGGAGTTTGGAGTATTTCAATTTCTTGTAAATATTCTTCGTTGTTTACTATGTGGTCTGTTGCTCCGGAATCACAAACAAATTCCACTGTGTTTGTATTAGATACTAAGATTTCTCTATTGGCTGTAAAGAAGGCGAGCCCTGATTTTTCTTGCTCTTCAGCTTCTGTGTTCATGGTCGTTCTGTTCTTATTAAATTTCTTAAATTTGCATTCTGATTTCATGTGGCCCTTTTTTCCACAGTTGTAACATTCATATGGGAAAGGCTTTTTCTGGTCATTGACATATTTCTTTTCTGTTTTGGGCGTTGTTTTTCCCTTTCTAGCCTGAAATACTTCAACGGTTCCGTCGTCTTCTGTTAATCCTCCTTTTTTTATCTCTTCATCCAATAATCTCCTTCTCACAAACTCCATGGAAAGTGTTTGATTGTTGATAGTTTCAATTGCTGAGACTACATTCCCATAGGTTGTTGGCATGGCGAGGAGAATGTAACATATTAGTTCATCCGACGATGGTTTTGCTCCCGATTCACGTAATTGTCTAGCCATTTTGTCAAATTCTAAGAAAAAATCACTGAGAGGGATTTTCTCACTATATTTTAAGGTTAATAGTTTCTTCCTGGCTAATAGTTGCGATGTTATGCCGGTCGCTAAAAAAGTTTCTTTTAATTTCTGAATTATTTCTCGCGGCGTTTGCAAATCTTTGATTATTTCAAGATGGCTATCGGCAATACTTTGCACAATAATGCTTTTACATTTTCTTGATTTTGCACTGTCTGGGGTTTAGCTGTCTTCATTTATTTGTTCTAAAAGATCGTGCTCCTCTAGCACAACCTTAATTCTATAAAACCAGTTTCCGAAATCTTTGCCCGTGAAGGGAATTATTCCATACCGGTTCTTCTTATCGTCATCCATTCTTGTTGCTTTCTATGCTTTTTTTTTCTTCGTGATCTGGGCCCATAACCTCTTGAATTATGGTGGAGCAGTAGAAAATACAACACTTATATTGATGAACTTCTTTTATTATATTTTAGTACAAAAACTTATCGTGCCACTGCCGGCCATTTCTCTTACAGCAATCATAGATTATTAGACTTTTTTACCATAGATTATAAAGTTGCCATATAAATTCTAATTTACACCATCTTACCAGATGGATCGATGATATCGCAACGGTCGCAGGTAAGATCTGGATGCTAACTGCTTAGGACCGAAGAAGAGATGCATGGCAGAAATGCGAACAGGTCTAGCATGATCCTAGCGATCTCTCCAGCTTACAAGCCGGAGCAACGATCACCGGGCCACGGTCGCCCTAAAATAATAAAATATACCAAAAATACAAAATTATATCGAGTTACTAATCACTAATGGACTAGTAAAGCCGCGGGGCGCACACTTACCTAATTCTAAAAACATGTCGCCCCACGCCCCGTCGATTCAATTATCTCCCAATGCGATTTAGCGTCCACTAAAAGCGTCCAACATTCAGTATGCTAACCCCATTTAGCGTTCAGGGCTTAGCTATTGAAGCGTCAATTACGCTCGGTGCGCGCTCACTCAATCTCGGTGGCGGTAACTCAATAATGGCCACTAGGTGGTCACGACCGATAACGGTTGGTAAGCACGGATCTAATGTGCATATACGGGGTTATTTGTAAATAGTTGCACCCAGTGATTTGTGGATTAGTTTGAGTGCTATTATTTATTTCAGTGACTAAGCTATGTAGATACCAAATATAAGATCAATGCCCCCAGAAAAAAAGAAACGTTTTAAAAGAACTAGACATATCTCAGAGACTGTCTACTACATGTCTCCAGCGAGTACTCCAGTACTACGGCAAACGCGCTAGAGGCCGTAGCTCCAAGAGATGGTCCGATCGGGTGTCCGAATAACTTGACACCGAAATGACCGAAGCTATGCACTGTGTTGCGGATCGTCAAAATGGCGGCAAATTATCAACCAAAAGCTACGGCGGGCTCATCACGACGCTCAGAATTGAGCGAACGACTAGAGGAGGCCCCCTGAAACCTTGCCGCCCGGGGCACTCGGCCCGTATGCCCCTATTGTAAATCCAGTGCTGGGTAGACGGGCAGACACTGAATTATTAGTTACTAGTAGTTCGCCTCGAACTGTGACCTCGCAGCCCAATTTCCGTGGTAAACCTTAGACTTTAGGTCTCGACTAAATATATCCTAATACAAGAACTTTAACATTAATATTAAAACTCAAAATATAAAAATTCTGAGAAATTAAAACTCAATAAACCTACGTACCGAGATTTTTTGAATATAATCCTTTTTAGAGTTTCGTTCCTCTGAAGGAAAAAACGAAACCCTAATAAATAGGATCACTTGGTCATCCGTATGTCTGTCAAGACCAATTTATACTCTACATCCCGTAGAATTGTATATTTTTACCATAATACACAGGTCAATAGCCGCTTGGTGCCCGTTAAATTAAACTTCTGAGTTAACGTAGAAAAAAATACACCCGTTTATCCTTCAAAAACGTAACCTACATTTTTTTGAGCCTCTGGATAAATCAACATTCATAGGGAACTTGCCGTTACCATATATTTATGAAATTTGGCAGACTATAAGTACACGGCCCGCGATGCATTATGGTGTGCTCGTGCACCTTTATTGTTGAATGTGCCGGCACAAACAATTACTTTAGGTTTTAAAAAGTTATGCAGACTACTCAAATAACCTTACTGCCACCGAGAGATCTCTCAACTCTAAGAGTTCGCTTTGCTCGGTCGATGATATTTGTATGTATTCATATAAATTATGTATTTAAATTATATTTTATCATAAAACGATTCAGCGAGTTTTTTTATTCTATCACCACTTCCACAGACATTGTTACCTGCTTATTATTGTTTATGGTCTCCACTTTCGTGTTTTGCCAGTGGCCGTAGCATGCCACACAGAATCCCGACCAAACTTCAAGAGTAGAACTGTCATCCCATACATTCACAAAACTACAATGTATGGTATGACAGTTCTACGCTTGACATTTCAGCGGGATCTCGTTTGGCATGCTACGGCCACTGTAAAATATTATTTTACTTGACAGCGAGTTATAGTCCGGTACATTGTGTTCGGGATAATTTATACAAAATTTTAGGCAATGTGACGTAGTTATGTCGTCATAATTATATTATATAATATATATTTTTTTTTTTATACGTTTATATGTTAATATATTATATTATAATTATGCCTATACTACTAAGTCCAACTTTGGTTGCTTGCCATTAGCGATGGGCGTAAAATAACGCTATTAATAAGTTTTTTTTTTAAATAACTATTTTACTTTATTTTCATACTACTTAAATTAAATATAACATTATATTTTATCGATCGAGCGAAATGAGGTTTATAAAAAGATTAAAAAAACAGCACAAAACGTGTACACTTACCTACATGTATGTGACACCTATTTCAATAGCAAACTTTAGGCGGCCGGACTATAATTGACGCAATTATTGGTATTACGCAATGTACTAAAAAATTATATGAAAATAATTAAAAATAAGATATATTGAAAATATGATAAATTGCTTGAAATTCTCGAATTATTGGACTTTATCGCTATTAATTCTTTAACTTTATCAACTTGCTTGCTCTTTTTTGCCTGTAGGATCTTTCTCAAACTTAATGTACCTAACAAATTGTGCAAAACATTATAATTTAATCATCTTCATAACTCTACAACCCTTGCATCGATTTGGCTCATTTTCGAACATGAGAATTCTTTTAGCTTATACTACCTGATCGCAAAGTTTCATTAAGATTGGAACTTTGGTAACGTTGAAATTAAGCATTTTCTAAAACTCTAGAACCCTTCGACCGATTTGGCTCATGTTCGAACTTAAAAATTCAATGGATTTATATTACGCGTTTGCAAAGTTTCATGCAGATTGGACCATTGGTTTTCCAGTTATCGCGTAACAAACATACATACAAACATACACTTTGGCTAATATATTTGTGTCGCTTATAAAAAATGTGTATATGTTAGAAAAAAAATTATCAGCGCTCCAGTTTTGAAATAATCGTCAGACCTATCGTAAAGACTTTAAGTCACCTATATCTCTGCAACCCTGTAACCTATTTAGCTAATTTTTTCACTACAATTATCCAATTAACCTTCTTAACTTGTGTGTAAAATTTCATTTAATTTGGATTAACCGTTTTCAAGTAAACGTCAACCAAACTTAAGCACCAGAGGTCAAGCGTTAAACTGGTCCAAACGCAGGCATTTCGCGGCTTTCGACTCTAAGACCTCGCTTCGCTCGGTCGATTAGTAATAGGGTCCCGTTTTTATCCTTGGGGTACCTACGGAACCCTGTAAATTAAACGACACAATAAAATTATTCACAACGTTTTTATTGCACCAATTAACATTTTGTATAACGATAACAAATACTTACAAATCATCAGGTTTTTTACAAAATTGTGTTCTATTTTAACTTTTTCTCTCAAACTTCATAAATTACTATTAAAACCCGCAACTTTATTATACAGGGTGACTGATAAAGGTTACATACTCTTAGGGTTGTGTCATACCCGATCGCTCTAAATCGCACTTTCCCAAGATTTTAAATGATTTAAGTGACAGAAAAGAATAGAAGCATAAGGAAAGTGCGATTCAAAGCAGCCATTATATTGTGTGGCTAAACTCTTTCGAGTGAATAAATCTTACTACTCTTTATTTTCATAGCAAAGTTTTTTGTAACTTAAACAAGTCCTATTATGTAGGAATTAAGTGAACGTTAATCAAAATTTTAACACAAAGCGTGTTTTATGAACTCTTTACCAATAACCCTGTATATTAACAAATAAAATAACTCCATCTTAAACTAAATTATAAACAGATTTTTCCTAAATTACATTATAAAATACTAATTAATCTATATTTACACGATTTGTTATAAAATCTTCGAACAACATGCCTATTGCAACAAATATTTAATTTGCCACAGAAATCTTAATAGTTTGATTAACTGATGACCCGTTTTTATTAGAAACAACAAAGTACGGCGCTCGCAATAATTTTGTAAGACATTTTTTTTTTATATAAAATGGTGATCAGTTTCAAGTTTGTTTGAGAAAACAATTTCTAGCGGTTTAAGGTGTAACTTTGCATCTCTTGTAAAAAAGCCCACGAGTACGACCTATTTTCTAATCTACCAAATTTTCATGATTAAAAAATCATACAATCGGAGGAGTTCGATAACAATACACAATATTTTTTTATGCAATATTAGATTATATCCCAAACATTTTTAATGGTACTCGTATTTTAATGGCTACGTTTCGGTTTCTCACTATATTAAGATTTCTGTGCAATTTTAACATTTAGGATAGACAGATTCTAGGTTTACCTGAGAATATAAACAACAGTAGGAAGCACACAGGTTGAAGAAGCACAACACAGAGTATCTACAACTAGAAGTACCTATTCATTATTTGCTACAATGCACTTTAAACTTCCGCGATTTGAAGTCATGTTTGTTTTATTAATCGGGACGCGATCGCGTAGATATCATAATATATAGTAAAACTAAAGAATCAGTTCGTCGAGTTAAATCAATTTAGCAAAACTAATATTAAATAATATTATCTACGCGATTAGTCCTGAGTCCTGATTTACATTTTAACATGTATCTTTTCAGTAAACCGGATCATACTATGACCGTGCTTTGAAATAGGAACGTATCGGGAAAACTATCTTTGTATTGATTATTTTTTCTTATATTATTATTCCAACAATTTTTACTTTTATCGTACCATATTATGTAGATTTAAAGCCTGTCCAGACCTGAACAATAATCGCTACCACCGGCGAGAGCGAAATCTAACTCCACAGACATTTATTAAGTATACCTATTATGCATTTTTGTTTCACTACCGCACACATTTTGCAAAGGTTTGAACGGGCCTTTAATCTGCACCTGGACACCAAAATATTGACATATTTTGAAGTCCGTTGGTGATGGAAGAGGCTTTGTAGACCATCCATTCCTAATTCATAGCAAGGTTATACTATGATCTTTTGTAGTAGACAGAGTCCTAAAGGTGAGCATTGATCGGTGTCATGGACCGTGCAAGAAACAGTTCAAGTATCTTTCCAAATATTATTATATCCAATCCGTGATCCGAGTTAATCATAAAGAAAGACTGTGACAGTCCGAATTCAGATATTTCTTTTCGCGCGTCTCCGAATGCATCAAGATGGTTTTTTTGTACAAACGCTATGGCTACACTGGTCCGTCATTTAGTGTACCGGTAACCGTGTTTTCTGCCAGTAATGCGTGTGCCAATTATTCCGACAACGGGCATAAATCCGCAGAGCTATTCATTTATCCGTTAGGGAACCGAATCGAAGACCTAATTGTCAAAAATCTATGAATTGATGTATGACGTATTATTGAAATCGATACGACGTAATACGTCTTTTCATAGATTTTTGCCAATATCTTTTTTCGATTCGGTTCCCTAACGGATAAGCGAATAGCCTTGCAGATGACTGTAATAAGGCGTAATATACTATACAAAATGCTCAACGATTACGTCAGATCGAATACACTATTGTATTTTTTTCCAAACATTACATTAAGTACAGTCCATAACTCCAATCAGTACCCAAATTAATAGAGTCTTTACACTAAAGCCGACGATGTAGGTTTTCTCTTTCAGAATGAAAATGAAAGAATGAGAGAACTAAGATGCTGGACAAGTGTATGTTTTAGTTTTTACAGTGTTTTCGTATTTTTCACACTATATAACTATAGTTTGGGCAGAAGAAATTCTATCATAATAATCTATTTGAGCACTGAAAAGACCCTTAACATGCCTCATACAAATATTTTTCCAGCATTCAAACTTTTCTCGCAATTTTCACAAATCATACATTTATTCATAAGGAAGAAAGAGGTAGGTAATTTTACCAGTGGGAAGAAAACATTGGCTTTTACCCGTCAAGCCATTGAATTTCCCTTAACATAACAACTTTTTGAAGTGGGAAAATATTGGGATTTCTTGGCACATTCTAAAAACTCTGTATAATAATAGTCTAATTTACTTATAATTTTCATTTCCAATAGGGGATAGGACAAGGTCAAAAACATTAAAATATAATTAGTCCGTAATTTTTATAATAAAATAATATTCGATACGTATTTTTTTGTTTGAGAATAAAATCAAAAATGGCTGAGATATAGCGCTTATAAGTTTAGCGGTGATGACGCGTGACGTGTCCAATTTGTATCGACTCGAGTACACACATATGACGTCACGACCATTTCCATGTAACTTTAGTGCGTTGTATATCACACGTTTTTATTAAAATTACAAATAAAAAAAATACGTGTCCAGTATTTTTTAATAATCTCCATTATGGACAAAAAAAATTTTTTTCCGACCCCCTATTAAAAATAATATAATAGACGAATATAAATAAATTGATCTGTAGGTATGTCTTGCAACACCATGGCTATTTCTGACCAGTTTTCGCAAAAAGCGCACATGCGCCTTTTTCGTCTGCACCAAAATACATAAAACTATAAACTGCAAATAGCAAAAGACAATAATCCAACTAAAAGTTGTGATGAAACGTACAACTTAATCATTTAACATGAATCTATGCCCATTGTGCGAAGTAATAAACTTCCTAGACAAAGTTCGAGCGAGAAATACTTCTCTAGAGGAAATCTCTGGAGCCACTGTCGATTTTACTCTATTATTCCTCGAGGAAAAGTTAGATTGTAGCGAATGAAAAAGGTAAAGTGTGATCACAAACTACTGTAATGGAAGCAGACACGGCGAAACAAAGACCATAAACAAAAGTGTTTAGACCGTGTCCAGAATGGGTGAATTCGCCACTCGTGCTTAGGTGGAGATGGAATAGAAGTTTGTCGAAAAACAAAGCGTCGTTACATTGTGTCCACAAGCATTGCGCGAGATCTACATATAGTTAGCAAAATGCTAGCTAGCAAGATTTATTTATTTATCATGAACTTACTGTTAGACTTCAGTACTCCAAGACGTTTAAAGTGTTATATTTAACTAAATGCAAAATTACATTTATTATTTTGAGTGATGCATGTGGAATGTAAGGGCGCCTTGAATCTCGATAAAGGCGTGGGTGAATTTGCTGCAAATTTGCCCTTTCTGGATAAGTCTTAGCTAAGCTGCTACACATACATTATGTAACAAACGAGCGGTGAATATTATGTTTAACTCGTATGACTGACTCGACAGGCTTAGAACGTTTTGCATTGACCATGGAAAAATATTATTTACTATAACTTCGAAGCGTCAGTTTTGTTTTAACGAAGCGCAGTATCTGTATATTTAATGTTATGAAATATTAACAATAGTTTGTGAGTGCACTTTAAAAATTTTCATCGTTAGAGTTGCCACTGAAGGTTTTCTATAAAAAATCTTTGTAAAAACTGGTTGAAACATTATTGCTCTCGCTTGCATTTAATATAATCACTGTAGACGGTGTAAAATGCATTAACGGTTCCATAGAACACACAATATAAGTACTTTATTCATTTTCTTTTCCACTACTATGTAGAGCGTTCTCGTTTAGTTAAAAAGAAACTAAGTTAATAACTGAGTGGTAATCTAGATAAAGGAATGTTTAGAAACTTCGATATGTGATACAAAAACAGAAATATAATACATCTTTCGATCATTAAGACTCAGTATGTAAGACCACGTATCTATCGTACACGTATCTACAACCAAATTTTCTATAATTTGCCATTAATAGTAAAAAGAATGCACTATATAACATATAAAGAAATCGTTTTTACCTTTTGCATGAGTTATTGTAGTATTATGGAAGATATTGTCGAATACATACATAATATTTCGGAGGGTGCTGCTTGAAACTCGCACAGGATCGGAATGTGTGGCCTGTCCATAAGGAGGCCTATATTATACCCTGCAGTGGGTGGATACGGGGTGAGAAGACATATAGATAGAGTATATACTTTAGGACGTTATAAAAGGTACGCGGGTCCTTAGTAACACATCTACGATGACATTATCAGGGGTTGCGATTTGCATTTCAGATCAACATCATCCAGAAATGTATCACTAAGTTCCATTAAATCACTACTGACGGTCATCAGTCCAAACGAACTCAGCTCTGAACGCCTTCCACAACAAACAGATGACGAATACGAACGTAACCAGCACGTAATGCTAAGCAACCACACACCTGTTCTCATGAGAGCCTCCCACTCCCGTCGCGGAAGAGTCTGGAGGAGGTTCCGCCGACCTTCCTCCCCCACTCCACTCCAACGCGTCAATCATCTCCATCAACTCCTTAAAAACAGCTATAACCCTCCAGTTGTACTTCGCTGAGCATTCAACGTACCCGCATTTCCAATGTTTTCTCACTAAATTCACTATTTGTCTTCTCTTCTCTCTTGAATCCCCGCAAGCGCTTTCAGCGATTGCTAACTGCTGTAAACCACTTGCTGCTGATGGGGTATTGCTGCAGAGCAAGTCTTGCTTGTTACCTACAACTAAAACTGGTACATTTCTCATGTCTCTGCTTTCCACCATCTGGTCTCTCAAAGTCTTTATATACTGGAATGTTTCAACGTTTGACAGATCGAAGACTAGTATGTAAGCTGTGGCATTCCTTAACCCGTAGAAGCGATAGTGTGCCCATTCGTAGTATGAGTTGATTGGGAAGTAAGGTATAACTGGCACGTCAGTAATTTTGACCTCGTAGAGATGTTCGTTGATGATCACTGAAGGGTAGAACGTGTGTTTTTTGTCTGTGGGTACGTATTCTTCTGAGAAGTCGCTCCAGACGAATTGCTGTAACAAAAGACAATCAGTTAGATGCCAGTTTTGATAGTATTTACTAAATTTTGCTAATGCGATTGAACCCTAGACCGTAGACAAACAAAAGTCACCGACATAGCCCAGCGGATTAGCAAGCTGCCGTGGCAATTGACAAGCCACATAGCACGTACAGCGGATGGTCGATGGGAAAGAAAAGTGCTCGAGTGGAGACCACGGACTATCAAACGCAGTGTAAGACGTCCACCCACAAGGTAGACAGACGACCTTATAAAGGTCGCCGAAAGACGCTGGATGCAGGTCGCTTCCAACCGGCATGTATGGAGGTCCAAAGGGGAGGCCTTTGTTCAGCAGTGGACGTCCTATGGTTCAGATGATGAATATGATTGATTGGGCGTCGCCATTTATATCAAAACTGAGATTGTGGATTGTGTGTGGCCCGAATTAAAATAAATATGCTGCGCTATAATAGCTCGCTCATCACAGTCTAAGAGACACACAACAAGAATTTAAGTTTGTCAGTACCTACTAACCAAAAAGTAAATGAAACTTCCACGTTGCACTTCGCGCGCATGTGCGTGTGCATTTTCAAATTCTCATTTTAGTAACACACACCACTGATAATAGAAACCGCTCAGATCCATTTACAGCATCTCGTTATACCTGCGACACGTAGCGTAGTGGAAGGGGGCCTTAACAATTTGCCTGAAAGCTTTATTACTGCGACAGGTTTATTTTCCAGACTCATTTGGTGGAGGAGATTATGTGGTACGTTTATATTGCTTAGTCTGACGGATCGTGTTACTAAAAGGTGTTGGACTACTTTAGAGGTTGCACGTCGAAATGATCGTACAGTTTTTGCTATTTTACAATGAAAAAATCGTCAGCTGCTAGGCAAACCGTGAAATTATCAGGAGCAGGAGAAGGAGGCAGGAGGGTTTACCGGTTTTTGACAGAAACTGTCTCGGCAATATCGCTGGTATTGCAGATATCTATAGGCGATGGTAATCACTCACCATAAGGTGGGTCGTCTGTTTCTGTGGATGTCTCTAAAAAAAAAAGACTTCCAGAAGATCCGCAAAAGTAGTTTTCGTACTCGGAAATGTTGTGTATTTAATTAAGAATAATCCAAATTCTGGTAAACTTATGTTCAATATGTAACATAGCTGATATTATCTTTAACTCCTATCAACCAAAGCAAATATCTCTAAATAATAATGTACCTTATGTTACAGAACGCCTGATTAAGACAAATCACTTACACAGAGCGATTCATATTTCTCAGCATCCATTTTATGAACAGAGCTCTCATAGGGGAGGTGTCAAGTATGAACAACCCTTTACAGAAACATGCGTACTATCTGTCCATGTAATGAGGATCTAATGTCATTTTATGTGTAATTAGGTAATATATAAGAATACTAGTGGACACGCGCGCACTTCGTAGTACCTAACAGAATATATTATATTATCAGTGTTTCTCTACTACGAGTATATTATGCATGTATTATACCTAATTATACCTTCCTCTTGAATGAAACTATGTATTAAAAAACTGCATCAAAATCCGTTACGTAGTTTTAAAGATTTAAGCATACGTGGGGATAGATAGACAGACAGACACAGGAAGCTACTTTATACTATGTAGTGATAAAAGCTAGCTCTATGTTATGTAATTTTATATCACGTTTATATAAATTAAGACATTATTCAATAAAATGTTCTCGAAGCTACGCTTGACAACTCCAATTTGGAATGCTTTGTGATAAGGTACATAATAATATGAGAAGGGGTAAGTATATCGATTTCGCTTCAAGTTACGCATTTCTCTGAGACTGGCTCTTAACATATTTATTAGGTTCTCGAGAAATAAAGCTAAAATTGCTTAAAAATATTACTGGCTGTCCGGTTGCTTTTAAGTTTTTTGCCATAGAATAAAATTGGGAGTGGAACAGCCGTGATTCCAACGCGGCAGAATTGTGTAAGGATCAAACAAGTGAAATTTAAAAAACTTTTTAAAAACAAGCTTTTATTATTATTACCATCTTGCACCAAAGTACTCGTCAAGACGAATAAAAAGAGCCTGAACTCGATGGGGTTGCGTCGTTTAATTACAAAGTTCTTGTGGCAACCTTCCTACTCCATTATCAGATCAGCTCCGTGTCATAATAATATTGCATTGTCATCCAATTTATACATGCATGCCAAATTTCAGCTCAATCAGAAATCAGGAAGAGGATCAAATTAAACTTCCAAGATTTGATTACAGACAGACAGAAAACAGACAGATGAAAGTAAATAAAAGCTTGTAAATATATAACACATACATGGACAAGACGAAGCTTATGTCAAATGCCACGGACTAGCAAACGCAGCGTAGGACGTCCACCCACAAGGTGGACAGACGACCTTATAAAGTCTTACGGCTGAGATGATGATGATGATGATGAAATATATAAAACAAAAGCGCAACCGATTGATAGATCAGTCCCTCCGTGGCTTCTCTGAACAACATGCCGGAACACGGTCACAATGACCGCTTGGCGACACGGTTTTATCCAATGGGTGGTAACTAGCCACGGCCGAAGCCTACCACCAGTATGGCAAGTGGAAAAATAATCTTCAGTATTGATTTTTCAGATCAGAATTTATTATAAGGATATGTCGTAAAACTAATCTAAAACCATAAAAATCGGCTTAACCCGTCTTGGAGGAGTTAGTTTATAGCAAACACTGCAACATCAGATTTATGTATGTATATTAGATGTTAAAACATTAAATTCACCAGGGGTGCACCTCTGCAGTAGGTTGTCTAGGTGGGTACCCCAACAGTGCCAGTTATTTTACTGCCTTAGCAGTGAGGTGTCATCTACTTAACATCTCGCCCTGAGCAGTAATGTGCAAACATTACTGTACTTCGGTAGGAGGGCACTGTAGCTAGTGAAATTACTGGGCTTGAAGAGTCTTAACATCTTATAACTCTCAAGTAAAAAGGGTTGGCGCAGTGCACCCAGAATGTTACCTTGGTAAAATCTTGGGTAGCACTGTACTAATTATGGGCAGCGTTATCTCTTACCATCAGAAGAGTGTCTTGCTTCGTTGTTAAAAAAAATGTTACCCTTAGCATCTGACTCATCTCAGCTTGTTTATTCAGGTATTTAAATTTTGAAACAAAAAGCGTCATTTCAACTGTTCCAAAAATGTCAGCAAAATTTTTCAGACCGAATTTCAATATGAAATTCCCGTGAGGTATGGTCCTGAATATTTCATGAACACAAAACACACACAAAGAGATAATTTGATTGTCTTTACACCGAGCCAACTGGGTGAACTGCTTTGTTAATTTCAACTGTATAACTATGAAACAGGTGAGAACTTCTGAAGTAAACTTTTAAAGAGAAATTGTTATTTTTTTTTATACAACGAAGTAAGAAGACGAGCAAGACGCTTTCCCGATGGTAAGAGATTACGTTGCCCATAATTAGTACAGTGCTACCCAGTGCACTGCGCCAACGCTTCTTACTTGAGAGTCATAAGATGTTAAGACTCTTCAGCCCAGTAATTTCACTAGCTACAGGTGCCCTCCGCTCAGGCGGTAGAATAACTGGCACTGTTGGTGTACCCACCTAGTCGACCTCCTGCAAAGGAAGTCTACCCCCGGTATTATGATCTGGGAAATACTTCGTTTTTTTTTAACACGATCTCACCTAATCTTAAGCGATGATGCGGCCGTAGAAGGTAGCAAACGAAACCTAAAAGGCGGGATAAATCTCTCCCTACATCACTAAACATAATGCTGGTCAGTCATAACACAGGTCCACAGTCATAATGACCGCTTGGCGACACGGTTTTGTCCAGTGGGTGGTAACTACAGCCACGGCCGAATCCTACCACCAGTACAGCGAGTGGAAAAACCGTAAGACATAACTTATTATAATTATAGTTATTGCGGGGTTGGGATTCAAACTCTGTGATTTAAAATAACATTTGCACCATAAGCGGAGGTGGCCAAGGGATTATCCCTTGGCCACCTCCGCTTCAAAAGCAACTAACTTAATTTTAACTGTTATAATGAAAGAGGTGAGAAATTCTGAAGTAAACTTTTAAAAGGGATATTGTTATAAAATATGATCCGGGAAATGTGAAATACTTCGTAACTTTAGTGAGAGGAATTTGACCTTCCAACAAGTTTAATACTTTCGCTGTTTTTCTGACATGTTCCATTTATTTTGAAAGGTTCTTAAGGATTAAAGGTTAGAAGAGATTAAAGATTAACGTGTCCACATTCTCAATAAGAAGTGTGAAGGCATAACACAGACTTAAAGTTTAGTTTGAAATCAATAAATTACAAGATGAGAAAGGAAGTCGTTTTAGAAGAGTATTACTTATTTATACCAGGCGCACATACATGTGAAGAAGTAAAAGACACACCTCTACGATACTTTAATTTAACCATCTGCGGGCGCTCCCAGGTGTATTCAATAATAAAGTAAAATTTTGGGGGGCTTGGATTCTAGATACTGATATAATTTAACAGTAGTACCAAGACCACATATTTTAGAAGAAGAAGTACCTGTAATAATACTAGTTTTGCCGACTGCACCGCTTTGATAGGATGCAAACGGGACTCGGCTCTACGCCAAAATTGCCGCACGGCTCATTTATTAATGTTGTACCAGGGAAAAGACGTATCTTTGCTGACTGCAGGCGCGCCCAGTAGAACCACTTTGATAAGGTCAAGGCTGTCTTGGACTGGGCTTACCGCACAGTTCGTTTCATCTAGTACCAGGGGCACAGAACCAAGAAGAAGTATATACCTGAATAATACTAGTTTTGCCGACTGCAGGCGCGCCCAACAACACCACTTTGATAAGGTCGAGGCTGTCGGGGCTCGGTTCTACGCTGGGCGCGCCGCCCGCCGTCAGCGTTGATCCACCCCTCTCCAGGTAGTCCAGGTCCAGTTCTGTAACAAATACATAATATCTTGAAACTTATTGCTCTAAATCACAGACTAGACCCCGTTTTTGTGATTTTCTGCATAAAAACAAAATCGCTTTAATATGGCGGAGTGCGAGGGACAGTCGGCTAGTTTTGATTGACTCGTTCAAAATAGAAACTCTTTGATTCAACGGCATTTGACGTGTGTTATGCAGTGTCAATGCGTATCGTCGGCGAGAGCATACCTACGTCCGGTAATGATCTTTTCTATTCTCCATGCTATAAATTCTAAATGTATAAATAAATAATGTGTTTGTCATTTAAGTGATAGATTTCGACCATATAGACTCCGCATAAAGCCGATATTCCGAGCCTGACTGCGCGCAATATTTTTCCCGACAACGTATAGGCAATACCACAGATCAGAAGCGTGGGTAATACCTAAGATTGCAGACGTCAATTGACGTCTATTAATAGGCGACGCGACGGCAACCGTTCACCTTCAAGTCTGTCTCTTGATTAGGGATTGCAATCCGGAAAACCGGATCCGGTAATCCGGCCGGATCCGGCACATTTAACGGTTACCGGATCCGGTAACAAATATACCGGATCCGGAGACCGGATCCGGTGCTAGTAGTTTGTAGCAAAATAATGTAGCTGTTGCATGCGTAGGTACTTTTAATGCGTGTGGTATTCATGCGTGCGAGTCTTTCGTCACCGAGAGTAAGGTATAACTATTGTATCTATTAAATACTACATAATAATTAATATTGTTACCTACTTATAAATAAATCTGTGAAAGTGAAATCAAGAAAGACTGAGTTACTCGTTGCTTCGTAAAATTATAAGTATTACCTACTCTACTTCGTCATCATCATCCACCGCCCTCTACATCCCACTACTGGGAATAGACCTTCCTCAGGTTATGCCAGTCAACCCTGTCCTGTGCCAATCTAGTCCATGTGCGACCCGCCAATTTTACCAAACCGTCCATCCATCTGGCTGCTGGACGACCGACACTGCGTTTGCCTGTCCTTGGTCACCATTCAGTCAACATCTTACTCCACCTGTCACCTTTTTTTTTTTTTTTTTTTTTTTGACCCAGGAAAAATGCTTTACGCATCATCACCCCACGCCGGGGGGCACGGGGCGGTATGTGGGACTCCCCCGCCAAAGATGGAAGCGGCGGGGATACCCACTAAAAACCTGGGGTGTTTCCACCTCACGCCTTAGTGCTGGGGCAACGGGTACGCCGAAGCACTCGTCCGCGGCCCCAGCGGCGTTGGTCCTAAGGGACCCCACCTCTCACCGAAATGGCACACGGAAACACCACCGCGCGCCACCTCCCGGACCTGTTCAATGATAGCGAACGCCCCCGCATCCTCCGTCCAGGTCCTGGGATTCAGAATCGGACTCTCCAACCCCCCAATGCATACCACCCTGCAAAAGAGAAGTCAGAGAGTCCTCCTCTTCCTCCCCTCCTCCTACGGAGCGCTGGAGATGTCCGGAAAACGACATCCCTCTTATCGACACCGGACACCTCCCGCGATCCAGCGCCACCCTGCTCGCCGCCTAACGGCCGAGCCCCTTGACCAGCCTCCCGGGCCTGGTCCCACCCGACAAGGGGCAGTGGTGTGGCCCATCACTCCGCGAGGGATACGTAGGTACGGTCTACCGGTCCACTGCCACCTTCCGCCACGGCGGCGCTCGCGAAGAGCCCGCTCGCGCCATCCACTGTGCCCTATGTTGCCTTCATAGGGACACGCGGAGGCGCAACACCCCCAACACACATCGGCCGCAGAGGATAGGGAGAACGGCGCACCGTAATACCGGCACTCCTCTTCCCCTGCGGCCCCACCGCGTCCGCCATCAGACGGTGGCGACCCCGTTTGGGCCGCGGAAGGCAGGGAGAGTGGCGCATCGTGATACCAACACTCCTCTCCCGCCGCGGCCCCCGCCATAGACCCACGGTGCGATGGTCAACGCACCGCGGTCCACCTCGGTTGGGATGCCCCTGAAGGAGGCACCGCAACCTACTCGGCCACTCGCACACGGGCTGCTGGATTTCAGCCCGGCGTGGAGCGGCCGACCGCCTCGGGTTCCTCTTAGTTTCACCGTGGTCTCCTCTACCACGGTTACTTATCCCCACCGCCACGCAAAGGCGAGAACCCACCGGGGGGCACCTGTCGTCACCTCGCCTAGCCAGGTGACCTGCCCAACTCCATTTGAGTCCCATTACTCTCGTTCCGGCGTCTTGAACTTTTGTTCTCCGCCTAATTTCGATGTTTGGAACTTGATCTTGAAGTTTGATGTCAAGCATGGCGCGCTCCATGGCTCTCTGTGCTACCTTGATGCGGTAGACAGCCTCATGTGTTAGCGTCCATGTCTCGGCGGCGTATGTCATGGTGGGCAGGATGCACTGAAGGCTATCGTCAAACGATATGTAAAACACTAGAATCCATAGACAAAATTGCGTACATTACTTGCTTAAACCTCCTCAATGTATATTGAAGTTGTCATCAATCGTAGTGGGTGAGAATTAGCCAATAGGCCCTCTGGTTGTAAAGCCTGGTTTTCAGACACTGAGGAATTCGACGTGACTAATTCAGAATGTCGTCTAATTCTACACTACCTACTAAATTTTAATTGTTCTGAATGAAAATATGTTTTTATCTATTTGTCTTAACGGTCTTAACATTGGTTAGGTAATAAAGTCGATTTTAACTACCTTCATCTTACTAATATTATAAACGTGAAAGTTTGTAAGAATGGGTGTATGGATGTATGTTTGTTACTCTTTTACGTCTAAATGAGTGGACCGATTGGTCTGAAATTTGATATAGCTTAGACCCTGGAACAACACATAGGTTACAGTACAGCGGGTGAAACCGCTGGGCGCAGCTAGTATTACGTAATATGAGAGTAGTGACTTGATTAAATCACTTATTGTAGTAAAAAGCAAAAATCATCCTGATTTGATCAATCCGGCCGGATCCGGTCGGATCCGGCCGGATTGATGGAAATCCGGCCGGATCCGGCCGGATTGAAAATGACACCGGATTGCAATCCCTACTCTTGATATTGTCTCTTAAATGATATAAAAAAGAAATGCTAAGTTTGACTACAAGGGCATGTAGGTATCTAGTTTCTCTATCTTTTCAAAGATGTGATATTTCATCTGTGGAATGCATTTCTCGAGCGGAATTATCATGTGCGGATACAACAATTCTATTATTAACGGGTGTAATTGTGGTCAAAGTTAAACAATATGATAGCCTTTTTTATTTTGTTGTTCAAACCCTTTCGGCACTGAACTCTCATGATTGGACCGCCAATATTTGAACGGACTTTAATGACTGTTACACAAATTGTTAAGGCTTCGGGAATTTGCTCTTTCATGTTCTCTCAATAACTGATCCTACAACAAATTTAAGAACTCTGGAACACATTCCTCAGTATAATTAAAATGTCATAAAAGCTCTCAAACGATTTAACAATTTTAATACTTAAACCAAAAAGCTAAAATAGCGACCGCCATCCACCATTGCGCTCAGAAACTCATTTAGTTTCCCTTTGTGCCGAACTCAATTTGCTTTGTTCCAAAATCTCGCACAAAGATAGCGTTAATGGAAATACTTCAGTTTTCTATTTGCTCTTTTGATGTGGAGAATTTAATTTTCGTGAGCTGCAGGCGGTTTATATTTTCCAACATGTAGGTTGCGGTGAGCGGCATATTATTACCTTTTACTCGCGGCGTGGGTTGTAGTCAGAAAATCTATATGGGGTGACTGTAGTGCGTAAATTATACACTTACAATAAATAGTTCTACCGCTACCTGGATAAACCTAGA
The DNA here is from genome assembly GCA_947507615.1 of Hemithea aestivaria. Lineage (NCBI taxonomy): Eukaryota > Metazoa > Arthropoda > Insecta > Lepidoptera > Geometridae > Hemithea > Hemithea aestivaria. The sequence continues at coordinate 4,535,572 of OX382343.1, forward strand.
GACCCTGGACCATTCGAATTTGACGAATTTGGATCTGATTAGAATCTGGAATTTACTCGTATAGTACCTAAGTACTATAATTTTACACCTGTTGTAGATATAGGTAGACCGATTTGACTAAAATTTTGTATGAAACTGAGATAGACACAAAAATATCACATTGGCTACTTTTTAGATAAAACCGCCGGCCGCTGCCAGTCAATAATATTTTGAATGTTTTAAATGAGAGTGCCGAATATTCCATAAAATAATACATAATATTTAGACCATTCTCCTATTGTAGGACAGAACTAACAGAAGAACTCATCTCCCTTACAAGCCGATGTAATTTACAATTTACAATGGGTAAGCAAATGTGGGTCATCCTCTACTCTGATTATTATTTACTTCTACTTTGATAATTTGACTAGTTTGTACTATTGTAATAATAATCTGCGACAGCTATGTGAAAATTTGTATTACTACATCTTCTAATATATAAAATTCTCGTGTCACAGTTTTCGTTGCCATACTCCTCCGAAACGGCTTGACCGATTTTGATGAAATTTTTTGTGCTTATCCGGTATCTATGAGAATCGGCCAACATCTATTTTTCATCCCCCTAAATGTTAGGGGTAGTCCACCCCTAATTTTTTTTTTATATTTAAGACAATATTTTTAATTTCAATTTTTTTGATACAACATACAAAAATACATACAATCCTCAATTTTCACCCTTCTACGATCAACCCTTATTTTTTAATAGCCATTTTAGTAATTTAATAATTTTTCCTCTCCGGTCGAAAACTGATCAATCGTCATTTAATTAGTTATCCCCGCCAGATGTCTACAGGTGTCACTTCTGACCCAGTAAACAGCACGGAGTAGGGATGAGAACGAAGCCGGTCTCCTTTCTTTCTCACTCCCTACACAGTTGTCGGCCATCATTATTGTTTATGCATCAAGTGTAGTAGTAACGTTGACAATTATTATTTTGCTATCTCAGTGTAACTCTCATATTAACTTATAATCATTCCTATTTTATCAATAATAATTAAATTATCAATTTTGAGTGTATTTTGCACGATTAGTTAATCAAGTGATTTTATAACCTCAAAAGTACTCAACACGTGACACGAGCTTCCAATAACAACGGATTTTGTGTTGTAAGTATACTTTTTTTTATTTATATCGAAAATGTTGTTGATCTTGTCGGGACAGGATACCGGGCGCTTAGCGTAGTAACCTATAATGTGTCACTGTCACTCTATTGTCGCCATTCTGGAGCCCCTCAAGCATGGTTTACAACGTAGATATAACGGGCGAGGAGAATAAGAATCACTCAACAATAAGATCACTTTTATTTCACTTGCAGACAGTTACATTACAATGTGAATAAGGATGATATTACACTACTCTGTATTACACAATATTAACGGGGACCGAGTGTTCCGCAAAGCTACGAACGCTTCGATAACTAATTCGATACCCAAACCGTATAGTGACCGTCCCAGTCGCCCATCAAAGGTAAAGTGTCCGTCCCGGTCGCCAGCCAAACGTAAAGTGAGTCTCCGTCGTCTACACAGCTCAATATAATACCTCACGCCCGTCCGCCCTACCGCTCGCTCACAACAGCGCCCCTAGCGGACGACCGTGCAACTACTCGACTCTCATTGGCTAACGTCACTTCCCGTCACTCCCATTACATGTCTACCAATCACGAAACGATGTTAGCCTGCGTTACACAAGAAACAGTGCCACTTCCGTTTCTGGTCCCCCGAATTTAACTATGTGGCAACTAAACTTAATAGCTATAATCTAAGCTGCCGATACGGCCTTCCTGACGCTCGCACGTCCTCGGGCGATCTTCTTGCAGAGCGAACTCTCGCAGGGTGAGCTCTCCCAGCGCGATCTCATTGCACATCTACAACAAAAAGACACCATTTTAATTGATTCCACATTCCACCGCTCGTTCATCCTGACATAATTATCCTGACATAATTCTTTCAAAAGAGACAGATAATTGAGGCTCTCATTAGAAAATATACCCCAGCGACTTAGTATGCCATCAAGTTCGGTTGTGACACGCGACAGCTCAAAACTCAAGATGCACCAGCAGTACAGACCGGATAAAAGTGTCTCTTCGATCTACAGCCACCGCAGCAGCTAGTAGGATTCGACCCAGATCACAAAATCCTTTCGACTGACTCTGGACTCACTGCACCAACAATAGCCCGGATAACAGAGTCCCTTCGATCTACGGCAACCGCAGCAGCCAGTAGGGTTCGACCCGGACCTCTGCATCCTTTCGACTACTCACTATGCGCTCACCGCATCAACAATAGCCCGGATAACAGAATCCCTTCGATCTACGGCAACCGCAGCGGCCAGTAGGGTTCGACCCGGATCTCTGCATCCCCACGACTACTCACTATGCACTCACAGCATAACAATAGCCCGGATAACAGAATCCCTTCGATCTACGGCAACCGCAGCGGCCAGTAGGGTTCGACCCGGATCTCTGCATCCCCACGACTACTCACTATGCACTCACAGCATAACAATAGCCCGGATAACAGAGTCTCTTCGATCTATAGCTCCCGCAGTAGCCCATAGGGTTCGACCCAGACATCTGAATCCTTTCGACTATCTCACAACACACATCGAACAGCCGTGTCACCTCCAACCGCAACTGATCACACCACTTTGTCTAGGTAATTTCACTTCAAGAGTTGGAAACTATTATAACTCGAAATAAAAACCCGCATGAACTATACAAACTCTCCCTTACGACATGGGAACAAGATAATTTGCTATCGACTACCGTGAAAAAAAGGCTACTAATTAAAAAATTTTTATTTTTTTTGGTTTGGTTGGTTTGATTTGGTTTGGACCTCTATCTCTCGTGGTGACTGGCAACTAAACATAAAAGGCGATACAAATCCTTTCTCTCTCCTCCCCCCCTTTTTTTTCTCTCCTCCCCCCTTTTTTTTTCTCTCTCCTCTGCACACTCAGAACGACCGCGCGTCGCACGACCACACGCGCTGATGCTCAGGCCAGCACGCCAAGTGACCGCACACACGCGCCGATGCTCAGGACAGCGTGCCGCATAACCACACACGCTGCTGCACGTCACTCATCTGTAATAAAGATAACCACAGCACAGAATTGCGTTTGCTTAACCTGACTCAATCCTAACCTCAATTGTAATGTAAGCCTAAGATCTCTGAATATCGTATTATACCGGTACACAAACCATGGCATTAAAATTGCAATTTTCAATAGTGCACCTAACCTAACTCAAACCTAACCTCATTTATTGTAATCAGTCTAAGACTAAAATCTCAGAATTTCTTATTTTACTTCCATTAACACAACGCGAGGGCCTAATTAATTATCAGATAACACTTCTAAGCTTTGTTCTAAGCTGACTACACTGCGAGCCATGTTCAACTATTTACAAAAAAAAAGTGAGGGTAGGTAATTATCATTGAGCGACATTAAAACTTAGCTCAGGCATCAAATTCTCCACTACCGCTCATCGCACACTAAAATGCTACTACAAGAGTAGACAAAACAAGCTACGGCTACGTAGTCTGCAGTAGGCATGAACAAAAAAATCATGGAATCGACTCACCAAATAATGTTCATCGCTGATACGGCTCGATCTCTCAGATCGACTCAAAGTTCACAGTCACACCAAGGTCGACTCGTTGCTCGACCAGCAGCGTCGCAGGTCACAGCGCAGCAGACTCAGCATGCACGCATATACGCACGTACGCAAGCAGGAACAGACGAGCACACACGAGCGCCGGCAAAAGCGCTCCACTGCATGTCACCCGCGTGGACATCTGCGCAAACACAATACGCAGATTGCGCACTCAGCACTCGCCACAGGAAAAGACAGGTGCGGCAAACAAGGCAGGCAAACTGAAACATTGAAAAAAAACACGTTAAATTCTTTCACCGTTCTTTATCCCACTTCTGATGTCGGGACAGGATACCGGGCGCTTAGCGTAGTAACCTATAATGTGTCACTGTCACTCTATTGTCGCCATTCTGGAGCCCCTCAAGCATGGTTTACAACGTAGATATAACGGGCGAGGAGAATAAGAATCACTCAACAATAAGATCACTTTTATTTCACTTGCAGACAGTTACATTACAATGTGAATAAGGATGATATTACACTACTCTGTATTACACAATATTAACGGGGACCGAGTGTTCCGCAAAGCTACGAACGCTTCGATAACTAATTCGATACCCAAACCGTATAGTGACCGTCCCAGTCGCCCATCAAAGGTAAAGTGTCCGTCCCGGTCGCCAGCCAAACGTAAAGTGAGTCTCCGTCGTCTACACAGCTCAATATAATACCTCACGCCTGTCCGCCCTACCGCTCGCTCACAACAGTGCCCCTAGCGGACGACCGTGCAACTACTCGACTCTCATTGGCTAACGTCACTTCCCGTCACTCCCATTACATGTCTACCAATCACGAAACGATGTTAGCCTGCGTTACACAAGAAACAGTGCCACTTCCGTTTCTGGTCCCCCGAATTTAACTATGTGGCAACTAAACTTAATAGCTATAATCTAAGCTGCCGATAATCTTATAAAAATGTAATTTTAATTTAATTTTATTAAAAAAATGTAATTGAACAATTAAGATTTTCATAGTTTCTAAAAAATCAATCATTATGAATCTTTATTTTGAAATGTCAATGGAAATATTGGTTGTATGAAAAAATTATAAGAGACAATGTTTTCATAAAATTTAATTTTTTACTTTTGTTTGAAAATTTTTCCCATAAAATAATGCTTATTTCACGCATATACCACATTCTTACATACATACAATATACACATTCTAACATACATACATACTTCCAATAAGTAAGCTATTTTTTGTCTACACTAGAAATTACTAGGAAATTATTTATATGGCAAAACAACGTTTGCCGGGTAAGCTAGTACTCGTATTATAAAATGAAGTTGCTGCACGCGTTTTGTCTGTCCCTATGTATATATCTTTAAAATTACGCAACGGATTTTGATGCGGTTTACATTATTACATAGAGTGATTCAATAGAAAGATTTGTATGTATAATACATGCATAACATAGAAGAGAAACACTGAAAAATATTTATATTACGACGCAAGGAAGTGCACGCGGGTTTACTAGTGATCAATAAATATTATAATTGATTACAAGACTAGTCTGCCCGGGTAGTCCAGCAGTTTTACCCGCTGTACTAAACCTATGTGTTATTCTAAGGTCTAAGCTTTATCTTTACAAAATTTCAGCTCAATCGGTTCACCCGTTTAGACATGAAGAAGTAACAAACATACTCACAAACTTTCGCCTGTGTAATATTAGTAAGATATTTTGAATGGTTTAAATGAGAGTGCCGAAAATTCCATGAATATAAGTACATAACATTGAGACCACTCCCTTATTGTAGGAAAGAACTAACAGATTAACCCCTGTCCCTTACAAGCCGATGTAACTTACAATGGGCAAGCAAATGTGGGTCATCCACTACTCTGCCTATTTACATTGATAATTTGACTAGTTCCTGCTAATGAACTGCCACGCTTATTGTGAAAGTTTGCGTGATGAATATTCATTACATATTTTATTAATATTACTAGATTTTTGTCATTTTTCATAATTGGACATTAGTCGTATAAACCGTTTCTATGAGCTTCCACGTCTGTGTAAATTAATATAACAATATATTACCTATAATTATTATACTATGTAATTATGTTGTCATTAGGTACATAGTAAAAAAATTTTAAACCGCGCAACGGATTTTGATGTGATTTCAAAAGATACGGATTTCTAAAAGATTCATGTGATTCAAGACGAAGGTTTATAATATGTACAATACATGCATTATTATAGGTATATTCTAGAAAAACACTGAGAATTTTCTCTTCAAAGTGGACCTGCGCCCAAATAACACCGCCAATTTTTTACACTATTTCGTTCGTAATATTTTAACAATCATACATAGTACATATATTATGGAGATCATATATGGATATTTATGGAGATCTATGACTTTTGTTAGACCTGTAATTTAGTATTAGACTTACCCAGTATCTTATTGTGTTTCGTACAATTCCCTTTTTCGTTATCATCGTCTTTATCCCTACAAATGTCCAATCTATTCATTTCATTCACCAATTTTTATAAATCCGCTAGATTCAATCATTTTATTTCAGTTCTGTTATTTTGGTTGAAAGTTTTGTTAATAACATGTTTGAGCTTTTTAGTTGCAGTTTTAACACTTCACAATAAAAAAATTAAGTCACTTTTGCAAAAGTTTGCGTAAAATTAAAGAAAAAAGTATCTCTATTAAAACAGTCTCAAATTGAACATACATCAAAGTATTTAAAGCACGCTAATAAGTGGTTCACGTTTTTCACAAATTTACGTTTTTTTTTTAAGTTCACATAAAAGTTTTTAAAATGTTAAATAACTATTGAGAACTTGTACACAAAATTCCATTCAATGCACATCTTTCAGTTTTCTTTAATAAAATTCACAATCGCAAATTTCTGCAAATCTCACGATACAACAAAACCTACACACGAATTAACATATTCGTTATCACTTTCAATCGAATTATAACTCAACAACTATTACAACCAAACTAAATTCTAGCCAATTATTTTCGACATCGCAAAAAATTCGCGTAACCAATTTTGGCGGTAAAACCAAACACGCGGCGACACGACCTCCCCTCACAGAGTGTCGGGACCGACTGGCGGGGTTCTCCACTGTCTCCAGGATTATCCCAAGTTCCACACCATCATTATGTAGATTAGGACGTTGCCTCGCGTCCAGACCAATGAAAATGAAAATTATAGTAATGGAACAGCTGGCCCGACTAATACAGTCCACAGCATTCTTGAAGCAATGCAAAAAATATGTTTTTTTTTTTTTTATACAACGAAATAAGAAGACGAGCAAGACGCTCTCCTGATGGTAAGAGATAACGCTGCCCATAATTAGTACAGTGCCACTTGCCACCCAGTGCACTGCACCAACGCTTCTTACTTGAAAGTCATAAGATGTTAAGACTTCTCAGCCCAGTAATTTCACTAGCTACAGTGCCCTCCTACCGAAGCACAGTAATGTTTGCACATTACTGCTCAGGCGGTAGGATAACTGGCACTGTTGGGGTACCCACCTAGTCGGCCTCCTGCAAAGGAAGTCTACCCCCAGTAAAATTGTTTATTTAATTTAACTTTTTGCCTTTTTAGGGTTCCGTAGTCAACAAGGAACCCTTATAGTTTCGCTTTGTCCGTCCGTCCGTCCGTCCGTCCGTCCGTCCGTCCGTCCGTCCGTCCGTCCGTCCGTCTGTCTGTCCGCGGCATTGCGGAGAAACTATAAGTCCTAGAAAAGTGTAATTTTGTATACAGGTAAGTAATAATAAGGGTAAGAGAACGGTGACAAAAAATAATTTTTAATTAATTAATTTAGGCTACCTCCCGTACACGTAAGATGGGGATGATTTTTTTTTTCTGGCTGATACCATCGTGTGGGGTATCGTTGAATAGGTATTTTAAAATGAAGGACGGTTTGCTAAGAAACTTTTTCGATTTCATGTTCTGTTTGAAAGATATTCAAGTTTTAAAAAAAAAATTGAGCGTCCCCCCCCCTCTAAAATCTGAACTACTAGCTTTAAAATTCTGAAAAAAATCAGAGGTATGCTTTCAACCATGAACTTTCCAGGAAAACTATAGCGGTTAAGATAAAATTATTAGTTTCGGTAAAATCAGCAAAATAAGAATACCTAAAGCTAACCTAGCCTATAGTTTATTAATGCATAACTAGATGGCGCTAGTAGTAAAATTAGATCGCGCAAGCGAATTGTTCATGGTTGGTGGCAGAGAGCTAACGACTGGAAGCTAACAATGTTACACTTTGTTTTTATTATAATTTGATATAGCATGGTCAAGGCTACTTGTGTGAATGATCCGGATATATTTTTTTTAATTTGCGGAGAATATTATGCTCAAAGAATTCCGTTTGAATGTGACAACGTTCATAATTTAGACTTACAAAAATTACTTTGGATACTCCCTGGAAATTAACGACAAGCCTTGGATTCCCCAAAAGTTATGCAAAACGTGTGTTGAGTATCTACGTTTGTGGACAAATTAGAAAATAAATAGATTTTGGTACGAAACCGCTATAATGTGGAAAGGACTCGAGAACCATCACGATGACTTATTTTTGCTTAGTGTAAACATAAAACTATTGTTTTGATTTTATTAAAAATTAAGTATGCGGAACATAACTGGCTCATAATGTGTTCATTTAAAAATGGTTTACTTTGTTTTAGGCCAATGGTGGTTATATTTTTTTTTTGTAAAGTAAGAATTATTTGGACTTTTCTCAACACGTCCAAAAACTAATGCGTCACTTTCAAAGGCTCGAATGTGACATAACCATCAAGTTACACTCTCTCCACGACCACCTAGACTATATTCATGACAATCTTGGGGTACTAAGTGAAGAATTGGGCAAGCAATTCCACCCGAACTTTTGTTCGATGAAGTAACGCTATCAAGGCTTCTGGAACGCACATATGATGGCTGAATATTGTTAGAGCATTTAGAATAGCCCTTAGAATAAGAATAGCATTTAGAATAGCTCTGCCTTCAGTTTCAGCAAGAAAATCAAATAACATAAAGAGTTTTTAACTTAAACTTAAATTAATTAGGATCATCTCTACATTGACCACCCACAAGGTGGACAGACGACCTTATAAAGGTCGCCGGAAGACGCTGGATGCAGGTCGCTTCCAACCGGTACATATGGAAGTCCAAAGGGGAGGCCTATGTTCAGCAGTGGACGTCTTACGGCTGAGATGATGATGATGATGATCTCTACATTTATAGCGTTTTATTACGAAAACAACATAATATGTGTCATATTATCGTTTTAACTAGAGCTGGTACAGAAATTTCAGTCACAAATTTGAAATCGTCGTCAAAAATCATCCAAAATGCTGTTGTGCAGTGTATTCAATCTACTAGAACTACGGAACCCTACATTGTGCATGGCCCGACTCGCGCTTGGCCTATTTATTTAAATATAATATATTAACTTGAATTAACTTTTTGAAAATGTTTCTTGGTACTAGATATAATATTTATATATAAAAAAGAATATTTTTATATTTAAATAATATAGCTAGTACCAAGAAACATTTTCAAAAAGTCAATTCTACAAATTAATATTTCATACTTCGTAATAAGGCAAGAAGTAAGCTCTTGAATAGACAGGAGGCAGCCTTCCTTTGCAGGAGGTCGTGTAGGTGGATACCACAACAGTGCCAGTTATTCTACCGCCTGAGCAGTGATTCGCTCACATTACTGCGGTTCGATAAAAGGGCACTGTAGCTAGTGAAATTACTGGGCTAAAGAGACTCATTATGACTCTTGAGTAAGAAGCGTTGGTGCAATGCACCTAGAATTTCACATCATTGTGAAATCCTGGATGGCATCACATGGCATTATGGGCAGCGTTATCTTAACACCGAGTTAACTTCAGGAGATCGTCTTGCGCGTTTTCTTACTTTTTTGCATAAAAAAAATCAAATATATGTAAGTCCCTACCAATGTAAAATCCAATCCAAGGTAGATTACACGAATGTATCTTAGCTGTATAAATTTGTATATTTATAAAGCAAGTGTATGTACGTTATGTGTATGCAAGTAGGCATTACACAACGCTCCAGAGTTTCGGGTCACGTACGATCTGATAAAAGTTTCAGCTGTAAGCGACGATGTCAAGACGCCTGAGTTACTCTGCTTATTTACTGTACAACGTTCTGATAACGACTGAGAAATGTACTACGACAGTTACGTATTAAGGGGTTTAATTATGCAACATGAAGTACACCGTACTGTAGATATCTACTACTATAGAATAGTAGTAGAAATTTTGATCAATTAAAATCAAGGTAGGTACCATAACTTAAAATATTGGGTACTTTTTCTTCAATCCGCACACCACTTCCCGCAAATTTCGCGAACATTTACTGTAGCAGTACCTTTACAAGTCTTAAATTCACTTAAAAGAGTGCTTTTGAGATTGTGTCTTTTTATATCCATTTCAAATTGAGTAAACTGGTTATAATTTGTGCAAAAATGTCAGAATTACGCGTAAAAAATAAAACAAAAATCTTGCAGACGACCTTCTTTACGAAGTCGGCACTTAAAAGAGAAAAGTGATTACTACTCGTATTAGCGCTTAAAGACTCCCTAGTTCGAATGCTATCACACGTTTTATCTTCATCATCCCCTCAGTGTTCAAGCCGAGATACCATCCAATAAGGCCCTCTTATTAATTTCAAGCACAAGGAAAGAAATCAAATAAAGGCATCCTTGAAGCCGTAAGTTTCTCATTTTATTGACATTTCTCTTGTTTCGAGGCCTCGGTACACATTTGGCAATGGGCCAATGTAATTTCGACCTACCCCTACATTCTACATACACGACTAGGCTCCTAAGAATAAAATAAAAAGGAAGATACGCGCGATGGTTGCTTTAACCAACCTAGCTCCTAAGTCGGAAAGTATCGGTTGCCGCGACAACTCTCTAATGTTTATTTTAAATTTTATTATTTAGCACAATGCTAGAGCTAGGACTAACATAATATATTTAGATAAGATTGCATGCTCGCACACAAGCGCCCTTACAGGGTATGTGGAGGACTAATTTGACAATTATTAAGACCTAATGTTGTGTCTTGTTGTTGAATAAATAATACTAAAATAGCATTTTCTACCAGTTGACCTGTAACTGGAGAGAATTTACAAGAACAAAAAAAAAGTGTAGTAAAATGGTGTACAGGGACCTAATCGGAGGTCCATTTGCAAGACACCCATACCGTGTCTTGCTTATTCATTTTAATCTAAGCTAGGCTCATAATATATGTGGGCAAAAGTGGAACTACATATTACATGATATAAATCGCCGTGAAAATGCAGTAAGCATAAAGATGCTAGCGCCCCCTTCTCATTATTTATTAAGATCGTAGACAGCACAGATTATTTAATACAATTACATCGGCCATTAGACGAATCGGTGCTGCTAGTTGAAGGGGAAGCGGATAATAATACAAATCCCAAGGATAAAATTTAATAGTTAGGAAATATAAATTTGCACTTATGTACTATGTACTCAAAATTATCAATCAAAAATCGTGGACAACTAAGAGAGGATTAAAAACGTTTTGGTTGCACACCATATGCTGCTGTGTTCTGTATTTAAATTAAACACATTATCATGTCTACTAGTAACCCTCTAATTGATTCGGTTTTGCTAACACGTCCATTTCGTTTCACGTAGAGCCACTTCTTCTGGAGAGCTATTTCCCAATTACCTGACTAATACTTCCTGTTTTCTATATTCTTAGAATAAATAGACAAACAAAGGACTGAGAAGTGTTTCCCCCTGTTGCTATGGTGTGTACAAACTTCTGGTACGTTTGAAAATTAATTACATAGGTACCTGGTTTCCGTTGGGGTATGCAGATACTATTTCTCTCCACTTATGACCCACCTCCTTCGCTTCCGCAACTTTCATCACATTCCTCACACACGCTTGCCGGTTCTTGGTTGGCCGGTAGTTAATTATTTAGGTATAGCCGTTCCTCTTTCTACATGTTCTGTGGTACACAGCGATCTCTCTGTGAATCGCAGAAGACTAAGTTTCAGATGTTTTATGTAAAACTCTTACGTGGATGAAATTTTCAGCAGCTGGAGGAACGGAGGTCAGGATTTTGACCCTTTTTCTCAAAGCCTTCGAGTGAAGGTAACTTGTGTAGTCTCGCAGTTTACGACTTGAGTTTTGTATTGGTTTTAACGAGTTGTGATAGGATCGTTTTTCTTTCAAGGATTTTGAAAAGAAAATGGAAAAGAGATATAATAATATGGAAAATGAAAACACATTTTTTATTATGCAAAGAGCGCATAAGAGTAAATTAACCAACCACAGTGACGACTCATTATGAAAAATGTTCATGTCTCCATCCCGGGCACTGTCATTGGTCAGTAGTCAATACACAATTATTCTAGGCACAATTATTTTACCGGGGGTAGACTTCCTTTGCAGGAGGTCGTCTAGGTGGGTACCCCAACAGTGCCAGTTATTCTACCGCCTGAGCAGTGATGTGCAAATATCACTGTGCTCCGGTAGGAGGGCACTGTAGCTAGTGAAATTACTGGGCTAAAGAGTCTTAACATCTCATGACTCTTGAGTAAGAAGCGTTGGTGCAGTGCTCCTAGAATTTCACATAATTGTGAAATCCTAGGTAACACTGTACTGATTATTAGCGGTGGGAATTTCGCATCACTAAAAAGAGCAGAGCGATTTGCTCTTTTCGATTCAAAGAATGAAATCATTCTTTTTATTCTTTTATTCTTTTCGTTCAATGCGATCTTTAGCAATGTTAACCTCTTTTCGTTCGCGAGTTTTATAGCGATCGTTAGCAAATTAGCAATGTTTAACTCTTTTCGCTCGCACGTCTCAAATTGAGACTCGCGAGCGAAATCTCAAAGCGATCTTGGCGGGTTTATAAGAGTGATAGATTACTAAATTAAATTGAGTTGATTTTATGTTAATTCAATGACTTTAAATGCACGATTTGTAAATATTAAAAGAAACTTTTTGTTTTATTCAGGTTTATATACGCAATGTATTTTGTATTTTTCCTTCAAACGAAAGGAATGAAAAGATCGCATTGAACTACTGAACGCCGACGCGAACGAAAGAATAAGTGACGTGCAAGCAAGGACTTCGTTCTTTCCAATCATTCACTCGCGAGTAACCCAAGGCTACTGATTATGGGCAGCCGTTATCTCTTAACATCAGGAGAGCGTCTTGCTCGTCTTCTACTTCATCACATAAAAAAAAAAAAAAAAAAAAAAAAGGCCCGTCTTTTTCACTCCGCGTCCGCTCCATCCTTCCAGTGTTGTATATTTCCTCTCCCTACACGGTTGTCTGGAAGAGATCGCTTTGAGCGATAAGACCGCCAATTGATACACCTTTAGTTTTAATTGTTGTATTTGTAAAATTTACTTTATATAGGTTTCTAGAACTTTATTTCTCGTACAAACTTATTATGTTCATTTATTTAATATTATCTTATTCATATCTTATCTATCTACACCTTAAAGCAAACAGACTAAACGGCAGAAAGCGTCTTTATACCAATAAGATATCAGCGAAGGATCGGCATAGGTTAAATCTGACTTACACATTATAAGCTGGTGTACCTTTTTGCGGCAAGTTTTATAGTTATAGATTAAAGCTCAATTGTAATTATTTTTCGTGGTCGAATTATAAATAGGTTAATTTTCTTTCTTTCTTCAATGTTGGCCAATAATATTTATGACCTTTCTATATTACGTACCTATAGGAAAATTACAGCAAAGGTAAACGTACTAAAGGTAAAAGGTTTATAAAAAAATATTTCTTCCATCTTTAAGAACAAGTCCCTAAAATCAGCAATAAAAGGTAGATAACGACTTTGAAAACTTCCACGAAACAAGAAAAAGGCAAAACTTTGGACATCCCAAGACGGAGGAGCTTTGTGGCGAACTGTAAACAACTTTCATCTAATTCGTTTCTCCATTTTTATTCGTGGCATTCATTTTCTTAACGACTCAGGTTAGTTATGAACTTAATGATGAAGTCACGTTTTCGTCCTAATATTGCATTTAAAGGTTGTCCTTAATGATCTCCTCTCCCCATCGTTAATGTTTGTCCAGTTTTAAAGGAAACAGTCTTCTAAAAGTCAAGAACATAAAAGGACAGAAAGGTACATCCTGGCGAATTCTATCATTAGGCATTAGTATTAAAATCTTTCGATTTAACTCATGTTTAATTTATTGTTAGAGACTTATCGTACCCTTTAGTCCCCTTGTGACTTGTGAATATTATGTTTTTCTAAAAATAACATTTAATATTATTAGTATTGCCTACTCGTATATTTCTAAGACAAAAAGGTTTAAAAGCGATGCGGTGGTAGTAAAGAGATTATGTGGCGTAAATATTTTGTAATATCGTATTCTCTTTGACCGTGTCTTTTACTAGACCAATAAAGCGTCGATAATTACTGAAATTGTTCGTTTATTCTCAGTAGTTCATAAAGCAAACTAGTGCGATTTTTATTTAATAAAAGACTATAAGTTCGACGCCTTTTAATTCTCACTAGTTCAACTATCGTATCATTTTAGAGCATTTATAACCCAAACAAAACACCACTTTTTTAAGCAAATCAGCATTTTTTATTCAATATTTTCATAATATTATTTCTATTTCATAGAATATTCGATGCAGAAACTTTTCGAGTGCCACAGAAGTTCGGAAATATGCTTTCCATTTCAGAGATTGTGCATTTTATTTGAATAAAACATTTTGCATGAAATATTTTCAGTTCAGAATAGAGATTTGAAATACAGGAGAGCCACGCTTAGCCAATAAAATTTTGTGCTATTTTTAGACTGGATTATCACAAAACCATTTTTTGTAAAATAGTAAGAAAAAACTGACATTAACTGAAAAATGTAACATTAATTCGATGGCTTATAAAACAAAAAAAAAGACAATTACAATAAAAATAATGCATATGAACATTCACTAAGCCGCTGAAAAGGAACTGCCTCAGCGTTGTGCTGCGTGTGTACAGTGAAACACACAGCGCTGGTATTCTGGCAGCCCCCATCGGTAAGGTTACATAATACAAATATTCTAGAGTTATTGTCTAACAGAAAAGAATAGAAAATATTTTACAATAATAAATGACATACATAGGTGGGCGCGTATCACAAAGAAGAAAATACATCATTTTTAGTGACTATTGATATAATTATAGAGTGGATGGACTTCAAGTTTTAAGTCATTAATATAATATCTTTTGAGCCAGCCTTTGTATGATAGGAAGACTAGTGGTTTAATTTAGTTACACAAGTCTAAGACTTCCTACATAAGAAATATATGTTAGCTACAAAAAAGAAAAAAAGATTTATTATTCTATTCATTACTTAACATCTAGTCCGTTTATCATACACACCCTCTAGCGAATAACAAAATTGTAAGAGAAACGCAAACTCTTAGCTCAGAAAATACGTAACTTTTCCTCCCTTTTCCTTCGTTGAATGGGGCAGTATAATTGCAGAGGAAGGTTCATAATTACAGCGATTACGCCTCCATTGTTAGCTGTAAAACTGCAACTTTATCCCCGGGATTTAACTAGGATTTTGTGAAACTTTCATGTGGAAAATTTTAGTGTAGGTGTACGGTATATGTAATAAATATTTTAATAAATATTTTAGGACATTACACACAGCGCCACCTAACTCCAAGCTAAGCAACTAAATGCTTGTGTTATGGTGGTTAGGATAACGGATATAATACTTATATACTTTTCTTTTGTAAATACGTACTTATAATAGATACAGAAAGCCACCCAGACCAGAAACAAATATCTGTGGATCACACAAACATTTGTCCCATGCGGGAATCGAACCCGCAACCTTCTGCGTTGCAGGCGGGTATTAGCCCACCGCGCCACAGAGGCGCAATCCCAGCGTTTAGACGTGAAAGAGTAACAAACATACATCCAAACATGTATACGTTCTTACAAACTTTCACGTTTATAATATTAGTAAGACAAGATGGTATTTGTGAATAATATTGTAGCATTAATATGCCAGCAACTAGGTTTGAAACACATTCATATAAAAAGTTTAAGGTCCGCCATATAAAAAGGGAAATTAAAAAAAAAGACTATAAACGAGCCTGTTATTATTACCATCGAGCATCAAAGTACTCGTCAAGACGAATCAAATGACATACCGAGTTCCTATGGCCATCTTCCTGCTCCATCATCAGATCAGCTTGATGTCATAATAATATTGCATTATCATCCGATTTATACAGCATGCAAAATTTCACCTCAATCGTAAACCGGGAAGTGAATCAAATTAAACTCGTAAGATTTGATTAACAGACAGAGAACGGTCAGGTGAAAGTAAAAAAAAGCCTGTAAAAAACAATATCATTCACCTCAGAACGAACTACCGATATCCGATTTTACGTTCAAAGTTCATCGTCCACATAGGATGAGTACCTATAATAGAGTTATAGCACGGGAAAGAGATATAGAGTACCTAATGTGACTCCCTAGATGCGGTTGAACTCAAGGCTGCGCGAGTATGCAACGATTTGGGTAGGGTTCGGTAGGCGAGGTACTATTTCACACCTAACCGAGGTGCCGAATAGACGTTTTTATGCAGTAAGCTTCCGAATAATGATTGTGAATTAGCAAAAATATCAGAAAGTATTTAATTATTTTGAGTAATTCACAATAATAACGCCTATTTGGCACCTCGCTGTATAGTGAGTGTGTATAGTGAGTAGTAGTCGGTTCCGATGTTCACGACCCTCCAATGCATCTCAATATAATTGAAGGGGTAGCTTGATAAAGTCACGTATACGGTGAGCCGTTTGACCTCCTTTGAGATACGCGGATCGTATACGATCGTAAAGGTCTGTGCACACGGTACTGAACTTAAAGTTAAGTTAATTATATAATACGAGTAGGTAAATACGAGTGACGAGTAGGTATGTAGTAGGTATGGTATATATTACATTGAGACCATTGCATAATTATTATATTTACCATCTTTCCATGTATATGATCTTGTATGTATATAATATGTATTTCGTTCAATACATGAATTTGATTGATTGATATGTACTCGTATTAATATTATAAACGCAAAATGTATAGAATCACACTAATATTTAAAAAATAAAGTTTGTGGGTGAGTTTGTATGTTTGTTACTTCTTCACGCCTAAACGGGTAAACCAATTCAGCTGGAATTTGGTAGAGAGATAGTTTAGACCCTGGAATAACACATAGGAAAAAATCACCCATATTTTAGTCATGTCCTTAGAGTTAGTGTGAATTGAGCTTTACCTTGTAAGAGTTACCACATGATATGATCATTATTAACACCCCGGGGAGGAATGTTCCAACTTTGCCCGCTCGGGAGTACGTACATGAATGTAGGTATTATAGGTTCGTATAATGAAATCCATCGGATCTAATACATTTTCTTTAAAAAGTATTGGCTTAAAATCTAACGACAGTTCATAATTTCTGAAAGAAAGAAAGAAAGAAAGAAAATAAAATTTATTGCCAAATTTTACAAAAATAAATTAAATTAAAAGAAAAAAATACTATTCTGATTTATCATATACTAGCTTATGCTCGCGGCTTTGCCCGCGTGGACAAATCCTTTCTTAACGGAGGCCTACGTCATAAGACCTACCTGTGTTCCAAATTTCAACTTTCAACCCAATCCGTCCAGAGGTTTGGACTGTGCGTTGATAGATCAGTGAGTCACTCTTTTCTTTAAAATATTTATATTAAGATTATTAAACAAGGTTCTAGAATAATTTTGTTATAATTAAATTAATTGTAAGCAAATTTATTTTTTCTGTGACTGCTGTCTCCACATGAGATTGTAACAAAAACATTTACTCAATTTTTCTTTTTGGAACCAAACGGTTACAATAAAAAACTAAAAAGAATTCATTTCATTATAATACACCGCTTCTTACTACGTATTTCTGAACTTTAGACTTAGTCTTGTTTATCCTATTAATATTATAAGCGGATGTATGTATGAGTGTTTGTTACCTCAGCAGCTGAACCGATTTAGTCGAAATTTGGCGTATGTAAGTAGCTAAGACCCTGTAAAAACACATTAGCTACTTTCAGGTAAAACCGCTGGGCGTAACTCTTAAACCGACACTATGATCAATTTATTCTCTGTATAAAAGATATAAAATCATTAATTTTTTAAGGTCGTTTGAAAAAGGTCCAATTTATTTCAATAAATTATACCTAAGAAAGTAATAGACTACCATCATAATTTCTCATTTAAATGCATTAAACTTTACCAGTTATCGTTAAAGTGCAGCCCGGGCCTGCCAAGTTTCAGTTGGAATTGAATTTTTCTTGTCAGTTTTCGTATTCCTCGACAAGAGTTTTCACTTAACTGCGACTCTTGTCGGCTCGCTTAAAATATTTCTGTCTTTCAACGTTCATTCTCATTATGCAAAAAGGTACAAAAATACTTGTATTTAGTGGACCGATAGTGGATCAAGTTATCGACCGAGTTGAGTGGCGTGCCATGGGGGAGGTCTATGTCCAGCAGTGGACGAACGTAGGCTGATGATGATGATGAGTATTTCAAGTCAAATGCGTCCTGTAGCGTTCAACTTTGTCCAATTCGTAAAATAACTCAATCTCTCAGGTTTTCCAGCTATTTCCACCGGCATACAATTTTTAAAATGCAAAGAAGTAAGAACGAGCAGGACACTCTCCTGATGTTAAAAGATAACGCTACTCATAATCAGTACAGTGCCACCTTAGTAAATTAGTAGGTACTTGTATATATATAGCACATGACCTATTGTTTAGTGGGTTAAACTGCTAGGTAGGAGCTAAAAGTTCTTTATAACTTAATTAAATTCTTCGAATTCTATTGATCCAGATATCTCAATAATATAACTTTGCATCCAAAGATATATTCTTTCAGACATACGCAGTTCTTACGAGGAATTGAAACAGAAAAATATATTTTTGTTATATTTTCAGCTTTTGCTTGAGCAAGCTAAGTTACAGCTGCCAAAACGTCAACCCGAAACCATTTGTATGTAAGTGCCTATAAAAAGAATAATTGAGATAATATAAACGCCTGGCGCAATTCTCTTAGCAAATATTTTATACAAGAGGAAATCCTACGGCTTTCCTTCGTGATTTCGCTCTTATGGGACTTTCGGGAAACCCTTTCATATGACACCGGATGTACATAAAAGTTATTCTGATTCTTGAATTTTTCTGTAGAATTTATTTTTTCAATGATTTTTTTTTAACAAACATATTTCTCAATAATTTAGCAAGTAAAAGTTAATACTTGTAAGTTTGTAAGAATGTTTGGATGTCTGAATGTCTTTCTAAATGTCCGGATATCTGGATGTATGTTTGTTACTCTTTCACGTCTTAACGGGTGGACCGAATATGCTGAAATTTGGTATGTATGTAGTTAAGAACAGTATTTTTAGCTCAGACTCTAGAATAACACATAAGCTATTTTAAGCAGAGTTTCAGTGCAACATGTTTGGAATATAAGTAGGAAGGTAGATTACTGGGGGTAGACTTCCTTTGCAGGAGGTCGACTAGGTGGGTACCCCAACAATGCCAATTATTCTACCGCCTGAGCAGTGATGTGCAAACATTGCTGTGCTTCGGTAGGAGTGCACTGTAGCTAGTGAAATTACTGGCCTGAAGAGTCTTAACATACTTATGACTCTCAAATAAGAAGCGTTGGCGCTGTGCACTGGGTAGCACTGTACTAATTATAGGCAGCGTTATCTCTTACCATCAGGAAAGCGTCCTGCTCGTCTTCTTACTTCGTTGTATAAAAAAAAGGAAAATAGGAATTAGCAAGATGCAAGAAGTATTTTTTAATAAAAGGTACCTACTCGTATTATATACGAGTACGAGTATCTTTTCATAATCTGCAGAAAAGAAGTAAGTATACCTACGTTTTCTTTTACAATTTTTACGAGAAAACTTTTTATGCTCTCAGGTAACAAAGAAATTCCATACACTTCGGAATACTTGAGAGAATCGTAAAATACTTAGGTAAGTGGCAAGTACCTACACCTTTCTGCCTTATTTCTAAGGGTGAGAAATTTCAAAGGTCACTGCTATTTTGAAGGAAATATTATATTGTATGACAACATAGGTATATACATTAGCTGTGCTCAGCGATTTTACCCGCTGTACTATAGCGTTTGTGTTATTCCAGAGTCTAAGCTATCTCTATACCAAATTTTAGTTAAATCGGTCCACCAAACACAAACTTTCGCTTTTATAATATTAGTATGATTAATATACTATAGGTCCTACTAGGAGTACGCGTAACGCGTTTTTCTTTTCAGTGTAAACGAAAAAAAAAAGCCATTACAAAAGACAAAACTCGAATATAACCTAAATCCTAGAATATCTAATTCGATTTCAATTTGGTCCAGCTCTGACAATAGCATCCATGACAAAACCATTATTATATGATGTCAACATTTTTTGTGAAATTTTTATTATAAATGCAAAAGTCTGTGTGAGTGTGTGTATCAGGGATGTTGCGGATATTCGCATCCGCATCCGTAATTGCGGAGCTTCCGCATCATTTTGGAAATCCGCATCCGCATTCGCATCCGCATCAAATCATTGCGGATTTTAATGCGGATGCGGATTAGGCACATGTCACAACAAGAAAAAAAACTCGTGGCCCGTGATTAGCGCTCGCCATTATACACGTGCGCATTGACCAATAGCAGCGCAGATTTAGTTCGGTGTTCCGATGCGTTTGTTATTGTTTTGATTAGTTGCAATTTTCGTGAAAACTCGTGAACATCTCTGTTTTTAATATTATTTTTATAATCTTTAATAGCTAAATAACACACTATATCATAATATAAAATGATCTATGTTTATTTTATTACATTGTTTATTTTGTGTTATGTGATATTTCTGTAAATTATTAGAAGTGAAGTGAATTTACCTACAATGGCACCACCAACGTTGAGCTATATTCGGCAATACTTTACACCGAATAAAGACCCAGAGAAGGCTGATTGCAAATTATGTAAAAAGACATATTCTCGTAAGGGTCGCACGACGACTTCCCTAAAAAATCATTAAAATCGGCGCATAGAGAAGAATTCAACATCTTAAAAAAAATTAACCAAAGAAACACAATCACGAAAGCAAATAACTGACACAGGTATGTTTTATTATAAAATTTAAAATTTATCATAATTATTATCAAGACTTGTGTCGAATCGCGCAACCCTCTCGTTTGCACGTTATAACAATATTTGAAATATGGAATATAAATTCATAGAATTTATTTTTGAAGTTTTATCTGGTGGGAAATTAGTGTAATATATGTGTGTGTTTAAAGTAACATATATTTATTTAATTAATTATTAATTAAATAAATTTATGTTAAAATATATTTAATTATTAATTTTATTTCTCCCCCCAATAGCTGTTTAGTCATCACATATTTACTTGTCAAAACAAATATTTACTTGTTTGTCTGAAAATACATCACTCACGCTACTTCGATCATTGAGTTAAAACCTTTAGATACAATTGTTACCCTAGAATATCAGTTTTTTTATTAAATTTCTTGAGATCCGCATCCGCATCCGCATCCGCGGATGTGAGCCCTAAAATATCCGCATCCGCATCCGCTTCCGCGGATGTGAAAAAATACGCATCCGCAACATCCCTGGTGTGTATGTGTAATGGCCCCTCTTCATTATCGCCGGATACAGAGGAATACACGCGGATACGATAATGAAGAAGGCATATTCGGCTCTATCCGCCGGGGTCCGTCTATGTCCGCCTGTGTCCGCCTCTGATCCGTGAATTGTCGGTTTTTCGAGCACGTATCAAAGGGAATCTGCGGGTGGATGCGTTGAGGTGCCCACATTATCGCCGATCATTCATTCGCCGGCGGACAGTGCAGCGTTGCACTCGTGTGTATTTTATAATTTTATTTAAATATAGCTATTCAGCACGTACTTTAAATGGCTAATGCTAGTGGGTGGTCAAATGAAGAGATTTTCTATAGATTATAGATACCTACATCATAAATAGGTTATGTATTTAAGTTACACAAATCGCTAAACTTATTTTCTAGAGATACATCATGTTTGATGTATCTCATCTTCCATCATCTTCTTTTTCTCCATTTCTTATTACAACTTTTCGTTGAACCACATTTACATAGTGGTTGTATACCGTATACCGCTATTAAATAAATTGTCGCAGCAGCAACACACTCCACGTCCATCTTGTACGGTCGACGATCAGCAAAGTGATACCCTCACGTATACCGCCGATAATGTGGATGCTTGCACGATGTACGTGCCGTATATAGACGGACACACGAATAACGAGCATCGGCGATAATGAAGTGGAGCCATAAAGAGAGTACACACACACATGTATACTTTCATATTCCCTTGAAATATAAAGAAGTTAACTTATTCCATCGTTTAAGACACAGGCGCCTGCCAGTCGAGATAATTTTGGCGTTCACCCAGCTGACTAACGAAGCTGAAACCTTCTGACACGCCGATAAAGGCTTCGGAAACGAATTAATTGATCGGAATTGATATTATGTGATAACATTTGTTGTGAAATGAAATGATTTTTCTTTGAATATAACCTTCTTGTGCTATGTCAATGGGGAAAGTATTATGTAATTTCTTCACGAATCTTGCATTTTCGAACCAATCCGATTGTGCAACTATAATATTATTGTTTTAAAAGTAGGAGTACACACAGAATATTCTATATCAATGGGTGTAAATGACCATCATTTTTAACCCCCGACGCAAAAACGACGGGGTGTTATAAGTTTGAAGTATCTGTCTATCTGTAGAATTTAACGCACTCTATTAAATTTTAAATCCAAAATGGCCGCCAACACAAAATGGTGAATTACGTATTGCGTTGAGGGTTTTTAAATTTAATTCACTTGTTATCTACTGATTATTATCTATTAATTTATTTTGAGTACTTATACAAATTTAATAATGTTAAAATAATATTACAATGTTAACGCGATTGGGAGTGACTGCAAAAATGATAAATTAAACTGAGGAAAAAAAGACATGTTACCCTGCTCAGTGGACAGGAAAATAAGTTTCCTTTGTATTACAACAGCGTAGGTGCCTAATTATTTGTTATAGTCATCGTAATATTTATTTATTGACAATGCAATTATCATTTAAAATCGATGCCAGCAGCACCCCCTTAAGCACAGACGCTGCGTAGACTTGTCTTGCTGTCAAGTCAGCTGCCATCCCATACATTCACAAAAGTACACTGTATGGGATGACAGTTCTACTCTTGAAGTTTCGTCGGGATCTCATACGTCATGCTACGGCCACAGCATTCAAATGATGCGTAGCGAGTGACAGCTGGCCAAGCACAAACAACGCGTAGACTTGTCTTGCTGTAAGTCAACTGTCATCCCATACATTCACAAAAGTACAATGTATGGGATGATAGTTCAACTCTTAAAGTTTCGTCGGAATCCCATGTGTCATGCTACGACCACAGGTACCTTAACAATATGCCTTATAGGAGAACTGGATTTATTTCTTTTTTTTTTGGCAATTTTCCCGTATAATACTTATAAATTAGGTACTTACGTATCGTATACTTCTTGTCGGAATGACGGGATGCCCTCGTGGCCTGCGATGTCCTCCTCTTGTAGCGCATTATGAACTCTGTGGACAACATTATAATATTAATATTGATAGGATTTTACCGAGCCTATACTGTGCCGATGCAGGGCAAAAGCATTTTTTTGACCCAGGAAATTACGCATTATCACCCCACGCTAGGGGCGCGGGGCGGCACGTACGACTCCCCCGGCATAGATGGGCGCGGTGGGAGTACCTACTAAAAACCTGGAGGTGTCCTGCGGGACGCTATAATCCGCCATACTTCAGAAGTGAGCATTTCTTAAAATAAATGTAGGTACTTTTTTATTATAGAATAGCCTTTACTGACTATGATCTCGTTAAAAGTTAAACGACGATACGGCCGTAGATGGTAGCAGACTTAACCTAGAAGGAGGGATAAATCCCTCCATGGATTCACTTCTTATTAGGTACGTTCAATCAATACAAATACTCTTATTTTGATTTAACAAAATAATTAACTTAAATTAAATATACCAAATTTATAAAACTAAATTTCAATTAAATTTACATCACTTCTTTTTTTTTCTTTTTTTTTTATTTTATTTTATTTTATTTTATTTTACAATTTTAGGGAAACTTACGTCTAGGTCTAAGAGTATGGTACTTAAATATTTTATTTAGGGACAATTACAAGTTTCCACATATAGGCGACAGAATATAATTACATGTGGAC
Source organism: Hemithea aestivaria (assembly GCA_947507615.1). NCBI lineage: Eukaryota > Metazoa > Arthropoda > Insecta > Lepidoptera > Geometridae > Hemithea > Hemithea aestivaria. Next base: position 4,559,629 of record OX382343.1, read on the forward strand.
GGAGAACATTAAGCATGCAAGATAATACACTAAAAACGAATTGTTGGTAATAATAACAAATAAGGTTTACTACAAACTATTGACTAAAGAAATCGTTGGCAAGTACGCGTTTAACTCGGTCGGCAGAGGTGTTAAATATGTCAATATCAAGTCTAGTAATAAATTCATTGAGACACCGACTCGCTCGCAGCAGATAACTACTTTGCCTGTAGTTGGTCTTAGCTCCGGGGACATGCAGGGAACATGGTCTCCGGAGTGACGCGTATGGGACTTGCAATCCGACGCGCTGCAGCAACTCAGGACAATCAACTAGACCATTCGCTATATTAATAATATATGCAACGTCAGCTATACGCCTTCTCTCTTCTAAAGGTAAAATGTGAAATTTCTTACACCGATTTAAATAATTCGGGTAGTACGACTTGATTTTAAATTGAAGATGACGTAGGAAACGTTTTTGGATGGATTCTATACGATTAATATAAATGTTGTATACAGGGTTCCAAACTTGAGAGGCATATTCTAAGTGACTTCTGACATATGCGCAATAGAGTATTTTTATGGTTTTGATAGAATTGAAGTCCTTAGACATACGCATTATAAAGCCAAGTGACTTAGATGCTTTTTTAATAATAGAATTAATGTGTTCGTCAAAAAGTAATTTCGTGTCAAATATAATACCTAAATCACGAGTGATATTCACCCTGCAAATTACCGAGTCCTTCAAAGTGTAGTTAAATGTAATAGGGTTAGTTTTGCGAGTATATGAACTTACATTGCACTTAGAGACGTTCAAATCTAGTTTATTTACTAAACAATACTGTTCAAACCTGCCGAGATCCTCCTGAAGACGGAGAGCACATTCTTGTGATCGGATTGGATACATAATTTTCATATCGTCGGCGTAAAGTAGTATTTTCGCATAGGTAAAACAAGATGCGACGTCATTAATAAAAATGTTAAAAAGTAGTGGTCCTAGGAGTGATCCTTGAGGAACACCAGAAGGAATCAGCATAGGAGCAGATGTGAAACCACCAAGTGCTACAGTCTGACACCTGTTTTGAACGTAAGAGGTAAACCATCTGTAGAGATTACCCCGTATACCCACCATTTGTAATTTGCGCAATAACAACGAGTGATCAATCCTATCGAAACATTTGCTATAGTCTGTATAAATGACGTCTACCTGTGCTGGTCCTGACATATGTTCAGTGATGTAATCGCTGCAAATAATAAGGTTAGAGGTCGTGGATCGCCCTTTTAAAAAACCGTGTTGTTCTGGAGTAAATGTGTGCTTTAGACATGCATATAGCTGCTTATATACTAATCTCTCTAATATTTTAGCAAATTGGCATAATTTCGAAATAGGCCTATAATTAGTAATAATATCTTTTGGCCCCTTCTTATGAACAGGGGTAATATAAGCCATTTTCCACATCCTCGGTACTACGCCCTCTAATAATGATCGTTTATAAAGTATGGTAAGAGGATGAGCAAGACTTTTAGCACAATTTACAATAAAAATCGCGGGAATGTTGTCAGGACCTGCCGATTTATTAATGTCAAGCGATTGAAGTAGTTTGGAGACTTCAGCCTGCACAATCTCAACATCCACAATATCCGCTATTGAAAAATTATTTTCTGCAACATCAAGTGTCGCGTAGTCAGTTACTGTATTATCCAAAAAGTTCGAGTAAAAATAGTCATTAAACATATCGCATATTTCCTCACCACAGTCTGAAGCGCGCTCACCAAAGCGTAACACAGCGGGGTAAGCATTGTTTTGGTTTTTAGATTTTATGTACGACCAAAATACCCTGGGATTTTTGGCGATATTTTGTTCAATACATGTTATATAGGACGCAAACATATCATTTTCTAAAGCTTTACTGCGACACCTAAGAGTATCAAAAGAGTGATAGTCTGATCGGTTTCCATACGTCTTGAATTTAGAGTGAAACTTATGTTTTTCTTTCAACATTTTTATAAGTGGTTTTTTATACCAGGGAGGGTATTTCCGAGAAGGGGTAATAATTTTTAATGGTACATGCTGGTTTCTTAGCTCTGAAAGTGTATCATAGAAATAGGCTAAGGCTTGTTCTAGGGGCCTCTGATCAAGTTCATATTGCCAATTAATATCATTAATCTTAGACCTAATCATGTCATAATCACCACCGTGGTACAAATACTTAGAATAAGGACGAGGCCGAAGGGTATGTAACTGTGCAAATTCAGCAGAGACACACAATGCTGGATGATGAGAATCTTCTGGTAATAATGGGTGTTGGCAGTGAGTAACAATTACGTCACTATTAGAAAATATCAAATCCAATAATCTATTATTTTGATTAAAAATTAAATTGTATTGGGATAAATTGCATATGTTAATGTCATCAAAAAATTCTAATTGATGAGAGCCTTGAATATTTAAAGCTGTATAAAAGGTGTTATCAACGGATTGACTCCATGTTAAATTAGGCATATTAAAGTCACCAATTACAATAAATTTATCACAGGGATTATTTGAGGTTATGTCAGTAAGATGGCTAGATAAAGTTGTTAGTTGAGTTGATAGTGAACTACCTCCACTTTGGTTACATATGTAAGCAGCGCATAAATGTAACTTATATTTTATTACGGGCCTGCGACATTGAAGCGTTAGCGTTACCCATAGGTCTTCGGCGTTAGTGCACCAGTCACTCCGAACCTCAGCAGCGAGCTCGCGGCGGACGGCAATTAAAACCCCACCCCCCATGGTTTGCTTAGTCTTCTCATAGTCCCGATCCCTCCTCCAGACAATGTATCGATCGTCAAAAAGCTCACTATTATGCACTCCGTCAATTAGCCAGGTTTCGGTCAAGCAAACAATATCGTAAGAATTAAGACAAATGTTTCGATAGAAAGCTGATACTTTAGTCCGAAGGCCGCGAACATTTTGATAATAGATTTTAACAGTCATCTTCAAAATTATAATAATTTAGGTAATGATTAGTAAGAAAATTTAATTTAAAAACCTCAAACAGAACGTATAAATTGACTATAAAACCATAAAAATACAGTAAACCACTTAAAAAACCATAAAAACTGATAAAGTCATTAGCAATAACAATAGGCACAATAGAACAAAGGTAAAAGAGATAAGAGGCGAGCCGAGCGAGATAGCATGATTGCAATAGCGATAGGATAGAAGAGGAGCGCGTGCGCATGGCAACCGAGCGGCCGTAAAGCATTGAGTAGCATCGATGCGTAAGCGAGTCTGCGTTTCTCAAACCGTGGATCCATTTATTATTAATATTGATGTGAGCTAAAGCCGGGGCAAAACAAATGTAAGAATTTAAAAATTGCGTAATTACCAACGAATCTGCATTTCCTAAAATATGAAACTGTAAATAAAGCAATAATGCAGCAAAACAAAGGTATTGAATAGGCATAATTACCGCAACTATTACAATAACTTTTTTAGATCTGATTCAGATCGAATAGCGATGACAGGTGATGTGGGGTTTTTCCGAGCAAATAATTTGCATCCCTTAACCCAGACGAAGCTGAAACCCCGCTCCTTGGCTAAACTCTTTACCTTGTTCAGTAGCATCTTGTTTTCAAGTGTGAGGTGATCGTTGACATAGATTCGATTTTCACCCCGCAGGCCTAAGTTCGCCGGCACCAACGTATGCTTCTTCGCTGCAGCCACAAAATCCTCCTTCAAATATCTGCTGTGCACCGAAACGATGATATTTTTATGATCCTTGTCATTACGCATGGGAATTCGTGCAACAAAGTTGATTTGTTCCTTCGAAATGCTGCAGCCAATGTGATTACCCAACTTACTGACAATTTCAAAGAGATTTTCTGACGGGGTCATTGGGACACCCTTGATTTCCACGTTGTTCATCCTAGTCCGTTGTTCAAAATCAAGAATAGCATTCTGAAGACTCCCAAATCGTTGTTGCAGTATTTGAACCTCATCTTTTGCTTTAAGAAGAGATTGCACTTCCTGATTTACATCAGTGACCTTGCTAGTTAGTGACTCTAGTGAGCCATGCAAAAACTCAACCGACGCCTTAACTTCACCAAGTTCAGGCTTTAAAAGCTTCAGGTCAGCAATATCAGCCTTCATGGCTTTCATGTCGGCAATGTCGGCCTGTATGGCCCTTACACTCTCTGTAAGAGATGGAAGCGAGCTCATCTGTGCAGCAAGCCGTTTTAGATCCAAGGCAATACTCTCCATGTCAGCGGGCACTGGTGACTTGGAAGCTGGCGCCTTTGCAGACGATGGATGGAGTGGGCTGGCACCAATACTCTTACAGGTGGTGCACTTCCAGTTGTTCCGTCTATCCTCACCCAGCCTCCTGTAGCCTCCCTCAGTAATGCCAGCGCATGGGAAATCAAAACGCCCCTGACACATGGAGCACTGAACTCCATCCCGAAACTCTGCATCGCAACGACCGCACCGATACATAATTGTAGTCAATTCGTAATCGCCAGGAAAAAGTTTGAGAAACACAGAAGATGGTTAGATGCGTGTAGTAGGTTACTAGCGAGCGTGCGCACGGTCTGCCGTCCACAACGGAACTGATTATTGTCTGGTTTATGAACTGGTTATCACTATGGTCACACTATCACAGTGGGCGGCCTTATCGCTTAACCGGTAACCAACTTCGCATGGAGAGGTTTTTTGAAATAGTAGGGTGTGATATTATAGATATTATAATTTATAGTGACACAGTAGTACATAATACGAATTTTGAAGTACTTTGGTCACATCTCTAGGAAAGAGCACTCTATGAAGAGACTTTTTGTGCAGGATCCAATTCAAGGGAAGAGAGCTCGAGGTCGTTCTCCAACTCGCTGAACTGACCTCATAAAGATAGCCACAGAGGCATCTATGACCCAGTGCTCTCGCAACGCCAATAACAGACAAAAATGGAGTCACATCGCTAAATCAACCGGGAATGACCTGAAGACCGAGCATCAGAGCAAACACGACCACTCTGATATGAGAGTAAGTACGACTAAGAAAAAGAAGTAGGTACCTAGTACATAATAGTATATATGTCACTATAGAGATTAATCTCTCTTCTTAATTCAAGGAAAATTGCTAAAATAATATAAAACAGACAAGTTTTCCTAACGAAGCAAAAATGTTGCAATTACTGTTGCTGTAACATCATTGCTTATTACTTGCTATGATCATGTAAATACAATGGCCATTTGCTGGATTACGCGCTATGCATACAAATGAGAGCTGATTTCATCTCAATACTACTTGTAGAATGCCCTTCAGCCTGGATTGTATGGAATTTAAGAAGTAGGTACTTGGTAGAAGTAGGTACGTGGAGTGCTTTATTATTATACTTTTCATACCCCCCATCTCGATAAGAGTATTTTTGCTCTTCGTTATCTGAGTGCAACAGTTGTTTAGTGCAAGAATTTTACACTCAAGTGGATTTTGCGGCGTAAACATCAAACTGAAGCAAGAATAATGACGTCAGGGTTGTTTGCCATCTCACTTACCACATACAATTTTAGAATCCTTCGCTTGCTCGGTCATCAATATTTAGCACGCAGTTAAAAAGCAACATTGCACTCTTGTATAACAAATAACTATTCTTCGTGCAAAGAAGTAAAAAGACGTGCAAGACGCTCTCCTGATGTTAACAGATAACGCTGCCCATTATAATTATTAGTATAGACTCAACATTTCTCAATGATGTAAAATTCTAAGTGATTCTCGTTCAAGAGTACGACGATGCTCAATCTCGTTAGTCGAGTAATTTCACAATTTTTTGTTTAACTACACACCCAAGGTATGTGGTTTTTCTGTATTTTTATATTGTTCCAATAAAGTATTATCTATTGGTAGGTAATTAATTTAGATACCTACCTAATTTTTGCCTGCCTTTTTGCGCCTTAATTTTATACGGAAGTGAAACGGCGGCGCGCAACTAGTAAGTATTACATAGGTACATACATACCTCATGAGTAACATGTCATAAACGTGCAATGTCATTATTTCTATATGTACATACAATTAAATGTAATAAAAAGCTAATTTATTCAAATAAAACAGTGTAATGGCACTTTTTACGAAATTAATCTTCTGTGGAATATCTCACAAGATTATTCATGACTTTGAGAAATATTTGCAATACTATGCATTTGTCAATAGTGATAATAATATATTAATATAAAGATATTTATAATGTGATGTCGCAAACGTAAAGTAGCTAATAAATTAGGACTATATTTTAACGGGGGCTGGCAAATAAACCAGCAACACGTCGACCCATTGGGATTTGTTATGTTTTCCCCTACCTTACCGTTTCCTACTTGGAAGAAGTTGGTTATTAAGGCGGTGGTCCCACTTAGAGGAAGAAACCTATACTCCTCCGGTTTCGGATATACAATTCCAAGGAGCCTCATGCGTTTTAACTGCCGCAATGATAAGGACATCACTTTAATTAGAATAAGTAGAATAGAAAATCCTTTATTGAACACCACAAATACAATTGGCGGTTTTATTGCTAATAGTGATCTCTTCAAGACAACCAAGCAGGGAAAGGAAAACAGAAATTCGGACGGTGGTTACATAGACAACGAACGTAAAATGAACGAAGAATTAGCGCATAATATGTTCGCGAATACTGTCCAACTTCCAAACCAAACAAAATTTCAAAACTGTTTCAAAATCACTTTTTGTTCCACAATTTGACATTGGCGCAAAATATGCGCGAAGTAAAACAAAAACGGACAGAAAAATAAATTATTATTAAAAAGTTGCGTCGTTTTTGCCCATTGAAAATGTATCCTATGTGTTAAATTAGAGACTAAGCTACCTCCATATCAAATTACAGCCCAATCAAGGCCACCCTTTTCTCCCTTCAATCATCTCTGTCTGATGTTATTTAGGGCGAATTCCTTAGGTATGTATGAGTCAAGCTTATCTCTCTCCCTATACGTATATATCTTTACCAACAAGTTGGGATATGCAAGCCATCACGGAGCAAATACATTCTCTCTGATAACATACACGTTCAAACACTTGGCTGCTTCCCGGTGGCCAATTCTTACGATGCTGGTGACTGGTGACTCTGGGAGGATACATTTTTGCATACACACACACCCTTACCTACACAACACACTTAGCGAGATCTTTAGATAGATAGATAGATAACGCTTTATTGATACAACATAAAAGAACTTAGAACCAACCAAATACAATTTGTAATGTAAACAGTGTAACAATTGGCGGTCTTATCTCTAATAGCGATCTCTTCCAGACAACCAAAGAAGAAGAAAAAAGAGAAACTAATGAGTGCGTGTGACTGACTTGAGTGCTAAGCGGGGCGCGAACGTCGGCGCGTAACCGCAGCTACTCCCTGAAGAAGATCCTTGTACAGGATCGAAACGGTCGGCACGACGCCGAAGTAAATACAAGTGAGTATATGCCGTTTATTTACAAAGAAGAAAAAAAGAGAAAGAAGAAAAAACGAACGTAGAGAATAAGAAGGTGGGCGTCGGTAACTGCAATACAGTTTTAACAAACTACCGCTGTTGCCACGTTCATAGTGTTTGAGGTCAACTTGTTTTCAAATACAAATAAATATTTTATCATTTTTAATTACATATTATTATTATTAATCAAAGGGTAGACCACCAGCCACCAGCCTATATCATGAATCAAAGCGTAGATTTCAATCAAAGCCTATTCAGTCCTAATATAATATAACAGTTTATAATATAAAAGTTGTCGATACCGAAAACGACGTCAGTCCGTTAGAATGACATCATCATTTTTTTCTTGGCATATGTTAAAAGTACACCTATAGGTATTCACATCTACATCTCACATCATCCCACATTATCATCATCTATCTCATTTTAGACCAATCCCAAGAGGAATTAAATAATAATTATAATAATTGGGGTTTATACTCCCACAGACTAGGTTACCCTACTTACATTGTCAGCGTAAAATCATAATTTATAGGTTGTGAGTTGTGTGGCCAATCTATAGGTATGTAAAAACTACAATAGGGTGATGAGTGTTAAGTATTGTCAAATTGCACTCACCTTTCACAGTGTAGTATTTAATTTCACCAATAATTTTAGCACAACCTTTATTTATCTATAGATATGAATCAACAGGGAAGACTAATCAACAACAATAATTAACAATTTTAAATATATTCCAAATGTTTAACATTACAAATATTTTATTGTGCGCTTCAGACTAATATTAATTCTCTCTGATATAACACTACGCCATAATATTGTATTTGGAACGTTTTTTAATTGATAAATAACAAGATTTCATTCATAATTTGGTAGAAAAACGATAAATAGGGCGAAAACAATTCGCTCCAGATTTGTGGATTTGACGTATGGATTGGTGTTGCTAGTTAAAAATTAAAATTTCCCAAATACAAAAACAATGAATTTAAAATCGAATATGTCCTTACCATTTTATATGACGTACCTATGCAAATCTTGAAAACCCTACGAATAACATGCTTTGCAGTGTCGCTAAAACGTAATTAAAGCCATGTCCGTGGATGTTTAGTAAAAGGCAGGAAGGGACTTACTCCGCCTACTTGAACGACACCGTGTCAGCAATTTCCAAACCTTATGGACAATACCGTTGCAGACTCTACAGGTGAATCCACTCACCACTTACCATCAGGCGTACCATCTGCTTACCTGTCTCTTACTTATCAAAACCTATTCTATATCAAGAACTGAAAATATTCATTTGTGTGAACATTTTTCTTTGTTTGTAGCTCCGTTCAGTTGGTTCAGCTACACCTACATATCAGCTATATCTAGCATCTTTTTACAATCAATTATTTACATCTTTAAATGAGAATTATTCCCAATAACATGGACATTTTTTCTGTTTTCCTGGCAACTTCCCTAACGCATGCGTATTAGCCGGCCTCACTTCGCGCCAGATGCCCAGTTTGGCAGTATTATTGATCTCAAGTATGATGCCTCATTACTATGAAGAATATTTTAAATTAAGTTTGTAGTAGGTACGAAGCGTTCAACCAAGAGAGTAGAAAAATATAATAATACAATATTATATTCTCTGCTATGAATTAACCATTCGTCCTATTGTGTGATCCAGTTTATGGTATTCAATAAATATATTTCAATTCTATTCTTTAAGCAACCATATTATTATGAGTATAGGGAAAAAAATGACAAAGAAATCGTAATATAAATAAAATCCTAATCGGCCTAATTTTCTTTTTCATCATCATTCCTATAATACTTCCTGCTTTATTATAAAAGCGAAAGTATGGACGTGTGTATTTATGTCACCTCACGAATAAACGGCTGAATAGATTAAGGTGAAATTTGTTATGTAGATAGCTCAAACAATATGGAAAACACAGGCTACTTTTCAGCGGTAACGGCTTAGCACAGTTAGTATAATAACACAGCGAGGGATTCATCCTGCCTTCTAGGTTTAATCTACTGTACAATTTACGACCGCATCGTCGCTTAACATCACGCGAAATCGTGGTCAAAGGCTTACCTAGAGGTATAATTAATATATAAATAAATAAACAGTATAACAGTACACAGTACAGTACCTACAGTATAGTAGTAGTAGTAGTTTTGGGGTAGACTTCCTTTGCAGGAGGTCATCTAGATGGATATCCCAACAGCGCCAGTAATTCTACCGCTTGAGCAGTGATGTGCAAACTGTGCTTCGGTAGGAGGGCACTGTAGCTAGTGAAATTACTGGGCTAAAGAGTCTTAACATCTTATGACTCTTGAGTAAGAAGCATTGGTTGCAGTTGCAGTGCTCCTGAAATTTCACATCATTATGAAATCCTAGGTAGCACTGTACTAATTATGGGCAGCGTTATCTATTAACATTAGGAGAGCGTCTTGCTCGTCTTCTTACTTCTTGCCATAAAAAAAGTATAATACAAATAATTATCGATTTGTATGTATGTGCTTAGAGTTGAATGCATTACTCCGCATTTGGGATGTCTTTCGTTTACTTTAGTAATCATTCGGTCGTCGATCTGAAGGTAATAATTCTGGCCTTTGTCATACCAAGAGCAATAACACTTTAAAAAACGATGTATGACAAAGGGGAAAAGCCTACCAGTAAAATTTTAAATCTGAATTTATAAAAGGAAAAAGAGACTAACTGATCTATCAACGCACAGCTTGTATCCTCATCTTCCTGCACGGTTATCTGGAAGAGATCGTTTTTAGCGATATCATCGCCAATTGTAACACATTGATTATATTGTGATTATGTTATTATATTATGTTTTATTTTTCAGTATATTTTTGTATCTGTTTCAATTAATTATGAAGTGTTATATATCTATCTTAAACTGCTAAACGGATTGGGTTGTAATTTGGAATACAGATAGGTTTTGTGACGTAGATCTCCGTTTATAATAAATATATATATATATATATATATATATATATATATATATATATATATATATATATATATATATATATATATATATATATATATATATATATATAATCTATATATATATAATCTATAATATAATCCTAATATATAAATGCCATCGTTTAACTTTATATTTAAAGCTCAAAGGGGTAAGGGGACCTTGCGCGTTGAACTTTTATGTACACCTGTGGGTAATTAATTTATTTTTAATCACAAAATTGCAAAACGTAGTGACCCTGTCCAGCGGTCGGCGAGTGAACATCTCTCTGAAGATGCCTCGTGTAGAGGCGAAACACGTGTCAGCGTTGTAGTCTATTTTTGCGTAGCGTCCGGCAGCGGTTTGTCATCGTTGTCGTCGTCGTTTCGTATCCTTTGTTCTAGCTAAGTTTCGCGTAACCACATAACTAACACTAACAAATAGTTATAACTATATATATAATGCATAATGCATGCATATGCGGGAGGGCGGGATTCGCACTCGGTGGTGGAATTAATACTAATTACTATTTTGGTAACGTTTGAATTCCTCGCCGTCTCTTAAAACTTAGACTCACAAATTTAGAGCGGAATTAACACTAAATATTAAATAATAACTAATAATTATTGTTGTGATGGATTTCCGCAAAGTAACGCCTAGCTCCATTAATTATCATTAAAACGTAGTGAGTAAATCCGCTGTAATAAAATTATCATCCTACTAATGTCGATCAATAAAAATACATTCATAGGAAATTTTCCTTTCTCGGGAAATTCTTTCACAGAATTTCATAATGAAATGCCTTTTTTCCTTTTACAGACTAATGCTAAGTGAGGGCGCTAGCATCTACGGGTGGGTGAATTTTACAGTGGAAATGTTAAACAGAAGATTAGTTCCATTTTTAACCACGGGCATAATGATCATAGTTTTGACATACTTCCGCAAAGTGCCTATTTAGTATGCAAGACGAGTGCGTGGCGTCTCATCTCATAATAGTTAGCTAATTCTGTTCCTTTGTATTTGCTAATGAGGACGATAACTGACCCATGTTTCGGAACAGTATAGATAATCACGCTTACTTGTTATAATTCGTCCAGTCTTAAATTGCACGCAGTTCTATTAGAAGCTAAAATACATAATAATAATAATTAGGGTTTATACTCCAACAGAATAGGAATTATAAGCTGTTTGCCAAACTATATGTTACAATTTCAGGTCACCGAGATTACTACAGGGCCTGCAACATGACCTAACGACTTCCTACATATTTAATAGGCAACAGCTGGAACCCACAGTTTTACGTGCCTTCCCAAATACGGTAGCATCCAAGCGAACTTTTTGCCACATAATGAGATTTGAACTCAAGGCCTCCAAATTACAAGCTGGACGAATGCCGGGCCACGGACGCTACCAAAAAAATGTTTTTAATGGTTAATGTATCAAAAATACTGAATGAGCTCTACCTGCTGCTTTCCCTTAAAGGAAATTATAAGACCAGCCAAACAGAAAATAGGTTGATTTCTATTTTTTTTTTATACACGATAAAGACATTTTATTAGGGTTAAAAGTAAATTACATAACTATAAACTACTCGCACTACTAGTTAAATATAAACCTATAGCTAAAACTTATAAATACCTAATCTAAATTGCTAAATATATTACATAAAGTAAATTTAAATGTCAAAAATACCGCTCCAGAGTGTTCCCGGTGGAAAGGTGCCCATAACACTTGCAGCGTTTCCGCGTTGTATGGCGATGGACATTCTTTGCACCAGGAACGACCCTGAGCGAGTATCCACTTTTGATTTGGATTCTGTGCCCTAGCTCGTCAAAAAGTTTTATTGCCTCTGAACACCAGCTGCCTATGGTATTATTATTATGTATTTTATATCAATGACCTTTAATTAATCAATTATTGTTGAGTTCAGACTTATATACCTTACTTAGTCAACTTAGTTTTATAGAAGTAGAAAAAATAGTTTTAACATGGTTTTTACTTAAGTATTTCTACACATTTTACAACAATTGGTTTTTAAGTGTCCCTGCGACCTACGACTTGCCATTACTACGATTTACCATTAGCTCAATTTGAAAACAACAAAGTTACATTAAAAGACACTAGACTTTGTTCAGAAAGTAAAGAGTCGTAGAAGACACCGTTCCTTAGGCGCTTTGCAGACAGATCAACAACATTACATTAAGAAAACAACATTAACAACAACAAAACATTACACAACAACATTAGATCAATAACATTATTATTGCAGGAACTGGGTGTCACTGGCAACTTTCTGACAACTATTTGTTTCTTGGTACATCGAACAGGCCGGAAGCGGTCATAGATATTCATTAAAACAATAAAAAATTAATGAATGAATGAATGTTGATTCATAAATCAACTAGATTCCAGTTGCCAGACCCAATTGCTGCTATTGTTGCTCCTTCTGAGTACCTAATGCTCTGGGTACTTTACGTTCAAATTCATGTCAAAGGGACGCCATACTTACTACCAAATTTAGACAAAATTTTCAAAATAAACAATAGGCAAGCCTTAAAACCACATGCTACGCCAATTAAAGTTAAAAAAGAAAGAGATCATCAATAAATTCTGAAACTGCTAGTTGTTAGAAAGTTGCCAGAGAGTTGCTAGATCCATTTGTTACCATAGTTACTCCGTCCGAAAAGCACATTAATAAGTTCTACGATTCTTCATTGTTGCACAGACTCTAGTGAAGGGGTCAAGGCGACGCGGTAGTGCACATTCATTTTGGATCTGATTCATACAACCTCATACAATTGTATACAACCTGCCAGTACTGCGCGCGCGCAACTGTGGCGGCACGTACGGTATGTTATTTTTTTTTTTAATTTTTCGCGCTTTTTGGACCAAGTTCGCGCCATTTCATGTTTTTAGTTTTTTTTTACGGTCTGTATTTGTGGCCAGTGATTTTGAAAAGTTGTTATTATATATTATTTGATGATTTGATTTTATGTGTTAAGATTTTGAATTTTCTTTGTTTGTTTATATAATAATTGAGCGTTTATTTTTAGTGAGGAACTGAAATGATTATCTTGGAAGTTTTAAATAATAATAATAATGACCTCCTTTTACACTGTGATGTTAGATTATTTAAGCACAAATTAATATATTTTATAAAACAAAATTTGAGTGGTTTTATAGAGATTTTTTTTTTAAATTTTCACGTCAATATACAGGTACAGAAACTAAAATGAAATAAATAGATAACTTCAGTTTTCTAAAGCTACGAGTATTTTTTCAGTCCAGAATCTTAAGTGTGTGAATATGGTTAAAAGTTATCTTACGGTTGAATTTGTATCAAAAATGTACATTTTCTTCATATGCTGACAAATCCTACCATACCATAATATCCCATCAATAATATCCCATCAATAATATTTTCGTGTAAAATGTTTTTTCCCAGACAAGACCATATTATATCGCTCGTAATGTCAAAAGTTATCAAATCTCATGTAGAGCGTAGAGCCTAGCTTCAAGCGTGGGAAGTACTATTTATAGCTATAAATTTGCCAGTTATTTTTATCCGCCAACCAGGAATGTTCAAGAATTAAATAGGTAGGTGTGTTCCAGAGCAATGTTACCAGCGAAATTACTGGGCATGACGATTCAACTAAAATCGCTGAAAATGTAACAATCGCTGGTGACTAGTTAAGTTAAGACAATAAGTTTGGACAATCATGATGATTACCATCTGGCTCTTGATTTGCTTGCCTCGTCACTTGCCATTACAAACTTATCAGAGTCTGTCCCTGAGAGAGATCAACCCAATATTATATTGACTGGCACAGTATTTCTCTTAGGACATAGGTAATTTTTATTTTTACAAAGAAGTAAAAAGAGGAGCAAGACGCTCTCCTGATGGTAAGAGATAATTATTACAGTGCTACCCAGAATTTTACAATACCTGAAAGTACCTGTGGAGTTACCTGAAAGTTACGTAACTTTATTAAAAATCAATGAATTTCTAAAATCAATTGCTTGCATGTCCGTTTTATTGCAGAATCCAATCAGAATATGTCGATACGTTTTCATATAGCCATGTGTCACGCAAAGTAAATGTAGTAAACGGTATTCAGGTAGCTTTTAATTAAATATACTTTAATATTTATTATTGGGTAGGCTATTTTCGTTGGCCTTTGCTTAATTGAAAAACCAATTTTTAATTAATACTGTTTCTCATTAATATTTCAATAATATTACTAGGCGGATAGTGGATAGCTATTTTCGACTTATTGAAAAACCAATTCTTAATGAAATCTTTTTCTTATGAGTATTTAAATAATAATATTACTGCGCGGATAATAATTAGCATCTAAGTAGCTGTAGAGATTTGCACGACTTTTGTCAAATCTGAAAATTCGTCCAATTTATTAATCCAATCACCAATCCAATCCAATTTATTTCCAAATCAAAAAAATCCAATTTTTTTTTGTCCAATTTATTTTTGTATTATTGGTCAAATGTTAATAAATATAAATAGTCTCAATACGCTAACAACAATCTATGGTCAATGAAAAATTCTTTTGTTGCAGTTGTATATAGGTTAACTATTATTTATTTATTTCGAACACTACCTACATGAGGTAGTAATTATATTGCACAGATCTTGGTGTTTAAAAATAGGTACTACTACATACCCTGATAGTAAAATTTGACAGGTGTTTATCATGAAATGCTTTAGTTCCTTTTTTCACCGTTAACAATAAGATCGTAGTAATGATTTCGGTAGTTATAGAAATTGTGTGAAAAATTACAACAATTACAGAAGGTACTAATTGTTCCTTACTAGTGATAACAACGGTTATGGAAACGTTATGTTATCTGATGGTAAATATGCTAAAATTACTTGATAATTGTTACTTTATGGTGTTACTAGTTACGCCCAGCGGTTTACCTACTATTGTAGCCTATGTGTTATTCCAGGGTCTAAGCTATATCTATACAAAATTCAGCTTAATCGGTCCACCCGTTTAGGCGTGAAAGAGTAACAAACATACATCCAGACATCCATTCTTACTTACAAACTTTCACGTTTATAATATTAGTAAGATTTTCTTAAACAAATTTTAGCTCTTAACTGTTTTTGAAAGACTGGCCGTAGAAACTTAAAGAAAACACCTTACAATAGATAAAGCTCAACTACCGGCTTTTAAAAACTCGCATATTTTCATAAAATCCCTTATAAATACACTACCAGAGAAAAAAATCTTCTTTCAAGACTCTACAGTTAGTGGTTTAAACTTTGCGCCGTCTGCAGTCAGTCTCTTAAATTTCACGATTATAAAGAAGATGTATATTATATTTTATTTGTTGATTTCTTCCATTCTATAAAGTACCTAAAAATATAAACTTACTTTGTATTCGTCAATTCTATCATGTTCGTTCGAGTCAGCCTTCTCTGAAGTACTTACAGAAGATCATACTATAAATTAAAATGCGTGATCGTAGAAAAGTAGATTTTTTTAATATATATCTAATCTAATTAATTTTATTATCTATGAATCCATAATAAATTGTAGGTAATTGATGTCAATATAAAAGTATATCTAAATATAAAAAAGGAAAGAGTGACTGATTGACTTACTGATCTATCAACGCACAGCCCAAACCACTGAAATTTGGAACACAGATAGGTTATATGACGTAGACCTCCGCTAAAAGGGGTTTTACTCGCGGACAAAGCCGCGAGCATAAGCTAGTACTCAAATAAGCAAAAAACTCTAAGGGCAAATAACTAAATACCTAGTTTCATACAATATTGACTACCAGGGCAGCAGAACCTGCAAGAATTAAACACAATAATTTCTCTCGCTTAGCATTTTTGACACGTCTTATTACTCGATAAATGATAATAAAGTGGGCTTGTTTAATTTCCCCACAGTGGTGGTACAGGAAATTACCTCGGCGTTCTCGACCTCAGGCGGTCGCTCGGTGCAAACTTGATTTACTCGTAGTACCGAGTATTTATGGTGCCTATCTGTGGGTTTTTTTATCTGTAAAATGGTCCTAACGATGACATTTTATTTGGAGGATACAGTACTCTTTATTGGAACAAAAATTAACAAAATAGACTTATAACTAAATTAAAGTACTAATATTAATGTCTACAATGGGCGGCCTTATCGCTTAGAGCGATCTCTTCTAGGCAGCCAACTTTAACAAGAGTAGGAAGTAGGATGTAATTTAGCAGAGAAGTCAAACTAACCTATTATAATTGATACATGGAGAGTATTATGAGTTCATCACCATGTTTTATGAGTTAGTTAATGGTTTTGGAACAATTTTAATAGAAATTCCATTCCAAAACCTTTTTGGACCCACGAAAAATTCGTTACGAATATCCTTCCTCCGGGGGGGCGAAGTGTGGTTTGGTATATGTGGGATTCCTCCAAAGTAAATAAGCGTGGCGGGAACCCACTAAAAACCTAGGTGTGTTCCTGTAGGACTCTATAATGCCGGGGCAGCAGGTACGCCGAAGCACTGCTCGAAAATAAAAATAGACCATAAACCAACTGATTGGTGAAAACATAAAGATGTGGTACAGAACCCTCACGGTAACACTTCCCAATAGCTACCTACAAGCCGCTAATGCCTTCCTACTAGCTGCTAATGTACTAAACTTTTTGGCAATAAACTATCTTATGTCTTATAGTATTATAATAAATTTAATTTAATTTTTTAATTTAGCTAGCCATAAACTGCGTGCCTTACTAATATTTGTAGTTCAACCACCTATAGATGTGTTTTTTTGTATAAATAAATAATTATTTAAACTACTAAATATACCACTAACGTTAAAACAACTGTAAAATCCAATCAAGGTTAATAGTTAATAGGTATATGTCAACCAAAATTAGAAACCATCTTATTTGGAAGTTTAAATGTTATTTTAAAAACCTTGTTTATTTTGGGCACATCACCAAATAAGCCTTTAAAAAAAATATCAGTAAAGGTAAATAAGTTTAAAAACTATTGGATGAGACTCGCACATGACCGGAAGATGTGGTGAATTTGAGGAAGCATTATTCATGCCTAAACGGGTAAACCGATTGAGCTGAAATTTGGTAGGTATAGAGATAGCTTAAAAAATGGAATAACACATAGGCGACAGTACAGCGGGTAAAACTAGCGGGTAAATTGTATAATTATTATTATAATACATAGGCTATTTTACAATGGGTAAAACAACTACTCAAAGCTAGTAAAGGTACAAGAATGACGTAATTATTTATTGGGCATACTAAACCTGCATAGAACAATGCACACAGTGTCGCGATAATCCAAGATAAGTTAATCCTAGTCCGATGTTCTAATTCTAATTTATGAGGAATTTCAAGGTCTTTAGCTCTATATACAAATTTGAAATGACACTCCCAAATAATATTATGTGTTATGTTCGTTCTAAAGTGGCATATCACATATGCCACGGAATCTCGGCTGCAGAGCCTTGAACACCGTAGAATGGTCGCCTCGTTATCGGTCTTCTTTAGGATTCATTTTGGAGAGTGTGCGCAGGAATTACACGAACTAATTCCTCCAAGCCCATTCTACCGACGGACGTCGCGGCAGACGGCAAAGCGGCATCCTTACTTAGTGGCGTTACCTACTGCCCGCACCAAGCGTTTTGCTTCGTCGTTCTTAATGAGAACTGGTCGCGTTTGGAACACTTTGCCGTCATCCGTGTTACCCGAGCGGTACAACTTGGGTATCTTCAAGGCACGAGTGAATAGGTACCTTTCTAGGCATCTTACGTGATCCATCGTCGACCGCATTTTTACTTTCCATCAGGTGGGATGTGGTCAAAAGTAGGCCTATCTCGTTTAAAAAAAAAAAAAAAAGCCTTTATTGAGAAAAAACAAAGTAACAATACTACAGCTACTACAGTAGTAAAAAACGCTGTTCGTTCTATAAATTTTTTCTATTGATCCATGACAATAACAAAAAATATCAACTTATTTCTTCATTACGTGACATGAAAAGAGAGATGCGCTCAGATTTTAAGACTATCATCACATCACTATTACTGCAATTTCTGGCAAAATTAATGAGACTTTATATCCTGTGTCTCAGAATGTCGAGCGCAGTACAATGTTACACACAGAACAAGGTATACTCCGATGAGTGTCAAAAATGTATGAAATGACGTATTCAGTCGATACGACTTAATGTGTCATTTCACGTCATTTCAATTATTTTTGAGAATTATGTGTTCGATTCGGTTCCCAGACGGATAAGTGAAAAACCCTGCAGATCTGATTCGGAATTCGATCTGTAAATCGTCTTGATTTACAGATCGAATTCCGAATCAGATCTGCAGGGTTTTTCAACAGGGTCGCACGAAGGAATGTTCCATGCGTAATTTAAGTCCCCCTGCCAATCCCTTATCCATCTTTGAAGACACCTACACGAAACTAATCCGTATAATCCGATCAGATATCTCGAGGTAACAAATGTAATAGATCACGGCATAGTTTTTGTTCGAGTATGAACACAAGTGACCTTCGATGGCGTCATCGGTTCCGCCATTATCGAGAGCACTGACTCTTGAGACGAGACAAGTTCTGTGACGGCTTGGACCCTTGTTTTTGTTGTTTGAAGAAGTTATGCATGCAAGGTGCTCTAAAATTTGGATATATGTAAATAATTTGGATAAATATAAATACTACAAAGACAATCTTGACTAATCTAGAGTCCCTAGATCCAAGTCTTGCTTTCTTCACCTCATCTCTTTTTCTTCTCCCAGTTAGTCCCAGCTAATAGCCAACCCCTTTCCGACTTCCCGTTTTCACTTTGCCCGGTCTTCGTCATCCTTTATATATTGACTTCTTGCTTTCTTCATTCAAAGGTAAAGGTTCAGACAATTACAATTACTTTTCATCAGAAGTTCACACCTGCTGCACGTGACATTATAAGATAGTGACTACTAGCGTTTTTTTTATATGTAATGGATACCAGTCACGGTAGTTTCCAAAATTGTATCTCTAAAATTGGCCAACACTAGATATGTCAGAGAGAATACATTAATATTTGATTCAATTGTATGCAAATGCTCAAATGCTGACAAGACGTCATCTCATTCGTAATCACGTTATGCATAGATAATAGCCACGGAAAGCGTAGGGTAATAGAACGGTCATAGTCAACTTCCCAACGAGTCGAAGTGAGTAAATCACTATTAAAAAGCACACTTCGCAAGCATTGATTCATTGGATTGCTCGCCGGTTTATATTTCTAAAATGGCGGCACCGGTTCATCATCCTCTATTATATTTGATTTCTTCAATTCACCTACATACAAGTCCTCTACAAAATAGTCCTCGTACAAAAGCTCCGACCGATTTCGGCTATGGCGACTGCTTTTAATCTTAAGTTGGGATTCGTGTGATGCTTATGCAGCATTCTTCTTTGTGGATCTTCCTC
This sequence comes from Hemithea aestivaria, assembly GCA_947507615.1. Lineage (NCBI taxonomy): Eukaryota > Metazoa > Arthropoda > Insecta > Lepidoptera > Geometridae > Hemithea > Hemithea aestivaria. Next base: position 4,579,520 of record OX382343.1, read on the forward strand.
GCCCGGAGTGGGCATAATATGGGCAATTACATATATGTATAACATGGTTTAACTATAATTATTGATAGTGCCTCTATATGTTTGCTTTTATTTCGTTGCCTTTGCCGTCAAGTTCTCAACACCGTTTCAGAGTCGTACCATTTTTTGTCTTTATAGCTATGAAAGCTAAGAAATTATCAGCATCACGGCTAATCCAATACTACAAAAGAATTTGTGCTAATAGCGATGGGAAGGTATGTTGATTACATGAATTATACATGCTATCTAGAGGATTAATGACAATGATGTTGAACCCTGATTTGAACTACCAAGACTGTATAATTCTACAGCTATTCGCTTCGGTTGGAAGGAGTAGTTGGAAGGAGTAAACCTATACCTAGTAACAAGAAACCATGAAATGTAACGACTTCATTTGATTTTATGTTTTGTTTAGTTGTGCATGCTGTGGCTCCATTTAGTCGCTATCTTACTAATATTATATACGTGAAAGTTTGTAAGAATGGATGTATGTTAGTTACTCTTTCACGCTTAAGCGGGTGGACCGATTGAGCTGAATGGTAGATATAGCTTAGACGTCATAATACCTGTGTTACAAATTTAAACCGTTCAGTGGTTTGAGCTGTACGTCGATAGATCAGTCAGTTACTTTTTCTTTTTATATATTAAGACTAGCCTAAACTTACGACTTTACCCGTGTGGCATAATCCTTTCTTATCGGATGTCTATCATCACATAGCTGAATGTGTTCCAAATTTCAACCCGATCTTTTCAGGGCAGCGGTTTAGGCTTTGCGTTGATAGATACATAAGTCAGTATTTTTTATTTACATAGAATAGCACTGCGTTTGACCACAGTCACACCTGTTGAAAGTTAGTCAGTTGTCAGTTGTTGAAGTGAGTCAGTAAATCATTAATCAGTCACTTTTTTATTATATAAAAGCTATTTAGATTTCGATGAAGTGTTAGCCACCAAATCTAAAGAGATCTATACAGGTATGTAAAGTAACGGATCCGAGAGAACAATACAAGTTAAATACCAGGCTGGATCACGGTGTGCCTTGACATTACACGTCTACCGTTTGGAAATAGCATAAGGTTAGGCTTTCGAACTGATTCTACTGAATGGGTGGCGTTTTGCATGCGTTTCATGGAATTTTTGGTTTGATTTTAGGAAAAATATCGAATAGACTATTCTGTTCTATGGTATTTGTATTAAATTAGTTAACATATAAAAGCCTAGGGTCTCATTCAGACCCATAGTTTATTTATGAATCAGTTTCAAAAAACTTTCTTAGTCAAAACTTATCAATCTATTTGGTCATAAACTTCCAGTTTGGACCCACAAAATTCTTGTTGATATAGTACTTAGGCACATTTTGAATCGAATTTAGTGACTAGCAATTTCAATCTATTCAACGTAAATATATAAATTACATATATAGCTTAAAAAAGCTGGTTTTGACGAGGAAAAATATCCCAATTGTTAAATTCCCCCAAATTTTTTGCTATATACCTATAGTAGAGTAGTAGGCATAGGCGTACCCAGCTTCTGGTCTAGGGGGGGGCAGGCAAGGGCGGATTCAGATTTTTTTACTGAACTTGAACTTTGTGCCTGTGTCATGTGCCATATTATGTTTTAGGGTGAATCCTGAGAGACAAAATTTTACGTGTCTGGGGGAATAAACTACCCGTAACATAAAAATTCTACCCAAGGGTATTTTTTTTCTGTTAGTTTAAGGTTTAATCTACTTAATGCATGATAGATATAAGGTTAAATTTAGCTGAAAGTATCTGAAAAAAAATGTTAAAGCCCTGAAATTTGATTACCATAGGGTGTCCCTTACACTTTTTTGGAACAAAATATATTTTTTACACCAATTTATAAACGGAATTTTATTAATTGCTGTGATCTAAGCTGTAAAGGGTGAACTGTTATATGATCAAAAAAATACGCGAAGGCTGTACACAGCGTAGTTTTAGAAAAAATAAAAAATTTAGGTTTGTCCCCGGACAAAAAGTGATTTCCATGGCGCGCGACATAACTACTCACATTTCACAAGCCACAAGACTTAGAAGCTTGTACGCACGCTGTTGGCTAACTTCAATTGCGCTCTAAACATCGTGAAGAAATGTTACTCCTCTCGTGGTTTTAAACTGGATTTACGAAGGTGAGAAATTGATTACCGTGGTTTTGGTTCACTAGATCATTGATTACCTTTTCCATGTTTAAAAATATTTTTTTATCCATTACGGTTTTTTGACTAGGGTGTGCAGTTAGGAAAAGGGTATTGTTTATCATATATTTTATTATTATTGGTCTATAATTATGGTATTTAAAAATATTGACAAAAAACAATACAATTTTGATTTCCATGGTATTGATTCTCATGGCGTTTTACCACGGTGATCAATTTTCTCCTGAGTTTTCTAGCGCATTCTTTCACTTTTTACCCAACTACAGCGAAGTCGCAGGTATGGAAGTGATTTTGAAAGTTTATATTTGTATATTTAATTATTTCAGATGTTTTTTATATTGTATATATCAGAATTTTTTTATATTGTACTATAGTAGACAGCCGCTCTGGCTTATGCGGCACCATTATATCCTCACATTAAAATAAGTCGCTCAGCGAGCTATGGAGAGGGCTATACTCGGGGTTTCTCTACGTGATCGAATCAGGAATGAGGAGATCCGAAGACGAACCAAAGTCACTGATATATCTCCGCGGATCAGGAAGCTGAAGTGGTAATGGGTAGCCCACATAGCACGTAGAGCGAATGGCTGATGGGGTCGAAAAGTGTTCGAGTGCCTACCACGTACAAGCAAACGCAGCGTAGAACGTCTCCCACAAGTGTGGCAGACGACCTTATTAAGGTCGCTGAAAGACGTATAACGTTGCGTCTAGCACGTTACTTAAATTTAATAATATTAGACGGAACACTAACTTATATTCCGTTCTACAACAAATTAATCTCAATTTAACACAATTAACTACCTAACTACTATACCAATAATAAAACAAAAAAATAATAAAGCCAAAAATAACTATTTACAATTTCATAAAACTAACATATAAATTAATTTCATAAAAATATTAATATGCAAGGGTTTTCTAATAACTGAATAAAACGCCACGGGACCCCAAAAGCCGGCGCGAGCGCAGGCGAGGGGCGGGGCGGCAACCGACCGGCATTACGCGACCAGCTGCGGTCCGAGCCGCACGCTCCCTTACGAAGCATACGTGCGGCCGGTCTATCTAACGTCACAAGTACTAAAACCTTACGGAATCCCTCTAGGGTGAGTTTTTATTGTGCTTTACTATCACCTATTAGCTTTCCACGCACTATAGAACCTTTGTAACATCTTCATGCTGCTCTGCCTAGCTTTTCACCGCGGCTAACGGCTGGTATTCAAATCACTCGGGTCGCGGACTAACGCTGCGCGACCGTTAGCGATGAAGTTTGGCAGGCAGCTTATTTGAAACTATCCTCACACTCGGATACCTGTATCCGTTCCAGGATTCTACGACTAGATTCTTCGGGGTAGCTTCTACAGCTTGACTCTACAGGCTAGCTTCTTCGGCTCCTACCTGGCCTTACCCAGAGCAACCGTTGCCGGCTGCCTAGACCTTGGCTGGGCTGGCCGCTACCTACTCGGCGCTGCTACTGCTGTCTACCTACGAGGCAGTCGCTGAGGCTGTTGGAGGGCGAGAAGGGAGGCGACGCCTACCGCGTCGTGCCGCGAGTGTCCCAGTGTTCAGGCCAGTGACCCAGTGCTACCTATACCTACCAAAGTGCGGAATTGCGTGTGCGGCTGTGTAACTGTTACGGACATTAAAGCTGTGTTTAAAAGATCTGTCTTTTAATTCACACACCCACAGTAGCTACCTATCTACCTATCTGCGTGTGACGGGGGTGACCCCCCCCGCGCCGCAGACGCTTGAAGCAGGTCGCTTCCAACACCGGTTTTATATATGGAGGTCTAAAGGGGAGGTTTATGTTCATTAGAAGACGTCTTATGGCTGAGATGATGTATGATGAAAAAATAAAACGAAACTATGGGCTGACTGCAATTTCAGTCCAGATTAACCTAACTAATGATAAATGTACAATCTGATGACAGCTTCTGGATTGAATCCTGTCAGTGACTGTGACTGAGAACTTAATCTCATATTCTAGGACTATTTATTCAATATTTTTACATTGTTTAAGACAGCAATACGTTGATTTTATTTAGTTTACATGATTATTATATAGAAAGCCAATATAGACCTATTTAATACTTTATGTTTGGTGTATATTTGTTTGGATCACCGTTTTTAATCATTTCTATTTTATATGATTAGTATATAGAGGTCTATATTTAAATAATAACATAGAATTCAAACAAAATAGTTTTAATTTTGATTCCCATACCACACTTTATTGATTCCCATGGCACCAAAAATTTAAATTTAAATATCTTCTGAACAAAACAAGTTATAATGATGCCTATTTGATGGATGTGCTTATAATTATGGGAAATTTGATGTTTTACATGTAAAATTCAATAAAACTTTGATTTAAAATCTGCCACGGGAATCACTTAAATACGCCCGATCTCAGGATTTACCCTTTAACGTTGAGCAGGTAGGACCTATTTAAAGGTACGCCATGTTTTGATTTCGGCTCGCACATAGCGTAAGAAAATTTAAATATTCTTCCTTTTTTTATTGAAATATTCGCCCCGAGAAAATGTTATATTTTTGGTAGCGAAAAAGCTGCAGTTAATTTGCTGCGAACGGTAGAAAAATAAAAATATACTTCCATTAAAAAGCAGAAAATTTTATATATTTCGCAAGGAAAAAAGTGCGGTTAACTTGCTCCGAGCGGTAGAAAAAATATAATATTCTTCCTTAAAATAGCGCAAGCAGCTTGCTGCGAGCCTCGAGAAGATTTTATATTATTGGTAGCAAAAATACTGCAGTTAATTTGCTGCGAGCGGTCGAAAATTTAAAAATATATATTCATTAAAAAGCGCGAGCAGCTTGCTGCGAGCGCCAAGAATTTTTTTTATATTTGGCAAAGTATTAAGTGTGGTTAACTTGCTCCGAGTGGTAGAAAAATTATAATATTTTTCCTTAAAATAGCGCGAGCAGCTTGCTGCGAGCCCCGAGAAAATTTTATATTTTTGGTAGCGAAAATAGTGCAGTTAATTTGCTGCGAGCAGTAGAAAAATTGAAATATACTTCCATTAAAAAGCGCGAGCAGCTCGCTGCGAGCGCCAAGAAAATTTAATATTTTTTGCAAGGAAAATAGTGCGGTTAACTTGCTCCGTGCGGTAGAAAAATTATAATATTCTTCCTTAAAATAGCGCGAGCAGCTTATTGCGAGCGCCAAGAAAATTTTATTTTTTGTTCTACAGATATTATATAAGACATACGATTTCCAGGGGGGGCAGCTGCCCCCCCCTGCCCCCCCCTGGGTACGCCTATGGTAGTAGGTATACTCGAGGGAAACCTGTATTTGACACGAAATACGAAGGTATCAAATCGAAAATTGTAAAAAGACAACAGTACAATAAAACATCAGTTTCCTTAATCCAATGTTTTTTGTGTAAGATGTCGTTATAATGAGGTAATGAGTCATAGGTCATTGTCCACTGATCTATGCTCTCTATGGAAGATTTGCATTAATTCAATGTCTTTTGCGCAAATAAAAGTTAAAAATGCTATTGCGTTGGGACTCCACTTCTGTTTATATTTATTAACCGATTAAAAAAGAGATTGTGTATGTACACACACATTATTGGAACTGCGAAAAATTTACACCGTGCATCTTTGGAGGCTTTCAAACCAATATACAAAACTGGGTTCCCTCGTAACCACGGCTCATATAACCGAGTCGAAACTATATAATAATACTAACTGGATCCAGCGGTTTTACACGCTGTATTATAATAAGCCTTTGTGTTATTCCAGGGTCTAAGCTATCTCTATACCAAATTTAAGCTCAATCGGTCCACCCGTTTAGGCGTGAACGAGTAACAAACATACACTCAGAATTCCAGACATCTAGACATCCAGACATCCATACATTCTATTATCCATATATTAATTCTGAAAATTTGTATTTTCAACTTTATAATATTAGTAAGATAATGTTTTTATAAAATTAATAATAAAATACGTATGTATACCTATACTAGCTTATGCTCACGGCTTTGCCCGCATGACAAAATCTTTCTTAGCGGAGGTCTACGTCATAAAACCTATCTATGTTCCAATTTTCAACATAACCCATCCAGCGGTTTTGGCTGTGCGTTGATAGATCAGTCAATCAATCAGTCACGCTTTCCTGTTATATATTTAGATACATATGTAATAAGTCCCGAATAATAAAATTAACATAAACGTATGTTTTTGTATTTTGTATAAAAATATGTCCTCGGATTTCTTCAAAACTAGTGTTCGATTTAACAGTTTTCTTCGCGTCTTTCCGTTATACGTGTAGATCTTGAAAATAACTGCACAGAAGAGTACCTAATAAGGTTTATCTGAAAACTCTATCAAAAGCGAGGGCAGGTCGTTACTAGTTATATGAATAAAAACGTTTAGAGATATGATTCATGGGGCAATAAATTCGTGACTTGATAAATAAGCATAAGAATTACAAGCACCAGCTTCTTGTTTTTACAACGCACAATGATTTTACTAACAAATCATTCCGGCTGTGAACTAATGATTTATGACTAATAATATATTTATAAAGGAACAATAACATCTATAAAAACATGCTGTTATGGTACTCTATGATATATTAATGGTAGACACTTCCTTGTTACACTTGCAAAAAATTCGTGAGAACTTAAAGAGGTACTCTTGTAAACCATTTTGAAATTGCACCTGTTAATGAAACAAATGTTCTTGATGTCTATAAGAATGATGTTCATTTTAATAGTGGGTGAACATGAAGTAGGTACCTACCTTAGTTTTTGGCACGCGGTACATTGAAATATGCCTTATAATTTATCATTTACTGTGTCCTACTACAGTTTTGCACACTCTACAAAGAACAATTAATGTATGCCTATTATGCCATTCTGGCGTCGCGTCGTCGATAAAATAATTCTCAAATAAAATGTTATGTGTAAGTAAATATTTATGCACAAATATTATTTAATTCCTTTGGAAAAAACATTAGAATTTATTCCTCAAAAATTAAAAAAAAAATTGTATCATCGTTCAAACTTTTATGCCGAACTGTATTCTACTTTTATCTACGGTCAAAACTTTAGTTAACAAACAATCCCACGAACAACGCTAATAAAATATCAATTACGAGGGCCCTTTCCAGTTTAATCAATGTAAAAACAAGGGCAGACATCAAAGTGCAAACTTTACCTCACAGCGCCCAATCAAACCAAATTGGATATTCCACAAAAAGATACCAAACCCTTGAACCGTGCACGAAACAAATCAAATGCTTATTGTGCCGAGACAATGTTGAGTTCTACGTACCTACCTTCTTGTAGATTGAACTGTGATTGAATAAAAAGCGATTGAGTTTGATTTGAATGTAGTTATTGAATATGCAATATGTTTTGAAGGTACATAGGTACCTCTCAATATAAAGCATGAAAGTCTATTTGTCTCATTTTGACTCCTAAACGTCTGTACCACGTGGATATTTTCTCTGTGGTACCACCATTGACCTGAAATTGGTCTTTTTTTGTACGAGTAGATGAAAGGGATGAGCAGGACGCTTGCCTGAGTTTAACGATATTACTCGTAGGTACTTATAATAAAATAGGAGTATTGTCTAGCATATTAGGTTCAAACCCCTATGAAACACTGCACTGCGTTAGTCATCCAAAGAAATTTTAAGTCTCCATAGCTCAATTCCTGTACACCTAAATCTTCCAAGCATGTAACATAGTAAAATGCAGCTGAGGCTCTGAAATAAGAGACCACAGACACCTTCTTATCCCACAAAATAAAAAAATATCTCCACGGGGTGTAGCTAGTATGAAATATAGCATACCTCCATTTATGCTGTACTTATATTACTTTTAAAACATATTCTACTGCTGGATATAAATTATAATAGGCCTTGATCTCTCAGTAGCTCGGACTGCGTTTTTTTTTCATCAAATCCGAGATCCGAGTACTTTCTTATGTGAATATAATCTGGAACCATCTCGATTCCAGAATCAGGATGGCGCTGGCAGCGTCGTTTGCAGAACGATGGGCGCGTGACAACCTGAGCCGGGAGGCTTCCTCCGAGGAGCTGGCCATCATCGCCCTCTTCCACTCCACCTGCGACGGAGACGAGGTGGAAGCTGGTAAACGGGCAAGGAGGTACTATGTGGCGAGAGGACCGGGGGGAATGACGGAGCTGTGGCATCGGAGGCATCCTGATCATGAGGATATACTGTCTAGCTGTCAAGATGTGTAAGTATATGGGTTTTAAGATTGTTGTATGGAGCGAAGAATACACCTACTGGTCCGCCATTTAGTTGTTTTTTTTTATCGCGGCTTATAACTGACATCATTACTTACAAACATATTCTGACATTCACTCACGTTAGCGAATGTCTATTTTATCAAAGCTATCTGTGTAATTTCAACCCAATCAGTTCAGAGGTTTGGGCTTTGCGTTGATAGAATAGTCAGTCACTCAAGCAGCCACTATTTCCTTTAATATATTTAGATAATAATAGTTGGGATAGACGAGTTCTCGAGTGGAGACCACGTCTCGGCAAACGTAGTGTAGGGCGCCCATGGGTGAAATGAGGCGATGATATCCTGAGGGTCGCTAGGAGAAGAAAGACGGAAGACCGAGTTGAGTGGCGTGCCATGGGGAGGCATAGGTCTCCCCTCATTTCACCCATGGGCGCAGGTCCAGACCCGACTCCCGGTCCCGTCTACTGCTGGACATAGGTCCAGCAGTAGACGGGAATAGGTTGATGATGAATAATAATGCAGGCGTTTCAATACAGATATGTTTTTAATTCGATATACGCGAGCCTTTCATTTCGCCTGATCTTAAGAGATAATGCAGTAGATTTTTATCTAATATCCATCATTTTAATTACATTTTCCAGTTACATCGTGCCTCTCCGAGCTCGCAGCGTGTCAGGCAAGCGGATGACGATCGTCCGTCTGCCAGCACCGACCGCCCTCGACCGATCTCTCTCAGCTAAGGCCCTGATGGCCAGGTGGCTTATGATATTGGATATTAGGTAACTAAAGCATTAAATTACTTGTACTTTAAATTACCATTTTAAACTATTTTAAATATGTAACAGTGGTCTCAATTCAACCAAAAAAATGCTTCTTTTAATCATCTCAGACGTTTGGGAGTAATCGGTGGACTTACATGAAAATGTTTCTGATGATTAGAAAAATTTGTTCTATATAATTTGAAAACAGTTAAAAAGGCGTCCAAAGTTTATTTGGTATGCACAAATTTAGTTACGTATGTTTTTTTTTATGTGATGAAGTAGAAGACGAGCAAGATGCTCTCCTGATGTTAAGAGATAACGCTGCCCATAATCAGTACAGTGCCACTTAGGATTTCACAATTATGTGAAATTCTAGGAGCACTGCACCAACGCTTCTTACTCAAGAGTCATAAGATTTTAAGACTCTTTAGCCCAGTAATTTCACTAGCTACAGTGCCCTCCTACCGGAGCACAGTAATGTTTGCACATCACTGCTCAGGCGATAGAATAACTGGCACTGTTCTGCAAAGGAAGTCTACCCCGGTAAAATGTACTAGAGGTATGTACATGAAAAACAAAATCGTTGAAGTACAATAATTATAATTAATTACTCAGGGAGGGCTTTTTACAAGGACTTACCCCATCTAGTTTTAGTCCGCTACCATCTTAGGCCGAGATGATGGTTAAAGAGTTGCTATAATAATAATGAATAACACAAAACAAAAAAGCTAAACTTCAGCATGTTTAGACTTTATTCTGTGATTTTTTTGACCTCATAGTTTTTTTTAGTATATAATCATCATAGCCGATCAAGAGGTTGGCTGGCCTTGCATTGTTGCATAGAATTTGAAACCTTATCTAATTTGTCAAGGAGAGCATTCAAAATATGAACACAAGAGACAGAAGTATTCGACTGGGTGTTGGAGAAAGTAAACCTTGGAATATTAATCCGAATTATTTTCGACATATTCGGGTATTGGATCGGATTTATTAAAAGTGAATTTAAATTAATATTATACCGACTTTAAGCTTATTTATTTTATTTTATTCAATAACTTCAATAAGTCTTACTTTCAATAAGTTAGGGAAAGACGCATAATTCAGAACCAATCGATTTATTGCTTAAAAATTTAAATAGGTCCGTTAATAGTTCTGGAAAAAATGCGTATTATACGTACGTATATTTCTGAAATTTATACCTATAAGTAGGTATAATATTGGTTTGGAAACCTCGAAGAAGAGCCCCATAAAATTTCTCGCTGTTCGAACAACGTCATACTACATACAAACTGAATTGAAATGAAATGAAAAAGTAATTTATTGACATTAGAAAAACAGAAAAAGATACACATGAACAAAAAAAAGCATACCTACAATTTTAACAATTCTATTGTCAAATGGGATAGACTCAGCTTTGTGCGGCACAGGGAGGAACCACTGCGCCGCGCTGGTTTTCAGTCTATCCCATACTCGAGCGCCGGTGTTAGTCGAGTAGAGTTACAAAAGTAGTTCCAGCGGGGTTTCTCACACATAAAAAAAGACTACTTACAGCTAATTAAACATTCACAAGATTTATCCCCCCCTCATTTTATTTCAGAAAGTTAAATGGATAATAAACAAAAATATTTCCTGTTTAAAATCCACCGTGTCCGTGAAGTGATCATTATGAAAGACACACAAAGCAGCTTCGTCATCACAACAATGAGTACACGCATAGCGAATGTGATTAGCAATGAGACAATAACACATAACAGCTTCTTTTTGTTAGGCGCTATTGGGCTATTTTTGGAACAATGAATTTAGTTTCTGCGTTTTAAATATGTAGGACAAGGTGCTACATAAATATGTGGTAGAATAATTACGTGCATAATGGGTAAACATGCATAGTGGTAAAGTTAAGCAAGAATGGGTGGCTTTACAATAAATTAAATTATAGTTTTTAAGTATCTACTTTTTGTTTTGGTCCTCTCACAATGTGTATGACATTATCATAGTTTAAAGTTGTTCTGTTTTTGTGAACAATAAAGAGTTATCATTTATTCATTCATTATATCACGATGTAGTTATCCTAAGGTTTACGTATCATGCCGCAGACGAGTGCTTAAGCCGCGTCTCCAGCTCCTGTTTTAGTTCAAACATTCAACATGAGCATGACAACATCCAAAAAAAAATCTCGGCGATTTTGATGAATATTCATATTATGTTTTGTTGTACGTGCTTTCCATTGGATATGGAATGTAAAAAATATTGTTGGAGCAAACAAGAAGTCAAAATCGCCGTGATTTTTTTTTGATGTTGTCATGCTCATGTTCAATGTTTGAACCAAAACAGGAGCTGGAGACGCGGCTTTAGGCGTACACGCAGCTCACTATTGCGTCTCGCAGCAACACCTCACCCAGATTTTTAAAAGGTCCCCGCCGTGCCCAGCTTCAGCGTAGGAGTCCCACATACCACCGATGACGATGACGACGCGAACGCATTTTTCCTTGGTTAAAAAAACATTCATTCCTACATAAAAAAAAACTTTTGCGTTTATAATATAGTTTTATTATCAAGTAGGACTGTAACACTGTTTATCAAACTTTAGATTCTATATTTAAATAATATACTCACTACAATAAAATTGTCTACATTAAAATTGTATCTACTACATTTAAAACCATTGGTGAATATAATTTCAGACTTCGAGAAGATCCATCACCAAGTGAAGAGGTGATCTTCATCGATGTCAGTGATCTGCAGCCTTCGCATCTCAAGAACCATTTCAAAGGGAACTATTGGAAGGACTTTGTTTGGTGCATAAAGGTTAGAGCTACTTTGAAATAACTCAGGTTTTTACCAACTAGGGAGATGATTTTTTTAATAAAGCTACTACACTTAATTGTCCACGTGGGCTCATAATTTATGTTCTATTTTCTAACTTGAAAGGGGCTTACTTCGGTTAAGAAATCAAAAGCAGACTAACACTAGTAAAAATCTTCTTCTAATGTTATCTACCAGTATATAGGAAGGTACTACCCTAAAAATAATAGAGTATTTTCTAAACAAAAATGGCCGTATAACTTAAAAGAAGATTTAGTTTTAGTTAAAAATGATCCTATTAGATTTATTATGTTTTTTCTTAGTTTAACTAAAACTACAAAATGTAATACCCTAAAAATACAAGGTACCTACAAGTAAACCCTACCAATAATGCAACTTTTTAACGCACAATATCTTACTCGTTGCTAATAGCACAATAAATTATGTAATAGTGTATACTAGCTGCACCCAGCGGTTTTACCCGCTGCTCTGTAGCCAATGTGTTATTCCGGGATCTAAGCTATCTGTATACCAAATTTTTGCTCAATCGGTCCACCCGTTTAAGCGTGCAAGAGTAACAAACATACATCCAGACATCCATTCTTTCAAACTTTCACGTTTATAATATCAGTAAGACCGTAACGTTTTTTTTATTTTTCCAGAACGCACACCCCCTCCGTTTCACAGAGGTCCACGTGATCCACACAGAGCGTCTGAAGACCCTCTCTTTACTCCTCCTTCACATCGGTCTATACCCGTGGAGACGCAAGATGGTACATGTCCACGGGAACGGAGAGGACGCTATGGGAGACCACTTTCCCCTGGACTGGCTGCCGTATGAATATGGAGGGAAGGGTGGTGCTATGAAGGATTTGAATGGTGAGGATTCATTTTAGAAGCAGACTAAACCGAGAAGACGAGATATACCCCTCCTTGGCTTCACTGAACATTATGCCATTGATCTTTAAAAAAATTTAACATCGTTTTTTTATAATACTTAGCGAGAAGATAAGCAAATCAGGTGCCTTATGGTAGTAAGAAGACTCAGGTGCGTAGTAAGTGATGATTAGGTTAAATCAGACATTGTGCCACCCTGTGCCACGCTTGTCTTCTGTCTCCTTCACATCGGTCTATACCCGTGGAGACGCAAGATGATACATGTCCACGAGAACGGAGAAGACGCTATGGGAAACCACTTTCCCGTAGACTGACTGCCGTATCAATATGGGGGAAAGGGGGTGCTATGAAAGATTTGAATGGTGAGGATGCGTTTTAGATCTTTCGAAGTTATAGGAAGTTCTTGGTACAACGTTCGTCGTCATGATGAATCGCTCATAGTACACCATAGAGTAGGTACCTATTTCGACACGTAAAATGTTGGTCCCGGCTGTCATCTCTAAGATATTGTGTGTAAGTGGTTAGGTCATTTTGCAGGATTATAACGTAGGTGTATGTTCTTAGTCTTTGTTATAATAATAACCCTTCAGGGACAGAAGACAAAAATCTTAGCTGAGATTTACCCCAACTACCTTTGGTGTGGCAAACATCTAGCGACGCGACGATAACCGCTCACCACGAGGCGAACTGTCTGCTAAAGTGTGTCTTTAACGTTTAATAAATCTGTTGTAGCCTAAATATTCATTTTATTTGAGGAAAAAAGAAGAAAAGTCTTGATTTGCGGCCATAGACGAACAAAACATACAGTAGCAAAACAACAACAAAATACTTTTATATAATCCGATTTTTAAAACTATCGCGAGTGTTCTCCATAACTAAAAACAAAAACGGCACAACTCACGTCTAATATTGTCGAGAATATCTCGACCACGGTTTCGGACAATTACGATGTCCTTCATGATGAAACCGTTGCCGTTTTTATTTTTATATAATCCACCAAAATACAGACAAAAAGTAAGCTAGACAAACGTTAAAGAAATAAACTTTTTCTAATCTTCCTTTCACTCATCTCCAGACGAATGGACAAAGAAGCTGCTATCGAACTCCAAATGGCTTCAATCAGAGGAGCGCAAGTACTACGACACAGATCTCAAGCCAGAAATCCGCCGGTCGCGGCACAGGAGCGCCATGAGAACCCTGCGCAGCGCCATCGGCTCTTACGACATCACACGCACACACTCATGCAAATCTCTATACAACGACTTAGACGATGGTCTGCACGGAGCTTATAGGACGATTAAGTTTAATGATAAGATGTATTTTTAAGGATTTTTATACTTAGATAGGTACTGACTAAGGTGATACAGACGCAGGTCACGCAGGATCGCGCGGAAAAGCGGGACGTAATATTTGTAATGTTCAAATACGCTCTCACACATATAAAGCGGACGCGATTGGAAACAAAAAAATAGCGACCGGCTCGCGATCCCAAGTCTATGCGCCGTTAGCTTTAAAGATTCAATTAATTTACGATACACTCCTGGACACCTAATAAAACAAGCGCATCGGTTTTTACACACTGTACTGATTTAAGGTTCCATAACGCAGTCATCGACGATTTACTCCTAGACGCTTCTGGGCAAGATCATCAGATTTAAATTCTCATTTAAAAGTTTAATTGACGTTTTGTATGTTTTAAGAATTTAACACTCACGCATATGTGCTTTAAATGGAGCTTACCCTTACTCTATGATCTAGTAAAGAACCGCGTTTATTTCTTGCGTAAAAAGATACTCATCCTAGATGTTTATATGTAAATAACTTTAAAATGCAGTAACTCATTGTGATATACCAATACATTTAATATGTTCTTTTAAATAAAACTATAATAATTATGTGTTACCTACAATAAAAGCATTTCGCTCTGTGAGAAATCGCTTTTAGCGATAACACCACCTCTCTCACAGGCCTATAAATATGATTTGATTTCACATTTTACCATAACGTGATTCTCTGTATTTAATACTATCTGTGACCAGTAAAATTACCTCTTAAAAGTATAGATAGCCTATGCGTTATTCCAGGATCTGAGCTACCCAGATATAAAATTTCAGCTCAATTGGTTCAGTCGTTTAGGCGTGAAGGGGTAACAAATTCACACAAATACTCATCCATATTTTCGATTGCTATAACTAAGAAGACGGATATCTGTAAAATATAGTTTCCTACAATTTAACAAATGAATATTATTTTTTATATTATATACTAAGTGTTTACAATTACAAAATAAATGTAAAATAAACAATTTGCAAGTAGAAAGTACGTGTTTGTTGTTTTGGTTGTAAGAGTAAGTAGGTGTATATTTCCTTTCACCGAGTGGTATCTAAGTTATTATGGTCAATAACTGAGTATCATAGCCGCGTGACTGTCCGTAAGATTGCTTCTACATTACATCTGATGCGATTCCGATCCGTCACATGACGATCCGACGAAGCCGTAGAAAATGGTTACTAGTAGCTTACGCACAATGATGTTATCGCGCCCATCGAAAGATAACCTGGATTTGAGAACTGCTCAGAACAGGGATAAGATAATAAGAATACAGAGATAGTTAATTGAGACCAAAAATTTTTTTTTTGTTTTATCGCTGTGAGCGATCTCTTCCAGGCAACCAACATTTGTACGGAATTCATGGAGAGGTGCATGGCACGAGGGAAATCTTCCAGTTCCTAGAAGCTGCAAGGATTAATGGTGAACTTTAACGCCACGCCTACAGAGCATTATTATCAAAGGAAGGCCTTTGCCATGAGACGATATGAGCTAACAATGATGGCGTACTTATTACTACCATCTGATATTTATTGACCGACATCAGACTGTTTTGACCGAATGTTTTGGACCGAAGAAACCAATAGTCATAGCAGTATTTGTACGAAAACTAATATGACTACTAGAGTTAGACAATTTAGCTAAGATAATGCTCATTTATAAGAATTTCATAATATATTCTTTACCAAAGTAAAGTTTGAACATGCTTAAATTGCAGTTACTTACCGTTGACGTATTTTGTACGTTGCAAATTTTGTGTACGTTGCAAAGTTTTTACTATATTACTTCGCATACGCTACGACGCTGAGTTCGATATTGACTTCTAAAGTCTTTTATTATGACCAAAGAACTCAAGCACTCATTTGAGGCAGATGGTGGAGAGCCTAATTGTCACTTTGAGCTGTTT
Source organism: Hemithea aestivaria (assembly GCA_947507615.1). Classification (NCBI taxonomy): domain Eukaryota; kingdom Metazoa; phylum Arthropoda; class Insecta; order Lepidoptera; family Geometridae; genus Hemithea; species Hemithea aestivaria. The sequence continues at coordinate 4,595,658 of OX382343.1, forward strand.
GAGTATGGATACGTTGGTACGTCAGGCTGTCCGCCTGATTCGTAATATTGTTTGGCTGATAAAATGGTTTTTAAAATGGTTTATCTCCAAGTACAATGTACAAGTAGAAGCATTATTCAGTATTACGACACGGTTCGGCGACGCTAAGTGTGCTCGCTAGTTATAACTGGCGCGGAGATAAATAAAACAAAATGGCGTGCAATTTCGGTGAGTGCATCGCTGCTTGACTACAGGGGTGTAATAAGGTTGACGATTAGTAGTGGGGGAATTCTAAAATTTGTTAAGTTTTTACCATTATACTCCGCCTATGCCTATTCTACGATGCGGAGTTTGACCACGATCTCCCCTGATCTAAAGCGATAATGCAGTCGAAGATGGTATAGTAGAAGAAGGCGGAATAAATCTGCGCGCAACACGTCGGCGGCGCTACCTAGATTTAAAATTTATTATTTTTATGTTAGTCTTTAAGGTATTTATTGATATGGGCCTCTAGTACATTGTATTTGTTGTTAGTGTACTATTGACTGAAATAAATGAATTATTACAATTTCGGAGAGTGCATCGCTGCATGACTACAGGAGTGCTACATTGTGGCGTTTCATTTTTGTTTTTCATTTTAAATCAAACAAGTCAATTTCTACTGCTGACTAAGGAAATTTTGCGCTCGTTCTTCTCTTATCTGTGCTTTGCCTTTTTTTTGGATTTCGAAGCCGCAACGTATAGCAACCGCCCATTCAGGTGGTAAAGTCATTAGCGTAAATAAATTATGCAGAATTCAGTCCAAGCCCTCTATATTTCTACCCCCTTAGTAACTACAGCCCCACTATATTTCCCACCCCTCTTTAATCCTTAGTCCGCCCATGTTCGACGTTCAGTGAAAGGCTCTAGAGACTGCGCGGAGACAGCGTCGTGGCATGAGTGTTCGAAATGGTGCAGCCATTTGCTTAAAGGGTACCTACCGTCACGATTTATAAGAGATTAAATGGATTTTTTTAGATAAGTCGGCATTTTTATGTATAATTTTCCAAGCAAATAGTTTTATTAAGCTTTAGTAGTTAGTTCGATGACCGAAACTGAGCCTTGATCTAGTGATTATGCTCTTAATGGTTCTGCTGAGCTAAAAGCTAAAGTAAGCGAAAGAAGAAGAATTCATCTCCACGTAATTCCTTCTAGCGGTACCAGAATCTTCTTTCTTGGGTTGCTTGTTCATCGCTCTTTCCATGTATGCGAGTCTTGTTGATAGGTAATTTAAATTAACTAATTTTTAAGCAAAACTTATAATATATTTCTTAATTAATCTAACGGGTTTAATGACCTAAAAGACACAGAAAAACGTTGGTTGTTTAAAAAAAATGTATTTTCAATTTTTTTCAGTCTGGTTTGGCACAGTTGGACCTATCCCCATCCTATCTCCATCTTCTCAGTCATGGGCTTTGGTTAATAGTAATCAAGAAAAATAACAAAGGATGCAACTGCATTGGTCACATTAAATAAAATTATTCTTCTATCAGTTACGATTTCATATCTTAACTTTGTCCAGTACGATTAAATAATTTAATGACTCCTTAAATAAAACCTCACCGTTACGTAACACAGTACCTTATTCATACAAACACTTTACACGCCACTTTAGTCTGTTTAAAGGATCAAAACATGTCGCAAGACACAATCTTTCACAATAATAATTTGTTATGTAGATAGTCATCTATTAATCTATTTTTAAAAGTCATGAGGTCCTTATAACTGAGGGGGGAAGGTCGAAAATGCCTTGAACTTATGTGTAACGAAATCTTGGTAGTTGGAGTAGCAAGTGCATGGTACACGCAATACGTCACGCACTAGTAACAAGGTGGGGTGGCTATGAGTGTTGGAAAATTGCGGAATAAGTTAAAACAGAAAATATTTATTTTATTTATATATTTATTTATTAAGGGCCGCCGACAAAAAAAACACCTTAAACTCTAGTGACAATAACATTGTTTGTACAAATACTTAGGTGTTTTCTCAATTAGGGCCTCAGCATTTGTTAGGGGAGGCATCAGCATTTATTAGAAATATTAACTTAAAATAACAATACGACTTTTAAGATAGCTAATACTAACTGTTTACTTACTCAAAAGTATATAAGTAGCTCAAAAGTTTGTGTTATTTAAAGATCTAGGCCCTAGGCAATGAAATTCAGCTAGCGAGGTAACAAACACACACAAACTTTCACTTTTGTAATATTAGTAAGGATTATAAAGATGATTAATATAAAGATGAGATCGAAGATATAAACAGAATGTTGCAATTAATGTTATATTAAAAATAATTTCCGTCGATCATTAACATATAAGCAAGATAATAATTAAAATTCTTAATAGATCAAATAAAACTTTCGCATGTTCATTCTATTTTGATGCATTTTGTTATAATTTTAAGGTTAATGTCCGTATAATTTATTTTTGCGCAATAAAAATAGGTAGTAAATAAATTGTCAAGATGCCAGAAAAATATTCAACGCATATGTAAATGACTCTAAAAATTACATAGAATGAATGCAAAGTTCTAGTTGCTAGGACTTAATAACATAATAACGACGTTATGTAAAAAAAGTTATATTATGTGTGAAATTTATATTTTTTGTGAGTTTTGTATTTTCAGATTGGTGGCAACAAGTAAATTGTGATTTATTTATTTAATTTTTACCAGAGTGTGCTAGCAGCCATCAAAACGCACATAATTTACAACAATTAAAGAAAGAAGTTAAGTGTAGACATTAAACAGATTACCTAACATTAAATTAAGACGGCTACAAGTGACCAAAGATTCCAGAAACCTTTTTTTATTGAAGTATAATCCCCAATTATTATGCCAATCGATTTTCTTGCGAAACATTTCTTCTATGACATTGTGCCACATATCTTGGCCTCAAATCCTGAAAATTCACAGCTCATGGTGGCCTTAAAGAAAACTGTGGCGGGTACTGATTGCGCCGAATTTAGCAACTGTTGCGCAAATCTCGCGTGCTTTGTCTATCATAATTTATAAACATGTGTAATAAACAACGAAATTACGTGTTTCCCTAAACAAATATAGTGGGATTTATCCCGCCTGCTAGGTTTAGTCTGCAAACATCTACAGCCGCATCTTTGCTTAAAATCATGCTAGATTGTGGTGAAATGCTAACCTATATTGAATAAAATAATTTAAAAGATCTATTATATCGTGATTTTTGAGCTTTACCTTCCATAGGCACAGCGTTAGATCTGAAAAATCAACTCTATTTAGTAGAGAAATATTTGAATATCACTTTTCACGATTTCAGAGAGTTAGAAAAAGTTATCATATCTCAAAATAAGATCGACTGGAGGTCGACTGGGTGGGTACCCCAACAGTGGCAGTTAGTCTATCGCCTGAGCAGTAGTGTGCAAACATTGCTGTGCTTCGGTAGGAGGGCACTGTAGCTAGTGAAATTACTGGGCTAAAGAGTCTTAACATCTTATGACTCTTAAGTAAGAAGCGTTGGCGCAGTGCACTGGGTAGCACTGTACTAATTAAGGGCAGCGTTATCTCTTACCATCAGGAGAGCGTCTTGCTCGTCTTCTTACTTCGTTGTATAAAAAAAAAAAGATAAAGAAATTCGATGAGAATGTGTAGGTTGGCTGCAGCTTACGCTGGCATTTGGTTGACATGAGTTTTCTTTTCCTTCAGGAATGTAATTATATTAAAACCTCTATTTTAGTAAAAAAATACCTATTCTTCTTTTTAGGTAAAAATTAATTTACATTTTAGCCCAATTTATTTTACATTTTAGTTTTTAAATGTGATTAATGTACCTAATACTTTTTTATATGTATTGTGAAGTAATATTTTTGAATAAAAACCGGGGTTCAAATTTATAAAATCTGTTCAGAAATTATAATATAATTATTCTGACGTAACAAGCGTATAAAAATAAATAAATTATAATAAATCTCTTTACTTCAAAACATTAAAAAAATCTTAAAGATCTATACCATAAAGTTCTTGTTTTAATTTACATTATTACCATAAATTAATGCAAAAAATGTTATGTAGGTAACTTTCAAATTAATGGGTGATTTTTTGTATAACCATTATTTTTTAAATTATTATAATTAATTAAGATTGTTTGGATCTCAAATCCCAAGTATTCCTCATTATTATCATAAAAAGTAAATAATTAGTGAGTTTTCAGTCTAATTATAAGTTTCAGTCACGACTTGGTGGATACGCTACCAGAGAAAGGTACGTTGGTCAGTGGAAGTCTGTAACTAGTCGGTTTTTTAGGACTTATTTATACATAAACTATCATCATCACCATCAACTACTAATCATTCCCCACTCCTGGACTTTTCCCTTGAGAGCTTCCCTTTAGCATTCTTAACTTTCTATTGATCCTCATCCAATTGCCTCGCTTCATTCTGTCTTCTGTCGTGCCGTCCGTCCATCGTACTAGCAGGATTTCTCTGTCGTGATTTTTACTTGTTCCTACATTTGTTTAAACATATAGAAAACTCTGTTACTCTGTAACCCAAATCATATTCGTTCTTTGGTTTCGTTTGGTCGTTTTCGTCCTTACACACGTTTAAAAATGTACTGGGATGATGAACTGTCATCCTAGTACATTTGTGTGTTGGTCACAATCATTAGACACTAAGTTAGAGGTGGTCTATTTAAGTTTATTGCCGATGTAAGCCAATTTGCGAGTAGCCCAAGCAGAATAATTATCTTTATCCGGCACAAAAAGCATTTGCAAAGCTATGCTTTTCCAAAATTGGCAAGATATAACAACACATTTTGAAATCACTGATATAATCGTATTCTTTGGAAATGCCTTGTTATTCTAGCTCTAATTAATGATTTTTATTAGATTAGTATTATTATAGTCTAGATATTTATCTAAATTGGACTACTTATTACAAATAACTACTTACACACATGCGTATCCGACGGATTCACCTACGAATTCGACTACTTTTATAAGTACAGCTAGTTCTTATGAACCGTTACTAAGGCGAAGATGGCAACACTATATTATACAAAATGACACCGAGTACTTGTAAAAAATATACCTAACTTCAAAATAACTTTATGGTATTCGATCATCTGGCTTATCATTACTGGCAGTGTCGAAGGGAAGAGAGGTAGAGGGCGCTCACCCACGCGATGGACGCATGTAACCCAGGATGCTACGGGAGCCACCCTACAAGCGTCAATCCAAATGGCGCAGGACCGGCATAGATGGAAGGAAGTAGTGTTAAAGCTGATGAGACACCATGATCACGTCCCTCAGCCAGGCTACGACCAAGAAAAAGAATCATCATCTTCCTGCCCTTATCCCACACCAGGTAGGGTCGGCACAACATGTTTTTCTCCTCCATTCTACTCTATCATCCATTATATCTTCATCCACTCCCCTCACGTGGTGAACCTCATACACACTTGGGCTCGCTTCTTACGTCGCACCCGTCCCTGATGCGACAACCCTCGTCCATTTCCCACAGTCACCGGGTGCTGTGACTACGCGTCGCCTAGGGGGTACGCCCTAGTCTGACCGCATTCATTTTCATTCATGGTAATAATACCTATAAATACAAAAAAATTATGTCTGAGTGATTGTTGCCCTTTCACGGTTGAAGTGAGCTGAAATTTAACATGTAGGCTATTTCAGTCGTATACCTCTAGGTTCAAAGTTACAAATAAATTTATGTTTTTTTTATTTTGTAACAAGGTTAGCAGGTGCATAAAAACATCATGATTTCCCATATAAGACACATGAAACCCAGTCTTTGAAATTCGTATTGCCTGTCACCCTGAGATATTTGTTGTTGAATCTCATAATGCCCAGTATTTCGCTTATATACATATTATTTTCGCAAAGTTTTTTTTAACATACAACGAAATTAGAAGACGAGCAAGACACTCTCCCGATGGTAAGAGATAACGCTGACTGCCCATAATTAGTTCAGTGCTACCCAGAATTTTACAAAGGTAAAATTCTGGGTGAACTGCGTTAACGTTTCTTACTTGAGAGTCATAAGATGTTAAGACTCTTCAGCCCAGTAATTTTACTAGCTACAGTGCCCTTCTACCGAAGCACAGTAATGTTTGCACATCACTGCTCGGGCGGTAGAATAACTTGCACTGTTAGGGTACCCACCTAGTCGACCTCCTGCAAAGGAAGCCTACCCGCGGTAAAAGTTGTAAAACATTATTATCTGAAAACGAACGGTTTATGACTGAACATGACCGTTACATTAACTCTCACTTATATCTTACAATTACTTGTTTATAATTAACTTTGTTTTTAACACTTTCTTTTCGTATTAAAATTGCTAATGTACACTCACTTTTACTTGATTTCAGCAAAAGCTTAATGTGGATTAATGTTCATATTTTATTGTACCAATCAATATGTCTTATATAAGGTAATTACTTTCTAAGAATATTATCTATTTTCCTGGTTAATTTTAACACACCGCCAAACAGTGAAAATATCTTTCTCCACACCCTGCACGATTGTCTGGAAGAGATCGCTATCGCGTGTGTGTGTGTGTGTGTGTGTGTGTGTGTGTGTGTGTGTGTGTGTGTGTGTGTGTGTGTGTGTGTTTTTTATGCGAAGAAGTAAGAAGACGCGCAATACTCTCTCCTGATGTTAAGAGATAACGTTGCCCATGATCAGTACAATGCCACCTAGGATTGCACAATGATGTGAAATTCCAGGAAATGTGTGCGTTGTGCGTGTGTGCGTAGAGTTTTTTATTATTATTATTAGGTATACCTACGACCACGATCTTGCTTGATCTTAAACGATAATGCGGTCGAAGATGGTAGCAGAATCTAGAAGGCGGGATAGAACCCTCCCTGCTGGCTTCATTGAAAATCGTGCGGTTTTACCCAGGAGGTATTACTAGAGTAAAACAACGAAACTGGCGCGGTCCACCGCGCCACAGAGATCGTCAAATTACAGCTAACAAAGCAGAAAAAGCTGTTCAAAATGTATGTAGACAGTATGCTGTAATTTGATCGCGCACTTTCTATAACATTTAGTCGGTCAGGCCATTTTGCACGCTAAAACATTCATCTTTTATTTCCAACACATAATGCTCATTCAAATCTTGTGGTAATGTTGGACATCAGCTAGAGATATTTCGAAATAATAATCGTTTTTATTGTTTCCGTTATACCACTTCTTTATTTCTTTAGGACTTTGCTATTGGAGTATTCGTTCTTATTTGTTTTGACCGAGTATTTTTTTAATATTAAGCTGACTCTAACCTCGCTTTCACCGCAAAAAAGGAAATATTAAAAAAATGGTACAATTCGTCGAAAGCTTTTTTAGTTTTATTTTGATTTTTGACGTTTACCGATTATACACGTCGCATTTTAATAATATCGAAATCAGTCGAGCTGTTTTATGAATTAGGTGGGTCTGACTTTTTTAAATATTATTTTAGTCTTTGCGACAGACGACAGAATTTGAAACAGAATCTGTCGCATGCCAGAAGAACGTTGGGCCAAAATTACATCTGAGTGGGCTCCTAGTATCAAACGGCCACGCGGCAGGCCAAAGAAGAGATGGCGGGACGACCTTGACTCACTTGCGGAAGGATGGAAAGCCATAGCCCTAGATCGTGAAAGATGGAGAGAGGGTAAGGAGGCCTTTGCCCTGCAGTGGGATCCAACAGGCTTATAATAATAATAATAATAAAGTTCTGAAAAGTCTTTTGTCCGGTGGCAATAAGGTTCGTGCTTTTAACGGTTGGGTGATGCCTTTGTTAACATACTCCTTTGGAATACTAAGATGGACTCAAACTGAACTAGATGCCTTGGACAGGAGGGTGCGTCAAATGCTTACGACATTTCGTATGCTACACCCACGCTCGTCTGTGATGAGGTTATACATTCCACGAAAGTGCGGGGGTCGAGGGTTTTTAAACGCTAAGAACCTACACAATCGTGAAGTGTGTAATCTCAGGGAATACTTCCTTAACAACGAGTGTGGGATTCATCGAGATGTGGTGGCAGTGGACAAAAACCTCACACCGCTCTCCTTTAGCAACGAGAACTGGCGAAAACCAGCGGTACTGAGCACTGAAGAACGCAGGGACATATGGAAGAGTAAGGAGCTGCACGGGCGCTTTTACCGGGCCCTCACAGGGGCTGATGTAAACTTGCTCGCGTCGGTGAACTGGCTACGTTTTGGAGACCTATTTGGGGAAACCGAGGGTTTTGCCTGTGCAATTGCAGATGAAGTTATCATGACGAACAACTACCGGAAGTATATCCTGAAGGACGGCACTGTTGACGTTTGTCGAGCCTGTCGCCGTCCCGGAGAGTCACTCAGGCATATAACTTCCGGTTGTTCTCATCTTGCTAACACCGAGTATTTGCACAGGCACAACTTAGTAGCCAGGATCATTCATCAGCAACTTGCTCTTCGATATGGCCTTGTTGACTCTGAAGTGCCGTATTATAAGTACACGCCCTTACCAGTTCTCGAAAATGGTCGTGCTACGCTCTATTGGGATCGATCTATTATCACGGACAGGACTATTGTCGCCAATAAGCCTGACATCGTGGTGGTAGATCGATCTCAACGCCGCGCAGTGCTCATCGACATCACCGTCCCCCATGATGAGAATCTCGTGAAAGCTGAGAAGGATAAGCTGAGCAAGTACCTTGACTTAGCGCACGAGATTACCGCCATGTGGGACGTTGATTCGACGATCATTGTTCCGATAGTCGTGTCGGTGAACGGTCTAATAGCAAAGAGCCTCGACCAACATCTCGAGAGGCTCGCGCTAGACGGTTGGATCAAGGGCCTGATACAGAAGGCGGTAATCCTTGACACGGCACGCATTGTCCGGAGGTTCCTCACCCTGCGGCCCTGACCGCCGGCAGCTTGGGCTCTGGCCCCGCTGACGGCGGGTTTTCTTCTAGATTAAGTTTTTTACAATGTTTTTAGTTTTTGTATATATTATTATTTTTTAAAAATATTGTAAAAAATTTAGTTTAAGATTGTATATAAATAAAGAGAATAATAATAAAAAGCTCAAAAGGGCCTCTACGCGTTGGACTTTTTGTCTCCGTGTACGCCAATAAAAAGGCTTAGCCCGTGTTAAAGAGCGACATAATTTCCGATCCTAATTGTGAAGCGGGTCGTGCACTCTTGCAGGTGTTTATGTAGTGATGTGTATATTCCATTGATGTCTGCATCAATGTGTGCGGGTTGCGAGTCGCTTTGCAGTTGGGAGAAGGATGGATGTTGTATAATATTATTTTTGATAGTACAAGTTTAGGGTATGATGGGACTGGCATGCCCTTAAGGGTAAAAGTCCCAAAAATAAATAAGATTAAAAAAAAAAAAAAAAAAAAAAAAAGAGCGACATAATAATAATAAATTTTAGTCTTTATATTATTTTTGTATTTCAATAAAGTTTTATATATCTATCTAATATACGAGTATCTCTTTCGTTAATTCACTTGTAACATAGTATAACGGAAACGGTTTCTTAGTAACTAGGCTACCAAGTCACACCACCGGAATCATGAGTCATGCAGACGTACTATCCGACTGAGCATTATAATATAGTGGTTGCTTTTAGTACAATTTTGAGCAATTTGTGTTAAAATGACTGCGGCTTTTATATTCCTAGACTGGTGACTGTTTTGATGAAATTTTTGCATTGCGAAAGTTTCGAAAATCTTTATGGTTATGTAAATGTGTTTTTTACACACTGCAGTTTTTGTAATCACTATTTAATTTAACTTGTTTTGTTCTATATAATTATATTATAATTAACTTTATATGATCAGCGGTTTTAAAGCAACCTACATACATGTTATTCCAGGACATGACCTTTATTGCTGCGGATGAGTGCTAACCCGCGGCGTACCCGCTGCCCTGGCATTATGGCGTCCCGCAAGAACACCCCCGGGTTTTTAGTGGGTATCACCGCCGCGCCCAGCTTCTGCGGAGGAGATCTATATACCGCCTGGCCCATCGACACAGGATGACGATGCATAATGAATCTTGGATCAATATATATACTTTCAATGTGGCAAATGCCTTTATTGAGAAAAACAAACTAACAATACTACAGCTACTACAGCAGTAAAGAACACTTTTATGTACCACAGATCGGCCACAAGCCGATCTACAGAAAATCTAAGTGCTCCAAACCACTGTCAGATGGCAGAGTGCCCAGAATGCCGGCAGCATTGCCACGTTGAATGGCAATACGAGTACTTATACGTTGGGCCAAATATACCCCAGCATTTCTATATATGTATATATGGTATATATACTAAAAAAGGTCTAAAGTACCTAAACTCCTAATTTCAGCATATCAGCTCAGCTGTTTAGCCGATTATATAACCACAAATAATAAATGACCACAATCTCCCCAGAGTCAAAGACGGTGCGATAAACCAAAATTGAGACAGGGCGTATGTATATCTAAAAGGCGGGATACACACCAAATATGCGCGCGTTGATGTCTTTCATAGCGTGTCGTTTTTATTTTTGTATTCGCGTTCAATGCATAAGTTACTTTTCTTCAAGTAGTTAATACATAATTTACTGCCTCTATATTTTTGATTATATTAATTCTCGTCTCTAATTTTAACCAATTAATTGTTAAATTGACTCGCAAAAGTATTCCATTGTAGCCTATTTGAAAACATGCATTTTGAATTTGATTTCGAATTTGGATACCACCAACATTGTAGATGACTGGCATTTTAAAATAGGTAAACTCGTTAGGTAAGTACACTGACATTGGGTAATGGTAAGCAATATTATAGTTATTGGTAATTTTGAGGATCAGAAGATAATTATCAAAAAAATTTAAGGCGAGAATCTAATTTTAATCCATTGTCATATTATACCCCTATATATATAGGTACAAATATGTGTATATCTTTCTGTTACCTTTTCACTCCTTAATCACTGAACTGGTTTTGATGAAATTTGGAATAGAGATAGTTCGTCTATGGAAAGTTTTTATTCTACAGGAAAAAACTGTTTTGTCGCGGGAAGTTAATACTATGCCATCTACAAAAAATAATAACAGGTATAATGTTATACACTTTTCCAATAATTTTCCAAGATACAATTGATAAAGCTATTAACATAAAAGCAAAATAAAATCATAAAAGAAAATAAACAGGTGCTTTTCTCAAATATCTCAAGCAAGTAGATGACTCATACCCGGAGTTTCTCGGTCATAATATTAGAAATGGTGTGGCACCAAATACAGCGAGTAGCGTAATCATGAGCGATAGCGATTAACTTGACAAACTAGCTTGTATAGATTAACTTTTTAACAATGTATACTAAACTAGCTTATGGTCTCAATTCGCACTAAGAAACCCGTTTAGTTTATTATTTTTTTAAAAATCTAAATAGGCCTAGAAATCGACGATGAATCACGTAAGAAGTCTAAAAAGGTAGCCTATCTTATATCCTCTAGTGCCTTGAAAATTCCCAAATAGTAAAATTATAGTAGCTCGAGGAAAAACGGATGTCTGTAATGTGTTACAAATGCTACCAGTTTTTAAAAAAAGTAGAAGCAATATGTTATGTATGAACAGTTATTGGAATCACGACTAAATGGATAAGTATTTATTTTTTGTACTTTTTTCCCATTCCCTCTCAACCTTCGTGGCAGTGAAGTCTGAGGGTTTTAAAATCGTTGATCATGTTTGGCTGGCTAATATTAAAGTGTACTTAAGAAGAATTATTATTAATCTTCAAAATATATAAAAGTTTGTATAATGAGTTTTACATAATAATATATTAAATAATTATTTATTAATCATTAGCGCTTTGGTGTATTAACTGTCATCTTCCTTTAATACTTTAATCTTTATTTTTGTCTATGGTGTCCCACTGATGGGGAAAGACCTCCCACATATCTAAATATTATCTCTAAATTAAAATTGGATTAAATTAGCTCGGGCACTACATCAAATGAAAAATTCTGAATTGTCTTTTAGTTTTAAATTTTCTATATACTCGTACTTGTGTTATGTTTTACAATTTAGAGTTCTCAATTCTATTCTATTCCAAAACGCCATAACTAGCAACTCACCTGAAACCACACTAAAGTCATATACCCCTAACCTCCCCCCAATTGCAATTGCATTCGCGTTCAGACCGCGTGACGAAATAATAAAAAGCCAGCCCAGGCTGAGTGGAGCGCATTCGAACGCGCGAACCCGCGCCTATATTTAAACTTTTCTTTCTCTTTAAAGCGCCAACACGTTGCGCCAAAACAGTGTCCTAATAGTCGAGTCTTTGGCCTGTGACTTAATTTTCCATTTTAAAGGTGATTTTCTTTTATATTTACGTGTGAGTGAAGTGATTCCTTTGGATTTTTTCCTGTGGCAGTGGACGCGAGGGCATTGCCTCGCGGAGAAATTTGCTAAAGCGGTGTTTATGCTATTCGTGCTTCGTGCAATTACCAAGTGTATCTTTTCTGTGATTTTAATTCTTTGAACTGTTTATTCTATAATTGGATCGCAGTTATCTTGCATGTTGTGCCAGTTATGTTATGCGAAAGTTTGGATGAGTTTTTTTTATTAGACCAAAACTTTTTATCTATTTGAATTTTGACATAAATGTAACTAAGATTAGGTATATACATAGGTATAGGTTGGCCATTAACCTTATAAAGTAGGGAAAACTGCTCTGTTGGTAGTAGTATAAAAACAATAATTATAATTTATAGGAAAAATCAGGGACACCTTATTCCTGGGTGCTAGATAGATATTTTAACAAAACTATTCAAGTTAGAATTAAAGACATGTCTGATAATACCAATACCCGTTGTATTGGTATACTCAGGCATATGAAGGTTATTTCCAGTAAAAAGTTGTTCTTAAGAAATGTATATTTTTACTCATTTCACTTTTTTCACATTTTAACTTGCAGTATCTCTAAAGTTTTAATCATATTTATTATAGAAGCAAATTCTAAAGAAATTTCAAATTGAATACGTAATTTGGAATATTTAGTTAGGCTACTTGTTCAAACATTCATGCTCTCCAAATAAATATTTATTATTCATTATGTAAATATTAGACTAACTTTTTCTTTCCAAAATAAAAATAAGAGCATTATTTTCTCAATAATAAATTAGTATTATTCTTAATAGCAAATGAGGTACTGTGCATTAGCTAAGTTATAAATTTTACTTTTTTTTAATTTATTTATTTTATTTATTTATCATATCACATTGTAGGTATTATTCTAGGTCTTATATACATATAATACTAAAGTTCTACTACAACCTTGTGATTACATTAATTTTATTCTAATTTTCATATAGAAATATTATGTTAATTGTAAATTGAAAAAAAAAATGAATTATAGAAATCTTTGATAATCTCTTTTTTTTAATCTTTGATTTTTCTTTTTTATCTTTATTTAAATTAGAACAAATTCTATATTACTGCGTCTATATCAGCGCCAAATATCAACTCAATTCGTTTAGCACTTTGAGCTCTCCAGGCCGTTGATCTTACTAATATTATAAACGTGAAAGTTTGTAAGATTGCATGGTTACCTGTATGTATGTTTGTTACTCTTTCACGCCTAAACTAGTGGACCGATTGGGCGGAAATTTGCCATAAAGATAGCTTAGACCCTGGAATAACACATAGGCTACAGTACAGCGGGTAAAAGCGATGGGCGTAGCTTATTTTTTTGCTTGTTATTGCCATTAATAAATCCAATCAGTTGCCCTTTGCTTGTAAATATAAGATTCTACAATTTGATTCTGCATTTTAATCATCATTATCTTCAAAATTGTGGACAAATGCTAAACGCTACTTAAAAGCGTCTATTCTTTAGCAAAGAATGAACATTTTTCTTCCCAAAGAAAAAAAATCGATGTAGCATATTAGGTCATTTGCCAATGTTGAGCATTATCAAAAGGGCATGAGGACAACGTCAGGGTCATCTAAATAGTACTAAATATAAAATAATAAATCTAACTCTAAAAACAATAAGAAATTCATAATTATCATATATTTACTATATTTGTTTTATTACTTGTATTATGTAAAAAGTTTTAACGTTTAACGAGCTCAAATAAGAATAAATAAATGTACTCGTGTAGGTAAAAATCAATGACTCGTTGTGTTGCTAAGCACAAAATTAAAGAGGCTAAAGAGCGTTTTAAAAACGCGCGTTTTTTGATAACACCTGGAGCTTTGTGAACCCTATATTTTTATGTAAGCATACTAATAAAATAGATACCTTTACTAACATAATTTGCTTAAATGATGCATGCTGTCATTTTATTTAAGCGATGTTAAGTCTTCTTATCTTTAGTCTTGAAATTACTGGGCTGAAGAGTCTTAACATCTTATGACTCTCAAGTAAGAAGCGTTGGCGCAGTGCACCCAGAATTTAACCTTTGTAAAATCTACAAATTATGGACATCGTTATTTCTTACCATCAGGAGAGCGCCTTGCTCGTTTTCTTACTTCGTTATATAAAAAAACCATGTCTAACTAATAATTATATTATCATGAATTTCGCAAAGCAATGCCTTGTTTAATTAATTATCTTCCTAGCATAGTAATTTTCTGGCTATCTTACCCTTCTAACCAGTTCGTACCCTTCTAACCATTGCCGCAGAATATTGGACAAGGTCATGGTAACTAACCCAGAGGATCTCGTGTTGAAAAACCCTTGCCTCACTATTAGAAATCTTCCCACCGTTTTAACAATAAATTCACATTATTTCATTTAACTATAAATTAAATTTACATAATACTATACTCTTACTCTACTTCTTACTTAAGTCACTAATGTGTATTTTTTAAGCTTACTCTATTGTATTTATGGTGATCAATAAAGCCTTTTCTATTCTATCTATATATCTACTAACTTCTCACTTTTCTCGGCCCGTTTACGCTTGTCATATGAAGGCAGCCTTATGAATAATGCTTACATAAACCACATAATGTACAAAGATAATATACTCGTATTATGTATACTCGTATATCTTAGCGGTAAGAAACAATTCTGGCTTCCCTTTCACTGAATTTATCCTGTACGATCTAGTAGTTGAATTATATTAACATAATATTACCTCTTTTTCCCTGTTTTAGTTGCTGAAAATATCCACGTTTTTGGTGCTTTTCTAACAATATAACCACCATAACACATGCATCAAGTGGTTTAGCTAAAGGTTAGATGACGCTGTGTGAATAAATGTCCTGAAATATTTATTTTTTTACTAGCTTTATATTACTTTCACCTGTCTGTTGTCTGTCTGTCTGTCTGTAATCAAATCTTGCAAGTTTAATTTGACCCACTTCCCGGTTTCCAATTGAGCTGAAAATTTGCATGCGTGTGTAAATCGGATGACAATGCAATATTTTTATGACATCGAGCTGATCTGATGATGGAGCTGGAAGGTGGCCAAAGGAACTCCGTCATAAAACAACGCAACCCCATCGAGTTTGGGCTCATTTGATTTGTCTTGACGAGTACTTTATGATGCAAGATGATAATAATAATTAAAGCTTGTTTTTAAAAAGTATTTTTAAAATTTCACTTGTTATATATTTATATCTAATTTTAGGACGCTTTAAGAAGACTTTAAGACGGTTTTTGCTTCGCTCAGTCAGTACCCGACTTATTTTCTAATCTAAATAAATTAAAGGAAAGACTGACTGAGTGATCTATCAACGCCAAACTGAAACCTCTGAACGTATTGGGTTAAAATTTGGTAGGTACATAGATTTCAAACATAGACCACCGCTAAGAAAGGACTACTCGATGCGGGAATGTCCGCAAGTTTGTAACAAATAAACCACTTCTTAAATTCACATCATCATCACAAATCGGAGCGATTTATCACGTCTTCTAAGTTTAGTTTCCTACCATCAACGGCCAGATCGTCACTTAATCAGACGAATTATGAAATTATGTAAAATAAAATAAATAAAAAAATAGCAGAACCGTCATCGAAACCGTCCTTGCAAGTAATTTATACTATTACATTATACTGCGCCCAGCGATCGCCTACTGCAATGCACCTACCTTACCTGCTGCCTATGTGTTATTTTAGGGTTTAAGCTATCTCTAAACCAAATTTCAGCTCAATCGGTCCACACATTTAGGCGTGAAGAATTAACAAACAAACACACTCACACGCTCACAAACTTTCGCATTTCTAATACTAGCCGCTTTACCCGCTGTACTGTAGTCTATGTGTTAAACCTACACCAAATTCCATCCGATTAGGCGTGAAAGAGTACCAAACATACATCCAGACATCCATACATTCTTACAAACTTTCACGTTTATAATATTATTAAGATGTTTAACACAAAGGCCGGAATACCACCAAATCAAAATGATAAAAGTAAAAAATCGATGAAATCTTGTACGTGACTTCCTTAATGCATTGTACCGGTGGGGGCCCCGTTAGATCTAATTATTTGGAAAGTCATTCGCTATCTGGGTTATTAATCTTTGAAGCTGCTACACGATTTCAGAATTTACATCGTAAAGCAGTTTTTATATTATTTCTGAAAATGTAGTTTTTGTGTTATTTTAAGGTCAAACATCGTATTCATTATGATTTAGATAGATGACTTTATTGCACACAATAATAATTACAAACTAAAAGTTCAATATTAAATACATTTGGTTGTCTGGAAGAGATCGCTTTTAGCGATAAGACCGCCAATTATTACACTTTTATATTATAAATTGTTTTAGTTCTAAGTTTCTGTATCTGTTTCTGTTCTGTATGTTTCTGTTTCTGTGTTTATGTTTCTGTGGTGTCACAATAAAGTATTTTCTATTCTATTCTACATTTGATCAATATAAAATGATGGCTAAATTTAATTTGATAAGTCTGCAGTTTTTTTTATTCATCACAGTTAAGCCTTTCACTGCGAGTTTAAAAAAAAAACAAAATTTGTACATTATCCTAATAACAATTGCTTTTTATTTTTTTAAATAATAGTCAAGAATTATGCGAAGGTTTGTCTGTCTATCTGTTGTCTCTGTCCCCCTGTCCGTATAAACCAATTCCGATTGAAATTATATTTTTGGCATGGAACAATTTAATGATGTTTTTTTCCTACAAAGTAACCAACAGCAGCACCCAAGCAGTAGAATCCCAATGATTTATTATTTAATTATGGATAAAAGAACAAACATGAAAAATATTGAAACAATTGAAAACCTAAACCTTTTTTAAAGTTGAGTTAAAACTCATGTAAACACAAAGTTGGTATATTCATCATCATCATCATCATCACTGGCCTTTAGCATCTATAAAAGATGATTTATTAAGCAGCGTCCATATTAAAGGTTCGACGACACTTACGAGCATGGCTAGTAAGGTATATTATGAACTACATAAATATTAATCTTATACTGACAGGGTAAAGGTCGGAAATTTTCATCCCTTGGGGTATCGAATAGTAAGTAACCTTATGAAAATGCGTCACAGTAATCTAGTAAAATATTTCCACGCTGCGGAATATGAGCGAGTGATGAATATTTTTCTTAATTTCCCCGGAGTGAGCCTTACAAGGTTGCTTTGACGAGCATCAGATTGCGTCGCAACCTACTTGTAGACTTGTAGATAATTTAGCTATACACATCTATAAGAATTGAATAGAATAACACTTTATTGTAAACTTAGTTACAAGAACTAGTTCTAAATATTAAACCATCTTAAAAATTAAAGGTAAACAATTAGCGGTCATATCGCATAAATCAATTTCTTACAGACAACCTGAAGTATATTCGTACTCGTAGATCAAGTAAGTCCTAAAATCTTATGACCTTTGAGTAAGAATCGTTGGTGCAGTGCACTAGAACTATAAATCATTGTGAAATCTCTATACCTGTATACCAAATAGGCGTGAAAATGTTACAAACACCCACAATAAATGGTTGAATGTGAGCAATTTATTCATGGTTAACGCAATGAAAACATAAAAATCATTTCACATAAAATATGCGCCCTCTATGTGTTAAATGTAAAAGCTAGCGATTATTATAAGTGCCTCCTACGTATTTCGAGCCTACTTATATCGCTAAAACCTGCTCAAGGCAGTATTCTGTACTAAGGTAGTGGATATTTTAGTTTCTAACTTGCTCGTTAGATGTCTCCACTTGATATGTTTATATGTAAAATAATGCAAAACTACAGTTTCTATGCGATGTAAACATAGTAAAGTCATGAACGGATATTTCGTCCAAAGTACAAAATATTTTTCGATTTGGATTGTAACGGGTAGAGAGATAGTTTGCGATAATTAATAAAACGCCACTCGATTTTTTTAAACTCTCTACTTTTTTATTCTTCAATCTTTGATGATTTACTTTCAGATCTGTTGTTTAATAATCGAATATTATACGAGTAGAAAATAATAAGGAAAAATCACGTTTTTAGGACCGAAATACCACAAATTTAAGTCACAGTTGACTAAGTTTCTTACATGTTACTTACCTATTAATTACATTATTTCAGTTCATTAGTGTTAGAATATATAATGGTTATAAGAGGTAAACGCTAAATTAAGCACGAAATAGCTCGTGACCGAGGCAGAGCAAAAACAGGTGAAAGCGCCTGCTTGAAATTCATCAAATCGCTTTTTCGTTACACGAAAACCGCAAATTCACTAGCACATAACAGTTTTCTCTTTTTAATGCTATGCCAATTTTTGTTAACTTTTTGTTCGATTGGGGAAAAATATTGAGGATTGGGATAAATATCTTTAATAAAAAAATGGGATGTGATTAAATAAGAAACGACAGTGTACCTGAAAAACTTAATTTGAAACTGAATTTTATATTATTTTATTAGAACTCATTTGCGAGATAAACTTAGCTATGTACCAACATACTAAATTTCAGTGAATAATTAACAACAAAACAAAAAAATCACCTCCATCACAGCAAAGCAGTTGTAGGTTTAGACGTCACTTTCGGGGGTAACATTGACTTAAAAATTTTAACCAAAGGAATACAAAATAACCAAACTCTATATAAGAGCATATAGGGGAGCGAGGGGCTTGTTGTAACAGAGGTAAGTAGTAACAGGCTGTTTTCACTAGGATCTTGAACTTTATTAATGTATTTTTTTGACTCGATTTATCCTATAAACCATGCCGCATCATGTTGCCATAGCAAGTGTCCCGTCTGCCGGCGCAGTAAGCGGAAGTGTGCATGCGCTTCATGTTTTCCAGGTAATATAAAATTCAACTGTCGTAAAATTTTGCTTTGTGTTAATATTATCGAGTTATTTCAAACGTTCTATAACTTATTTACATTCAAATTTATCTACCTTTAATAATATGTAACTGTTTTTAAGATTGCTAAATTGTTTTAAGTAGTTATCTTGATAAATGTCAAAAATCATGCCATGGGGTTAGTTGTAACAAAATCCCGGGGTTTGTTGTAACGTGTTACAATATGCCCCAAATTAAGAAATAAATAACTACTTATTTGTTTTCCTTTCTTCTAGAATGAGGGAGTATAAAAGAAAGTCAGAGCGGGCAACACAAAGCCAAGAAGTGTACGAGTTAGCGGCTGCTAGCTGAAGTTTTATAAAAAAAAATGCGGTATTCGGAAAGCTAGTCAGACTTTCGGATTATGTCACGTCTCTCTTTACTCACGTCTTCTTTTTCTTTATACATCTAACATAAAGAAAAAGAAGAATAATTAAAGTTTAAGAGTTAAGAAAATAGTAGCTGCTCGTGGCCAAAAGCTAATTGGATCTATCTCTCTTCAGCTAAGAGGGGAACTCTTGTTACACTTGCTTGTGCCTCTAACCCTGCGGGTAATTTTATCCCACCGATGTTCGTTTTTCCTAGGTTCAAATATTCTGAAATGTTTATTCGTGGTGAACCTCGATTGCATTGGAAATGGTAATGCATCTGGATGGATGACCGAGAAAGAATTTTTGTTTTTATGGATAATTTTTTCAAACACGTATTTGAGTTACAAAAAGTGTATTTGAGTTGATTTTTGATAAGAATTATATAATACTTACTTTTGAAAGATGTTAATTTTGTAAAAAATAAGCATTGAATAAATGAAAAGAGGAATTAGAGTCGTTTCTTTTTGTCGTTACAACTTACCCCAAACACGAGGAAAGTTGTAACACAGCACTTCTTCTAGAAAATAATTAATTGTAAAATAATTACCAACAATTATGGTATTATTTTTACTTGATATGGTAGAGGAAGAGTTACAGCACCCATCCATATTTTTTTGTAGCAATATAATCAATAGATCTCAAGCCTATATTAGTTTTCATGAAAACTGTTACAACAAGCCCCTCGCTCCCCTATATTGAGTGACGCTGCCTCGCTCGCACAACAACACGAACACTTTGCCGTCATCTGTGTTTCCCGAGATGTACAACTTGGGTATCTTCAAGGCACGAGTGAATAGGTATCTTTCTAGGCGTCATACGTGATCCATCGTCGACCGCATTTCCACTTTCCATCAGGTGGGATGTGGTCAAACGTAGGCCTATTTAGTATAAAAAAAAAAAAAAAAAAAAAAAAAAAACAATTTGACAAATTTTGAAATATAAATTCATAGAATTTATTTATTAAAAATTCCTTAAGAACAGCCCTGCATATTCAAAAATTTGTCAAATAGTGCGAGCGAGAAAGCGTCCCTCGATATATACGCTCATAAGAGCAAAAGAGATATAACATAAGAGCTCGATATGTCACCTTACACAAAGTATTTCAAGAGGGTACTTATAAATTATGTACTTTCGTATAATATTACATCTACGTAGTATTAAAAATTAATGCAAAGAATAAAGGATCAGATCCATTACTATAATGGCGACAGCTTATTTTGATGGAGTGTATAACGCAAACAATAGGTCCTTAGCACATGTTTAATTATTTAAATGGTAACTCAAGGCTACGATAATATTGATTGTTGACTAAATTAGAAATACTATAGTGCTCTTCTTGCTAGATTAAACAAATCATTTCGGTATTTCTGAAATGAAATGTCGCGAGTTGTAAGTAATATATTATTATGCATCCAATAAAAATGATAATTTGTAAGATTTTACTCAAGTAAATAATAACCCTATTGAAGTCATTTAATAGATCTTCCTGCCTGTTTATCGAATTAGAACATCCAAACTTTATCATGATATTATTACTACCAGTTAAATATATTGTAAAAACTTTTCTAAAATAAATTGTTATTATACCTAAAATCTACCTAAATCTAGCTTCTTAACGTGTCCACAAAAAAGTTAAAATTATGTGCACTTCAAGAAAATGACTTAACGAGTGCCTTGTCTCCTGGCTGAAAATGGGTTGAAAGTTATCTCAATCTCAATTTTTTTAAGCTAAAGATACACCCAACGAAGTAATCCGACCTAACAAAACGAATTCAAATTATGGAATTAGTATCCCACCTAACACCGGGGGTAGACTTCCTTTGCAGGAGGTCGACTAGGTAGGTACCCCAACAGTGCCAGTTATTCACCCGCCTAAGCAGTGATGTGCAAACATTACTGTGCTTCGGTAGGAGGGCACTGTAGCTAGTGTAATTACTAGGCTGAAGAGTCTTTCTTATGACTCTCAAGTAAGAAGTGTTGGCGCAGTGCTCCCAGAATTTTACCTTTGTAAAATACTGCGTAGCACTGTACTTATTATGGACAGCGTTATCTCTTACCATCAGAAGAGCGTCTTGCTTGTTTTCTTACTTAGTTGTATATAAAAAAATCATACTAACGAAACTACCATAAAACTAATAAAAAAATACATTTTATGTTCCAGGACCAGTCAAAACAGCCAAAATGACGCTGGAACAGCCCGCCGGTGAGATGTGGCAGAAGATCCGCGAGGAGTTGAATGAGAACGTCGACACCAGAGACGCTGATCTGGCCCACATCAAGGAGTGGCTAAAGAAGGAACCTCATCTACCTGATGAATTTGGTAAGACAACAATAAATATTAAGATTGTTAAAAACATGTATTCAGATGCTTAGATTCAGATGGCATTTAGGTAAATGGAATTGTAGTATATTTTATTAATTTATAAGATCTCCTGTGTGGCCGATCGTGCTTAAATTTTAACCTATCGTAAGCAACGATGCGGCCGTAGATTGTAGATGGTAGCAGACTAAACCTACAAGGTGGAATAAATCTCTCCCTGGCTTCACTGAACATAATGCCGCACATGCAAGCATACCACCCACTGGACAAAACCATGTCGCCAAGCGGTATTAAAAGATTTTTATATTAATGGTATTTACCTCTATAATATAGATACATACGTATGTACTAATGTACTGTTCCTTCAATATACATAAATATATGCCGTATATTAAACAAATTTGTAATTAATTTTAGTCATATCTTTTGTGGAAATTCCTAACTTAGCACGTATATTTACGTCAATCAAAATAATATCTAACATTGACGCCATCGCTGTACATTAATAAATGTTATGCAAATACTCCATAGTACTCGTACCAACTAAATACATGAATTTTGAGTATTATTGAGTTAAATCACAACTGAGCTAATACTACTTTTAGCCTCTTTGAGCAAAGAATCATACGTCACAACATCATCATTACAATAATTATTTCATGTCCATTTAAAACACAGGCTCTAAAAACCATAACAATAGAGTTTTTAAAAAGAACACAAAGAGTAATGCTAAAAGCTTTTATGGGTTTTTTATCTTAATATAATGGTGTGACACTCATCTGAGTCTGCCTTTGAGTCCATTTATTACAAGCTTTTATTTACTTTCACCTGTCTGTTGTCTGTTTGTCTGTAATCAAATCTTGGAAGTTTAATTTGATCCACTTCCCGATTTCTGATTGAGCTGAAATTCGGCATGCATGTATAAATCGGATGACAATGCAATATTATTATGACATCGAGCTGATCTGCTGATGGAGCTGGAAGTTGGCCACAACCGCATCGAGTTTGGGCTCATTTAATTCATCTTGACGAGTACCTACTGGAAAGCTTGTTTTTAAAAAGTTTTTTTTTTTTAATTTTACTTGTTTTATTATATTATAGATAATAATATAATAGTTGAGCCCACAATCGTATATCATATTTCCATATTAATCATTTTTCCTTTTCTTCCTCACCAGACGACCAGCGTATCATGACCTTCCTCCGAGGGTGCAAGTTCTCCCTAGAGAAGACCAAGCGTAAGCTGGACATGTACTTCACCATGCGCACTGCTGTCCCGGAGTTCTTTACCGACCGTGACGTCATGCGCCCTGAGCTGCAGGAGATTTTGAACATTGTGTAAGTATCGTATCCTTCTTCTTCCTGCCCTTATCCCACACTAGGTAGGGTCGGCACAACACGTTTTTCTCCTCCATTCTGCTCTATCATCCGTCATATCTTCATCCACTCCCCTAGCACGCATACCCTCTTTCACACAGTTCATCCAAACCTTGAGTATCCTATTCTACTACCTACAAATATTATAAATGTGAAAGTTTGTTAGAATGTATGGATGTGTGTTTGTTACGTCTTTACGCGTAACGGGTAGGCCAATCGGGGTGAAATTTGGTTTAAAGATAGCTATGACTCTGAAATAACGTATAAGCTACTGTAAAACGATTAAAACTGCTGTATTGTATAAATACTACTAATTCGCCCAACTTTGTGATCCTGTATAAATAATATGGTCGCCTAAAAAGAGAGCACTGCATAAAAATATGTCAAAGCTTAAATATGTAAATTGTCTTTATTATCTTTTATTTCTATCTAAACTACCTAAGTCATGGAAATATCTAGTATAAAAGACGTAAAGGCAATAAATTCAATAAATAAAAATAATGAATAAAAAGTTCTATGCAAAACCGTTCTCGTCATCCTTACTTAGTCTTACTACTACTTAATGATCGTTGTTGAGAGCGCTAGTGTCTTTTCACTAAAACATTTGACTTGTATATTCTATATGACAAAATTAGTTCCAATTTTCACCGCATAAAATAAAATTTTAGACGATGTTTTCAGTATTTCCATAAATAAATATCGTTCGGTTTCAAAACTCACGCAGATCCAGTTTCATAAAGAACATTTTGTACGGTGTAGAGGCGCAATTTAAGACCGGACGGACTCTGTCAACTAGATAAAAAAATAGCTAAGTTCGTATGTCACCATTATTATTCAACTCAACAGTTTTTGTGGTTATTATATTATATTTGGCTGTTGAATATAAGTCATGGCAGTCGTTATCCTCTACGACAATTGCCATTTTTTATTACATTTGTCTCTTTGACCTTGCATGCTATTTTCGTATCGTGAGGCTTAAGATTTAAGACAGATGATTTTAGCAGAATAAAGCTAAGTGCTTAATAATAAAGCTAGAGCGGGTAAGGCCGAGACCTTCCATCTCCATCATCAGATCAGCTTGATGTGTTAATCATACATAATATTTCAATTGTCATCCGATCTAAACATGCATACAAAATGTTACCCGAATTGTATGAAATAACTTCTTTGGGTTTATTTGTATGAAAAAGGAAATTTTGTATGCAAGTTATGTTATTTTGCCTTTGATCTCTGAGTTAACTAAAAAAGGGAAGATTTATCTTTGCGAAAACGGTGCGAATGTCGCCAGTCCTCGTTTTGCATGGGGTGGTTCGGACCGCGGTGCGAATCGACTAATGCAAAACGAGGACTTGTGCGATTCATACCGCGGTTCGAACCATTTGTGGTGCGAAACAGCAAAAGTCCAGATTTAACATCGCAATTCAAGCATCATTTATTTATTGACTCGAAGGTGAATAGCCTTTCGTATGCTACGTCAAACATTTTAATGGTTGTAATAACTGAAAAATTAACATAATATTACAATAAAACGCTATGGATAGTGATTAATGATGTGTAATTTAGCTAAGAAAATTATAAACTAGTGAAATTGGACAGGACATGACATTACAATTTTTTTACGTAGAGATCTTTTAATTGTTGTGGCTCATTTAATTTGTGAATATTTTTAAAATCCTTTTATTAACACGAAAGTACGTAAGAATCTTAAATTATTATATCTTTTTACAGACAAATGCCGCCACTTCCCGGTTTGACCCCTGACGGACGACGTGTGGTTCTTATGAGAGGTAAACTACATTAAGTTGTTAATTATTACAAAAAGATATACAGAAGTAAATATTTCTTTTACATTCTAAATATCCAATATGCAATACCTCAAAACAAATCGATTACAACAATCACCTATATTATTAATAGCCCAGGTTTATGCCGAGTGTTTCGGAAGACCTAAAACTGTGGATCCAGGCTTTTTCCTATAAGATATGTTGGAGGAAGTTGTTGGGTCATGTTTCAGGCCTTGTAGTAATCTCGGTGACCTGAAACTGCAACATATCGGTTGGCCACACAACCTATAATTGTGATTATACTCTGACAGTGTAAGTATGTATGTACTGTTGGAGTATAAACCACAATTATTAATGTTTATTGGATTTTAATCTTAATAACATTACCGACTAGGTATATTATGAATATTCTACAAAGCTTTTCTACGAAATCTACATAACTTTACCATACCCAGGTCTGGACAAGGACGCTCAAACCCCAAACGTTGCTGATGCCTTCAAGCTTGCGCTGATGATGGGCGACGTCCGTCTGGCTGAAGAGAAGGAGGGCGTGGCTGGAGACATCTACATCCTGGACGCGTCCGTGGCCACCCCCACCCACTTCGCCAAGTTCACACCCACGTTGGTCAAGAAGTTTCTAGTCTGTGTACAGGTGAGTGGAAATTCCACTGGTCTAATAGAATTTCATAGAACTACTATATTTTTAAATTTTGTTCCGGAATTTGAATCTACGGCCCACGGAATCTCTAGTCGGTATTTCAAACCACTCGGCTGCAGAGACGTTGAACTAAAACATCCTAGAGATAAATGTGCGTGTATGTGTGTGTGTGTGTGTGTGTGTGTGTGTGTGTGTGTGTGTGTGTGTGTATGGTGTCATATTTCAGCGACTCTTAACGAGTATTCGTAACGTAACGAGCCCAAAACACTAAACGGATGGGATTAAAATTTGGCACAAAGATAGAATTGTTACATAGACATCCGCTGAGAAAGGATTTTTCAGTGCGAGCATAAACTTAAAAGTCTTTTAGAATAAAATATAAATCAAAACTTCCATGAAATTTTATTTTGTTTCTTAACTCTGTCTATTAACACCTCTTACTCTTCCGTTCTCTGTCTTTAAGACCATTTTATTTACTTTTTGTCTTAAAGTGTTACGTAGATGTATTTTTTTGGTCTTCAGTCTTGACAGTTACAACGAAATTATGTAAGCATGACGTTTGTAATGGCTTTAAGAAATTTTAACATTTAATGTTAATGTACTTTATTCTTACTGATTCAGGAGTTATTTCCACTAGCGTTCGATTTGCGTTCATGCCAATGGTACAACACTAATAATCATATCGGACGACTACCACGTCGTAGTAGGGAAAGTAAAAGCATAAATCGATTAGGGAACCTATTATGTTACTGTTGGAATCACACTAATAATATAAAGGCGAAAGATTGTAAGAAATTGAGGTGAAATTTGGTATAGAGATAGCTTAGACCCTGGTATAACACATAGGCTACATACAGTACAGTGGGTGAAACCGCAGCAAGTTTTGAAGCTTCATAACTACTAAAACCTAACACTTTGCGAGGGTAAAAAATCTGACACCTGATTTTTAATTTGTATTGATATCAGCCATCTATTTAAAAGAGGTTTGTTTGCAAGCCACGATTTTGAAAATCCAAATGGCGGACCACTAGGCAAACTTCAAACGCCTTTGCCATTATTCTTAACGACTTTACTAAGTCTAGAGAGATTAAACGCGTTACTCCTGTTCGTAGAAACGATGCCTTATTCATAAACTTCCTTAAAGAGGTATACTAAACGTGGAATGCATATATTATGGCGGATGTACATGTATATAATTCAATTTGCGTCACAAACATTTGTCTAAATAATTACCGACGTGCCAAATTTGAGGAATATATTATTAAATTAATACCAAAAATTTATATTACAAATTGGGATTTATTTAATACTTATTAAGACAGTTGATCAAATAGAATATATTTTCATATCATTTTTGGTTTCCAATAGCATTGAAAGAAATATCATATAAATTTTTACCTATTATAATTTTATTTACACCTTTTTTAACCCCCGACGCAAAAACGACGGGGTGTTATAAGATTGACGTGCCTGTCTGTCTGTCTGTCTGTGTGTGTGTGTGTGTGTACGTATGTGTCTGTCTGTGGCATCGTAGCTCCCAAACGGATGAACGGATTTTGATTTAGTTTTTTTTTTGTTTGAAAGTAGAGTTAGTCGAGAGTGTTCTTAGCTATGTTTTGTGGAAATTGGTCCAAGATGGCCGCCGCTACAAAATGGCGAATTACTTTTTTCTTCCTGACCCCCTCAATATGGGTATCAAATGAAAGGGCTTAGCGAGTAGAATACAGCCCACTATATAAAATTTAAAATCCAAGATGGCCGCCATCAAAAAATGGTGAATTACGTATTGCGTTGGGGGTTTTTTAAATTTTTAATTTAATTCACTTGTTTTGTGACGCAGTTCAGGCTTAAAGATATTCCGCCAGGATGTTTAGTGAAGCCAGGGATTTATTCCGCCGTCCAGGTTTAATCTGCTACCATCTACGGTCGCATCGTCGTTAACATCATGCATGATCAAGGTTAAAGGCTAACCTGTAATGAATAAAAATATTTTTTAAACCATTGTAATTTTTTTTGTCGTGAGAGACTTTCCATCCTTAAATTATAATTTACTAGCTGCGCCCAGCGGTTTTACCCGCTTTTTTATAGCCTATGTGTTATTCTAGGGTATAGCTATCTGTAATACCAAATTTCAGCTCAATCGGTCCACCCGTTTAGGCGTGAAAGAGTAACAAACACTCATCCAGACATCCAGACATCCATTCTTACAAACTTTCACGTTTATAATATTAGTAAGATTTTCTTACATAATGGTAACAAGTGTTTTTTTTATTCCTTATCGATATTAAGTAAAATGGTATATTTTGTTCACAGGAAGCCTACCCAGTGAAACTGAAGGCTGTTCACGTAATCAACGTGTCTCCTCTCGTAGATAAAATTGTCAACTTCGTCAAGCCTTTTATTAAGGAGAAGATCAGGGATAGGGTAAGATTATATTTTTTATTTTATTATTTATTGGAATTGAATGCAAACTTGTGCCAGATTCTTGGCCTTTCTCGGAGCAAATGAAAAAACTTGTTTTCCTATCGAGTAAAGAAAATTAGTTGTTTTTTATGTGCAAAAATAACAAGAAAATTTGCATTGAAAAGTTCTTAAAAATAAATTAGATTTGACTTTGAAATTGTACTCGACAAAAAACAAGTAATGCGCAAACTTGGAAAATAATATTCCAAATTTCTACTTCACTCACCAATCCCAATTTTATTTCGGTTATTTTGAATTAGTTGTTGCACTGTAAGATGTAGAATAGAATAGAATGATGCTTTATTGCATACCAAAATACAAGAAATAGTCCCCTACAAGAAACCAAAACCTCTACAAGAGTATTATTAAAAAAATAGACCTCTACAAGAGTATTATTTATAACTATAATATGCTTATTATGATTATGTGGAGAAATTACTAAAAAGAGATTTTCTTCCAGATCTTCCTTCACTCTGACTCCAACGAGCTCTACAAACACGTTCCTAAAGAAATGCTGCCCTCTGAGTACGGTGGAAATGCTGGCTCCATGAATGATCTGCACAGTAAGTATTAGGGTGTCCCAAAAAAATTAAATTCTTTTTTTTACAACGCATACCCTCTAATTATTTGCGAATGGTGTTAAAACATGTATAAAAAAATTTTCATGACCCTAGGACCACAGCAACCCGTGCCTGCCGACTTTCATTTATATATCTCAGTACTTGCATACTTCGGCGCGGCGCATATTTCGTAGCGAGGTTTTGTCATAACTTGTTTGTTTTATTAGTAAATGGATTATTATCGTTTAGTCAATATGCCAGTGGGATTAAATAGTTTAAAAAAGGCTTATTTATAAAGGCTTATTTATATCCATATCCATATCCATACATATAATAAGAATGGAAATTTCTCCCCATTCATTGTGATTTTTTACTAAGGTGAACTGTGAAAATACGCATATGAACAAAACGATGCGAAAAAGTCGCTTGCGCGATCTAGATCGTAAAACATTTTGTCAATTTTTCCTAGGGAAACGTAAAATAAAATAATAAAATAAATAATAATCATTTATATCGGACACATCGCCCCTAATTTACATCAAAATTTCGAAGTAAAAGTAATAGAATATAAAGTAAATTCAATTCAAAAAAATCAAAAAGCAAAAAGTGCGACAAACTAAAAATACGCCATCTATCGATGTGGCCATAAACGAAAATTTACCAGAGTAGTTTTATTAGGCTTAATTTGTAAAAAGGTTATTACTTATGTGTGATAAAACGGCACAACCGAATTGTATGCAGTTTTCGCTAAAACGTTGCAAATTTCTCTAATTTGTAAATAGTATTGGTTTTATTTAAATCGGTTTTTAAATAAAAGAGTTATATCTATCTAAAGATTTACTTATCTATTATATAAAATCGTTCGTACACTTTTGTTCTATCAACGCACAGCCCAAACGGCTGGACGGATTGAGCTGAAATTTGGACAGCGTATTCGTAAGAAGATTTCATCGTGCAATAAGAAGCGATTTTTTAAAATTCCCTCAGGAACAGGAATTATTCCCGAAAAACGAATGTATGCAAATCCGTAACCGCTGAACCGATTAAGCCGAAATTTTGTAAAACGATAGTTGGGATTGTGATTAGAAACATCAAATAGTTTTTTTGTCAGAAATTTACTTTTAAGGGGGGTAAAGGGGGGTCGAAGTTTGTATGGAAAATTTAGAACCGCTGACCCTATTGAGCTGAAATTTGGTACAGAGATAGATTGAGTCCTAAAAAATTGAATGGTATACTTTTTATTCCAAAAATCAACCTCTAAGGCGGGATAAAGGAGGTCAATGTTAGAATAGGAAATCGGTAACCGCTTCTTTGTTTAAGCTGAAATTTAAACCAGCGTGTTCTTTAGGTAACGAAGGCGACGTATAAAAAGGGATTTTTGCAAAATTCTTCCGGGAACGGGAATTATTCCCAAAAAACGTTTGTATGCAAATCCGTAACCGCTGAACCGATTAAGCTGAAATTTTGTAAAACGATTGTTTAGATTGTGTTTAGGAACATTAATTTTTTTTTTTGACGAAAATTAACATTTAAGGGGGGGTAAAGGGGGGTCGAAATTTGTATGGAAAATTTAAAACCGCTGACCCTATTGAGCTGAAATTTGGTACAGAGGTAGATTGAGTCCTAAAAAATTGTATGGTATACTTTTTATTCCAAAAATCAACCTCTAAGGCGGGATAAAGGAGGTCAAAGTTAGAATAGGAAATCGGTAACCGCTTCTTTGTTTAAGCTGAAATTTAAACCAGCGTGTTCTTTAGGTAACGAAGGCGACCTATAAAAAGGGATTTTTGCAAAAATTTAGAAGTTTGAGTAGAAAATCAGTAACCGGCCATCTTTTAAAGCTCAAATTTGAACAGCGTATTTTTTATGTAACGTAGATGACCGATAAAAAGGGATTTTGCAAAATTTCCACGGGAACGGGAATTAATTCTAAAAAACGTTTGTATCCAAATCTGTAACCGCTGAACTGATTGAGCTGATATTTTGTAAAACGATTGTCTGAAGTGTGTTTATGAACATTGAATAGTTTTTATGTCAGAAATTAACTTTTGAGGGGGGTAAAGGGGGGGTCAAAGTTTGTATGGGAAATTTAGAACCGCTGACGCTATTGAGCTTAAATTTGGTACAGCGGTAGATCTAATCCTAAAAAATGATATGCAATACTTTTTTCCCAGAAATCAACTTTTAAGGGAAAAAAGGGGGGTGCAAGTTTTTGTAAAAAATCGTTAGCCGCTTCTTTGTTTTTGCTGAAATTTGGACAGCGTGTTCTTAGTTACATAAACTAAGACGACCGATAAAAAGGGATTTTGTGAAATTCTTACAGGAACGGGAATTATTCCCAAAAAACTTTTGTGTGCAAATCCGTAACCGCTAAACCAATTAAGCTGAAATTTTGTAAAATGATGGTTTGAGTTTTGTTAAGGAAATTTTTAATAGTTTTTATATCAGAAATTAACTTATAAGGGGGGGTCAAAGTTTGTATGGGAAATTTAGAACCGCTGCGCTGACCCTATTCAGCTTAAATTAATTTAGTGCAGAGGTTGATTGAGTCCTAAAAAATGGGATACTTTTTATCCCAGAAATCTACATTAAAGAAGAGGAAGGGGGGGGGGGGGGGGTGCAAGTTTGCGTAAGAAATCGTTAACCGCTTCTTTATTTGAGCTGAAATTTGGATAGCGTGTTTTTAGGTGGTTTTGGCGACTCACGAGAAGGGCTTTTGCTAAATTCCCACTGGAACGGGATTTATTTACAAAAAACAATTGTATGCAAATCCGTAACAACTAAACCGATTGAATCGAAATTTTGTAAAATCATGGTTTGAGTTGTGTTTAGGAACATTAAATAAATAAAAGATATGGGATACTTTTTATCCCAGAAATCAACCTTTGAGGGGAGGAAAGAGGGATCCAGTTTGTGTAGGAAAGGTAACCGCTTCTTCGTTTTAGCTAAAATTTGGACAACGTATTCTTTATGTAACGTAGGCGACCGATAAGAAGGGATTTTGTGAAATTCTCACCAGAACAGGAATTTTTTCACAAAAACGTTTGCATGGAAATTAGTAACCGCTGAACCGAAAATGAGCTGATATTTTGTTAAGTTCTGTTAATGAATAGTTTTTTTATGTCAGAAATTAACTTTAAGGAGACTAAGTATTAAAGGAGGGGGAAGGAGGATCAGAGATTTAATGGGAATTCAGGAACCATGGAATTGATTTGAGTCGCGGGAAGGATGGTGTGAGAAATTAGTAACGAATAATAATTTAGCTGAGGTACATTACAGTAGAGATAAGTTAAAGAGTTACCGGGAAAGGACCACAAATAGTTTTAATTCCTGAAAAGAGGCGTGAAAATTTATGAAGGCGATAAACTACCGCTCAACTGAGATAATTTGACCTCTGGGAAAGGACATAGGATTGGTTTCTACGGTAGCGAACAAAACTGCATAGAAATACCCAACCCGATATTCTTCGCTACCCACAGCGGGAGCAAATAATATATAGCCATGCCTTATTTTACGCTTACAAAGTCACGGGGATGGAAATACTATCATAGTGAACATAGCAGCACCAAATTCGCTTTATTAATTGACTCTCACGCGCAACGAAGTGCGCGCGGGTCAGCTAGTTATATAATAAATGTAAAAAACATCAAGTAACTGGTACAAAATCACCCTTGATTGGACAAGTATAGAGGCAGTTTTAAATATCCGTGAAGTGAACTTAACTGTTAATGAAAACGCAATGTAACTATTTGAGAGTGCATTATTTATTGGCAAAATCAGGTTATTTTTATGCACCCCCTACTGCTTCGACTTCATCCTATCAAGAAATTCATCTTCTGATAGAAGTAATGGATTTGCAAGACGATTTGCCCGCCCTAACTGAGAGCGGTAGTCCGATATAAATAAATCGTTAACGAATAAAATTTGTAGCAGCTTTAGATAGGTGTCAATTAAATCTTAATGCATGATAGAAACTACTGTCAAGACATTAGGGCTCAATACTGACGACTGAAGATCCCAAAGTACCAAAGTTCGCCATTCAAGGAATTAAAGTTAATTTTCATGTCGATTTTCAAATTTCAAGACGATGTACAGGATACTGTAACTGTTCATTAGGATGGAAAACTGTTGCCAGCTGTAGACGTGTGGATAATATGTAAAAAAGAACTTGCCGATAGTAATTTTAATAACACTGGAAGTGAAGAAGCAGAAGCAGTTTGGCTTGCGGATGGTATCTCGAAAATGAAGTCCAAATTCTTTGCGTGACAACCACCGCTTCAACTACATCCCTTAAAAAGAAGACTTGTGTGTTTCACTTTACGAGAAAGACATCAATAGCCAAATTTCCATAAATATGCAAGACCTTATTCAATCGTATTAAAATTGATTACAGTTTTCTTAACGAGTGTTCTACTTTATAGCCTAGTAATACCCTATAGAGTAATATATAAAAATATCTTAGTGGTAGTTAGTAGTAGAGGCTACTATATCTTCTATTTTAGTTAAGAAACAGATGATAATACTGTAATACGTTAATAATGTAGCAGAGACAGTACTGAAGTTGATGCAAGGTTTCCATCAAATACTCCGTTGATGAGGAATAAAAGCAATTTTTAAAACCTTGTGTACTGGTATACTCTGACTGTAAAAGGCAAAATATTAGAAGAAAATTAATAAATAATGTTCTTTTAATAATATATTTATAATAGAAATAAAATAGTATTTAATTAAATAAATAAAAAATATATTTCAAAATGTCCTCTAAAATCTCCATACAAATTTCATCAAATTTGTTCCTAAAACTTTGGCGTCAAGTCGGCACGGGTTATCGTTATCCGATATCAATAATATTTTTTATTTTGGTTATTAGGGTCAATTAGAAAAAATTTAGAGGGTATGCGTATTTAAAATTGAAAAAAAAAATTCGCCCTTATAGGCTGGGACACCCTAGTAAGTATATTAAATACAATTAACAGAGTACGAGCCCAAAGAATAATAAGCTAAAACATCAGTCACGATACTGATAACCGCTGGGATAGACAAGTTTTGGAATGGAGATGGAAACCATAAAGGCAAAAAAAAGTTATATTAGGTATATTAGGAAGGATACTCTGAATTCTGGTGGAGTGACGACTTACAAAAGATTGGAAGAGACAAGACAAGAGCAAAAAACTGGGCCCAGTTTCGCACAATACGAGAGGCGTTGCGTTTGTTTATGTGCATGATTTCCTGTTGAAATACAGAGAAAACGACTAAAATAGACTGGGGTATCGCTTTACATCAAACAACATGCTTATCAAATGTACCTAGTTACTTACAACATAATAGAATTATATTTGGGCAGGTAAATACATAATAGCACCATAAAAAAACTATAAAGCCGACCTTGTACCATTCAGTTATCTGGCGTAACTGGATCTAACAAATTTTCCTCTGTCACAGATTCGTGGGTCCAAAAGATGGCAGAATACAAAGACTGGTTCGCGGAACAGGAAAACCAGAAGGCCAATGAGATGCTGAGACCAGGGAAACCTACCAACTACGATGAGCTCTTCGGCATTGACGGGTCTTTCCGTCAACTTGTCATAGATTAGATAATAGTTACTATTACATAAGTTAGTCTCTTCTGAAAGGGCGTTGACTTGACGATAAAAATTTTCAGACTGAAGTTAATGTTTGGATAAAATTAGAAAGTTATTTGGACGCTATGTAATAGTATCCAAAAAATTTAGTGGACTATCTTTCGGAAGAGACTCAAGTGCAAGATTTGCTTTTCATTTTCAATTAATGCCTTTTCAATCAGTTTTCCATTTTCTGTTTTTGTGTCGAATCTCAAAGCAACCAGAGCCAAATTTGGATGGCATTTTGGTGGCTAGCAGTTCAATTAAAGATACCAAAGCAAATTTTGGAAACTATCTTAGTTCCTTTAAATTCTCATAAAGCTTAGCTTTCTGTTTAACTTCTTGAGAACTTGATACTAAGTTCACTTTTTAGTGAATCTTGCATTAAATAATTTCTAGCTCTCTACTTTCGCTTTTTAGTTACCATGTTTTATATTTTGGTATATTTTGAATGTTTGTTACGAAGTATTGTTGCGTACCAAAGTTTTGCTCAATTTTCATGTTATCTTGCTGAATATGAAAGTACGTGTGTTTGTAATGTTATAAGCATTTTAATAAATGTTCTTTATAAATTGGCTTTTTTATTCCCATTAAAACAACCTATGAGTAAGAAAATCGACTTAAAAGTGTTATTATTAATATCATCATCATCAGCCTATGTTCGTCCACTGCTGGACATAGGCCTCCCCCATAGCACGCCACTCAACTCGGTCCTCCGTCTTTCTTCTCCACCCACCCCCAGCGACCCTCCGAATATCATCGCCCCATCTCGCCCTACACTACGTTTACCGAGACGTGGTCTCCACTCGAGAACTCGTCTACCCCAACGGTTATCGGTACGGTTATCGATATTATATGGGCCTCTGGTACACTGCGTCTGTGGCAGTGTACTATTGCCTGAAATAAATGATTTATTATTATGTCGCTCTTTAACACGGGCTAAACCCGGGCCTTTTTATAGGCGTACACGGAGACAAAAAGTCCAACGCGCAGAGGCCCTTTTGAGCTTTTAATATAAATGTAATGGGTGACACTTATTGGAGTCTGTCTGTGAGTCCATCCATAGAAAATGGGCTCAAAGACAGTCTCCGCCAAGTGACGGGACTATTGTTAATTAATGGAAACTACTTGAACTAGGTTATGGATGTGTATTCTAAATGGATGGTTAATGAGGCTATTGCTAGGACTACGGCACCTGCCACTTCCGTCCCATTAGGAAATATATAGGCAGGTGATGACTCGCCACTCACTAAACGGGCCCCCATAAAGGCCGGCATTACATAGCCGACGAGAAGGGCAACGTTGGTGCAAGTAGCTGGAGGGGGAGAGGTGTCCCTGGACTTTAAACACGTAGGCCAACTCGCCACTTATGCTTCACATCCTCCCTCCGAGCGTGCAGCTCTCGCGACTCCACTCTGGCCGGCCAATGAAGGCAAGCACAGAGGTGGGGGACTGTTCCTCGTCAGTGTTCACTCCGGCCGGCCAGTGAAGGCAAGCCGGAGATGAGGAACAGAATCCTCCCCCGGGAGCACTCGGGTCCGTGGGGTCGCTACTCCCCAACAGCTCGCCATAAGCTGCCCTGCGGTGCTCGGGTCCGTGGGGTCGCTACTCCCCAACAGCTCGCCATAAGCTGCCCTGCGGTGCTCGGGTCCGTGGGGTCGCTGCTCCCCAACAGCTCGCCATGAGCTGCCCTGCGGTATTATTATTATTATTATGTCGCTCTTAAACACGGGCTAAGCCCGGGCCTTTTTATAGGCTTGCACGGAGACAAAAAAGCCCAACGCGCAGAGGCCCTTTTGAGCTTTTAATATAAATGTAATGGGTGACACTTATTGGAGTCTGTCTGTGAGTCCATCCATAGAAAATGGGCTCAAAGACAGTCTCCGCCAAGTGACAGGACTATTGCTGATTAATGGAAACTAATTGAAATAGGCTATGGATGTTCATTCTAAATTGATGGTTAATGAGACTATTGCTAGGACTACGGCACCTGCCACTTCCGTCCCATTAGGAAATATGTAGGCAGGTGATGACTCGCCACTCACTAAACGGGCCCCCATAAAGGCCGGCATTACATAGCCGACGAGAAGGGCAACGTTGGTGCAAGTGGCTGGAGGGGGAGAGGTGTCCCTGGACTTTAAACACGTAGGCCAACTCGCCACTTATGCTTCACATCCTCCCTCCGAGCGTGCAGCTCTCGCGACTCCACTCTGGCCGGCCAATGAAGGCAAGCACAGAGGTGGGGGACTGTTCCTCGTCAGTGTTCACTCCGGCCGCCGGTGAAGGCAAGCCGGAGATGAGGAACAGAATCCTCCCCCGGGAGCACTCGGGTCCGTGGGGTCGCTACTCCCCAACAGCTCGCCATAAGCTGCCCTGCGGTGGCTCGGGTCCGTGAGGTCGCTACTCCCCAACAGCTCGCCATAAGCTGCCCTGCGGTGGCTCGGGTCCGTGGGGTCGCTACTCCCCAACAGCTCGCCATAAGCTGCCCTGCGGTGGCTCGGGTCCGTGGGGTCGCTACTCCCCAACAGCTCGCCATAAGCTGCCCTGCGGTGGCTCGGGTCCGTGGGGTCGCTACTCCCCAACAGCTCGTCATAAGCTGCCCTGCGGTCTTATTATTATTATTATTATTAATATATTGCAAATAAAATATATAATCACGCCTGGTTCCCGTTGGGGTAGTCACGATCCTGACACCCCTCTTTCGCTTCTTCAACTTCCATCACATTCTTCATGCACGCTCGCCGGTTCATGGTACTCTTGACCTGGCCTTTCCTTAGAACGACCTTTATTATTAGGTCAAGGAAAGTACGTCTAGGTCTAATAAGAATTAAATGTTCGATTCCTCACTTTCTCTATTCTAAGTATCCAAGAAGAGATGCGAATTCATCAAAACCTACTGATACCTGATCTAGTCTCTCCTATACCTAATCTTATGTAAGTTTATGATTAATAAACTATATTAAACTCTATGAATTATATTGTTAAGTTTATGACCCGTAGAACATAATAATATAAGTTTTTAAAAATATCCCATATTAACACTACTCTTCATAACAAAATCTATTCGTTTAAAGGTTGGTTGTCTGGAAGATATTATTGCTTTAAGTAATAAGGCCGCCGATATTGAAATATTTATTTAAGTACCTATATATACTTTGCTCTCGAAAGGGTATTAATATAAGTATATATCTCACGAAACAGGATGAGTGACGTCATAATAAATCATTGCTTGTATTACACGTATCATATTAAAGGAAATAGCGTGTAAAGGAAACCGAATGTTTTTCAAGCTAGTCAAACACTACTATACAGCCTATTGCATCGCTCATCCGATTGCCTCAGTAAATAGAGCAAGACGATTGAAATATAGGATATTGTGAAATGTTTGAGTTTTAGGTCAGACTTTGACCTAGATCTCACCTGACTCTAAGCAAAAATTTAGTAAAAAATTAACTTTAGTAAGTGCAGCTCCTCAAGCACAGACGCTGCATAGACTTGTCTTGCTGTCAAGGCAACTGTAATCCCATACATTCACAAAAGTACAATGTATGGGATGACAGTTCTACTCTTGAAGTTTCGTCGGGATCCCATAAGTCATGCTACGGGTACTGCTGAATGATTCTCTGCATAAAAACATTGACAGGCACCTCTCGTCCCACTGTCAAGAGTAATTGACGTTAGTAAGAGCAAAATGACATTGCTACACTATTACCATTCATACCAATCCTCGCTTTTGGTGCCTCTGCTGCACTGATGATGTTGTGGTACTGGGTGTTTTCGGCCTCCACGACTGCTAGGACTAAATAGACTGAATGATATTATGTACATTCAGGATGATTGCTGGTCTACCCTTTGATGTGCTCGTTGGTGGCTTGCATACCCCACCTAGCTGATAAAGGTACGTGAACAGCACGATTGAAGAAGTACAAAGAAATGGAAGCTTCATAGCTATTATATAGTCCTATAGCTACATACCTATATTATAATTGAATATTATACAGCGGCCCGAACACACGTTGACATTAACATAAGACTAGCAACTCCCGTCCCACTGTCGAGACTAATCTGACATACATAGGAGTATATCAAGACGCTACTCTTGCTACTCGCGCTGTCATTGCATACAATTTGTAGCTACTCCCAATATCGTTGTGCTCTTACAAACGTCAATTACTTTCGACAGCGGGATGAGAGCCACTACTCCCACGTCAACGTCACGGTGTGTCGGACGCACAGTGCGGCCCTAAGTACTACTTTTGCGTGTAAGTTTTGCGGTCAACCGCGGTCAATCAAATGTATGAAAAATGTATGAAATCAACCTTTGAGGGGAGGAAAGAGGGATCCAGTTTGTGTAGGAAAGGTAACCGCTTCTTCGTTTTAGCTAAAATTTGGACAACGTATTCTTTATGTAACGTAGGCGACCGATAAGAAGGGATTTTGTGAAATTCTCACCAGAACAGGAATTTTTTCACAAAAACGTTTGCATGGAAATTAGTAACCGCTGAACCGAAAATGAGCTGATATTTTGTTAAGTTCTGTTAATGAATAGTTTTTTTATGTCAGAAATTAACTTTAAGGAGACTAAGTATTAAAGGAGGGGGAAGGAGGATCAGAGATTTAATGGGAATTCAGGAACCATGGAATTGATTTGAGTCGCGGGAAGGATGGTGTGAGAAATTAGTAACGAATAATAATTTAGCTGAGGTACATTACAGTAGAGATAAGTTAAAGAGTTACCGGGAAAGGACCACAAATAGTTTTAATTCCTGAAAAGAGGCGTGAAAATTTATGAAGGCGATAAACTACCGCTCAACTGAGATAATTTGACCTCTGGGAAAGGACATAGGATTGGTTTCTACGGTAGCGAACAAAACTGCATAGAAATACCCAACCCGATATTCTTCGCTACCCACAGCGGGAGC
This sequence comes from Hemithea aestivaria, assembly GCA_947507615.1. NCBI lineage: Eukaryota > Metazoa > Arthropoda > Insecta > Lepidoptera > Geometridae > Hemithea > Hemithea aestivaria. The sequence goes on from OX382343.1 coordinate 4,635,018, forward strand.
AAATAATATATAGCCATGCCTTATTTTACGCTTACAAAGTCACGGGGATGGAAATACTATCATAGTGAACATAGCAGCACCAAATTCGCTTTATTAATTGACTCTCACGCGCAACGAAGTGCGCGCGGGTCAGCTAGTTATATAATAAATGTAAAAAACATCAAGTAACTGGTACAAAATCACCCTTGATTGGACAAGTATAGAGGCAGTTTTAAATATCCGTGAAGTGAACTTAACTGTTAATGAAAACGCAATGTAACTATTTGAGAGTGCATTATTTATTGGCAAAATCAGGTTATTTTTATGCACCCCCTACTGCTTCGACTTCATCCTATCAAGAAATTCATCTTCTGATAGAAGTAATGGATTTGCAAGACGATTTGCCCGCCCTAACTGAGAGCGGTAGTCCGATATAAATAAATCGTTAACGAATAAAATTTGTAGCAGCTTTAGATAGGTGTCAATTAAATCTTAGTGCATGATAGAAACTACTGTCAAGACATTAGGGCTCAATACTGACGACTGAAGATCCCAAAGTACCAAAGTTCGCCATTCAAGGAATTAAAGTTAATTTTCATGTCGATTTTCAAATTTCAAGACGATGTACAGGATACTGTAACTGTTCATTAGGATGGAAAACTGTTGCCAGCTGTAGACGTGTGGATAATATGTAAAAAAGAACTTGCCGATAGTAATTTTAATAACACTGGAAGTGAAGAAGCAGAAGCAGTTTGGCTTGCGGATGGTATCTCGAAAATGAAGTCCAAATTCTTTGCGTGACAACCACCGCTTCAACTACATCCCTTAAAAAGAAGACTTGTGTGTTTCACTTTACGAGAAAGACATCAATAGCCAAATTTCCATAAATATGCAAGACCTTATTCAATCGTATTAAAATTGATTACAGTTTTCTTAACGAGTGTTCTACTTTATAGCCTAGTAATACCCTATAGAGTAATATATAAAAATATCTTAGTGGTAGTTAGTAGTAGAGGCTACTATATCTTCTATTTTAGTTAAGAAACAGATGATAATACTGTAATACGTTAATAATGTAGCAGAGACAGTACTGAAGTTGATGCAAGGTTTCCATCAAATACTCCGTTGATGAGGAATAAAAGCAATTTTTAAAACCTTGTGTACTGGTATACTCTGACTGTAAAAGGCAAAATATTAGAAGAAAATTAATAAATAATGTTCTTTTAATAATATATTTATAATAGAAATAAAATAGTATTTAATTAAATAAATAAAAAATATATTTCAAAATGTCCTCTAAAATCTCCATACAAATTTCATCAAATTTGTTCCTAAAACTTTGGCGTCAAGTCGGCACGGGTTATCGTTATCCGATATCAATAATATTTTTTATTTTGGTTATTAGGGTCAATTAGAAAAAATTTAGAGGGTATGCGTATTTAAAATTGAAAAAAAAAATTCGCCCTTATAGGCTGGGACACCCTAGTAAGTATATTAAATACAATTAACAGAGTACGAGCCCAAAGAATAATAAGCTAAAACATCAGTCACGATACTGATAACCGCTGGGATAGACAAGTTTTGGAATGGAGATGGAAACCATAAAGGCAAAAAAAAGTTATATTAGGTATATTAGGAAGGATACTCTGAATTCTGGTGGAGTGACGACTTACAAAAGATTGGAAGAGACAAGACAAGAGCAAAAAACTGGGCCCAGTTTCGCACAATACGAGAGGCGTTGCGTTTGTTTATGTGCATGATTTCCTGTTGAAATACAGAGAAAACGACTAAAATAGACTGGGGTATCGCTTTACATCAAACAACATGCTTATCAAATGTACCTAGTTACTTACAACATAATAGAATTATATTTGGGCAGGTAAATACATAATAGCACCATAAAAAAACTATAAAGCCGACCTTGTACCATTCAGTTATCTGGCGTAACTGGATCTAACAAATTTTCCTCTGTCACAGATTCGTGGGTCCAAAAGATGGCAGAATACAAAGACTGGTTCGCGGAACAGGAAAACCAGAAGGCCAATGAGATGCTGAGACCAGGGAAACCTACCAACTACGATGAGCTCTTCGGCATTGACGGGTCTTTCCGTCAACTTGTCATAGATTAGATAATAGTTACTATTACATAAGTTAGTCTCTTCTGAAAGGGCGTTGACTTGACGATAAAAATTTTCAGACTGAAGTTAATGTTTGGATAAAATTAGAAAGTTATTTGGACGCTATGTAATAGTATCCAAAAAATTTAGTGGACTATCTTTCGGAAGAGACTCAAGTGCAAGATTTGCTTTTCATTTTCAATTAATGCCTTTTCAATCAGTTTTCCATTTTCTGTTTTTGTGTCGAATCTCAAAGCAACCAGAGCCAAATTTGGATGGCATTTTGGTGGCTAGCAGTTCAATTAAAGATACCAAAGCAAATTTTGGAAACTATCTTAGTTCCTTTAAATTCTCATAAAGCTTAGCTTTCTGTTTAACTTCTTGAGAACTTGATACTAAGTTCACTTTTTAGTGAATCTTGCATTAAATAATTTCTAGCTCTCTACTTTCGCTTTTTAGTTACCATGTTTTATATTTTGGTATATTTTGAATGTTTGTTACGAAGTATTGTTGCGTACCAAAGTTTTGCTCAATTTTCATGTTATCTTGCTGAATATGAAAGTACGTGTGTTTGTAATGTTATAAGCATTTTAATAAATGTTCTTTATAAATTGGCTTTTTTATTCCCATTAAAACAACCTATGAGTAAGAAAATCGACTTAAAAGTGTTATTATTAATATCATCATCATCAGCCTATGTTCGTCCACTGCTGGACATAGGCCTCCCCCATAGCACGCCACTCAACTCGGTCCTCCGTCTTTCTTCTCCACCCACCCCCAGCGACCCTCCGAATATCATCGCCCCATCTCGCCCTACACTACGTTTACCGAGACGTGGTCTCCACTCGAGAACTCGTCTACCCCAACGGTTATCGGTACGGTTATCGATATTATATGGGCCTCTGGTACACTGCGTCTGTGGCAGTGTACTATTGCCTGAAATAAATGATTTATTATTATGTCGCTCTTTAACACGGGCTAAACCCGGGCCTTTTTATAGGCGTACACGGAGACAAAAAGTCCAACGCGCAGAGGCCCTTTTGAGCTTTTAATATAAATGTAATGGGTGACACTTATTGGAGTCTGTCTGTGAGTCCATCCATAGAAAATGGGCTCAAAGACAGTCTCCGCCAAGTGACGGGACTATTGTTAATTAATGGAAACTACTTGAACTAGGTTATGGATGTGTATTCTAAATGGATGGTTAATGAGGCTATTGCTAGGACTACGGCACCTGCCACTTCCGTCCCATTAGGAAATATATAGGCAGGTGATGACTCGCCACTCACTAAACGGGCCCCCATAAAGGCCGGCATTACATAGCCGACGAGAAGGGCAACGTTGGTGCAAGTAGCTGGAGGGGGAGAGGTGTCCCTGGACTTTAAACACGTAGGCCAACTCGCCACTTATGCTTCACATCCTCCCTCCGAGCGTGCAGCTCTCGCGACTCCACTCTGGCCGGCCAATGAAGGCAAGCACAGAGGTGGGGGACTGTTCCTCGTCAGTGTTCACTCCGGCCGGCCAGTGAAGGCAAGCCGGAGATGAGGAACAGAATCCTCCCCCGGGAGCACTCGGGTCCGTGGGGTCGCTACTCCCCAACAGCTCGCCATAAGCTGCCCTGCGGTGCTCGGGTCCGTGGGGTCGCTACTCCCCAACAGCTCGCCATAAGCTGCCCTGCGGTGCTCGGGTCCGTGGGGTCGCTGCTCCCCAACAGCTCGCCATGAGCTGCCCTGCGGTATTATTATTATTATTATGTCGCTCTTAAACACGGGCTAAGCCCGGGCCTTTTTATAGGCTTGCACGGAGACAAAAAAGCCCAACGCGCAGAGGCCCTTTTGAGCTTTTAATATAAATGTAATGGGTGACACTTATTGGAGTCTGTCTGTGAGTCCATCCATAGAAAATGGGCTCAAAGACAGTCTCCGCCAAGTGACAGGACTATTGCTGATTAATGGAAACTAATTGAAATAGGCTATGGATGTTCATTCTAAATTGATGGTTAATGAGACTATTGCTAGGACTACGGCACCTGCCACTTCCGTCCCATTAGGAAATATGTAGGCAGGTGATGACTCGCCACTCACTAAACGGGCCCCCATAAAGGCCGGCATTACATAGCCGACGAGAAGGGCAACGTTGGTGCAAGTGGCTGGAGGGGGAGAGGTGTCCCTGGACTTTAAACACGTAGGCCAACTCGCCACTTATGCTTCACATCCTCCCTCCGAGCGTGCAGCTCTCGCGACTCCACTCTGGCCGGCCAATGAAGGCAAGCACAGAGGTGGGGGACTGTTCCTCGTCAGTGTTCACTCCGGCCGCCGGTGAAGGCAAGCCGGAGATGAGGAACAGAATCCTCCCCCGGGAGCACTCGGGTCCGTGGGGTCGCTACTCCCCAACAGCTCGCCATAAGCTGCCCTGCGGTGGCTCGGGTCCGTGAGGTCGCTACTCCCCAACAGCTCGCCATAAGCTGCCCTGCGGTGGCTCGGGTCCGTGGGGTCGCTACTCCCCAACAGCTCGCCATAAGCTGCCCTGCGGTGGCTCGGGTCCGTGGGGTCGCTACTCCCCAACAGCTCGCCATAAGCTGCCCTGCGGTGGCTCGGGTCCGTGGGGTCGCTACTCCCCAACAGCTCGTCATAAGCTGCCCTGCGGTCTTATTATTATTATTATTATTAATATATTGCAAATAAAATATATAATCACGCCTGGTTCCCGTTGGGGTAGTCACGATCCTGACACCCCTCTTTCGCTTCTTCAACTTCCATCACATTCTTCATGCACGCTCGCCGGTTCATGGTACTCTTGACCTGGCCTTTCCTTAGAACGACCTTTATTATTAGGTCAAGGAAAGTACGTCTAGGTCTAATAAGAATTAAATGTTCGATTCCTCACTTTCTCTATTCTAAGTATCCAAGAAGAGATGCGAATTCATCAAAACCTACTGATACCTGATCTAGTCTCTCCTATACCTAATCTTATGTAAGTTTATGATTAATAAACTATATTAAACTCTATGAATTATATTGTTAAGTTTATGACCCGTAGAACATAATAATATAAGTTTTTAAAAATATCCCATATTAACACTACTCTTCATAACAAAATCTATTCGTTTAAAGGTTGGTTGTCTGGAAGATATTATTGCTTTAAGTAATAAGGCCGCCGATATTGAAATATTTATTTAAGTACCTATATATACTTTGCTCTCGAAAGGGTATTAATATAAGTATATATCTCACGAAACAGGATGAGTGACGTCATAATAAATCATTGCTTGTATTACACGTATCATATTAAAGGAAATAGCGTGTAAAGGAAACCGAATGTTTTTCAAGCTAGTCAAACACTACTATACAGCCTATTGCATCGCTCATCCGATTGCCTCAGTAAATAGAGCAAGACGATTGAAATATAGGATATTGTGAAATGTTTGAGTTTTAGGTCAGACTTTGACCTAGATCTCACCTGACTCTAAGCAAAAATTTAGTAAAAAATTAACTTTAGTAAGTGCAGCTCCTCAAGCACAGACGCTGCATAGACTTGTCTTGCTGTCAAGGCAACTGTAATCCCATACATTCACAAAAGTACAATGTATGGGATGACAGTTCTACTCTTGAAGTTTCGTCGGGATCCCATAAGTCATGCTACGGGTACTGCTGAATGATTCTCTGCATAAAAACATTGACAGGCACCTCTCGTCCCACTGTCAAGAGTAATTGACGTTAGTAAGAGCAAAATGACATTGCTACACTATTACCATTCATACCAATCCTCGCTTTTGGTGCCTCTGCTGCACTGATGATGTTGTGGTACTGGGTGTTTTCGGCCTCCACGACTGCTAGGACTAAATAGACTGAATGATATTATGTACATTCAGGATGATTGCTGGTCTACCCTTTGATGTGCTCGTTGGTGGCTTGCATACCCCACCTAGCTGATAAAGGTACGTGAACAGCACGATTGAAGAAGTACAAAGAAATGGAAGCTTCATAGCTATTATATAGTCCTATAGCTACATACCTATATTATAATTGAATATTATACAGCGGCCCGAACACACGTTGACATTAACATAAGACTAGCAACTCCCGTCCCACTGTCGAGACTAATCTGACATACATAGGAGTATATCAAGACGCTACTCTTGCTACTCGCGCTGTCATTGCATACAATTTGTAGCTACTCCCAATATCGTTGTGCTCTTACAAACGTCAATTACTTTCGACAGCGGGATGAGAGCCACTACTCCCACGTCAACGTCACGGTGTGTCGGACGCACAGTGCGGCCCTAAGTACTACTTTTGCGTGTAAGTTTTGCGGTCAACCGCGGTCAATCAAATGTATGAAAAAGTTAAGATTGACAGCCGATGCACCGATGAACAACAAGAAAACAAATGAAAAATTGCCACGCTTGAGAGATATCATTTTATATACGAAAAACGAAAAGAGACCGATCCATAACTACACCTTCATCATTGGTCGGACGGCAGGTGGAAGCCATACTATAACGTCATTATCAAATTCTCCTACTGCACCTTTTTGTAACCTTGTACAGTGAATCATCGATCGAACTAATTTTATCCGTATCAGATAACATTATTTATTTTCCTACTAACATAATAATGATGAATCATGATAAGCATTTCTATGACTATATATAGAACATAATATTATTATTGTGGTACATTGACTCATTGAATTTGCAGTGTTACCAAAGACTTCTACTAAGTACCACGAAATGCTGCGCTACGGTTGTCACAGCAGCATTAGTACATTTCGACATTGACATAAGACTAACAACTACCTACCATCCCACTGTCAAGAGTAATTGACGTTTGATCTTGATTATTTATCTCCAATGATAAAAAAAAGAAAATAATAAGAATATTTATTATGTACGATTTTTAACGATAGTTTTCATTTTAGTTCGATACCTATTGTAGCTTGCACATCACTGGCTGTCAACCATTGGTGACGTGACGTAAATGCGCGCGCAGGGACGGGCAAAATTTAACACGCAAGTCCAACACAAATGCCCTCCCTCTGTTGCAGACGAATAAAATTGTAAATCTTTCCTTCTCTTTTGAGGTCTATAAAAAAGTATTGAAAAAAAAGAAGGTGCGCTTTGTATAAAAGTAGGTCTGTGTCAAAACGGTGTGAAAAACAACATCCGTTGACCAATAATGCGTAATATCGCCGATGGTATTTGCTAACAGTTGTTGACCAAAGTGCGTTTGCTTTCATAACTATTTACCTAACAATTTATCTTGATTAAATACTTAAAGTATTGAAGTAAAGGAATTTAATAAGACTGCTGGTTGACCCGTGCAACTTTGTCTATGTCTGTTAAAAAAATACTTTACGACCTTTTCTCACACTTACCAAATATATTATTATTGTACGTACTGTTGGTACAACAGCATACATCTTTAAGAACTACCTCATCATCATCATCATCAGCCTATGTTCGTCCACTGCTGGACATAAGCCTCCCCCGTGGCACGCCACTCAACTCGGTCCTCCGTCTTTCACCTCCCAGCTCCCAGCGACCCTCCGGATATCATCGCCCCATCTCGCCCATGGACGCCCTACACTACGTTTGCCGAGACACGGTCTCCACTCCAAGAACTACCTGTATTTATGCAAATAAATTATATAGAATAGAATAGAAATAAATATTACCGAAATCGGAACTTTTCAAGATAATAATGAAAATTTTACCTGAGCGCTTCGTCTCGTCGAGGCAATATGTGACCAAATTTCTGAGGTACATTTGGTCCAACATATAAGTATTGTCATTCAACGTGGCAATGCTGCCAGCATTCTTAGCACGCTTCCATCTGACAGTGGTTTCGAGCACTTGGATTTTTTGTAGATTGTCGTGTGGCCGATCCGTGTTTTTTTTTGTATGTGAAGAAAATACGAAGACGAGCAAGACGCTCTCCTGCTGTCTTAACATCAGGAAAGCATCTATAAGAATGACTGAAAGACTAATTTATACTGATAATGGGCAGCGTTATCCTAAGGGAGTACCTAAGATTTCACAATGACGTGAAATTCTAGGTGCACTGCACCAACGCTTCTTACTCAAGAGTCATAAAATGTTAAGACTCTTAGCCCAGTAATTTCACTAGCTACAGTGCCCTCCTACCGAAGCTCAGTAATGTTTGCACATTGCTCAGGCGGTAGAATAACTGGCACTGTTGGGGTACCCACCCAGACAACCTCCTGCAAAGGAAGTCTACCCCCGGTAAAACACACACGTACAACACACATGTACTAACATAGGTTTTGTAAGTTAATGTAACTAACACTATATGGAAGATTTCCGAAATGAAATTATTGAATTGAATTGAATTGAAAAACAAAAATGTTCTTTATATTTACATACCTATTAATATTATAGTATTCCTAGAATTAGTCTTATTCATATGCATTTTTATGACATGTAAGACAACAAACCATCGAGGACATATCCAACAACAAACACATACCGTCTTATTACAAAACGCGGACTAACGATTGTACCAGGATTAAACCAGGTAAGTACTAAGCGAACAAATGACATTAGTTAATCCCAGAACTAGCGTAAGTCCGCGTTTTGTAATAACGCAGATAGCGTTCAGGGTTTATGTCAATGTCAAATGTCTTACGTCACAAGACTACGCATGTCTAGTTATACGAAATAATTACTTATAATTTACCGTATCTATATTATAGGTACTCTAATTATCCCTTTATTGGGTTTTAACCGACTTCTAAAAAGGCGATTATCTAATTGATATGTAGTAGTTATAGCTAACACTTTGATTGAACACAAAAAATATACAAAAGAAACTTAAAAATAAAAGACCATTATGTTATAACTACATATACTTGTGCTTTTGGTAATTTCTTACATTTTACTAAAATATTTTTTTTTTCGTCCAAAAAGCATTCAGATGAATTTTTTAGGTAGTCTATGCTGTCCCAAAACTGGGCAAAGACCTCCGCCAAGTCTCTCCATATGTCTCTATCATACCTCATTCACATGGAAAATACATAATATTTATTTTTTTATGAAAGTAAAAAAAAAAAAATTCAAAAGTAGTAGTGATATATAAATATAGTGATATAAAAAAGCCTACTCGTATATCACATGTTGCTGTGAGAGGTTATACCTACTGGTGTTTTAAACATCATCATCACCATCATCTCAGCCGTAGGACGTCCATTGCTGAACATAGGCCTCCCCTTTGGACTTCCATATGTACCGGTTGGAAGCGACCTGCATCCAGCGTCTTCCGGCGACACTTATAAGGTCGTCTGTCCACCTTGTGGGTGGACGTCTTACGCTTCGTTTGCTAAAAAAATCCTGTATAATAAAAATATACAATAAATATATTATTATTATTTTTATTTATTTTGCATATTATAGTAATTATTCGTACATAATCTTACTAATATTATTAACGTGAAAGTTTGTAAGAATCTCTGAAAGTCTGGATGTATGTTTGTTACTTTTACACGCCTAAACGGTTAGACTGAAATTTGAGCTGAAATTTGGTGTAGAGATAGCTTAGACCCTGGAATAAGACAAAGGCTACTGTAAAGCGGGTAAACCGCTGGGCACAGCAAGTATACATATATAGATGTAATACATATGAGGTTATAATTTAATTTTTTGACTAATATGTATGGGTACGTCCCCTTTTTTCCATAACAAATAATAATTGCATTACGACCTCTATCAAATACCTGCAAAAAATAACTACAAAATATTTTTAATTGCACTAATATAATATTGTACCTACACAGGAAAAAGTACACGTAATTGCGATAAACACCTCAATTAATAATAATATGTACAAGAAAAAATACAAAAACATAACATTACAAGAGTTTTTTTTTTGCGCTGAAAATCATTGGACTGCCAACAAGTAATCTTCATTTAGCAAAAATTATAAAAGTACTTAATTTTTATTACAAGCTTTATATTACTTTCACCTGTCTGTTGTCTGTCTGTCTGTCTGTCTGTCTGTAATCAAATCTTGCAAGTTTAATTTGACCTACTTCCCGGTTTCCAATTGAGCTGAAAATCGGATGACAATGCAATATTTTTATGACATCGAGCTGATCTGATGATGGAGCTGGAAGGTGGCCAAAGGAACACTGTCATAAAACAACGCAACCCCATCGAGTTTGGGCTCATTTGATTCGTCTTGACGAGTACTTTATGATGCAAGATGATAATAATAATTAAAGCTTGTTTTTAAAAAGTATTTTTAAAATTTCACTTGTTTTAAATCAAATATATAAAAAAATCTTATGTCATACTAGCTGCGCCCAGCGGTTTTACCCGCTGTACGTAGCCTATGAGTTATTCCAGGGTCTCTATCTCTGCGGAGGGGTCCTCCTGTCAGTGAGGACCAAACGCCGTCGGGGCCGCGGATGAATGCTTCGGCGTACCCGTTGCCCCGGCATTATGGCGTCCCGCAGGACACCCCCAGGTTTTTTAGTGGGTATCCCCGCCGCTCCCATCTTTGGCGGGGGAGTCCCACATACCGCCCCGCGCCCCCCGGCGTGGGGTGATGATGCGTAACGCATTTTTCCTGGGGAAAAAAAAAAAAAGGGTCTCTATCTCTATACCAAATTTCAGCTCAACTTTAATTGTTTGTTTTTTTGCGATTATTTAATAGTCTAATAATTGTATAATATAATATATTTTATTATTATCATAATAGATGCGCCAAGCGATCACAATGGATCAGTAATGGCACCATAAGCAATTCCGTTCCACTGTCAAAACTAAAATGACATATATCAAGACGCTACTCTTGCTACTCGCAATGTCATTGCATACAATTTGCAGCTACTCCCAATATCATTGTGCTCTTACAAACGTCAAATTACTTTTGACAGCGGGATGAGAGCCTACTCCCACGTCAATGTCACGGTGTGCTCGGGTTGTGGCCGTAGCATGATACACGGGATCCCGACGAAACTTCAAGAGTAGGACTGTCATCCCATACATTGTACTTTTGTGAATGGATGGGATGACAGTTGACTTGACAGCAAGACGTCTGTGCTTGAGGGGCTGCACCCCCTCTAGCATGGACAATGCGTAGACTTGTCCTGCTGTCAAGTCAAACTGCCATCCTATACATTTACAAAAGTACAATGTACGGAATGACAGTTTGACTTGACAGCAAGACAAGTCTACGAAACGTCTGTGCTTGGCTGGCAGCTTTAGCATAGAAAGACATTGACATAAGACTAGCAACTCCCGTCCCACTGTCAAGAGTACCTAATTGACGTTTGTAAGAGCACAATGACATAGGGAGTTGCTACAAATTGTATGCAATGACAGCGCGAGTAGCAAGAGTAGGGTCTTGATATATGCCAAATTAGTCTTGACAGTGGGACGGGAGTTGCTAGTCCTATGTCAATGTCGAAATGTGCTACGACGGCAGGTGCACAATTTTTTTTTTATATAACTTTTTGGCTTTGCTAATGTTTATAGCCATAATCAAAGTTTGGGAAATTAAAATCAGGTGCACATTAAAACTGGACGGTATCTGATCGTGACGTAACTGACCAAGGAGGTCCTAGGTTCGTAGGATTGCTCAATGCAGAGATATTCGCAGTTCAGTTTGTGCTTCCATTCACGACGCGCGCTGCGGAAGTGAATCGCGCTTGACAACTTTTACGAAGTGAGTGCTATAAATAAATAACTAGTAAACCCGCGCGCACATTGTTGCGCTTAACAGGACATATTATCGGTGTCCCTCTGCTATATTATGCATGTTTTATAGAAATAAGTATACATCAGGACAGACAGAAGGGAAAAGACTTTTGTTTTATACATACTATAAAAATATAGTGATTACAAGTACCAGGTACCTACATACATAATATATTAAATTAATATATTATTTTCTTTAGAACATTCTCTGCACGGTTATCTGTACCTAAGAGATCGCTAAAAGCGAAAACCAATACTTTTAAGTTTTTTTATTTTTATGTGGTGTTTCAATAAAGAGTTGTGTATCTGTATTATAAGCCACCGGTATTATGTCTGGAAGAAATCGCTATTAGCAATAAGACCGCCAATTATAACATTTTTAAATATCAAATGTATTTAATTTTGGGTATTGCTTGTTTTTAGAATTTACAAAAAAGAGTTATCTATCTATATTTATACTCATACTGTGCACTTAAATTTCTACGGATAATATTTTATATACTGAGGTTTAGTTTATGAAAGGGCTTAGTTAAATACAGTAGTGCCCTTGCAATGCCTAAAATACTGAAAAGATTTATCTCGAGGCGGGCATTGCAATTAATTGGGAATACCCTTCAAAATCAATTATTAAATAATATAAAATATATTTATTGTAATTTTTTTTACAAGTTTTTATTCTTTTCATTTAGGTACATAATCTAATTAAAATTAAATAAATATCAATTATTTTTTTTGTTTAAGCATCATGATTTGGTAGAGAATTAGTCAAACGCTTGGTTGAAGTGTTTAGGTGTATGTGAAGCGATATAATTTATTATACATTTAGGGGCTGCGCAGACGACAGACTATCCATGACGCACTTTTTAGTCTGTGAAAATAGAACCTATGCAATTATATGCGACGCGCAAAAAGTCCGGCACACAAATAATCCGTGTAATTCGGGCAGACCGGATCGCGCCGCGTCGCGCCGCTCCGCACAAAAAGTGTGTGAAAAAAAATAGAACGTTTGCTTCAACGCGCGCTAACTCAGACGGCACACACTTTAGTCTGCAATCTGCATTTGCTAGTGGTGGACGTAACGCTTCTTTCTTCTTCTTTTTCTGTACTTCATGTACAAAATAATACTTCGCGATCTCTGCACGATTTCCATAGCGTCTACGTCCAGCCCTGGATTTACACTAGGGGCATTCGGGGCGAGTGCCCAGGGCAGCAAATTTTCAGGGGGCGGCAAATTTACTGAGGGCGGCAAATTTCGAAACGAGAAAAAATATTCAATCCATAAACATCCGATGTTGAATTAAAATTTGTATTCTCAATCACGCTGGTTATTATTATAATTTTTTTTTGCGCTCATAATAAGAAGTCTGGAATACTGGCCACACAAACTCAAGATTTTTGCTCCAAACGAGCTATCCGTCCACTTTTCGTAGCAAGACTTTTCTCGGCATTTGCAGCTAGTTGCTCGCCTTCTTTTTTTTATTTTTGGCACTCAAAACGAACTACGCACTCACTTTTTGCAGTCAGATATACAAAATTTTCTTGGTGCTCGCAGCTAGCTTCTCGCGCTTTGAATAATATTTTTTTTTTATTTTAACACTCGGAGCAAACTATGCATCCATTGTTTATATAGTCACAAAAACAAAATTTTCTCGGTGCTCACAGCGATTTTGGCACTCAGGGTGAAGTATGCGCCCACTGTTGTATAGTCAAATATACAAAATTTTCTCGCTCGCAGCAAGCTGCTCGCAGTCTTTTTAGTCAACATAATATTATAATTTTCTTGCCACTCCAAGCGAGTCTTACGCACACCTGTCGTAGACAGATAGATAGGTAGATAAAACACTTTATTGAAACATTGAAAAATAAACTTAAACATAAAAACCCGGTATTATAATCTATGTGTCACAATTCACAATCAGCGGTCTTATTGTAGTTAGCATTATAAAATTTCTCAATTATAATTTCTCTTTTTCAAAGCAAGCTATACACACAGCTTTCGTAGTTAGATGTATATTTTTTTTTAATAAATATTCATAATTACGTATAATATGAAAGAACTCGACAACAAATTTCTTAGCAAAATGTCTAGCCGATGAGCGTTTATAAATAATATTTCGGCGGAGGGGGGCGGCATTTTCTCACTGCCCAGGGCGGCATTTTGGCTAAATCCGGGCCTGTCTACGTCCCTACAGCTCTGCCGACAGAATGATCGAAGATGTGCGTCGTGTGCGTTGAGTCTGTGAAAAATCCGCAACAGACTTTTTGTACGCCGCAGACTCGATCGCACAAAAAGTGTGCCGTCTGCGCAGTCCCTTAACTACTAACTCCACCGATAATGTAAAGACGAAAATTAAATTTATTTTGAAGTTTTCGCTATTATTATTTAACTAGTAGACCCGCGTGCACTTCGTCGCGTTTAACAGAAAATCGTCAGTGTTTCTCTACTATATTACGCATGTATTCTAAATATATAAAAGGAAAGAGTAACTGACTGATCTATCAACGCACAGTCTAAACCGCTGAATCGATTAGGTTGAAATTTGGAATACAGATAGGTTTTACGACGTAGACCTCCGCTAAGAAAGAATTTGGCCATGTGGACAAAGCCTCGAGCTTATACTATATAGTGATGAATTATTTCGTGTCTGTAAATGTCACTAAATATCGATATTTTGAAATAGATAAAGCATTAAAGTCTCTATAATATTTTTCCGTGATATTTTCCTGTCATGCAGTTAATTTAAAATGGTAATAAATTTAATAAGATGCAACGAGTTAAAAAACAACAACGAAAAGATAGATTACTTGTTCTCAAAACTTCCGAAAGTCAGTAGGGCCTTTAAATATAATTAAGTCAAGTGCGCAGTCCAAACTAAGTAAATGTATTTTAAGTTTAAGTTCATTTCTCAAATCTGGTATCGTCACTGCAACGACTGAACTGATTTTATGAAAAGTAACATACGGATGCTTATTTGTTAAAAAAATCCAGACACCACGCAAAAAATATATAAAATGAATTAAAATTCAGATATTATAGCAGTTATGCAATAAAATAATTCAGCAACTAGTACTAATAGATTAGGTTTTAGCACCTCATTAACAATGACATGTTTTAACATGATTTTAACAATTTTAAAATTATAATTATTGTTCTCATGGGAGTGAAGATTTTGTAATATTTAAGTTAAGTGTTTTTTTAGTATATGAAATGTATCTTACAGATTTTACAATTAAAGCAAAAGATCTTATTGACTAAACTTAAACCTAATCGTTAAAATTAACCCACCTCCCAATGCACCCAGGGCAAAGGTACGCTGCATAAACCCGCGTCTACGACTTCATACATTCAACATGAGCATGACAACATCCAAAAAAATATCTCGGCGATTTTCTCGGCCTTCTTGTTTACTCCAACAATATTTTTTGCTTTCCATATCCGATGGAAAGCACGTACAAAAAAACATAATATCAATATTCATCAAAATCGCCGAGATTTATTTTGGATGTTGTCATGCTCATAAATGGATAGATAGATAACCCTTTACTGAAATACAAAAAAATATGTACAAAACAACTTAAAAACTAAAATAATATAAAAACTTAGTGTTTCAATCGGCGGTCTTATCGCTATTTTCAAAATTATCAGAAAATTTCGCCGTTTCTCTTTTGAGAAGTACCTATTCTCTTAATATTAATTAACATTAAATTATTGCCTTAAGAGATTTTAATCAAATTATTCCTGAAATGTTCCATACTCTTCTAGCAATTAAAGCTCATTGTCTTAGTTTTCTTATACTCTAAACGTTTTTATTATTAAAGATAAAAAGAGTAATTATAAGTAATATAGTTGTACTATAAAATTTATTGTTATAGGTAATTATTATCTTGTATTGTAAGAACTAATAAAAACTTTATACATAATTAATGGAAGTTTTAGATTCTAGATTAAAATTGTCAGATATACTAGTAAGACAGGTAATAAACTAGTTACATTTCATGAAAATCTTCTAGAAGTAATTAAAGAAATTTTCAAGCAACCTGACTCAATGAAAGCAAATTTTCATTCCCAAAACGAAAATAATGATTTAGATCAACGTGGCAATGCTGCCAGCATTCTGGGCACTCTGCCAACTGACAGTGGTTTGGAGCACTTGGATTTTCTGTAGATCGGCTTGTGGCCGATCTGTGGTTAATAAAAGTGTTCTTTACTGCTGTAGTAGCTGTAGTATTGTTTTTCATGATTTAGATAAATATTAAATACCGCTTCCACTAGACTGGCATTGTCTTCTCATATATTTTTTAAGTTCTTATAATATGTATGTCGTATGTATTATAAAATTTTGAATATATACCATTTAATCTTATATAGTCTAACTTAAGACATATTTTGTCCCTCTTAAAAATTAAATTGACGCAGTGCTTAGCTGAGAAATATTTTAATAACATAAATCAAGTATGTGTATTTAAATTAATAATATTAAACTGTTATCATTAGGTACCTAACTATACTAATATAAATGTAGGTATATAAAATTTTTGTTTTTTATTTAAGTGGAAAATGCCTTTATTGATAAAAACAAACTAATAATACTACAGCAATAAAGAACACTTTAATTAACCACAGATCGGCCACAAGCCGATCTACAGAAAATCCAAGTGCTCCAAACCACATATTTATGTAGGTATTAAATATTACCTTAATTAATAAATATTTTAAGTGATAGTCTCTACTGTAAAATCCCATGTGAAAATCAATATTCTCCCCTAATTGTACGGTTATCTGGAAGAGATCGCTTTTAGCGATAAGACCGCGATACTATATTATAACTACCCTATTGCCAATTTTTGGCATAGTTTAGCTGTTTATGTGTGTATTTTTTTGTGTTTTATTGACATAACTGAAATGATTGCCTTTTTTTTTAATACCACCTTATGCGGACAACAAAATCCTGCTGTTATGAGTTATTGCAGCACCCGTATTTTTTTTCATTAAAATAGACATAACATTAATAATAACGCTTAGATTACAATAAATATTGTTAAGTATATTTTCCTTTTTTTTTTTTTTTTAATGATTGCGTCATAAAATATCGAATCAAATCATGCACCAATAATATAATCAGTTACGAATTAAAGTAATTATCGCATAGACGATTGCCGATTGCGTTGAGATTGAATAACAAACATACTTTCACAAAATAAACAACTTTTGTTTCAATTTAACTCGTGAGAACAGAAACGAGATCTATTACACATCGATCATGATTTATCACTATCACTACATAATATCATCATCATCATCGGCCTTTGCGTCTATTGCAGACGATTTAAGCACTGTCTGTTGGGTTCCAATGGCACTTCCGTTGGTGGCTAATAAAACCAATCCTGGAGCGGCAGGGTCGACTACATGTTGGGCAAACGTGTGTCACAGCAGAAGGGTTGTTGGTTCTGTTGTGCCGTCTAGACCGTTTTACAGAGAGATAATTATTGAACCAGGCCCGGTCGTGAAGTTTGCTGCCCTTCTTTATATGATCTCTCCATTGGTTTATATCTTCCGCGAGCTTCTCCCAACTACCATGCTCGATGTTAAACGAGGCCAAGTCACGGTTAACGCAGTCTTTAAAGCGGAGCAACGGGCGTCCAACGGATGTCCAGGTTTCCGCTCCGTACAAGAGTATGCTGAGGATAATCCCATCACTACATATACAGTAGAAGTATACACACAAATCTGCAGATTCTGTAATGAGGCAGATGAAACGCCTCTTCATCTGCTGGGGGAGTGTGGAGCACTGATGCGTAAACGTAGCGGTAGCTCTATTCTGGGACAGCACCTGCTCAGCCCGAATGAGCTTAGAGAGATGACCCTTAGGAAAATTCTGCAGTTTCTAAAAGCTGCTATGGTCTGTGGTGAATTCTAGCGCCGCGCCTAGAGGTCAATCTCACCATAATAAGTGGCGATCACAATAGGCCAATCTTGACCGCAGTGATACCACAGCCGTACTACATAAATAAAAAAAATCACTACATAGTATAAAGTTGCTTCCCGTGTCTGTCTGTCCCTATGTATGCCTAAATCTTTAAAAGGGTCCACTGATTATATTTATATTTAAAAAATAAATAGGCTAAATAAATAGGCCGCTAATATGTGCCAAATTATAATAAGGGTTCCTTGTTGACTACGGAACTCTAAAAATTGGTCTTATTACTTATAATATATTTTTACTATATTCGTAATGGTCACAGACCACTAAACTTAAGCTATTTTGCCATCCCTATAATATAATAGAAATGATAAAGGATAGAAAGTATCGATATATCGAGCGACCTTATCCCCTCAATCGGTCGAATCCGGTCGTCGGTAGTCGATGTTGTAACAAGTCACTCAAGAATTATTGCCAAACCGGGCAGGAACTTAAACGGACTACGGTTATGTAATAAAGACATATATACTTAATACCTACTTAATATCATTTTAAACGACTCCTAAATAGACTTATAATATTAGCGGTTTGTCTTTTAATAATATACTATAATCTAAATATATAATAGGAAAGAGTGACTGATTGACTGACTGATCTGTGAACGCATAGCCCAAACCACTAAACGGATTCGGTTAAAATGACCGCCGCTAAGAATGGATTTTGTCTGCATGAGCTAGCCATGTTATAATATTATGCATCTATTCTTTATCTGTCGTCGAAATTTTGTTATTCTGTGTATTTGTTAATTATTTAATTTTGGCCTGAAGGAAACCACGATACAGGCTTCTTCCTAGTGTGAGGTCCATTAGTAGATAAATAAGATCAACAGAGTATTTTAGGCACATATACCAATTTTATTATTATTCATTTATTTGATGCTAATTTAATAAATTTTAACTATAATAATTAAAACAACGCCCGATCATAGTATCTGAAGGATCTGGAGGACTTATTTTACATGCGAAGCCACAGAAATATTCGTATCAATACTCGCGCACTGTGTCCAAATCCATGATGTATCCAAATCACGGATTTGAATCGGATTGACATCGGACGTATTGTCGTGTGAAACTGCTCAAAGACTAGATGAAATTTATCCACCCATTCATTCGAAGAATACGTAAAAAACCTTGTGGCGACACAATAAGAAAATATTTGAAATTCCAAAACAGTTTGAAAGCGGAAATCCTATTGTTTCTTTACCTATGTGATGCTTATTTACCGAAATATAATATGTGCTAAGTGGGTCCAGGCTGTTTCCTATAAGATAATAATATTAATGTAGGAGGCAGTCGTTAGGTCATGTTGCAGGCCTTGTAACAATCTCCGTGACCTGAAACTCCAATAGTGCAACTTTTGGAGCGTTTTCATAGATAACAAGTGAATTAAATTAAAAATTAAAAAAACCCCCAACGCAGTACGTAATTCACCATTATGTGGTGGCGGCCATCTTGGTTTTTAAATGTATATAGTGCGTTGTATTCTACTAGTTAAGACCTTTCATTTGATACCCATATTGAATTGGTCGTGAAAGAAAAAAGTAATCCGTCATTTTGTAGCGGCGGCCATCTTGATCCGATTTTCATCAAACATGGCTAAGAACACTCTCGAACAACTCTACTTTTAAACAAAAAAAACTAAATCAAAATCCGTTCATCCGTTCGGGAGCTACGGTGCCACAGACAGACACACACACACACACAGACAGACACGTCAAACTTATAACACCCCGTCGTTTTTGCGTCGGAGGTTAAAAACATGTTTACAGAATACTAAGTTCAAATGAAAAAATCAATTTTTTCGGGCAACAAATGTTGCTGTGACGCCTTAGTGAATAAATATTTTGGTTATGCTACCTATAAATAATTGTGATTTAATTTGGACCCTATAATTAGGGTAAGGTTAAAAGGGTCCTTTTTGGATTATAAAACCCATTTATTACAATATTTTTATTAATTAAATGTTTCATCTCAGTACATATTGTTTTGCCTTTAATTCAAAGGTATATTTTTTATAAACGGGCAATAATAATTTTACCCTTAATTCAAATGTATGTTTTTTACAAAGGGTCAATAAATAATAATTAATTATTCTTGGGTTTTTAAAGAAAATATTTTATTTTCCTTACTTTTATATTCGATACTGGCAAAAAACGAGGCAAGTATTACAAAAAAGTTGTGCTTTTGTGACGCACTTGATTGAACCTCTAGTTTATTTATAAATCACTTCAAAATAAAGTTCAAAAGATATCGTATTATCATTTATCATTAATATGGTTCAGTAATTCCCCCGATCACGATATTTTATTTTATTTTAAAATCGTAGGAAAACTTACATCTAGGTCTTAAATTAGGGTACTTAAGGACATAGGGACTTAGGGTAATTAAGGACAATTACAAGTTTCCACATATAGGCGACAGAATAATCAAACATATTGTGGACAGAGAACAAACAGCAAACTAAGATATTAAACATTTATACTATATGGTAATATTACACTGAATACCTAGACAGATTGGTTAACACAAAAGTCTTCTGTGATTATTTTTTTATTAGGTTTTTCTTTTTTATTATGTAGGTACTACCTACCAAAAAATCACTGGCGAGAATTCGTTTTATATTACTTGACCAGCAGAAGTATTAATATCTATCTTATCTTCCAACTTTAGCAATAATATTGATTTGTGGGTGTGGTTTTGTTACCAGTTTTCGTGTAAACAGCTGAACCAATCTGATTGAAAATTGTGCTTACGTAGTTTAAAATAAACTCATAAAGCATTTATATTAAAATAGGCTTGAATAGCAATTTTTTGGGAAATTAAAAGATAGTTTATTAATACTGTTAACTTTTGTGTTAATAACTGTTTCGAAAATTGCTAGATAATTTAAAAAATCACCTATTGGGTTATTATTTAAATTTCTTTAACACATAATAACAGCCTCGTACATACTTTGACCTTTTTCGCTTTTATTTGTAGAGCAATGCTATTAGTGATAGTTAATTTTCCTCGTCAAAGTTCAACAAGGCCGATTCTGAGTTTATCTGTTTTCGATAAGGTATCAAAATAGTTAAGCATTTATGATTATATAATTTTGTCAATATTATTAAATATTTTTTTTAATTCAATATAGGTTAGTCTTCGACCATAATGATGCTTAAGCTTCGATGCAGCCGTAAATGATAGTGATTATATAATTTTGTCAATATTATTAAGCGATGTTTTTTAATTCAATATTTAGGTTAGTCTTCAACCATAATCTCGCGTGATGCTTAAGCTTCAATGCAGCCGTTAATGGTAGTAGACTAAACCTAGAAGGCGGGTTAAATACCTCCCTGGCTTCAATAAACATCATGCCGGAACACGAACATAATGACCGCTTGGCGACATGGTTTTGTCCAGTGGGTGGTAACTAGCCACGGCCGAAGCCAAAAAGAAAGATGTTTATTAGGTACTGTTTGACCTAGTAGTCCATACAAATACAAATCTTTAATTCATAGATTTCTGGTACATAAAGGGTCTTAATAATAATAATAATAAATATTTCAGGACATTTCACACAACGCCACCTAACCGCAAGCTAAGCAACTTAATGTCTTAATTTTAAGCATTGTCCTACCGAAACCTGTCTTTTGAAGACAAACAAATACTACTCAAAATAAAACTAAAAATTATCAGCTATTTATTATTATTAACCTAGAGAGCAAGCATAAAGTTTTACCATCCTTTTTTTTAGATTAGCAGCAAGCAGCTATGGCTTCAGCAGCAACCCTCATTCAACCCAAAGGGGAAATGTGGGAGAGGATCCGAGTGGAACTAAACGAGAATGTTCACACAAGAGAGAGTGATCTAGCAGCTATCAAGGAATGGCTGAGAAAACAGCCTCATTTACCTGATGAGTGGGGTAAGTATATAACAATGCGCAGTATTACTGTATTTCAGACTAAAGAACAATGTTATTAAAGTTGATATTGAGTTAGTTATTGTTAAAGGGAATTATGAGATCTATCAACTAATTATAATAATACTAGCTGCGCCCAGTGGTTTTACCCGTTATTCTATGTGTTATTCTAGGGTCTAAGCTATCTGTATACCAAATTTCAGCTCAATCGGTCCACCCGTTTAGGCGTGAAAGAGTAACAAACACACATCCAGACATCCATTCTTACAAACTTTCACGTTTATGGGCAATCATGGTCGCTTACCATCGGGCACTTGATCTGCTCGTCATATCACTCTTCTCTGTCTTAAATGTCAGAACCAAAATTAATATTTTATTTTCTGATTCCAGACGAAGACTGCTTGCTAACCTTCCTCCGAGGCTGCAAGTTCTCCCTCGAGAAATGTAAGAAGAAGCTCGACATGTACTTCACAATGAGGAACGCTTGCCCCGAGTTCTTTACCGACAGGGACATCTCACTGCCTCATTTAACCGATCTAATGAATAGAGCGTAAGTATTTTTGAAGTGAAAACTTCTTTAGCGGCGCTGAGCACTTTTTTGTATGGGTAAAAACTTTCAAACTCGCGTCAGGGTCACGTGATGCTGATCGAAAAAGCGTAAGATCGAGGGGAAGGGAGAGGAACTAGTATCTCTCACTCTTTCTACCGTGCTTGAGTGTGCTGCTCTGTGAATTTGGTTTAACTATGTCAAATGATCGCAATTTTAGCACAACGAAATACAAAACTACTATTGATGCGGTCTTTATTAGACACTTAAATAGGTTCGAATCAAAACTGTTTGTTTCTTACTTCAGTTATCATAAACCAATTGTATCAGTTGTAAAAATTTGGGATGATGATTCTGATAATAACGATGGTGTAAAAGTCGTCGAAATTATGGATGGAAGTTGATTTTTCTGAGAGATAAAATTTAATGTAATATATAAATAACGATATAATATTATAAATAACAACATATAAATTGTCATATTTGTGTACGATAGCGCAATAAATAAACATTGTATTCTACCTCATAAATGATAGTATTTTTATACTTATAATTAACGTTAATATTGAAGTTTTCACTTCTGCCGGCACTCCCGGAGTGCTACCTTTTTTTTTTGTTTGAAAGAAGAGTTAGTCGAGAGTGTTCTTAGCCATGTTTGGTGGAAATCGGTCTAAGATGGCCGCCGCTACAAAATGGCGGATTACTTTTTTTCTCCACGACCCTCTCAATATGGGAATCAAATGAAAGGGCTTGACTAGTAGAATACAACGCACTATAACAAATTTAAAATCCAAGATGGCCGCCACCAAAACATGGTGAATTACATATTGCGTTGGGGGTTTTTTAAATTTTTAATTTAATTCACTTGTTATTCGACTAACACCGGCACTCGAGTATAATATAGACTGAAAACCAGCGCTGCGCAGTGGTTTCTCCCTGTGCCGCACAAAGCTGAGTCTATCCCATTTGACAATAGAATTGTTCAAATTGTATACTTTTTTTCGTGTGTTATTTTTATGTTTTTTACTGTTAATAAATTGCTTTTTATTTTATTTATTTATTATAAACTAGCGGTTAAATTATTCCTGTTCCCGTGGGAATATCACAAAATCCCCTCTTATTACTTGTCTAGGTAGTAAATGTAACCTTTGTTCCAAATTTCATCATTCTCGGTCCAGTGATTTTGTTTCGACGATGATGAGTGAGTCAGATCCTCTGATACCTCCTTAAGATATAACAGTATAGATGTGAATAAGGTTCATGCATACCCATACACGAGAGGCACGGATGTGGGACACTTACCGACAGGAGTAAGCCTTCATAGGTACATGAATCGGTCTTATATTTTATGTAATATTGTAATTGCCCATATGTTTTTTTCTTTAAAACATATTATTTGTTCAGGATGTAAGTTATTCTGTGGTACAGCTGAAAGACTGAATGTTTTTTATCTATTTTATCCCATTCATTTTCAGACAAGGACCGACTCTTCCTGGACTTACACCGAATGGTAGAAGAGTAACAATTGCTAGAGGTATGTTTTAGAGTGAAATTGCACTAGCTACGCGGTAACTGCACTGCATTCATACAAATACTTGACCGCTGCAGTGCAGTTGCTGCTTGTGTGTTGGCACCTTTATAATTTGTAAAACAAATACCAATAATACTCGTAATAATAACGTCCTAGCCTAGAACAAACGTACCGGACTAGGTAATACTGAGCGCCTGTCTATAAGATGTAGCATCATCCGCACTTATTGCGGTGTATAATTTTGAAGGGGTTGACGAAAGAATATCTCGAAGAAATACCATAAAATAATGTCCGTCAATGCCACTTACAAACCTGATGCCATGAAAAAAATTTTTTCCTACACAGAATTATTTTTACTAGTACCTACCTAGTAGGAAAATTATAAAACGAAAGCACGGATATATATGAGTGTGAGGTACATCTACCTCTTCAAGCCTAAATTTATAGAAGTGGCTTAGGACCTTTTTTTAACCAGGAAAAATACATTACGCATCATCACCCCACGCAAGGGGGCGCAGGGCGGTACGCGGAACTCCCCCGCCGAAGTTATAACTCTATTTTTATTAGTACCGGCTAATAGCAATAGTAATATTTGTACATATCGCTATATAAGCTCTTTCACATTTAAAGGTCTTTGAATTTCGTCAAAACCTTTATTTAAACTTGTCTTGAACCATTTATTTTGTTAATCAACTAATAACATGTATATTGTATAGTTGTATTATAAAAATTGGTTCAGCAGTTTTCATGTCACGAAATTTTAACCCGATATTCCAGTAGTTAACTAAAAAGCGATCAAGTCGCTTTGTCTTAGTAATTAAACGGCATAAACTCACTTGTATTTACTTCGGCTTCGTGCCGACCTTTTCCCCTGAAGTTACTCCCTGAAGAAGATCCTCGTACAGGATCAAAACGGTCGGCACGAAGCCGAAGTAAATACCGTTTATTTACAAAGATGAATCTAAATACTCACGAATCGTTTAGTGTAAATAAGAAGTCGCTTTAGTTATTATTAATTTTACCTATTTCACAGCTGTTGATAAAACTCTATCGCCGACGTACCTCAACGACGCCTTCAAGCTGACCCTGATGGTAGGAGACGTCCGACTGAAGGAGGAAACGGAGGGAGTAGCTGGGGACATCTACATCCTGGATGCATCCGTGATCGCACCCAGCCATCTCGCCAAGATCTCCCCTGCGTTGGTTAAGAAGTTTCTCATCTGTGTTCAAGTAAGTATTAAAAAGGTGGAACTGGATCTGACTCGCATAGGATCGGAAGGTGTGGCGTGAACATGAGGAGACCTAACGTGAGAGTTATCCATATTAATATGTAAACAAACGACTAAAACTCACGGAAATAACCCCCGCCCCTCTCGCAGCGCGCGGTACGTGCCGCAGCGCGGGCGCGGGCCAGTAGCCAGCGTCGCGACCGAGAGGCGTGAGCTCCTGATGAAGGACATCGTAATTGTCCGAAACCCAGGGTCGAGCCTAGTTTCGACCATTATTTCCGTGAGTTTTAGTCGTTTGTTTACATAATAATGAGGAGACCTATATGGCTACCCTTATAGGAGGCCTATAAGGGTAGCAGTGGGTAGATTTGGGCTGAGTAGATAGATAAAAAAAAATATTTATAACCATAGGGACCGGCCGTTTGGAAGCTGTATAAAAAGCTGGCCGATCGATGGGTAGTATCAGATCACCTAAATGCTGGCTTGTATTTTGCCCAAAAAATCAACTTTTTTATTTAACGGGACAATGCCGCCAACATTCCTTGGCCACATATCCCTCCATAGGTTTAAAGGATTTTGATTTCGTTTTTAGTAACCACGTTAAAATTTTATTGATGCGTCTAATCTATAACTACCTAATAACAGCTTAATTGGTTCAGGCTTGAGGCATAAATAAGTAACAAACATACACAATACACACAAACCCGATTGTTTTAATAATATTACTTCCTGCGCCTAGAGGTTTTATATTAGACTAGCTTATGCTCGCAGCCCGCGTGGTAAATTCTTTGTTAGCGGAGGTCTACGTCATTAACTCTTTCCTTTTATATATTTAGACAGTCTTAAAAGACCTCTACATATTTGGAAAAAAATAGAAGAGAAAATTCTAGAAGGCAAAATATAAAACCTGTCTGAGGCTTTCCGACCTTCCCATATCCAGTTGAATGCCTGCTCGAAGGTTAAACATTTATTATAATACTATTGTTTTTAGGAAGCGTATCCAGTGAAGCTAAAAGAGATCCACGTCGTCAACGCGTCACCAATAGTTGATGCCGTCTTCAGTATGATCAAACCATTCCTTAAGGACAAGATTAAAAATAGGGTAAGAAACGAAAACACTTTTTATGGCGATGAGTGATAATCAAATCAGGTACTAATTAAAAATAAAGCCGCGTCTCCAGCGCCTGTTTTTCAACTGTGGTTCAAACATTCAACACAAACATCACAACATTCAAAACAAATCTCGGCGATTTTGATGAATATTTATATTATGTTTTATTGTACGTGCTTTCCATCGGATATGGAAGCAAAAAACATGGTTAGAGCAAACAAGAAGTGTAGTTTGACAATGTTTTATGAAAAAGTTTGTGATGTTTGTGTTGAATGTTTGAATCAAAACAGGCGCTGGAGACGTGACTTTAGACAGTGTTTTGATATTCAAAATACTGCGCGGCATCGCACTGCGCCTGTCATACTGAATCTGGCCATTACTTCCCTAATTCGTTGCCTAGCTCAGTAGTTTTCCTTGGTTGACTCATTATTACATATCAAAGTATCTAATATATTTATTATAAAAATATTAATTAAGTCGTAACTTATAGTACCTAACTCATAACTCTTTCGCTCGCACGATATTACTTGTTTTTAAATATTTCAGAGTGAAATAAACATTTAAAAATATTTCCATATTTTCCAGGTACATTTCCACAATGATTACGCAAGTCTTCACCAACACATACCAAAGGACATACTTCCTGAAGAATACGGCGGCTATGGCGCAAGCATGGAAGTTTTTAACAGTAAGTTGTACTCTCTCTCTGTTGTTGTAACCGGAGTAATTAAATACCTACGTACATATTTAATTACTATTTTTCATGAAAAAAATCATGGTATATTTTTTATGCGTTGTCCGTGCAAAAATTTGCCACATAAGCACACTAAGATTTGTATAAGGGCGACTTCAACGGAGCTCCAACGGAAGCTAAAAGCTTTTGACCAACATTGCGCCAATTCCGTAAGAAAATGTAAACACTGCGAATCATTTCTACCTGAACTGTGTAACGAATTCGTAGTTAAATTTCAAATTATTAGCTCAAATTTCATAGAACAAAAAAATATTAGTTGCAAAACATAAAATACTCGTATAAAGATATATTATCATCATCATTATCGTCAGCCCACATCATCCCATTTTTGGACAAAATCCTTCTCTCCTTCGTGCCATGCATCTCTATCCAGAGCAGTTTCTTTTATTCTTAAATTATAGGTTAGCGTTTATTGACTACGATCTCGCCTGATGTTAAGCGATGATGCGGCCGCAGATGGTAGCAGACTAAACCTAGAAGGCGGGATCAATCCCTCCCTGGCTATATTGAACATCATGCCGGAACACGGTCATAATTACCAATTGGCGACACGGTTGTATCCAGTGCATGGTATTTAGTAACTAGCCACGGCCGAAGCCAAACCAGTAAAGTTCTAATATATCAGCAATTAATTATTTCTCCTCATGCTTTCAGGAGCCTGGATGAAGAAACTAGAAGATTACAAACCCTGGTTCGAGAAACAATATGCACTAAAAGCCAACGAAGTCCTAAGACCTGGTAAACCTAAGAACTACGACGAACTATTCGGAATAGAAGGCTCTTTCAGACAACTCTCCATCGACTAAACAACGCCAAGATCTTAGACTAATTTATAGATGCTAAATACACTTAAGTGTTAATTTAATACTTTAAGTGTAAATGTAGTAATTTAATTGAAAGAAGTGTGAGTAAGTTTTCTTGGAGTACGAATATTAATTATAAATATTTTATTGTTATTACAATAATAATGATCATAATTATTATTTTTGAATTTATAAGATACTGGTTTTTAAAGTGTCTTTGCTCATAAAATGAATTTTAGATTTTAGCTTTGATTTAGTGATTCGTCTCATAACTTGATATATACTATGTAAAATATGTACCTAATTGAGATAAATTATTTTATAAAAAATATATGGGTCACACAAAGACGTAAGTAAAGATTGACATGAAAATAATATGAAAATAACTATGTTTAATGTAAAATAACTACCTCTATGAAAATTTAATCGTTAAGAGATAACGCCTACCCATAATATTATAATAACAGTATCATCTAAAGGAAGTGCCAACGCAACCCAACAGACAGTGCTTAAATCGTCTGCAATAGGCGCAAAGGCCGATGATGATGATGTTTCATCTAGGTATTCGATAAATAAGATGTCCTACGTTTACCAAGAAAAAATATTGCGTTATACTCGTCATCCAGAGACATAAAATATGTACAAAAACACTTGAGTATTCTACAAAACATTTAAGTGTTCTATGGATATCAAACCATCAGCTGCGGTGTAGGTTAATTTATTCGGGAGGGTAAAAGGCAACATTTTTCAAACACTTTCTATACGTTGTATTAATAAAATGGACTATAAGACATTTTCAATTAAATTTTATGAAGTAATATTATTAAGTTAAGGTACTGTGATAAAATAAAGTTGTGAAGATCTTAGTTTAAAGGTTATTTTTATTTACACTAAACGTTACCCATTGATGTTATGCGGATGTTAAATATGTGCAATTATGTAGTTAAAATAATTAATTTATGCATGAGAATTATCCGGATTATTGAATAGATTTGTAATTGGAAATCTTATACACTATATGTCTACCTGTAGCCTATTATGTTATTCCAAGGTCTAAGCTATATCTATTCCAAATATCAGCTCAATCGGTCCACCTGTTTAGGCGTGAAAGAGTAATACATCCAAACATCCATACATTCTTACAAACTTTCGCATTTATACATAGTAGGATAAATGCGAAAACATCCCTAGTATGTGTATGTATGTTCAAAACCTTATCAAGCCTTAACGACTGAACCGATTAAACTAAAATTGGCATTATATGGCACGGGCATCGTCATTATAATATTTGGGCCCTATTGATGGAAAATCACTCGTAATTACATTACAAGTTACTATAATGGTCTGAGGGCCTATTGGCTATCGCAAAACGACATGTAAAACACTAGAATCCATAGACAAAATTGCGTACAGTGCGTGCTTTAACCTCCTCATTAATATGAGTAAAGTAACAAACGCAGCAATGTACATAAAAGTTGCCATCAATCGTAGTGGGTGAGAATTAGCCAATAGCCCCTCAGGATTCGGTTTTAAAGAAACGTGCTCACTCAATAGAGACTAAGTGCCGAGTCAAGAGTCCACTTGAATACAAAGGTAACGTGGATATAACGCATTGTTAAGACGTAGTTGTTGACTGTTGACTCATTAGAACTGGCCTTCGACATCTGCTGAGTGCGCTACATGTAATTTGTTACGTCATTGGGCTGCTCAGAGATTCAGTTGGAACCTCTTGCCCGATTATGGTTTCCTGGTACTTCATTGTCTTTGAACATGATTTAATTGGTAATAAATAAATAAATTATTTCAGGACATTACACACAGCGCCACCTAACCCCAAGCTAAGCCACTTTTAGCCTAGTCTGTGTTTTCATCTTATTGATATTGAAAGTGAGCTAAGTTTTTTTTTTTTTTTTTTTTTTTTTTTTTTTTCCTCGTTCATTATGTTTTTGACTCCTCCAACGCGCACCGCTGGGCGTCCGTTAACAATGAAGGAAACGACGACCAACGCCGCCCCGGAGAAGATTCCTCCAGCGGGTGAGGGGTTGGTGAGGAGACTGTCTGGGGAACTTGAGTTACTGAGTACAGCGGATCCTGCTCCCTCGGCACCTGTCGCGCCCCCCCGCCTTCTGGAGAAGACCATCGGCCGGACAAAGACGACCGCCTTGACCATACCCGCTATGCACAGTGCAATCCTAAAAGCCAAGGAAAACACAGGCTCAAAGCGGATGTTGGAGGCAAAAAATAAAATTAGAGACATAAAAAAGAAGATGGACGATGTTCATAATATGAAAAAAGAAGTGAAGACGGCCATTCATGAGTGCCTTGATCTTCTACTAAAGCTGCTGAAGGAATCTGAAGAGGAAATAAAGGGTGAAGTAAAACTGGTGGAGTTAAATAGTAAAGCAGAAAAGATGGATGAAAGAAAAACGGAAGAAAAAAGGATGTTTGAATTGATAGAGGGACATAGTAAGCTGTTAAAGGAAAGTAAAGAAGAAATGGAGAAACTGAAAGAAGTCATAACAATTAACCAACAACAGCTAGCAAAAGGCAGTTACGCGAGTGTGGTGGTCGCGCCTCCCAAACTTGTAGGAGCGACCGCCCACTCCGTGGTCATTAGTTCAGAAAACGAACGTGAAACGGGAGATCAAGTGATGGAAAAGATTAGGGTAGCGGTAAACGCGCGGGAGGAGGGGGTAAAGATAGATAATATTAGGAAGGCAAGGGATAGAAAGGTTATAATTGGGTTCGGTACACAGGAAGAGATGCGGAAAGTGAAAGAAAGATTGATGGTGGCAGGGAGAGATTTGAAAGTGAGAGATATCGAGAATAAAGACCCCCTGATTGTTCTACGGGACGTTATGAAGTACAATACGGATGAGGATGTTTTGAAAGGTATAAAAACGCAGAATGCAGAGCTGTTTACAGGATTAAGTGTGGAAGATGGCAGAATGGAGGTAAAATTTAGAAAGAGAGCAAGGAATAGCCTGACAGAGCACGTTGTACTCAAAACGTCCCCTAGAATATGGGCCCGACTGACCGAAGCCGGCATGGTGCACATCGACCTGCAGAGAGTGAGGGTAATGGACCAGTCGCCCCTTATGCAGTGCTCGCGGTGTCTTGGGTACGGCCACGGCAAACGATTTTGTCGCGAAACCGTGGACGTATGCAGTCATTGCGGGGGGCCTCACCTAAGGTCGGAGTGCACCGAGCTGCTAAATGGAAGGCTGCCACGGTGTGTAAACTGTGTCGGTGCCAAAATGGACAGAGTGGATCACAATGCCTTTAGCGAGGACTGTCCCGTTAGAAGGCGTTGGGATGCACTCGCCCGTTCCACCGTGCGGTATTGCTAAGGGCAGCCACGAGGACTTCAACGCAGCCGCCCAAGTCAGCAGGGCTACAGGGGGCCAATATCACGTTCTGCAGGCGAATCTGCAACACAGCCGAACTGCTACAGTGGAGTTGATCACGGAGGCGGCAAACCGCAAGGCGGCCTTTGCATTAGTACAAGAGCCTTACATCGGGGCGGTGGGACAGGTTCGATCCTACCCCGGTGTAAGAGTAGTACAGTGCCTTAACAGGGCTGTCGGCCATGTTGTAAAAGCCGCCATCCTTGTCTTCGACGAAAAGATTGACATCACCCAGTGCCCCACGCATACCACAGAGAACATAGCAGTTGCTAAACTCCGGACAGGGGCGTGGGAAATCGTGGTGGTGTCAGCCTACTTCGAACGAGACAAGCCGATCAACCCGTACGTTGAGCGGGTCGGCTGTATTGTAGAAGACGCAGGGCGAAGGAACGTGGTGTTGGGGGGAGATGTGAACGCATGGAACACGTGGTGGGGAAGCAGGAAAACGGACCATCGAGGGGAAGAGTTGGCCGGAATCTTGGAGGAACTGGACTTACAGATCCTAAACCGGGGTTCTGAGCCAACTTTCGACACTTATAGGGGGGGAGTAAGATACTCGAGCCACGTCGATATTACGACTTGCTCCACCAACATTCTCGGCAAAGTCGCAAACTGGCACGTTGCAGCCGATGTTACAAACTCGGACCACTCGACAATCCTATTCGATCTCCAACTAGACAGGGCAAAAGGAACTGACATAAAACCTACCACGCGTAGGTTTAACACCAAGAGGGCAAATTGGGACCAGTTTCATGGGAAACTAGCCCAAATTTGGGAGGAAAGCGGAATTACGATGGACGACATTGACCACATTGACAATAAGACAAATTTGGATGACATGGTACACAAAATGACTGACTCATTGACATCTGTTTGTTTGGCGACCTTAGCTAGGACTAATGACCGGAGACGAATGGGCTTTTCGTGGTGGACAGAGGAGTTGGCTGCAATGAAAACGGATGTCCTACGCAAAAAGCGTAGGATCCGTTGCGCTGGACCGACACGCCGGGAATGGGTTGTGAACCAGTATCTCAAAGCAAAGGAGGAGTACCTGGTGGAGGTTGAAAAGGTCTATACCGCCAGCTGGAAACTCTTTTGTACTAAGCAGGACCGAGAAACAATGTGGGATGGAATATACCGAGTCATTGGAAGGACTTCTGCTCGTTGTGAGGACGTACCGCTGGTCCAGAACGGAAATGTTCTTAGTGGAAGCGAGTCCGCGAGCCTGCTGGCCGACACCTTTTATCCAGAGGATAATCCAGACGAAGACGTTGCCGACCATACGATTATAAGAGAAGTAGCCAAAAGTGTGAATGATGAGCTGCATGATGGTTCATTGGATCCATCATTTACGGCGGAGGAACTAAGGTGGTCTGCAGCGAGCTTCAACCCGAAGAAGGCGCCCGGGCTCGACGGATTCACAGCGGACATCTGCAGACAGGCCATATCTCACGATCCTGCATTGTTTCTGGCCCTGTTTAATAAGTGTTTGTCCCTTTCCCATTTTCCCACCACGTGGAAGGAAGCGGTCGTGGTGGTTCTTAGGAAGCACGCAAAGAGCGATTTCTCGCACCCCAAGTCGTACAGGCCGATTGGGCTTTTGCCTGTCCTTGGAAAGGTACTTGAGAAGATGCTCATGAGGCGCATAAGGTGGCACATCCTGCCGGGAATGAGCTGTCGACAGTACGGGTTCATGCCACAGCGCAGCACCGAGGACTCCCTCTATGTCATGATGCGATATATTCGGGAACAATTGCATAGCAAGAAGCTGATTGCGGTAATATCGCTCGACATAGAGGGCGCTTTCGATAGCGCATGGTGGCCCGCTATTAGATGCCGTCTTGCGGAGGCGGGATGTCCGGTAAACCTGAGGCGCCTCGTCGATAGCTATCTAGACCAGAGACAGGTAAGGGTCAGATATGCAGGAGCTGAATGTGTGAGGACCACCACGAAAGGCTGCGTTCAGGGTTCAATAGGGGGGCCAACATTTTGGAATCTCTTGTTGGACCCCCTATTGAAAGAGGTGGCAAAAATGGGGGAGCACGTCCAGGCCTTCGCGGACGATATTGTTCTGATTATTTCCGGCGATTCGGGATCTGAAGTGCAAAGGAGGAGTAATGCCGTCCTCGAACATGTTCGGAGCTGGGGAGTCCGAAATAAGCTGAAGTTTGCGCCACATAAGACCCAGGCGATGGTTGTAACTAGGAAGCGAAATTTTGACACCCCGACTCTGACTATGGGCGGAGTCGGCATTGCACTTACCCACGCCATAAAGATCCTGGGCCTCACAGTGGACGACAAGCTGACTTTCAACGCGCACGTGGCGAACCAATGCAGGAGAGCGCTCGACTTGTATAAGCAGCTTGCCAGGGTCGCTAAAATCCACTGGGGGCTTGGCCCGGAAGTAATCAGAACAATATACACTGCGGTAGTCGAACCAGTCATCTTGTACGCGGCAAGCGCATGGGCACCGGCTGCAAAGAAGATCTGTGTACGTAAGAAGCTCGATGCTGTGCAGCGGGGCTTTGCCCAGAAAATAATAAAAGCGTACCGTACAGTCTCCCTGAACTCGGCTCTAGTACTCGCTGGGCTCCTTCCTTTGGATCTACGTATCCGGGAAACAGTCGATCTTTATGAGATAAAGAAAGGCTATTCCCAGCGAGTTCTAGAGGATCGAGATGTTATAGTTGAGAAGCCAGTTGATTTCCAGGACGTGCCACACCCCGCACACCACGCCGAACTGAAGTTCGCGGCCCTTAAGGACGGGGCGGAGCGAGAGCAACCTGAAGCGCGAGGCCTATGTATCTACACGGACGGCTCCAAGATAGAAGGGAAGGTGGGAGCTGCACTGTCCGTGTGGAACAATAACACCGAGGCAGAGTCGGAGATGCTCAAGTTGGGATCGTTCTGTTCCGTCTACCAAGCGGAACTACTGGCACTGGAAAAAGCAACAGCGTACGCAGCCTGTAGCAGGGCGCTTGAGTGCAGCATCATTAGCGATTCTCGATCGGCGCTCGAGACCGTAGTTAACAATGTCTCCCTCCACCCCATAGCTAACAAAGTGCGACAGAATATCAGGACAGCGAAAATTCTGAACCAAAAGCTGAGTTTGTTTTGGGTGAAGGCACATATTGGGGTGGCAGGTAATGAGCGAGCTGATTCGCTCGCTAAGGATGCTGCACTAAGACTGGATCGAGAGCCGGACTATGATATGTGTCCGGTTTCATTCGTCAAGCAACAGCTACGGCTGGATTCGCTTGACGAATGGAATCAAAGGTATAAGGATGGGGCCACCGGGGCGGTGACGAAGATGTTCTTCCCCTGCGCTCTGAGGGCGTACAGGATTGTGAGGAAGTTTGCGCCATCCGGTGTCCGGACTCAGATCCTCACGGGACACGGTGGGCTTTCCGAGTATTTGCATCGGTTCAAGTGCAAGGAAAGACCATCGTGCACGTGTGACCCAGACGTGCGAGAAACGGTGGCTCACATCCTGTTTGAGTGCCAAGCCTTCGAGCGTCAGAGGGAGGACCTTCGTCAGGAACTGGGAGTGGATGTGACGCATGAAAGTGTAGCGAGTGTTATAGGAGGAAAGAAAGTAGGAGTATTTTTGGAGTATGCTGAGAAGATTATGAAAGTTGTGATTGAGAGGAACAGCACGCGCGGAAGAAACGAAAGAAGATGAACGAAAATAGAATGCGTGAGAGACACGCAAGGTGAAGAAAGAAAGACCGAGAGGAAAATGCGTACCGAACGCCAATGTCCCTGTCACCACACACGGGGGACCAAGCATAGGAAAAAAAAAAAAAAAAAAAAAAAAAAAAAAAGCTAAGCCACTTAATGCTTGTGTTATGGCGGTTAGGATAACGGGTATAATACTTATATACTAATGGTAATCTCGGTAATGTTATTATAGCCCAGCGCCCCCCGGCGCTGGGTGACGATGCGTAACGCATTTTTCCTGGGAAAAAAAGATCTGAAGAAAAACTGATCGCTCCGCACAAACCGATCTGTATTAAGAGCGTATATATCGAGGGACGCTCTCTCACTCGCACTATTTCACAAATTTTGAAATATAAATACATGGAATTAATTTATTGAAAATTCCTCAAGACCATCCCTGAATAATATTATTGCACATATTTTAAAAGTGTTTTCAGTTTGATTTATAAAAAAAACTAGCTTACCCGGCAAACGTTGTTTTGCCATATAAATAATTTCCTAGTAATTTCTAGTGTAGACAAAAAATAGCTTACTTATTGGAAGTATGTATGTGTTAGAATGTGTATATCGTATGTATGTAAGAATGTGGTATATGCGTGAAATAAGCATTATTTTATGGAAAAATTTTTCAAACAAAAGTAAAAAATTAAATTTTATGAATTGTCTCTTATAATTTTTTCATACAACCAATATTTCCATTGACATTTCAAAATAAAGATTCATAATGATTGATTTTTTGGAAACTATGAAAATCTTAATTGTTCAATTACATTTTTTTAATAAAATTAAATTAAAATTACATTTTTATAACATCAACAACATTTTCGATATAAATAAAAAAAAGTATACTGACAACACAAAATCCGTTGTTATTGAAAGCTCGTGTCACGTGTTGAGTACTTTTGAGGTTATAAAATCACTTGATTAACTAATCGTGCAAAATACACTCAAAATTGATAATTTAATTATTATTGATAAAATAGGAATGATTAAAAGTTAATATGAGAGTTACACTGAGATAGCAAAATAATAATTGTCAACGTTACTACTACACTTGATGCATAAACAATAATGATGGCCGACAACTGTGTAGGGAGTGAGAAAGAAAGGAGACCGGCTTCGTTTTCATCCCTACTCCGTGCTGTTTACTGGGTCAGAAGTGACACCTGTAGACATCTGGCGGGGATAACTAATTAAATGACGATTGATCAGTTTTCGACCGGAGAGGAAAAATGATTAAATTACTAAAATGGCTATTAAAAAATAAGGGTTGATTTTAGAAGGGTGAAAATTGAGGATTGTATGTATTTTTGTATGTTGTATCATAAAAAAATAGAAATTAAAAATTTTGTCTAAAAATTAAAAAAAAAATTTAAGGGTGGACTACCCCTAACATTTAGGGGGTTGAAAAATAGATGTTGGTCGATTCTCATAGATACCGGATAAGCACAAAAAATTTCATCAAAATCGGTCAAGCCGTTTCGGAGGAGTATGGCAACGAAAACTGTGACACGAGAATTTTATATATTAGATGTCATGGGGAGCAATATTAAAAAAAAATTCAAGTAATCTCATCATGCAATTTTTTTAAATATCAAACTGAATACACTTTTAAAATGTGTGCAATAAAGTTATGCAGGGCTGGTCTTGAGGTTAAGGAATTTTCAATAAATTAATTCTATGAATTTATATTTCAAAATTTGTCAAATAGTGCGAGCGCGAGAGCAGCACTCGATATGTATATACCTACGCTCTTAAAAACTTGTCCGTACGGACGGTCCGAAATGTTATTCCAAAGTTTTAGCTATCTCTATACCAAATTCCAGCTCAACCGGTCCACCCGTTTAGGCATGAAGAAGTAACAAACATACATACTCACAAACTTTCGCCTTTATAATATAAGTGCGAAGTGCGATTTTATCTCAATCAATCAATCGGTTGAATTTCCGTTGCGTTGCATCGCTGTCGCTTGGTACTAGATCCAAGTGTATTTTATGTTAAACAATGAGTGATTTCTGTTTGTCTCACATTTTAACACACTCGCGGTAAGTATACGCAATTGCAGCGTTAGGACCAAACACGAGTCACGTGAAAACATACGGACATAAAATGTGCACAGCATGTTCATAATAATATTAAATAACATAGGTACTAGGTACGAACTGTGTCTCTCGTTTAATCTAGTGTTAAGTAATATCGTAGTGCTATTTTATTTTAAAATCTCAACGTAACAATAAAATTTATATATGTAGGTATATCGGAGAACGAGAAATAATTAGTTAGTTTAGGTGCCATCTAGAATGTTTATTATTGTAAATACGTCAAATCATTTAGTTTAGGCGCCATTTTGTCATTTTGTTTCGGTGGACTAGACTTGTAACTGTCTGCAAGTGAAATAAATCTGATATTGTATGTGTTATTCTCTTCGCCCAATATATTTACGCTGCAAGCCATGCCTGATGAAGAATAACTCCAAGATAGGTGACAAGAGAGATATTGGCCATCCTCTTGCTCTGTGTGTGATAGATTTCTCTCTTTCTCTCTCTATCTGTGTCTGTGTCTATTTCTCTCATTCTGCGACATATATTATATTATGTACCTACGTTCATACCTACTTAATTAGTTGGCAGCAATTTTTTAGAGAAACGAGGCTAAGATGTCAATCACCTACATGGGTAGGTAACTTTACCGCCCTTTCCAGACACGTAAGTCATGAGTGTAATTTTTTAAATCATATAGGAAGGTACTACAAGTACTTCCAAAATTAAAAATAGCTTTATTGTTTTATATGGAGAGTTAAATCTACATAACATGAAAATATTTATTATTATATAGTAGTGTGTAGTTAATTGTCCCAAATAAACTAAATAAAATATTATCCACACGACTATAATAACTAGTAATAGTAATGACAAGTAATATATTAAAATCATAATAAAATATACCGTTCAGCTCGTGCAATATCAAGTCCGTGTGTTCAACCATAAGTGCAAGCGTTTCCCAACAGTTTCTCAGAGACTCAGAGAGAGGTGAGGTCGACTTGCAAACCAGCCTGTGTTCGCCGAGATCACAATCCCGGCACACGCCACTGACAAAAAAAACAAAATAAAAAAAGTTTTGTGCAATCTGTGGATTTTAAAATAGTAAGTTCATTTATCTATTCTAATTTTAAAATTAAGTTTTTTTCCTATTTTATAAAGGTTAACTGCCAGTTTGAACTTTCTTTTCAACTTTTTTCGTAATCGCGCTTGACATACATTTCGATAGGTCTATTTTGATACATATTACTTATGCAGTATGCATGCTTTCTTTCACGGTTTTAAAGTTTCTTAGAGTTAATTAATTAGGTTAAAATTTTAACTAGGTGAGAATTTTAGTTTTCCTGTTCTAATTTTAATAAGCTATACTCGTACTTGCGATGCAACCTGTAGTTTTAGCGTCAAGGGTTACCAAGTACCATGTATCCATATATGCGTATTTATATTAGTACAATTACCAACTTTAAAATACGAGAATATTATTTAATATGAATTTATTACAATAAGATCTTGCGTAGTATCTTGGATTTTGCATTAATTCCCCCCATTTTATAATGTACTTAGTATCCCTTCACTATAAGTTCTGAAAGAACTGTGATGATAATTGATAAAAGAAAACGGAGTGCGTCTAATAAATAACATAAAACATAACGTTATAAACTCTAGATAATGTTTATCTACACAATTATTTACATGAGTACAATAATATAATTAGATGTGATCAATTTTAGTTTAACATAATAATTTAGAACAAGATAATACTCTTAATAGGTGTTGTGGTTAACCACAGTAAGATGAAATAACAGGTGCTTACATTTAATACACCTGACCCATTTTGCAAGAGTTGACTCAAAACTCAAACTCAAAAAGCATTTATTCAAAATAAGCTAAAGCACTTTTGCCAGTTCATTTTACAAAGTATTAATGTAGTACTTTTGCAAGTAGGGGAAGGTGGGCATTAAAGAGCCAATTTTAGACTTAGGCTCCTAATTTTGTTCAGTAGGTAATCAACTAAAACAATTTTATAACCTACATAGGTACCTATAAATAGATTTTAGGTGCATAGTAAATGATTCTACTTTAAAACTCTACCACCTGCTGCTCCGGAGATTAGTCACTATAATGGACTTTACACAAATTGTCCAGGGTCTTGTCTTACTGTCAAGTTGAACTGTCGTCCTCAAGAATCTTTATCCCATATGCCCAATCAACACACTCCACGAGGGTACGGAAGGGAACTCTAGCGCGAGAGTGGGGACGGTACACTCGTTTCTCCTCGTCTTCCCATTTTCATTCACCAAGCCTCGTGGCGAGAGCCTTTACGAGGCGCCTCGCGAGAATTTGGTCCGGGCAATAATTATACGTTCTACTTTTGAGAATTTATAGGATGACAGTTTGACTTGACAACAAGATGAGACCCTGCAAAATCCGTGCTAGGCTTATGAGTTCACATGTCGTTTAAAAGTTAAGCTGTACTTTAAGATAATACCTATATCCACTCGATATTCAAATCAAACGATATTGTCTAATTAGTCGGAAGAAACTGAATGAGACACACATCCTAATGAAATCCACAGAGGGACGTAGATAGACGATTAGGAGAGATGAGAAGTTAGTCAGTGGTGAACTCGGTAGAAAGAAACTGTACTCCACTTTCTTCTTTTATCTAACTCTAACTTTCTCTCTCTCTCTCTCTCTCTCTCTCTCTCTTCCCTTTCTTGTATTGTTCTCTTGATGTTGTGTTGTATAGTGATGGAGAGATAGATACAAACCTATCAAAACGAGTTAAAAAAATATTGAACGCGTATGTTTCAAAGAGCATGCTTTCTTGATAATCCTATTTAAATTATTATAACAAAATCGGTAAAATGGTTTACAAATTATAAAACGTGTGACTTCTTCTTCTTCTGGCTTATTTAACAAGAGCTTGGAGAATATTTAAAAATTCTCTTTTAATAAAATATTTTTATTCAGATTAATCTTGATGTCAACAGATGATGAAAACCAATGACACTTTACGAGTACGAAATACATTAGGTACGAATTGCGGCAGAAAATTAAAAGGCTTTTGACATATTATGTTTGCACATCTTATGCAATAATTTCGCATATATTGAGAGTGTATTTCCAATAATATTTCTTCATTTAACACGAATAATAAATTACTAAGCATTATTAAACTTTAGAACAATTAGAAGCGAACCGCTGCAGTTTCGCAATGACTTCGCGCGAAGAGACGAATTATACTCAAACGAAATATTTAAAAAATACTTCAAATTAGATTACATTATACCTTATACTTACATTTTCATACATAAAAATACAATATAAGCAGAGAATAATTTCCATACATGTATTATGTATTATACATTCCATACATTGCGCGAATTTGAACATTTGCGCATAATGGGTTCTGCTTATTTTAGTCTATGAGAAATAACAGCGGTTTCGCTTCTAAGTGGAGAGCCGACTTGATGATGATGATGATGTTTGATCCGGTCGGTTTCGACCATAGCGACCGCTTCAACTCACTTACATTTGGCTGTTGTTGGCTTTTATGTAGCTAAAGAAATTTAAGAACAGCGGTGGTGTGCACCGCTTCTTCTTCCTTCCAGGTTGTCTGTAAGAGATTGCTTTATGCGATAAAAAAATTTCCTTTTAAACTTCAGGTATTCAAATTGGTTGAATTGGAGCACTTTTGCAAGTCAATTTTAATTTTTTTTTATTTTAACAATAAAAAGCACCTCTATGAGAAGAACGAGCAAGAAACTCATAAGGATTGCATTTTTTAACATTTGTTTACAATGTATATCTTAATACCTTTAATTTTAAGTTTGTATTGTAGTCTATTTCCTATGTATTTTGGTATGCAATTAAGTGTTTTTCTATTCTATGAAAAAGAAGCTAACTTCTTAGAGAAGTGATCTTTAGAGGTATATCTTCATAGAAAAGATTCAGGTGCATTGCGACCAACATTGTAGGTAGCTACGACTTATCTTAACGTGTATCCATACATATAATAAGAATGGAAATTTCTCCCCATTCATTGTGATCCTTTACTAAGGTGAACTGTGAAAATACGCATATGAACAAAACGACGCGAAAAAGTCGCTTGCGCGATCTAATTCGTAAAACATTTTGTCAATTTTTCCTAGGGAAACGTAAAATAAAA
Organism: Hemithea aestivaria; assembly: GCA_947507615.1. Lineage (NCBI taxonomy): Eukaryota > Metazoa > Arthropoda > Insecta > Lepidoptera > Geometridae > Hemithea > Hemithea aestivaria. The sequence continues at coordinate 4,676,025 of OX382343.1, forward strand.
TAATAAAATAAATAATAATCATTTATATCAGACACATCGCCCCTAATTTACATCAAAAATTCGAAATAAAAGTAATAGAATATAAAGTAAATTCAATTCAAAAAAAAATAGTGCCAAAAACGCTACAGACGCCATCTATCGGTGTGGCTGTAAACTTGTGGTTGACCTTTAGTTTAATTTGGGCTAAATTTGTAAATAGTTTGTGTCACAGGTGTGGTTAAACAACACCACCGATTTGAATAAAATTTTCACTAATACGTTGCAGTTTTCTCTACTTGAACCTTAGTCTTGGTTTTAGTCAAATCGGTTCATAAATAAAAGAGTTATATCAATCTAAAGATTCGCATATAAAATGCTAATAAACAAGAAAGGTAGTCATAGGAACCGCGTAATCAAAAGACAAAACCTCATCGAGTTTGGGCTCATTTGATTCGTCTTGACGTGTACTTTGATACTATATAGTAACCAGGGTCCGAAACGGAGCTGGAAGGTGGCCATAGGAACTCCGTGATTAAAAGAAAAAACCCCATCGAGTTTGGGCTCATTTGATTCGTCTTGACGAGTACTTTGATGCTATATAGTAGCCAAACAAATTAGAATTCATTTAAATTAGTAAATGTAACTTATTTCTCAAATGAATCAGCGCCAGCGGAAAATAATCTAATGTGCGCATGATGCGTGTAAATATCAGTAATAAATATCTTTTTGCTGCTTATTTTTAATTTCTAAAACATGTAAAATCATCTGAAGATAAATAGAAAAATTCATTTACAGTTCATTGTAAAAGTAAATTATTTTTCATACAAGCTAGCGCCACGGAAAATAATGGAACTAATGTCCTAAGAAAAAGAAATTATCGTTTATTCTGCAAACAGTTTTAGAAAAGAAGTCCCGCGTAACCTAGCGGAACTAAATAATAGATTTATAATTACTGTGAATACTTCATTTATTATATATTTTTTATTTGTTAGATTAATTAAATATTATGTACCTATTTAATTGAGAAATTAAATATGAGAAATTATGAATTGTTAAAAATCTGTAGATATTTTAACTTAAAATCACGCGATTGTGGCGCTCCATCTAGGGGGATCTTTTGTAAAAATCATTGGTTATCCGGAGACACACAGACATAAAATCTGTTCACACCCATTTAGGCATACATCCAGACACAAACTGTCACGTTTATAATGTTAGTAAAATTTTGCAATGATTATTATAGAACCTTTTATCTGTGTTATAGATAATCATAGGCGGATTTAGGGAGGGGGGGCAAGGGGCCAAGCCGCCCCCCCCCCCCCAGTCATTAAGCAAGCTGCTCACGCACATATTATAAATGATGTTTAAGCTTTAGGGGGGGGGCAGGGGGCCAAGGTACCCCCAGAAGCATTGTAGAGTTACGAATTTCGCACATATTTCTGAAATAAAATTTTTTTTTCGGCGCTCGCAGTTAGCTACTCGCGCACTTATTGTAATGGATGTTTAAACTTCCTAACCGCTCAGAGCGAGCTAAACATACACTTTTCGTAATAAAAATTATAATATTTTTGCCCGTCTGCACCTTGCCCCCCCCCCCCCCCCCCCCCCAAACCAAATCCTGGATCCGCCTATGATTTTAGGTATACACCTCAGTGGTAGAGTCCTTCTCACGAATGAGGTCCCGCGGAATTTTGCGGAACTAAATTACATTTTTTCGATAAATTCTGGACTTCATGCCATAAATAATTTTTCACCACTCTCGCACGAAAATAGTGTCTTTGGTCATCGATTTCAGTGAGCAAAAGCCGTTTTTGCTCTCTAGAGAGTAGAGAGGCAAAGTGATTTGAATTTCGAACACAATTTTATTGGCTATGAAGAAGTTGGTGTGTTCTGAAACTTATTTGTGTACAATTTTTATTTAACTGAGATGCACATAATTTTTAATGTTATTTATTGAATTTTAACTTTATAAATTGTATTTTTTCAATAATATTTTAAATAAAATACTATTATAGAATAATAAGTCGTAAGTGAGTTTTTTTTTTTTTAAATATTATTACAATTTGTTTTTCATAAATATGTCACACACACAAATTTCGAACGCAACTCTTTTAATAAAAATAAAAAAATACAAAATGGCGGGATGTAGAAGTTTAGAGTTTACAGTCAAATGGAGAATGCGTTGTGACGTCATCGATAAATGCCATCTTTGTCTCTCTCTTTTGTATGAGGTAAGTGAGATGGCACTTATAGTTGTCATTTTTCTTGCGACAGTGGTGTTCACAACACATTTTCCATTTGGTTCTAAACCTCTTGGTAAAGATTCAACTAAATATTTTCAACTTAAGTTGTAAACTTTTGCAAATTTCTATTTGTGATCTAATAGTCTGTTTAATTACAAAGAAATGAGTGACCCCAGTGATGAAGGTAGTTGTCTTACGCCAAAAAAGTTGAAAGAACAAGTTTCGAATGCCGAGTTCAGCTATTTGCCTGAAAAATCTAAAGTGAAATATGTAAAGGCGTACGAATCCTTCAATAATTGGCGCCTCTCAAAAAATGCAAAAACATATTCCGAGACCGTGATACTATCATATTTCATGGAACTATCTAAAACAAGAAAATCCAGTACATTATGGAGCATTTTTTCTATGATAAAAGCTGTCTTGAAAACGAAACGTGACCTTGAAATAGAAAAAATTCTGAATGAAGCACCAGACAGTAAATACCTCGCTTTAAAAGTAAGTAAATTGATACAAAAGCTAATTTATTTCAAAGAAAACCTATCTAACTGTACCTATCTAAAAATAAGTAAACTAAATTATTGTTATTTTTTACAGGTTGTATTAATTATTGGCATAAATGGTGCGTGCCGCTCAAATGAATTGTTGAATCTTAAGGTAAACGACGTTGAAAAGCATTCGGACAAATTAATATTAGTAAAATTATTGAATACAAAGACTAAAATCGACAGATCATTCGTCATTAGTGAAGAATATGTGAATGTGGTGGACAAGTATATGGCATTACGACCCGCTAATACAAAAACTTCAAGATTTTTCTTACATTATGATAATGGAAAAAGTAAAAAACAGCCCATAGGCATCAATAAAATCGGTGATATGCCAAAAACGATTGCTAAATTTCTTCAGCTTCCGGACTCCCATCTTTACACTGGGCATTGCCTGAGGCGGACGTCAGCAACACTCTTAGCTGACTCAGGCGCTGATATTACAGTTCTTAAACGCCATGGTGGCTAGAAGTGTAACAAGATTGCAGAAGGATACATCGAAGATTCTAAAGTTATTTAATATGCTAACTTTTAAAATTTGCGATAGTGGCGCCCCGCAAAAAGAACTCCTTTTGTGAAAAGCACTCCACCTATCAGTCACAGTTCCCGATTGAGCAGAAATTTTGCATACCGGGAATCGGATGACAATGCAATAATTTTATGACATGGAAGTGATCTGAAGTCTGATGATGGAGCTGAAAGGTGAAATTTGATAGATATATTATAATAAATAGTTTGAGTACGTAGGTATATGATAGTTTCATTTCAGAAAATTTCATTTTAGTTTTTTTTATACAACGATGTAAGAAGATGAGCAAGATGCTCTCCTGATGGTAAGAGATAACGCTGGGATTTAACGAAGGTTAAATTCTGGGTGCACTGCTGAGTCATAAAATGTTAAGATTCTTCAGCCCAGTAATTTCACTAGCCACAGTGCCCTCCTACCGAAGCACAGTAATGTCTGCACATCACTGTTCAGGCGGCAGAATAACTGACACTGTTGGGGTACTAGCCGATCTCCTGCAGAGGAAGTCTACCCACGGTAAAGAGATCACCATTAAATGACGCGGAAAAAAGTCAAGAGTAACTGTACGGAATCAAGCTGTTATTATTCCGTATTTTTATTAGTTTTTCTGATTTAAATGATAATTTGATATATTTTTGTTTACTGTATTTAATCTTGATGTACTATATGTGTAAGTGGTAATTTATTGCCGTTCTAATTTGTACTGTGGTATAGGTATAACGATAGTTCTGGGACTTATCCCAGGACGTCTCTGAAATCTAAGTATTATTCACAAAAAATGTTTCATAATATTATTTACTAGCTTATGCTCGCGGCTTTGCCCGCACGGCAAAATCCTTTATTAGCAGTGGTCTACGTCATGAAACCTTTCTATGTTCCAAATTTCAACCCAATCCATCTAGCGGTTGAGGCTGTACGTTATACAGATACATCAGTCACTAGCTTATTCTCATGGCTTTGCCCGCATGGACGGGTTACGTTTCATAATACCTACGGTCGTTTCAACTACGGTCGATATAACTACGGTCGATTCGCATAAGTTCATTTCACATATTGGACGACTCGCTTACAGTGCAACTCGCCTGCGGTTGATTAAACTATGGGCATGTGAACTAATGGGCGATTCGGCCAATGTTCATTTGATATATTGGTTAATTCAACTATGGACGACTCACCTACGGTTTATAAATTCTTTGCTACGCGTGATTTTAGTACAGTATTCAGGGCAAACCGAAATCTGTTGGTTAGGTTAGGTTTGAACAGTGACCACAATGCGCGAGCCGAGCGAGCGAAGCGAGCGTGCCGCGGCAGCGGCCGGCGAAGCGCCAGATATTTTTCTTATTACTGAATTATTTATCCTGTGTCATGGCATCTTCAGGCATTTTGGCATCTTCTTTCATCTACCTCATCATGGCAAAGTGGCATAATAAAAACAACACGTTTCTGAATTCTGTACTATAAACAAGTATTTTTTAGCTGTCATACCTGACTAGCAGCCGGAAACGTGGTCTAAAAATACGTGAACGGTCCGTTAGTTCGGTCAAAAATAGGCAAATCGTCCAATAGTTTAATCAACCATAGCTCAATCGACCGTAGCTGAGTTAACCGTAGGCGAATCGTCCAATATTGATTTCAACCAATAGTTATTATGAACGTAGGCGAAACGTCCAATAGACATTTTGAATAGTAGGTGATTCGATCGTAGTTACATATTGGCAAGGTTTGCCAGCCTTTACTAATTCTACGCCCATTAAGTCGCAGAAAACCCGTGAATTGAATCCCTCTTTTCCGTGGAATTGGAAATCGAATTAAATGGTCTGTATCAAATTCATTAATATATGAATAATTTACTGTCACGCGCTACGAAGTGCGCGCGGGTCAGCTAGTTTACAATAAATGTTAGTCTTTGACCAACATGTCACTTGATGTCAACCAATGATGTACACCTACTCGTAGTTGACATTGAAATCAGGCTAGATAAACATAGAAAATGAAGATAATATACCTTGAGAAACAACGGAAAAGAAGCGAAATTAACTGTATTAAAATATTGAAAAAAAAACTTATTAATATTAAAATATGAAGACCCTGATCTCAAATCTCAGTGGGGCAAATTTTATCTAAACACTACTGTTTTGAAAAGCACGTAACATTGTGGCTGTCTGTAAGATTTTGAGAGCAGCCGTTAGGTCATGTTGAAGGTCTTTTATGTTTGTCGTATGTTAAAGACTGACTCACAAGTCACAAGTCTACATTTACCGCGTCTCTACTGCCTTTCTGAGCGCTTAAAGTCATAGAGAAAGGCAGTATTAAATTCTCTTCTTTTTTTGTCAATATTTAGTTCAATAACTCAATCTCAAAATTCATATCAAGGCTACAATGGATCACTTTTGTAAGTATCTACCTAATTTTCTTCTATTTTAAATACTCTGCCGCTCGTTCGCAAAGCACATCTATGAGAATATTCCATCTTAATTATTTCTTACGAAATAAAGAGTACTGTTACACTCATTTAACGGGTTAGGCTCGTTTCGCACTAGTTTCGTTTCGCACCGTTTCGATTTTACCTACAAAAAGGTGCCGTTTCGCACGAAAAATATTTTTGTACTGGCGAACACAAAAGTTTAAAAGCTCTTATTTTTAATTTTGTATTAAGGCAGTGATTTTACTATTTACATCAATTATATCTTTATTTATTTATTTAAAATTAATGGATGTAACTTTCATTTCCAAAAGAATGTTATTAAGAAAGCGAAATTCTTGAATCTCCTGGAACACGAGGAAACTTTAAAACACGTCAAGCAAGCATGAGTTTGGCGTATCTTCCGAAGCAAGATATTGAGGATGGCTGGCTGCACATCATGGCAAACAGGTTATTATTCAATCAATAGCTTTCGGTGTAAACTTATACATATTAGGTGTATAAAAATATGTATAAAATCGGGGTTTTAGAAATACTTGATAAATGGATGACACCGACGCATTTGTAATTTAACAACGTGTTTTACAGTTTTAACGATGAACAAGTCACCAAAGTCAACGATTACTTTGTAAACCAATGGATGGAATACCCACAAAGTATTTGGTGTTGCTACGGTGAACGCCATAGAACAACAAACTTGGCCGAGTCATGGAATGGAAGATTCAATAAAATCATTGGCAGACATCCTAGCTTACTTCTGTTTCTGCAAACTATCGCTCAAGACACGTGCCATTATGATATTAAAGTTTCCAAGTAAGTCGTAATATATATAATTATAATCCTAGATAGCTAAAAAAATAATACAGTTTTGGGAAAGATTACTTCTGTAATTTTAACATATTATTATATTTTTGTTATACAGTTACCGACTCAAAAAACAAAATATCAACAAAAGGAAAAAAACAAGCATTCGCATTGACAGTGAAATAGGAAGATATTCTGAAGCCTACGAAGGAAAAATAATATCACTCGCTGACTTTCTGGACAATATGTCGAAGACGACTAGTATTAAGGATTTGATTTGACTTGGCTGTAATTTTATATTTGATTATATGATACTTCTTAATTAGCTACGTTGTTTTAGCCGCTGTAATGTAGCGTCGCGTAGCCTATGTGTTATTTCAGGGTCTAAGAATCTTTATGTCAAATTTCAGCTCAATCGGTCTACCCGTTTAGGTGTGTAAAAGTTACTTACATACACACTCGAAAACTCCAATTATTTGCAAGCGTATATTAAAAGTAGTTCAATGGTGACACTGTTGATAATTTTAGAAAGATAATTTAGTTATGATACGCTATTTTTATTTTAAAAAATTGTAGCTATGGCCTAATGTAAATTTTCTCATATGTTTTAAGTTTTCTAATGTTTATATTTGTTAATTACTTCCCTAAGATTGTAGATTCCTTTAAATAAAAGTTGATTGACTTAATAAAAAAAATGTTTTTATAAAACAGACTTTCCATTCCAATCCCATTTTCAAGGTATGTCTTTATACTACAAAATATTGGTCTCTTGAATTTACTTTTTTACATGACACTATGTAAAAAAGTAAATTCAAGACATAAAATAACAAAAAATATAATAGATAGATAGATAACCCTTTATTGTTACACAATAAAATGTACAAGAACAACTTAAAAACTAAAACAATACAAAAGATATCCAAATACAAATAAACCAAAAAAAAGATATAGTATCGCAAAATACACAAGTTAAATATTTTAATTCCTCTAAGACACTTTTCATTCCGACTGTACTTTCCATTGTATTGCAAGTTTTTTAAAAAACCGGGCGAAACGGCACCTTTTTGTAGGTAAAATCGAAACGGTGCGAAACGAAACTAGTGCGAAACGAGCCTAACCCCATTTAACCCATTTGACACTTTCGTTTTACTGCGTTTTGGCTTAAAGGTGCAATCACACTAAGCGGCAACTGCACTGCGGCGGCGCAGCGCGGCACGGACCGGCTAAGTGTCTTTGTATGAAAATGTGTAGTGCTATATGTCTAATTTTCATACAAAAATACTTGGCCACGCCGTGCCCCACCGCGCCGCTGCAGTGCAGTTTCCACTTAGTGCGATTGTACCATTACAGAACTGTATATTATAGATTATAGACGTCTACAACACCTGTGCTTACGTGCTATTGCCGACGAGTTATGTCAGTAATTTCCGGCGCGTTTGTCATCCAAGCAAGAGGAATAAATATCTTCCTGGTTTATAAATTATAGTATTTTCGCTTTACTTTACACATTGATTACACATTGGTTACGCTTTTTAAATGAGAATTTGGTAATTTTTACATAGGTACATAATTTTAAATATGTATTACTAACTGCGCCCAGCGGTTTTACCCGCTGTACTGTAACCTATTTGTTATTCCAGTGTCCAAGCTATCTCGATACTAAAATTTCAGCTCAATGAAAGAGTAACAAACATACATCCAGACATTCCATACATTCTTACAAACTTTCAAGTCTATAATATCAGTAGGATAAGCGAGTAAGTAATATGAAAGAAGTGTAACGCGGGGGTTTGTAAACAAGTATGACCTTACCACTCTAACCCTGTACCACACAACATTAAACATCAGAAAGTTCGATAAAAAAAATTAATATGCCATTAGCCTAGCCATTGGACGCCCCAAAATGATACCCAAGGTCCATAGTCAAGGTCTATTACCTAAGCATATGAGGACCGGGCCATCGGTTGGCAAATTATGCTCGGACGAAGGTTACGTTGTGAAAGAGTGCTTAGGTGTGTAAGACATGATTTGAGCCAGCTTTGTTCTTTATTGCTTTTTATTAGTGGCCAGTTTGAATTTCCGTTGTAGGTCACGTGATTATATTTTCATTGGTGCACGTGTTTCAAACTTAAAACCGTATGTCGTATCGTAAGCTATTTTATTAAAGCATGGAGTTTTAAAAATAGTATGTAGAGACCTTAATAGTTACCCATTTTAATATTGCATCACGTTCAACTAAACTGAGATAGCAAATAGACATCAAAAGTTTGTTAAACTCTCAAAAAGAAATAAAGTAGGAGTACAATTAAAACTCTTATTTTTACGAGTATATACCTAATGATTTATGTTTCATACATTTTCCATCTCAAGAAAACTAGAGTAGAGTAAAAAAACTTTCTTTACAGTTTAATGATTCTGGGTTTCACGGTTACTGCCCCTTATGTTTCGACAAATATTTCAGAGATTTGAAGAAGCGTGAAGAGATAAAAAAACACACGGTAGTATTAGAGTTAAATATTATTTAACTATTTATTTTCTTATAATTGTGATTTGCACATAATATTATGTTCTCGCGCAGTGTAAATTTCAACAAAACAAAATATATAAAAAACAAAAAATTAATTTTTTTTAGAATCTGTCAATTTTATAATGAAGAAGTTCATTTGCTATTGTAGTATTTTTAATATTTAATGCTACAATATTATTATGTTTCTTTTTATCCCATTTTGCATGACATACCGTAAAGGGATTCTTAGTAACAATGTAACAAATATATCAATCGGATGTCGCGAATATTTACATAGAATGGAACGAACTTGAGCATCCATCGACGTACTAGCGACAAATTAAGTAGGTACTGTTTAACTGTGAATTAATTACCCATTAATTGTTTCATTATCACGAGGTATCAAGCATCGAGGACCTTCTTAAGGTTCTACTAATATTTATACAGTACTAGTTGCACCCATCGGTTTTACCCGCTGTACAAGTCTAAGCTATCTCGCCGTCGAGGCCGCGGATGAGTGCTGGAACACTCCCAGGTTTTTTAGTGGGTATCCCCGCCGCGCCCATCTTCGGCGGGGGACCCCTGGCCTGAGGTGATGATGCGTAACGCATTTTTCCTGGAATAAAAAAAGGATCTAAGCTATCTCTTTACCAAATTTTAACTCAATCGATCCATAAGTTTAGGTGGGAAAGCGTAACAAAACATACATCCAATTTATTCTTACAAACTTAGAATTAGTAGGATTCGTGCGAAAACTTCGTGCTTAATTTTTCTTGTAAATTTAAGACACGCTATTTGTTATAAGTCTAGACTACCTACTCTTATATTGTTTCCTACTTTCCTAAAGGCCACTCCATATTATTGCCGTGAACTCTTGCAAAGAATTGTCTTGCCATGAACTTATATACGCGCGATGCGATAATTCACAGTTTCCTTGTTTCTCAGCTTTTTTAGACACATCCGCGTAGTTTGGAGCGGGTTTTAAAATCAGCTTTGGAGCACAACACAATAATGTCCTAGGTCTTGCGTAGATGCCCTTGAAAGCGGGACATAAGATAAGATTTAGACACGCGGCAGCGAGTCAAGCCAAGTTCAAGCAAAGGAACTGGCGACCGCGCCGTGTGTTATATTACACGAACCATCCAAAGCGCGTTTTGACGACTTTTTACACCCTCGTTATACAAAAACTATTGCACATAGACAAGTCAAATTTGGCACATATACTACAATATACGAACTATATCTCTGTTCCAAATTCCAATAACACAGCTCAAACGGTTATTTAGATATAAACATCCAGTAATCGGTGAAGTTAATACATACTGAGGGATAGATCAAAAGTAATATCCCAGTTCCAGATGACCTAGACAGCTGAAATTTGGCATCCCGATAGGTAATGTCGTAGTAACAAAGGGAAAAATCAGAAACTAGTATTTTTCTATCATTTTATATTATTATTAATTTTTTAAAAATGTATGATATTAAAGTTTGGAACGCCTAGGAACGCATAAAGCAATACATGGTGCATGTTGCTATAATTTTTGTGTAGGCGGCTATTTTCCGTTAGATACTACGAAGTGCGCGCGAGTCCACTATTCCTACTAATATAATTATAAATATAAATAAAAACTTTATACCTTTATACCTACTGTACGTATGGATACATGTTTTTTTTTTTACTTTTTCGCGCCTAAACTGGTGGGCCGATTGACTTTAAATTTGGTATAATAAAAAATATAGCTTAGACCCCTGGAATAACATAATATACACTACTGTACCAAACTGTATAGCGGGTAAAACAGCTAGGCACAGCTAGTCACTAATAAAAATAGGTTCCTGGTACCTACGCTACGTAACAATTGTATATCCTATGTAAATACCTATCAATATATCGACTCACCAGCACAAGGCGGCTCAGTAACATAGAGGTAATAATATTAACATTGTTTACAATAAAAATAATGTAGGTATGTATATCGCCTTAGGTGCTAGTTGGTGTAAACATTTTAAATACCTACTTACCTGTAACGTATAGTCATAATATTATAGGTATGTGGCGGTATCTGGGGGCACGGCAGTGCCCCCGCCATGTCGTCGTCATTACAAGTCTTGTCGGCTTAGGTTAGGTTAGTCTTTTGTTCGAAATTCTAATCCAGTTCCAGATGATCTCAAAAAGTTAAATTGAAATCCAGGTAGGCGGTTGGTATAAGATAGCTGGGTGAATATAGATAAATTTATCAGTAACTAGTATTGTTTAAAAATCAATTGATAAGGTACAATATTCAAATCAATAGTGCACATGAATGCTACATATAAATAAGTACTAAATTAATTATAGGTATAGGTATATCGAAGCACGGCGAGGCTCACGGTGCGCGGTGCGACGGCCGTGCCGTGGAGAAGTGGGGTGGGGGGAGGTACAATATATAATCATTTGGTATTATAATCTTATAATGACTGAGTGTTTTAACCTATTACATACTAAAAAGTACTGTACAAAAAGCAATGATATCCCATCAAAAACATAAATGTGAAAAGAGAGCCAAGTTCAATATTACGATGTATGTACCTACTCATAGTTACCTATGATTTGGTAGTTGACTTCAACGACAAAAGAAATGAGATCTAAATGGGTGCCAAGTTCAATGGTCAGTCCTGAAAAATATTTACAACATAAAATATTTTATTACAACTAAAAAGATTATTTCTTCTTATCACTTAGAATTAATATTAATTTGAAGCCCAAAGTTTGACTTGGCTAGTTCTCATGGGTACCATACGACGAAGTATCATTGGGATAAGACAATAGATATACTTTATTGTATACCACATAATGTTAGAAAATACATAAGTACATAATTAAAATTAAAAATTACAATGTACAAGTGGCGGTCTTCTCGTTAAAGAGCGATTTCTTCCAGACAACCAATGGATGGAGGGGACTAATTTACACGATAAAAGACGGTGGCGCACTAATTAGTATTAAGTGCGTTTAATAGTGATCAAGCTAAAGTTAAGAGAGAACCTACCTAGTATATTATGAGAACTGGCCAAGTCAGTCTTTAGGCTTCAAATTAATATTAATTCTAAGTGATAAGAAGAAATAATCTTTTTAGTTGTAATAAAATATTTTATGTTGTAAATATTTTTCAGGACTGACCATTGAACTTGGCACCCATTTAGATCTCATTTCTTTTGTCGTTGAAGTCAACTACCAAATCATAGGTAACTATGAGTAGGTACATACATCGTAATATTGAACTTGGCTCTCTTTTCACATTTATGTTTTTGATGGGATAAGAAACTCTTTGTTGATAGCACATAGAAAGTAAATTTTACAACCACAAAAATTAAAACTAAGGGTATTATACCATTTGGCTGTCTTATCGCTCAAAGCGATCTCTAATAATTATCTACCTACTTATAACAATTATGATCTCTGATAATTAATTTACTTAATTTAATATTGTATATCGTGCTATATGCCTGTAATTATAATTTAGCGTTTAGCTACACAGATTATTCCAGAAAGTGGAGACGATGCAGTGGTCAAAGAACAACCAGTCCTAAAATAGGCGTGATGACAAGGCTAACATTTTTTAAATGTTATTAGTCCGTAATTTAAATAATAAAAAAATATTCGATACGTATTTTTTTGTTTGTCAATATCATTGAATTTGACTGAGATATAAGGAATCTAAAATTATGGGGGGAGATACGCTACGTCACACCTCAGTACAAATCGTACCTAGGCGTGACGTCATTACCTCCTTGTCCGCAACTTTAAGGCGCTGTAACTTACTCGTTTTTCATTAAATTTACAAGAATAAAAATACGTGTCCAATTTTTTTTTTAAATCTACATAATGGACAAAAAATTTTTTTAGTCATCATCCCTATTATCTTGATAGTCAAATAAAATACTTAATATTCCCTGAGACACAGGTACATTATTCAATTCAATTAAGTAGTTATGCAGGTATAGCAACTAAAACAATTTAAATAAGAATTCTGAGCTGAACAATAATAACAGCAGATTTTGTGGACTTCCTGACGTCACAGTCGTCTTAAGAATGTTCAAGCCACATGGTGCCCAGAACTCAAGAGTGACCAGAATATTAAATCTACCTGTGTAGGTACTCTAGATGTGTGTAGTTGTTATGCGAAACGACCATTCTGTTATAATTTCTCATCACGTACGAGTTTAGGATCTTGTTCCTTTAACAAATTGCTTTGTTTTATGTCATTTAAGGATACAAAACATGGTCCAAAGTAGATGCTTTTAGATTGATGATTTTCCACAGACTATTAAATAAATATTTCAGGACGTTTCACACAGCGCCACCTAACCCCAAACTAAGCAACTTAATGCTTGTAATATGGTGGTTAGGATAACGGATATAATACTTATATACTTTTCTTTTGTAAATACATACTTATAATAGATATTGAAAACCACCCAGACCAGAAACAAATACCTGTGGATCACACAAACATTTGTCCCATGCGGGAATCGAACCCGCAACCTTCTGCGTTGCAGGCGGGTATTAGCCCACCGCGCCACAGAGGTCGTCAAATTATTAAAAAAATAGTATAATATATATAAGTATTAAAAAAAGATTTTCCCTAAGATTGTAAGTGGTGATGCAAAATGTAATATAATGCGGTAATAAAGTTACCACTGTTATAGCGCAGGATGTAATCATGGAATAATCTATTATATTATATAGCTCTATAAATAACTATTAATAGCTGTGCTAAGCGGTTCTACCCAGTGAATAGTACCTACATGGCCTATGGCCTATGGCCTATAACTTATATGTCTAAAGTCCGCTACGTTTAGCCTGTTTAACCTAGGTGTTGCCGACCGCAGTTGGTTAAATAATATGTATGTAACCTATTCCTTAAACTTAGCTCTTAGCTGGCTCAGTCGGTTTCACCGTTTTTTTTTTTTTTATGTGATGAAGTAGAAGACGAGCAAGACGCTCTCCTGATGTTAAGAGATAACGGCTGCCCATAATCAGTACAGTGTTACCTAGGATTTCACAATTATGTGAAATTCTAGGAGCACTGCACCAACGCTTCTTACTCAAGAGTCATGAGATGTTAAGACTCTTTAGCCCAGTAATTTCACTAGCTACAGTGCCCTCCTACCGGAGCACAGTGATATTTGCACATCACTGCTCAGGCGGCGTTTAGGCATGAAGAGGTAATACCATTGTTTTAGAATATTGGTCTATGATACTCTGTGGGTAACACTGTATTCTTTTATCTGTGACACAACTATAAACTCTTCATTCATAGCTAGGTTAAAACCTTCTTATAGGCATACATACACTTTTAGGTGGCCTAATCTTTTGGTCAGAAATCAGCAGGGTTATTCACTTATCCGTGAAAGAATTGAACCGAATACCGAATTGCCAAAAATGTATGAAATGACGTATTATGTAGATACAACTTGACATGACATGTCACGTCATTGCATACATTTTTGACAATTCGGTATTCGGTTCGGTTCCCTAACCGATAAGTGAATAGCTCTACAGATTGTTCAAGTATCACGGAATGTCAAAATATCTAAAATCCAAGTGTGGCCGATCTGTTAATCCAACTGTTCGTACCACCTAGTGAACCTTGAATTTCACATCATTGTAAAATCCTGGGTAACACTGTACTAATTATGGGCAGCGTTATCTCTTAGGTACCTACCCTCACGAGAGCGTTTTGCTCGTCTTCTTACTTCGTTGCTCGATGAGACCTAGGTTTAACCGATCAAACCTAGGTATAGCAGTACTTTGGACTTTAACCATATATAAAAAAATCTACTGTAGTATTGTTTGCTTGTTTTCCAAGTGTTATAAAATGACAAAGAAATACTAAAGACAAGGCCGCTTTCTAGAGCACAGCTATCAACATAGCGGTAACAATTAATTTGACGGGATAGTTGCAACTTGCAACCGCTGCACTAACAGTTAGGTGCATTTACCTCATGCACTAGACCCAACCTGGCCTAGACTCTAGACAGGCTAGGAAGTGAACGCTGTTTTGTCTGTTATGGGTCTATTTCGCTATAAACTTTTACCATTTAAACTCATATTAATTTGATTAGCCGGGAGTCGGAATCTAGTGTAGTGTAGTGCTAGCATGAAATACCTACGCGATAAGTCGTGGCTAATCAAATTATCTCGATTAATCTCATCAGTTTTACCAACTACGCACGACGAAGAGTTTAAAATCATATGCGTTTAGGTAATAGTTTAGTTAATCTGAAATTACTCTCTCATCACTATCACTACATAGTACATAGTATAAAACAAAGTCGCATTCCGCGTCTGTCTGTCCTATGTATGCTTATTCCCAAAATTGTAAAATAAAAATAAAATAAAATAAAATATCTTTAAAACTACGCAACGGATTTTGATGCGGTTTTCATTAATAGATAGAGTAATTTAAGAGGAAGGTGTATAGTATATGCATAATAGATGCATAAATTAGTAGAGTAACGATGATATTATAATTTTCTATAAGCGCGACGAAGTGCGAGCGGGTCCACTATAAGTGCCTAATAAGCTAAATAATGAAGACAAAATCAAAAATCAATCCGAACTTTCACTGATCTTATTGGATCATAGTCCACTCTGATCGAGCGATTGGATCAACCTGTCTCGAAATAGACCGAAAAACTTTCATATTTTGCAACCTTGAAACTGTTTTTTAATGAAATTACAAGACTTACCTCACATGCTCTATCGGTTCACAATAAAAGCACATACCTAATATGACGCTTGGTTTTACCAGATCAACAGATACAGTGACGTTAAATCTATGCACATAATGCTAATGTCATTAAGTATAAGGTACATAATATTATTTACTGGGCTAAATTAGCACTATGTTTGCCTTGGGCGAGATGGGGTGACGATATCCGGAAGGTCGCAGGGAGTGGGTGGAGGAGGAAGACAGAGGACCAAGTTGAGTGGCATGCCATGGGAGAGGCCTATGTGGACGGACGTGGGCTGATGATGATGATGATTAGCAGTAAACAATATTTACTAGCCATTATTAGCTGACCTACGCAACTACATAACTACGTCTGTAGAAAAAAATTAAGATACGTCTGTTAAAAATTTACGTTCCGTTCTCATATTTACCAAATCATTTTCATTCCCTTATCCTACTAAGTTAGTAATCTCTAAGTTAGTAAAACTAAGTTAGTTTCTCTATACACTCTATCACCCGTCATGTCCTTTTTCAGTCCCCTAGCACGCATATCCTCATTCACAGTTCAACCAAATTTTTTTCCAGTTCGCTGGCAGCATCGTCTAGTCGCCAACAAGACAATATTATTATCTCATTTATATGTATATAGAATTTCCATTACTAGATTAGCCATCGCAATAAATTGTTAAATAAATAAGAGTTATCACTTGCACAAGATTCAAGTAATTGGTCGTTTTCTCAACATCGTTAATAATATACCACAATCAAAAAGCTAATTGTATTACTCCCAAATTATAATTCTTTCCAAATAAAAATATGAGAGCTGAATGATTCTCAAAGCCTTGATCTTTAAACTATTGGCAAAGAATAACTGATATTCCTAATAATGCAGCTCTATCAAATTACCTTCTTTGTTGAATACAAACTCACACAAACTCTTTCAACACTTTTCTCAAATTATTTAAGAAGTGATGAAATTCTTTGTATTCGGCTTAAACGTGATGTTGAAGCTGTAGGCCTGCCTGTTTTTATCTTACAGTGTCCGTGGCCCAGTGGTCGTACGTACGGCTTGTGATCCGGAGGCCCCGGGTTCAAATCTCAGTGTGGCAAAATTTTTTCGCCTGGACGCTACCGTATTTCGGAAGGCACGTAAAACTGTGGGTCCCGGCCGTTTTCTTTAAAATATGTAGGAGGCAGTCGTCAGGTCATGTTGCAGGTTCTGTAGTAATTTCGGTGACTGAAACTGCAACATATAGGTTGGCCACACAACGTATAAATTGTTATTTGACTCTGACAGTGTACGTAGGATAACCTGTTCTGTTGGAGTATGAACCCCAATTTAATAAAAAATTGGTTTGGTACCTAGGTCAGAGACATACGGCAAACCCCACATTGTCTGGAGTAACTCAAAGTTAACCCCATCGCAACATCGTCATTACTCGATAATCTCGCACGCCCAATGTGTTCTGTAAAAAGTTATATCAATAAAGTAAAGAGACATTAATTTCAAATTGTATTTATTTTCCAGTAAACAATGAAGTTGAAGCAAGAACTCCTGGTCCAGCCATCTGGCGAGGTGTGGAAGGCCATCCGCGAGGAGCTGAAGGAAGACGTCACCACCAGGGACAGAGATGTGGCCCTCATCAAGGACTGGCTGAAGAAGCAGCCGCATCTTCCTGATGACTGGGGTAAGGGGAAACTTGTTATAATAGACGATTTCTGAGATTCTTTGGTGTCATGGTTCCATAGTGATGATGAGAGATAACACTGCCCGTAATTAGTATAGTTCTACTCAGGATTTCACAATGATAATACTCGTAAAATTCTAGGTGCCATGCGCCAACGCTTCTTACTCAAGAGTCATAAGATATGAAAACGCTTCAACCCAGTAATTACACTAGCTACAGTGCCCTCCTACCGAAGCACAGTAATATTTACACATCATTGCTTAGGCGATAGAATAACTGGCACTGTTGGGGTAGCCAGCCAGTCGACTTCCTACAAAGGAAGTCTACCCCTGGTAAATAACCTGTTGAGCTCATTCATC
Organism: Hemithea aestivaria; assembly: GCA_947507615.1. NCBI lineage: Eukaryota > Metazoa > Arthropoda > Insecta > Lepidoptera > Geometridae > Hemithea > Hemithea aestivaria. The sequence continues at coordinate 4,693,816 of OX382343.1, forward strand.
ACATAACCCTTTGGAAAACTTTCAGACGCCGCACCTATAATGACCTACCTTCGTGGCAGCAGCTTCTCCCTAGAGAAATGCAAGAGGAAGCTCGACATGTACTTCACCATGCGGGCTGCTTGCCCCGAGTTCTTCACCAAACGTGACGCCACCAGGCCCGACCTGGTTGAGATCATGACTGATAAGATGTAAGTTAGTCGTAATTTCATTCATTTTCATGCCCTTATCTCACTAATTATAGGGTAGGCACAACACAACTTCCTCCTCTAGTCCACTTTACGATCCACGATTTTTCAAAAATTAAATATCTCGAAAACCGTAAATTTTCCCGGAACATATTATATTGCGCTCAAAACATGGCCTTCCCGATAAGGCCCTATAGACCAATGTACTGAATAACCAAAGACCCCTGTATAAAAAAATGAATTGCAATTCTGTCAGTCTCGCTAAAAATCGATAACGACTGAACCGATTTGGCTAATTTTAGTCTTGTAATATTCGTGGAAGTTCAGGAAAGGTTTAAACGATGAGAAAATTTTGAAAAATTGCAAAGAGTCAACTTGTTGCGTTATATTTCGCTCATAAATTCACATAGTTCAGCCAAACTTTTTTAGGGCGTCCCCTTCCTACATTTATTTCACCTACTACTACTTATTGGTCATTTTGATACATGACCTTTCTTCCCAAGTAGGTTTTATTTATTACAAGCTTTTATTTACTTCCACCTGTCTGTTGTCTGTCAATCTGTGTGTATGTAATCAAATCTCGCCAGTTAAATTTGACCCACTTCTCGGTTTTCGATTGAAATTTTGCATGCATAAATAAATCGGATGACAATATCATAAACATCGAGCTAATCTGATGATGAAGCTGGAAGATGGAACTCGGTAATTAAACAACGCAACCCCATCGAGTTTGGGCTCATTTGATTCGTCTTGACGAGTACTTTGGTGCTAGATGGTCGTAATAATGAAAGCTTGTTTTTTTTTTAATTTCTCTTGTTGAGTTTATACCTTTTTTTATAAAGTAAATGTTTATATTTCAGCGAAGGCCCGCCACTGCCGGGAGTCACGCCTAATGGAAGAAGAGTAACAATTTGTCGAGGTAATGTTATTCAAATCCTACATAGTATAAAATGAAGTAGCTTCCCGCGTCTGTCTGTCCCTATGTATGCTTATATCTTTAAAACTATGCAACGGATTTTGATGATATTTCATATTAATGAATCACATCAAAATCCGTTGCGCACTCTATCTATTAAGATAGAGTGGTTCAAGAAGAAAGATAAATGTATTATACATGCATCAGTGGCGTAACTACATTATAAGAAGCCCGTGGCAAATTCTATGAATGGGCCCTCCCAGTAAAAATTTATCTCGGGGGGTTACGCGAGAAGCTCATTTTGAGATCCAAACGCCATCAAAAATATCATATTCTTAGTAAGAATGTGATATTTATGATGCTGCTCGTGCCGAGATTTTTTTAATTCTGAACATATAAGTTACACGAAAAGCTTATTCCGAGATCAAACATAAAAACATAGTTTTAAATTTTTCTTTACAAAGAAAACCTCATGGTCAGGGGCCCCCTAGAGTCAGTAGCCAGTGGCATTTTGCCACCCCTGCCACCCTATAGTTACGCCACTGACATGCATAATATAGTAAAGAAACACTGAAAATTTTCTATTAAGCGCGACGAAGTGCGCGCGGGTCGTCTAGTATTAAATCCGCTTCATTGTTCTTAAATTTCAAGAGCTGCAACTATGTTGCAAGTGGCAAGCACAAATAATAATTAAGTTAAATGCAAGGTTGTTAAGATGCAACATTATTGCAACAAGATTATAGAGAACAATAGATTACCTCTCGCAATAATAATATCCTATTAAAATTATATTGTTGACAAGTCATGAATTTATTTATTATACGGTGATTTATAATTTGACACCATGCGAAGTTTTGAATTATTTCTGCATGATGTTCATAATTGCGCGTTCAAGGAAAATTTTCAATAAAACGACTTAATATCTTTTATTAAAATTTATTTTCGTTAGATGTTTTTTTTTCTGGGTTACGCCAATTTAGCAAATGAGCGATATGTACATTTTTTATATTATCTTTCTATTTTTAAGTCCAATAAAAAGAGACACTCATTCAGCAATATTTACCCTAACATTGTATCAACACACTTTGGCCTTTTGCATCTATAAAAGATGGTTTAAGCCGCATCCATGTAAAAGGTTCGACACTTCCGAGCATGGATAGTACGAGTAAGGCCGATAATGCCGGTGCGACGGTACTTTATATGACAAAAACATAATATAACTTTCTATACTTTTCTCAGGGATCCACCCCGACATGAGTTCCCAGCAAATTGTGGACGCTCTGAAGTTAGCCCTCATGATCGGAGACGTCCGCCTCACCGAGGAAAGGGAAGGTGTGGCCGGAGACATATATGTGCTGGATGCTGCTATACTCGGCCCCAGCATGCTGACCAAACTGTCTCCTGCTACTATCAAGAAGTTCATGATTTGTGTGCAGGTTTGTATGTTTTACTAGCTAGACTTACCCGCAAGGTGTGGCCGGAGACATATTTGTGCTGGATGCTGCTATACTTAGCCCTAGCATGCTGACCAAACTGTCTCCTGCTACTATCAAGAAGTTCATGATTTATGTGCAGGTTTGTGCCAATATATTTAAGTAGATTTTTTTTATGCCGCGTTTGACCAGTCTCACCTGTTGGTAAGTGATACTAGATTTACCTGCTTTCTTAGGTGTAACCTGGTGCTGCTTTATAGCGTTCCACAGCAACACCAGGTTTTTATCCACCCGTATCCGTCTTTGGCGAGGGAATCTCATATATCACCTCCTAGCGCAGAGTGACGATTCGTAAAGCATTTTATTGGATGAAAACAACAAACATCAAACTTACACATATCACAAACTAAAAAGAAAAATAAAAAAATAAGTAAGTAAGTAATATATAGGTAGAAGTATCTATATCCACACCTTAAACTGACTGTAGGAACTTTAAAAACGATTAATTCAACATTGTTATTGAGAATTTCATATTTCATAGTTGGAAGTTGCTGAATGCTAATACAAAATTACTTAATTTGCAGGAAGCCTACCCTATCAAACTGAAGGAGGTCCACATCATCAACACCTCGCCTATAGTCGAAAGATTCATTAACTTTGTCAAACCTTTCCTAAAGGAGAAGATTAGGAAGCGCGTAAGTATCATTTTACATATCTTTTGTAATCAGATAATTTTGTAATGATGCTTGCCTAATGTTTAAGCACTTTTAAATCGTCACGTTTCAGTACGGAATCCTTCGCTCTTTATATAATGGACCATGTTCAGAAAGCCGTGATTTGACAAGCCCGATAGGCACGGAGGCACAAGGCACCCACATATTGAATCCATAAGTCAAATTATCAAAAGTGCAATTTTTATCATCATCATCTCAGCCTCCACTGCTGAACATAGGTCTCCCCATTGGACTTCCATATTTTATATTACCAGTTGGAAGTGACCTGCATCTAGCGTCATCTAGCGTCTACCGGCGACCTTTATAAGGTCACCGTCAGTCCACCTTTTATATTATAATATGTATATTTTCAAGTGATTCATCATCATCATTATCAGCCTACGTTCGTCCACAGCTGGACATAGGCCTCAAGGTTTCAAGTGATTATAAAGTTTTAATTTATGAATTGTGTTGTTTCAGATTTTCATCCACAGGGAAGTGAAGGACTTGTACAAATACGTGCCTCAAGAGATGTTGCCTGAAGAGTACGGCGGCCAGTGCGGCTCTATGAGCACTCTTCAAGGTGAGAACCACTACCACGCTACCCTTGATCCACTTGTTACACTTTATCTTAACGTGTGAAATCACTTGATATGCAAAGTTGAATTGTGATTGATATTATAACTTCTATTTCTAATCTTCTACCTCTAATTGTGTGTGACATATTTTTATGACAAGCTTTTATTTACTTTCACCTGTCTGTTGTCTGTCTGTCTGTAATCAAATCTTGCAAGTTAAATTTGATCCACTTCCCGGTTTCTGCTTGAGCTGACATTTTTCATGCATGTATAAATCGGAAGACAATGCAATATTATTATAACATGGAGTTGATCCGATGATAGAGCTGAAAGGTCATAGGAACTCCGTAATTAAACGACGAAACCCATCGAGTTTGAGCTCATTTGATTCGTCTTGACGAGTACTTCGGTGCTGGATGGTAATAATAATAAGAGCTTGTTTTTAGAAATATTTTTTAAATTTCACTTGTGATAAAACTGGCTTGGCTGAAAAACTCAAACAAATCTATAGGCGTACTTTGATTAACTTTAACATTGAATAAAGAACATGCATTTTTGAAGCCAATCTGTCCGGACTTCACTTATCAACAGGTTTTAAATTCTTCCCAGAACAATGGAAGCACAAACTCCAGGAGTACCGCGAGTGGTTCAAACGCCAAGACTCCATCATCGCCAACGAGTCCCTTCGACCAGGAAAACCAACCAACTACGACGAACTATTCGGCATAGACGGCTCCTTTAGGCAGTTGGCTATCGACTAGATAACTAGTTTATAAGTATTGTGTAGCCACATGAAGCTCAGCTATTGTGATAATAATAAATATAGGGTTTTTTACTTAAGATAATCTTGACATTTAACAGAGGCCGGGGGCATAGCGGGACGGCTTCCTTTTACAGGAGGTCGTCCAAGTGGGTACCCCAACAGTGCCAGTTATTCTACCGCCTGTGCAGTAATGTGCAAACATTACTGTGTTTCGGAAGGAGGGCACTGTAGCTAGTGAAATTCCTGGGCTAAAGAGTCTTAACATCTTATGGCTCTTGGGTAAGAAGCGTTGGTGCAGTGCGCCTGGAATTTCACATCAATGTGAAATCTTAGTTAGCACTGTACAGATTATGGGCAGCGTTATCTCTTAACATCAGAAGCGCGTCTTGCTCGTCTTTTTACTTCTTCACATAAAAAAGGCCATTTTTGAGTCCATTTTTTGTGGATGGACTCTAAAACGGACTCCGATAAGTGTCGCCTTTAGATATAAGCTCAAAGAGGCCTCTGCGCGTTGAACTTTTGTGTCTCCGTGTACGCCTATGAAAAACCAGAGCTAAGCTCGTGTTGGAGCGATATTATAGGTTTTATTGTAATTTTAGTTTAATTTTTTTTAATGGAATATAAAGATTGATAATAATCAACATCTTAAATTTAATAAGGCTAGGTTTTTAATGTCATTAATAATGTCATGATGGTAAAATTATTATCTTTCACTTAGATATCTACAATTAATATTTAGTAAAAAACATTCGATTGTAAATAAAACACATCCATTCAAAAATATATTTTAATAGTAAAATATTTCTGGAGTTTCATTTAAATAAACTCAAAAATACATTGTTGGTGTAAATTGCAGTCGAATTGAAAATATTGGGCACCAGATTCTCTCAAAATTCAAAAGAACAAAGGCTCCACTAGAACAAAATCCTGCGAAGATATGCGAAACAAAAATCCTCAATAACCAACAATAAAAAGGAAGAGGTTCTCAAGTTAGTTTTGTTTGTTACTAAAATACTCCATCGTAAACCAAAGTGTCTGTCTCCACTTCGGCCCGAGCACAAAAAAAATATTGACATAAGACTAGCAACTCCCGTTCCACTGTCAAAAGTAATTGCCGTTTGTAAGAGCACAATGACATTGGGAGTAGCTGTAAATTGTATGCAATGACAGCGTGAGTAGCAAGAGTATCATCTTGATATATGTCAGTTTCCTCTTGACAGTGGAACAGGAGCTGGTACTCTTATGTCAATGTTTTTATGTGCTACGACGACTTATTATTATTCGTAGGCTACGACGCAGACCGTACAGACACCACACCACATAGACTTTTTACTTCACACATCTTCGCAAATTCTTCCTCTAGTGACGTCATAAAATGTTATAATTTAATCGAAAATGCTAGTATTACTGTTAAACTTATTAATAGTGTTAATATCGTCGTCGGTGAGTCTGAAGTCGAACACGTCCATGTTCTCCTCGATACGCTTCTTGTTGGTGGACTTGGGAGCTGGGACGAGGTATCTATCGATCTGGAATAAACAAAAAAGAATGATCATGAAAGGAAGTAAAGTAGAAACAAATAACCAAACACAAAAAATTAAGTAGACCCAATCTTACTAATATTATAAACGTGAAAGTTTGTAAGAATGTATGGATGTCTGGATGTATGTTTGTTACGCTTTCATGCCTAAACGGGTGGACGGATTGAGCTGAAATTTGGTATAGACATAGCCTAGACCCTGGATTAACACATAGGCTATAAGTACATCGGGTAAAACCGCTAAGCACAGCTAGTAAATTACAAAATTCATAACAATCACAAAGTGTCTAAGAATAGAATAGAATAGAAGTAGTCTTTATTGTGGACCAACATATTATCAAGCTTGAGTGTGTGTTTTGAGTTTCGTCCGTGGCCCAGTGATCGTACGATTGTCTTGCTATCAGTCCTAAATTCAATCTCAGAGCGCAGCAAAATGCCCGAACACATTCATAATGACCGTTTGGCCATGAGGTTTTTTCCAGTGGGTGGTGTCCACCTAGCAACGGGCAGAGACTACCAGTATATAGCGAGTGGAACAACCGCACATATAACTAATTTATTAGGTGCGGGACCGGGATTGGAGCTCGATGATGCAGATTATCATCTGCACACCCTGACTAATTCCGCTTGAAAAGTTCTACAGTTTTAGTAAAGAAAGGGAACTTTACTATCTGATTAAGTCTAACTGAATTTAGTCACCATATTATGCGAGATTACCACTTATCTCCTATTTACTATTACAGTTTTAAATATCGTTTAAATAAAGAATTGTAATTTCTTAAAACTCAAGTAGATCTAAAATCTATAACTCACCAAATACCGAAGCACAACTTGGCTAGTAGTCTTATTATACTTCTTCGCGATGGCCAGTAGTTTAGGATCGTCAGCCTTGGGCGGGGGAGTGTTATCCTTGCCCCGGGAGACGAGGAAACCGAAGGGACTGTACGCCATCACTGTGATGTTGCGGATCTGCATGTCGAACACTGCTTCCTCTTGAGTGTTGGATGGGTGGACCTGGATTATAAAGTAATATTCATCATCATCATAGGCCGTTGTTATTATAGATGATTTAAAAGCACTGTCTGTTGGATTGCGTCGGCACTTCCATCGGTGGCTAATAAAACCAATCCTGAAGCGGCAGGGTCGACGATAAGTTGGGCAAACGTGTGTCACACCAGTAGGGTTGTTAGTTCTGTTGTGCCGTCTAGACCTTTTTACCGAGAGATGAAGTTACTTAATAGCATATTATCATAAATACCATATAATTTTTATATGAAATAAAAAAATCTATTTAAAAGAATCAAGTGTCGCAACGTAGTTCTTCTACGTTCTATGTTATATCAAATCGGTTAATAAATTCAGTAACGTCCTACTTAAGGAGGTCTTCTGTCTTAAGTCTATAATGTTTTAAATAAGTAGATTGACTTGGCTAAGGCATGAATACACCATGTATCTCACAAGTAATACACATATACACACACACGCACACAACACACATATTATCATAGGCGGATCCAGGATTTGGTTCTGGGGGGGGGGCCAAGGTGCGGACGGGCAAAAATATTACAATTTTTATTACGAAAAATGTGTGTTTAGCTCGCTCTGAGTAGTTAGAAAGTTTAAATATTCATAATAATCAGTGCGCGAGCAGCTTGCTGCGAGCGCCGAGAAATAAAATTGTAATCTTTACCATGAAATATGTGCAAAATTCGTAACTGTACAATGTTTCTGGGGGGGGCCTTGGCCCACTGCCCCCCCCCCCCCTAAATCCGCCTATGCATATTATATTAAATTTTTAGTGCAACTTACTTCAATCTGATTAACAGCAGGTGGAACTTTACTGATAGCGAGGATCCTGTCCACCTGTGCCGTGTCAAAGTTGGAGACGCCGATGGAGCGAGTGAGGCCGAGCTTCTTGCACTCCTCCATGCCTTTCCACGTGTCCAGGTAGTCTATTTCTACTGGAGAGCCGTCAGCCTAGAATTACAATGACTTTTTTATTTCAAGAATTGAGGATAATAGTAATTAATAAAAATTGGGGTTTATATTACAACACAACGATATCGTTGTTCCAACAGAATAAAAAAAATACTATGAAACACTTTCATGTGGCGTTTTTGAGATATAAAGGGCTTCACAAATTGTAGGTAAAACTACCTACAATTTATGAGATAATCGCGGTAAACTGTTATTGACATTGCATAACTAATAATATAACCGTGGCCACATTTTATGTAACTTTTGATACAAATTTTAGAACGCCAAAATAAAGGTAATCCAATACAAAAACTTACGCTTACTTCTAAGCCAAATCGCTAATTTTACCAGACAACATTTTGGGATGTGCCTTATATGAAGTGAACGACTATTTACGTGAATATTATTTTATATTACCTTTTCAGCTTCAGGCGAGTGAATAAGGTAGAGGTCAACATAGCTAGTGTTGAGCCTATCCAGAGACTCCTTCAATGCTGGAACCACTTGGTCGCGAGCGTGTCTGTCATTCCACAACTGTAATAGAAAGATAATTTGAATAATTAATAATATATTAAGCAATATTTCTAAGTTTTCATTTTCGCGTGGTGTTTCAATAAAGAATTGTGTATATGTACGAGTATATTGTAAAAGTAACAATGCCACTAATAAATTCTATAGTCGGGCCGGCCTAAAAGGCCACATTTGACAGATGTCAGTCATAGTAAACAAGTGTTGGGACATTGTTTGTTTATTTCGATTATAGGATATGAATCGATACGATCTTCAAACACGTTGGAATCGAATACAGTTTTATGAAAACATTCCTAAAGTCTAATTAATTTTAATTCTAATAGGTTTTTTTTTGTAAAAATGTAATGGCGTCATGGGCTAGTTTTGCCAGAAACATCTCACGAGTTATTAAAAAACCTGTAATAAAAAAATATGTTTATTCTCTATACATTATACAATTTTATTTTAATTACATTATATTTTACTATAATATAATCACAATATTAACAACATATTTTATTTTAATCGCAATATAGTTATTTATTTATGATCAAATATTTAATCCAAGTCATAATTGCATTCGATTCTACATTTCAAATTTCGATTTCGCGATTTTATTGGGTAGCATCCTTATTGTTTTAAAAACAAAAACTGATTGACGTGATCTTGTATAGGGTGTCCTATTTATTCATCTAATTTTTTTAACCCCCAACGCAAGAAAGGTGGGGTGTTATAAGTTTGACGTGTTTGTTTGTCTGTCTGTTTGTGTATCTGTCTGTGCCATCGTAGCCGAACGGATTAATGAAGTTTGTTTATTTTTTCGTTTATAAGATTAATAATATTACTCGGCAATGTTCTTAGCTATGTGTATAACATATTCTTTATAGTTTAAAAATAAACACAACAATGACTTGAAACAAAAATTGAGTATTTTTTATTTTTAGTTTTTTTTGGTTAAACATAATGCCACAAAAACCGTTGTTTTATATTAGAAATAAAATCTATACCATCGGCTTATCCGAAATTGACACCGACATTTTCCTCGTGGCTCTACATGGTCTCCCAGAGTTGATTAAGTGAAGCAGGGTGGAGCGGCCCCTTTTACCTCCCTTCCTTACTGCCAGAAGGGGTACAAGGGGGGTTTTGCGATCTTAATCAGCTTATTTTGAGCAAACACACATTTGGTGGAAATCCGTCCAAGACGGCTACGGCCGCTACAAAATGGCCGATTACTTTTTTAATTACACATTTTGACACCGTTGAGTACTTTAATTTTTTTTAATAATGTGTGTGTGTGTGTGAGTATGTTTGTTCCTTCTTTACGTTTCTTCTGGTAGAAATTTCAATTGTAGTTTTTGGTAGACTTTTTTTATGGTAGAAAAATGCGTGAGCTCCTGATGAAGGACATCGTAATTGTCCGAAACTCAGGATCGAGCCTAGCTCCGACCATTATTTCCGTGAGTTTTTAGTCGTTTTGTTTACATAGTAATATGGATAACTCTCACGTTAGTTTTCAAAAATGCACAGTAGAAAAATCTACTTAGTAGTTTTTGGTAGAATTTTTAATGATAGAAAAATCTACCAAATGGTAGAAAATTAATAGTAGTTTTTGATAGATTTTTTATGGTAAAAAATCAACTAAATGATAAAAATGAATGGTAGATTTTGCTAGAAATTTGAATGGTAGTTTTTGGTAGAAAAATTTAATAGTAGTTTTGGCAGAAATTATGATATAAGAATTTGGTAATAAGTTAAATGGTAGGCAAAAAATCTACCAAATGGTAGAAATTTTAATGTTAATGCGTAAATTGTTAATTGTAAATTCGAGTATAGTGTTCAGTGTTCAGCTAAGTGTTGTCATATTATTTATTGTTCAGCTAAGTGTTGACATATATTATTTACAGAAAAAATAAGTAAATTTTTTAGATCACCCTGTAAGGGAATTTTGATGATGTGTCAAATGTGGCCTTTTAGGCCGGCCCGACTATAATAATACGTACTTATTGAAATCTACAGCAATACTCATAACGGATTTGGGGATTATCCAAATTATGGTAAACAACCATAATTAATTAAAATTAATAGTCCTATGTGCATATTGCAATTACTTATTACAAAATTTCGGCCTTGATTTTATAGTAGAGTTTGCTCGTCTCTTCTTTATTATTTGACTTACAGGTGCAATTTTGGATGAATTTTACCTACTTGCACCTGCAGCATATATAGGTACAATTAATATTTCTTCAACTCTCCATTTAAATTCATTTGCTTAGGACTCAAATCCACCCTTCTCTATCCCTCCTATACCATTGCAAAGGGTACTAAAATACATTATTTACAAATGACTTTGCTTTGGATTCTTTACGTTTAAGAATATTCACCGTAACTTCCTAAACAATGCATGACTGTGTCGTAATATATTTATCAGAAACATCTTCATCATTTTTTTTTATTACACACACATTAATAGTTTCATTTTATTAATATGTTTAGATAAATCACATATTATCATCGGAAAAGGTTGAGGTCTCACTTTCAAATTAAATATTTTCATTCAGATTTATTAATTAAAATTAATCTATCTGATTAATGTCAAGGCTTGTCTTAATTAGATAATCATGAACTATAACCTGACCTTTAAGACAGTTGGTTTTAGTTTAAATTAGGTTCAAGCCAATAAGGAAATGAAGATTTATGGTTTTGTAAAGAAAGATGCATTTAAAATTAAGATGAACATTTTGACGAAAAGCTCCTGGATTGAGCTTACTAAACAACCAATGAGGCACGTATAGTAAGATGTCATCATCTAAATCCAATCCGAATCCATCAAATCAAATGTTGGACCGAAGTAGCCATAGTTTCGTTCAATGGCTATACCTACTTTGGTCAGTTATCAGTTCGCGATTCGTCAACAGTTCGATAACGAACAAAAGACGGATATGGTTGTCGGCTGTAGTGCATATAAAACAGAGTCACATCATCGTGGCCACCTATGAGACAAAAAACAGTTTACGGATTTTCATTATTTTATGAAAATACGCGATATATTGATATTTTAGGTCATAAACTAATTGAATATCATTGTATTGCTTCAAATTGCTTTAAAATTTTGGAAAAAAACGAAGCACATAGGTATTATTGTCAAAGTATTGTCAAAGTTTGACAGAGTTTGACCAACAGCATAAACCGGCCACGCTGAAAGGGACGGAAAAAATAGGTTCTCCTTTTTCTTCACACAGAATTTTCCCTATTGCCATCACACTCACACATAAAATGGCTACTTCTAGTTGTATTACTTCACTTAGCTTAGTCTTGTTTGCGTCTTTAAGAAAAAGATAAATAACTCTGTTTATTGGTACAAAATAATAAAGTAAAATGCGTCTTTAAACAAGCCATTGAGCTTACTATGGATGTCTCATTTCTGTATTATACCAGTTCTTGTAATTATTATATGGACGTTTGTCTAGTTAAATGTAGTAAAATCAGGATTTGCAAGATGTCTGCATTTTAAGCGTATTCAATATTCAAATTAGATTTGCCTTAATGATAAATTGGGTCTTATTAAGATTATCTTCTTACTTAATCATACCAAAACTATAAATAATGAAGAGGAAAATGATGGCATTCTCAAATAAAAAACGCATTATTAGAGTAGAAAAACCAATAATTTGAATACTACGAGTAGATTTACAGAATATGATATAAATAAACATATCCTATTTGCGGTTTTACGCAAATAATAATTTTCTAGATAACGTAAAATTATAAGGAATTAATATTTTAGGACATAAGCAACAAGCTTCTTGATGTTTCAAATATTGTAATAATTTTCAACCATAAATTTTGATAAAGAAAAGTAGAAAGATAATGTTCTCATTAGGTACGGCATGTGTTAAGATTATGCTAGATTTACTCAAGTCGATGTATGATAACTTAATTATAATTAAGGTTTAAAATGTGCAACAATACGTAGCATATAATAATATATTATGATATCGTTTCCGAAAACTATAAGGGATCCGTTTTTTCCTTTTGAGGTACGGAACCCTAAAAATAGGTTAATTTTTGTACATCCCACTAATATTATAAATGCGAATGTGTATGTTTGATACCTCTTTGGGCCTAAACGGCTGAACTGAACCGATTGACCTCAAGGGTATGGTAGATGGAGTAAACCCTAAGAATAACATAAGCTTTTTGAACTTAGGTTTTATTAAATAACTTTGTGTTTTAATTAGGCTTTACAGCTAGGCGCGGCTCAATGATTTCAAACGTAACGTTTCTCTTCTATTTTGCGTATGAATTCTAAATTCTTTACCTTAGTAGTGATGAAAAGATCTTCTCTCTTGATGAGTCCCTTTTGTATAGCATCAGCGATCCCCTCGCCGATTTGTTTCTCGTTCTGATACAAGGCGGCGGTGTCGATGTGTCTGTACCCTGCTTCTATCGCCCACACGATGGCTTCTCTAAGACGTGCTCTGTCTTTACTCTGGAATACAGGCCAGAAAACTTTATTTAAATGTTAAGTGTAGGAATTTCTTGTACAAGTAATAAATTTTTTTTAGAAAAAAGGTATATATAACGTAGGGTAGGTATAGGTAGGTATAGAGACAGATGGTCTAAACTCAGAAGGTGAAATCCCCTGGGTTCACTGAACGTTGAGCCGTAACAATTTCCACGTCTTGGCACCACGGTTTTATCCAGGGTACCCAACTCAAAAAAGGGGGACTCGTTTATGCTAGAACTATGCAACTATACTTAATACTTATACCTACACAGCCGAAGTCTACCACCAGTAAAAGGGTTCTATGAGGGTTCCGTATTTCCTATCGAGGCACGGAACCCTAAAAAATGTCTTCAAAATCTGTTTTTTTTTTCGCCGGGAATAAATGGATTACGCATACCCTCCATACGGGGGTATAAGGAGGGTTATGTGGGACTCCCCGTGCAGAGCGACAGCGACTGCACATCTTTTAACTTTTGCACCAAGGGCTCTATGATAGACGAAGCATTTTGAAAGTAAAATGTTTAAACTTTCAAAAGATTAACTATTCATGTTGATTGTTAAAATCTCCATAATAGATTCTAGCAGGATTCAGTAGCACTTACCGAGCCGTACGTTCCCAATGCAAGAAGAGGAATGTTGTAGCCATCGTTGAGGCGACTGGTCGGAGCTTTCCCAGCTTCTCCCGCCATGGAAACCTGAACATGGACAATGGACTGATGAGTTTAATAAAACTATTAAATCTAATGCTAACTGATTTTTTTTTTTCAAGTTTGCTTGTTATATAAGCGATGCAAGTATGAGCACGAGGGCGAGCACGGGGTAGGCTGAAAATCAGCGCTGTGCAGGACCTCCCTGCCCAGCATTATGCTGAGCCTATTCCATTTATCAGTGTACCTATTGTTTATGTTGTTTTATTATCTTCTGTTCATATCTAATACTAACATGTCACTATATTTCAGAACAACAATCTAACATGAGCCTTTACTAGAAATCTATGTGTAATTAAATTTTGTATCATATTTTTGTGTAATGTTTAATAATAAAATAAATAAAAATAAATTTGTGTTTAAATTTTCATGTATGTAGGTACTTTTTGGAACTGATAATAAATGTATTTTTTTAACTTTTATGCATGTTCTTTAATTCAGAAATTAAAACCGCTTAATCGACATAAAAAAATTACTACAAAAATTCGAAAGATTATTTTCCAACGAATTAAACCTTCCATTTTGGTAGTATAGTGGAAAATCTCCGGGACTTTCCACCTACGAATATAATGACGTATTTAATGTTGTGGTTAGAACTCGTTGATAGAGTAGTACAAGATTAAAAGATAAGAGAATTAATAACAGGAAAATCCGATTTAGTGATGTTATGTTTTTATCTCATAAAAAAACTTAGGTAGTAGGTAGCATCTATTCCGCTACACAAAATAAAAATAGAACACCAGATAATATTTTTTTTTATCACAAACATCATATCTTTTTCCCTAAAATGGGTTGCTAAGGGCCTATTGGCCATTGGCTATTGCGACTGGTGACTATCGTTATTAAACGTCAAAAATAAAATTTACCTACTTATAGATACATAGATTGGTAATGTTAAGAGCGTATATATCGAGTAACGCTCTCTCGCTCGCACAATTTTGCCGAATTTTGAATTTTTTTTTTTTAAAACTCATTTTGCCCTTTTTTAATATATCTCACTGAAAACACTTTTAACATGTGTGCAATAATATTATGCAGGGCTTGTACAGAGGAATTTTCAATAAATTAATTCCTTGAATTTATATTTCAAAATTCGTCAAATTGTGCGAGCGAGAGAGCGTCACTCGATATATACACTCTTAATTAGGCATTTTTCAACTTCATCGCGTTATCCACTACACGACAAATTTAAGGAGACGTTCCTTAATTATTTTTGTAAGTTTTCCGCCATGGGCTCTCTAAAAGGCGTAGCATTTTGAAAGTAAAATGTTCAAACTTTCAAACGATGAACTATTGACTGTTTGTTTCAAGAATCATAAAATGTTTGTTTATTTTATGGCAATAATAAAACATTTATTTAACAATGTTTTATTGCTCTATCGAAGTTAAATACCATATCAAAAAAGAGTAAAGTTGTAAAACTGACCTTTCGTCTATTGAACACTACACAAACAAAATTATATGCGCTATTACTTAGAGTCAGTTTAGGTAATTATTACAAGCTTTTATTTACTATCACCTGTCTATTGTCTGTCTGTTTGTAATCAAATCTTGCAAGTTTAATTAGTTCC
Source organism: Hemithea aestivaria (assembly GCA_947507615.1). NCBI lineage: Eukaryota > Metazoa > Arthropoda > Insecta > Lepidoptera > Geometridae > Hemithea > Hemithea aestivaria. Next base: position 4,709,216 of record OX382343.1, read on the forward strand.
AATTCCCGGTTTCTGATTGAGCTGAAGTTTTGCATGAATGTATAAATCGGATGCCAATGCAATATTAATATGACAGAGCTGATCTGATGATGGAGCTGGAAGGCCATAGGAACTCCGTAATTAAATGACGCAACCCCATCGATTTTGAGGCTCATTTGATTTGTCTTCACGAGTGCTTTGGTGCTAGATGGTAATAATAATAAAAGCTTGGTTTTAAGTTTTTTTTATTTTCACTTGTTTTAATCAAACACCGTTTAATTTGTAAATTAAATTAAGATCTTTCTAGAAATTTTGACATTCCTTTTTGAAGTTATACTTCTTTGGCGCGATAGAGAAAAATGATGAGAGTGAATTTTTACGATGCGCGCGCACACCGACACCTAAATTCTACATCGTGAAGTTAGTTCTAGGTGGCATGCATGAAAATTGATAACTATGTTCAAGTTGTATATTCTAGTATTTTTATATTTAGAACACGTGTTTCGTAAGGGTACAATTAAACAGTGTGAATAAATAAATATTATTTTGGTGTTTTTATTAAATCAATTTCATATACGACGGTGATACTAATAATTTATTATTTATTTTTCCATACGCCAAAAAAGTATAACTTCTAACGCGTGTACATAAGTACACACACTCTTTTTTTTTTTCTTCCTACGATACGATTTAACAGATTTTTTGACTATATTCTAACACATTACCTAGCACTTATTATTCAAATTAAAAGCAAAATTATTAGTACTCTATAACATACCCAATTAGATAATATCATTATATATAGAGCATAGAATAAAACAAAGTGGCTTCCCGCGTCTGTCTGTCTATCCCTATGTATGTTTAAGTCTTTAAAACTACGCAACGGATTTTAAGAGTGATTCAAGAGAAAGGTAGGTTTTTATGTACTATATATAATACATACCTACATAATATATTAAAGAAAAATATATAATTTTCACGCGCCGGTCCACAGTAAAAAAAAAGTATATAAGTATTATATCCGTTATCCTAATCACCATGATACAAGCATTAAGTTGCTTAGTATGGGGTTAGGTTGCGCTGTGTGAATTGTCCTGAAATATTTATTTATTTATTTAGTTATTTAATTTTTAATAAATAAAAAAAAAAACTCACCTATGTCTAGCTCAATAAGGTTTGTATAAACGCAAGTGCTTTGTGCGCTGTAATAAGACTGCAAAGTGCAATACAATGGTTGGAAGTAACTTCTAAAGGTCGCGAATTTGTGAAAGTACCTAGCTGATAGGCATTGTTCTCTTAGTAACATAATAATTTATAGGAAGGTTTTTATTTATATTTTTTAGCTTGATTAAGTCAAACGGAAGTTCAATAGATTCTATTTTAGGTTAAGTGAAAATACAAACAATTTTAAAAATATTTTTTACATTAGAATTTTATTTTATATATTAGTTTTTAATAATAATTATTGTCCTACCACTTGGCGAGATATCATTTTATAGTTTGGCATTTATTTATTAATTGCTAAATGTAGGACAATGTCATTTTTTTTACTTTACAGATTTATACTTGAGCTTTTTAAAATATGGTCTAAATTGCAAGCTGTATAGCTACAAACATGTACGCTATATTTAAGAATATAAAAAGAAAAACGAATTATTTTTTCGTTAAACGAGCATTACCAATATAAGTACATTACAAATCCATTAACACCCCTTAAAAAATTTCAATCAAATTTACAAAAATAATATAAGTTAAAAATCCCCAAAAACTATTTTGAGGTATAATAAAAATTCACACATTACAAGGTTTTCACTCGCAAATTTGGAATTTAAATAGCCTTCCTAATTACTTTTATGTAACAGGAGAATTTAAAATATTTACTCACGCCCGCCGCCGCCAACAATATCGTGAATGCCGCTAACAGCGCCATCTTGCGTGTGGTTCTCTCGAGTGATGCATAAACACTAACTTGCTTGCCTGTATGAACTTGGCGAGCTTTTAACTTAGGAAGATCATTTTAAATGTGACGACACGATCATAATATGATAACGATCTCTCATAGATAGGTACACATTTTAGCCTTTGACAACCTCTGTGGCGCGGTGGGATAATACCCGCTTGCAACGCAGGAGGTTGCCGGTTCGATTCCCGCATGGGACAAATGTTTGTGTGATCCACAAGTATTTGTTTCTGATCTGGGTGGTTTAAATGTCTATTATAAGTACGTATTTACAAAAGAAAAGTATATAAGTATTATATCCGTTACCCTAACCACCATAACACAAGCATTAAGTTGCTTAGTTTGGGGTTAGGTGGCGCTGTGTGAAATGTCCTGAAATATTTATTTATTTAACCACGATATCGCGTGATGTAAAGCGACAATGCGGCAGAAGACTAAAAACAGAAGGCGGGATAAGGGGCTGGCTTCACTGAACATCATGCTGCGACATTGTCATAGTCAGTGGTCACTAGCTATAGCCGAAAAAGAAATCCGGGAAGGGGGCGCCCGAAAATGATTTGGATGAACTGTGTTAAAGAGGATATGCGTGGAAAAGATAATAATAATATGACGAATGATAGAGTAGAATGGAGGAGAAAAACGTGCTGTGCCGACCCTACCTAGTGACTAGTGTGGGATAAGGGCAGGAAGATGATGAACTAGCTATAGCCGAAGCCAATTACCAGTGTAAAAGTCTATTGTCTCATTCTGCTACGTTGAAGAGTAGCTTGGATTTGCCTTCGGATCTTTGAAAGGGGGTGCGTAGAACATAAGCGAGCGTATTATCGAGTAACGCTCTCTCGCTCGCAATATTTGACAAATTCTGAAATATAAATTCATAGAATATTTTAAAAAAATATATATTCAAAAATTCTCATCATGTCATTGTTTAATATTATATCAAACTGAAATCACTTTTAAAATGTGTGCAATAATATTATGCAGGGCTGGTTTTAAGGAATTTCCAATAAATTAATTCTATGAATTAATGTTTCAAAATTTGTCAATTAGTGCCAGCGAGAGAGCGTCACTCGATATATCGCACTCCCATATCAATACAGCACCAACTCAAAAATAAAATATTTTTTTATAATTTCAAACTTAAGCAAGTATAAATAAAATTGCAATGGCTGTAAAAATAATTTTTGAGTTGACCCTGTATTGTACTAGGTGTGCGATATATAATATATACGCTCTTAACGCAAAAGCTTGAAGTCGTATGCTATAAAAATCTGCAGATCTAAGTGTAATCTTCACTGGTTCTAGCAGGACCGGTTTGCATTTTACTATAGCTCTTTACTATTTCTATAGGTACAATGATTCCGTGCAATTGTCATTGACATCTCAGGTTTCATTGAAACACACATACATATGTGTGGTCGTGGATTAATTATAAAAAAGATTTAACATAATATTTTTCATAATTATTTTAATATTTTAATTTTAGTTTTTAACTTGAGGTATCTAATACTTTTAAAATTTGTAAGTTATTAAGTATCAAACTGACTGATTTTTAGTTATTTAGCAAATAATACAAGTAGTTTAGTTGTGCATGCTGTGGCACCCTATAAGTGCAGGAGCACACACGTTGTGATCTCTTAGTTTTAAGTTTGAATATTTAAGTGTATCCTGTGTTGGGTGTCCTAAATAAATAAATAAATAGCGTCGTTTCACATGCCTCTAGATAACACAGCGGTATGTGGGACTCCTCCATCAAAGAAAGACGCGGCGTGGTATATCTATCTCCTGAAAAACTTGGGGGTGTTTCTGGGGAGCACCATTATGGTCGTAAAAATATCGAAACAGTCTTCAGCAGAAAGACCGGGTTGCTAGGGTCATGTAATAATAACACATCTAATAGGATAGGTACTTTCCGCGGGCAAAATCTATGAGCATAGCTAATTCCTTTAATCAAGCCTTAAAAAAATCTTAAAGATGAGAAATGTCAAGTAAATTGACTTATACAAATTGGACTCCTAGTTATTATCATTGCGGAGGTGACAAGAAAATGTCCTAAACAATAGGCAATCACGCTGATTGTTATCCTATGATTGCCAATACAATTGTTGTTTGAACAGGATTCAGAATACTCATGGGAATTACGTATTTATTGTTTCATCATCGTACACTGCCTGAAGATATACACAGCAGAAAATTTGCAGCAGTGGATTACTTATTTATTTATTGAAACAACTAAATTATTAAAAAGAATAAAACACATTACAAACTAAATCTATAATCTAAAACTTATAAATACTTAATCTAAATTTAAATCTAATAAACCAATGGTGGAGGGATAGGTAGCCAGAATTCTGGCGGCATTGCCCCGCTGAATACATATAGGTATGTACTTAGGTATTTTTTGTGCAAAATACAAGTCAGCATTCCGGTCACCTTATACCTCCACAAAACGTTTGGCCAGTTCTTTATACAGCTCCCAAGCTGCTGCAGCAGTGGATCCAGTATTATCGTTTGACTTAGTTTGAACAGCATTTTTGTTGGTTTCGAAGATGCCATGTGGATAGCAAATTCCTTAAGACCTTTAACTTCAAAATATTAAAAAAAAACTTGTTGTTACATTGACATTCTGCCGTGCAGAGACTAAACCGCAGTATTCGACATTTTGCCAATTTTTAGTTATATATGCCACCTTATTGCGCACAAAATAAGGAATACATCAATCTAACCCATTTGTCAATTAATAAATTTTAAGGTAGTAAAAACCTTGATTGAAAATAGTTACTGCGGGTCACATTTGAGCACTTTTTATCAAAACACTATTTAAAATACAGTAAGAGCATTTACGTCTTTTGTGACCTATAGACTCCCTAGTTAAAATGCAGTAAACGTTGTCAATATAACGCATAGTACTGTTTTATTCACAAAAACCAAAAATGATTCATTAAACGAAAATGCAGTAACACGATAATGTACTGAAAATAGTTATACTGCATTTTGGTTTTCGAATAACATTACTGACGAAATTGCAGTAAAATATTTTTTTACTGCAGTATGGTTGGTTTTCTAGCAAATTTTAAAATTATAGTTACTACTGAATTTGCAGTTTAAGTTCATTTTGGCTGCATTCTAATCGGCATTTTGGATAGTCATTTTGGAATATACTTCATTCGTTATAGATCATACTGCGATTTAGTATGCATCTACCCTTGATTCGTCGAGTAGTGAAAGCGTCAGTCGGATTAGATTTGATTTAATTTACATTACGCACACCAGTTTGATTGAATAAACAGGTTGGCCCACCAAATCTAATGGCGTATAGCAATTCACTCAAATAGCACATAATTATTATATTATATTGCTACCCTTATCAAACTTCAAAGATAAAGAATAATAATCCTACATTTTTGACTTCTTAGTTCGATTCGATTTTTTATAAAAATGAGTAATGGTGTTGCATAAATGAAAAAAAGTTCAACCGTTCATCATCATCATCATCATCATCATCAGCCTGTGTTCGTCCACTGCTGGACATAGGCCTCCCCCATGGCACGCCACTCAACTCGTTCCCCCGTCTTCCTCCTCCACCCGCTCCCCGCGACCTTCCGGATATCGTCACCCCATCTCGCCCAAGGACGACCTACACTACGTTTGCCGAGACGCGGTCTCCACTCTAGAACCCGTGTACCCCATCGGTTATCGGTTCTGCGGCAAATGTGACCAGCCCATTGCCACTTCAACTTACTAATCCTTTCGGCTATGTCGGTAACTCTGGTTCTCTGCCGAATCACCTCATTTCTGATGCGATCCTTTAGAGAGACGCCGAGCATAGCCCGCTCCATAGCTCGCTGAGCAACTTTAAACTTGTGAACCAATCTAACCGTAAGTGTCCACGTTTCGGCTCCGTATGTCATTACAGGTAAGACGCATTGGTTGAAGACTTTAGTCTTCAGACACTGTGGTATACGTGACGAAAAGACTCGACGAAGTTTTCCAAATGCAGCCCATCCCAGCTGAATCCTTCGAATAGCCTCCCTCTCGAAGTTGTTTTTACCTAACTGCACTGTTTGCCCAAGGTAAACATACTCCTGAACAACTTCAATAGGCAGTCCATTAACGATAACCGGTTCCGGAGCGACCTGTTCATTGAACATCACTTTAGTCTTGTCTATGTTCATCCGGAGACCGACACGTTGGGAAGAATCAGCTAGACTGGTCAGCATTTGTTGCAAATCTTCCAGCGTTTCCGCCATTATGACGATGTCATCCGCAAATCGCAGATGTGAAATACACTCGCCGTTGATATTGATGCCCTGTCCAGTCCAGTCCAGCGTCTTAAACACATCCTCTAGAGCGTTGGAAAACAATTTGGGGGATATTACATCCCCTTGTCTCACACCTCGTTTTAAAGGGATATGTTTAGTCTGCCGGTTCTGTACTTGGACAGTCATTGTGGCGGTATCGTACGAACTTTTCAACACCTGGATATATCGCCAGTCAACTTGGCACCGCTGCAAAGACTCCAGAACAGACCAAGTTTCAATGGAGTCAAAGGCCTTCTCATAGTCCACAAATGCTAGGCACAAGGGCTGATTATACTCTTCGGTCTTCTGTATAATCTGCCGCACTGTGTGGATGTGGTCTATGGTCCCGTAGCCTGCTCTGAACCCGGCCTGTTCCGGTGGCTGGAACTCGTCGAATCTGCGTGAGAGACGATTTGTGATGACCCTTGAGAAAAGCTTATAGACGTGGCTCAAAAGTGAAATAGGTCTGTAGTTTTTCAAAAGAGTTTTGTCACCTTTTTTGAAAAACATCACTACAACGCTTTTGCTCCACGCCTCTGGAGTTCTCCCTGAGAATAGGACAGAATTGAAAATTCGCTGGAGCTCTCTCAATACAGGTATGCCTGCAGCCTTCAAGAGTTCCGAGGTAATTCCATCTTCACCAGGGGCTTTTCCATTTTTAAGCTGCCCAAGGGCCATCGCCACCTCGTCTATGCTAATATCCGGGAGGTCTTCGGTATAGTGGCGTGTCAGAGTGGCTCTTGAATCATCATTGCGGGTATCAGGCTGAGGCGCCTGCGAGGCATACAGCTGGCCATAAAAGTCTTCTACTTCCGCAAGGATTTCAGGCTGAGAGGTGACGACGCTTCCACCAGAAGTAGTCAACTTCGTCATATGGCTCCTCCCCAATTTTTGCACGAAGACCTTAGTCCCCCGGTTCTGCTCGATCGCTTCCTGAATGGCGCGTGTGTTGGAGCTCCGGAGGTCTCGTCTTACTGCCTTGGAGATTGTCTTATTGAGAGCTCGTCTCTCTGACAAAGATGTCGGTGGGTCTTCACGTCGCTCCCTCATCAGCTGCAAAGATTCTTGAGAAAGCTTCGACTTACTGCCTGTGCGTTTTTTCTCGCTCAATTTAGCACCTTCTTCCCGCAAGATTTCTACCACTCTATTTAGATCCTGGTCTACGTCAACGTCAATTGTGGTTTCCAAGGCTGCGAATCGGTTCTCCAGTTTAATCTGGAATGCTTCGGATCCAGCGACAGTTGGAAGTCAACCGTTTGGTTCATTTTAATCTAGTAAAATAAAATGCAAAACAAACACCAGTGTTTAAAGCAAAAGGTTTTCTTAAGTCAAAATCAAACTAAAGAATAAATAACCACACAAGCCAGTGAAAGCGGAGAACTATCTACAAATACAAGGATGGGTAGAAGAAACTTTAAAAATACTTATAGAATCGCCTCCTACTCAAGCCGCCTGAGCAGTAATGTCCAAACATTACTGTGCTTCGGTAAGAGGGCACTGTACCTAGTGAAATTACTGGGCTTAAGAGTTTTAACATATTATGACACTTGAGTAAGAAGCGTTGGTGCAGTGCACCTAGAATTGCACATCATTGTGAAATTTTGGGTAGCACTGTACTGATTATAGACAGCATTATCTCTTAACATCAGGAGAGCGTCTTGCTCGTTTTCTTCCTTCTCCACATAAAAAAAAGGTAGACACACCTAAGCCTTTTAACACCAAACTACTCATAACTTAAAAATGATGACAAATATTATTATGATAATCTTTTTATCGATACATCTGTAAGCAATCCAGATTTTCATTTTATGAACTGTCAGAATATTCTTAACATAGACAATATCAATATCTAGAAATCATTCTGATTATTAAGCATAACGAAGATTAATAAATAAGGTTGCCTAATAGTACCAAAGTCATTTCACATGATAACGAATATAACTTAGGACATAACATTTAAATGACAATCGTTTAAAGAAGCTGCTACAGACACAGAACACACCTACATAAAATTATAGAAACAACCTCGCTATACTACCTGAAACAGAGAAACTTCAAAGTGCTACAATGATTTGAACAAGAATAAAGAAGTGAGCCACCAAGTCTTAGAATTCGGTTTGTCTGATTTTCGTACTAAAATTCTATAATTTTATTTGAAAGTATCATCCATCTACCGTATAAACTATCTAAACCGAAATATGAGACATAATTCTGACAAAACTGACTGAAAGCATTTATAAAAGTCTAAAATCCAACTTATATCAATACCAGCTTATGCTCGTGGCTTTGCCCGCACGCTTTGCACTTTGCGTGAAATCCTTTCTTAGCGATGGTGTACGTTATAAAACCTATCTGTGTTCCAAATTTAAACCCAATCTGTCCAGTGGTTTAGGTTGTGCGTTGATAGATCAGACAGTCAATCAGTCTTCTTTTGTTTATATATTTAGAAGATAAATAGAAACTTATTTATTTTACATATTTTTAAAATATACTTGCCACATTTCATATAATAGTATTTGAATTATTAACATACTGCTGAAAAATTTATTCAAGACATAAAATTAAAATGCAGTAAGTTCAGCTGGATACTGCAAATTAGTTGTTAATGTTAAACAAAAACTAGAAATTTTGCAGTAATGTGTATTATTGCTGCACTTTAATTAGTTAATATATACTAATTTGCCTGTAGTAACTGACACCATTTTCAAAAAATATTATTTTCTATATTATAAAACAAATATTTTCATTATTTTTTCTGCTTAAATTATACTGCTGCGGTATCAAGTTCCGATAGAAAAAAAATATTTATTGTTTTTTATACATAACATATAAAAAAACCGCTTCAAAACGTTTTTCGCGATTTTCTCGAAACCGCGATTTTGCACTTACTGCGGTTTAGTCTCTGCACGGCAGATATTACCTCTAGAGCATTATTTGGTTTATTTATTATGGTTTTCCGCTGATTAACGCCTAATTCCATTAATTAGGGATATAATATGTAGATATTTCTAAGAATGTTCTATCGCTGAACTATTCTCATAAAGTCGATCTTATTTTAACATCACGGAAAAATAAATCTATTATAAGATTAATAAACATATTTAAAACAACATTTTATGACATCGATATTTAAAAATATCCTGCCTAAGGTACCTACCTACTTGACATTTAGAATATAAAATTCCTCGATGCATTCGTACTCATGGATTGATATAAAAATCACGATATAGCCTTGCATTTTATGAATAGCAAATTAACAAGGCAATGCCTGCTTAATGCTCATGCTGAGTTTATTGTGTTTTTTATAGATTCTACAAGAAACATTGAACGCTGAATGTTAAATGAAGTTCCTGATGGTAATCTACAAAAGTAACGCTGCTACTGCAGAGACCTACTCGTAGTTTAATTGAGGATAAAAAAATGTGCGTTAAGTACATGTCATGTTGTATCTTCGTGGTTAGAAATATGTATCTAAATTATATTTTCATCCCCCCACCTCGGAAAGTGTATTTTTGCGCTTCGATATCTGACTGGAAAAGTCCATATTATCCTCTAGAGAAATTCAAATTTACTTTACCCTCTAGAGACAAAAACATAAACCTATTTACTTCCACCTCTATGGTACCGAAATAAGCGTACAACTTTTTTAAATTTGTTAAAAACTCGGGGTAAGAACCTCTTTAGTAAACTTTTTTTTTAATTTGCTTTGGGCGCACCATCAGCCTTGCCAGTAAGTTACTTTTGTAACATATTACGTTTCTTTTGAACTATATTTACGTTAGTTGTTTAGATATAATTTACCTTTCGAGGCAATAATGTTTTTAATGAATTATAATATATAGTACTGTAATAGTAAATAATAGTTGAGTTAATTTAGCAGAGTTAATAGAATAAGCCAATTTTTTATAACTTTATCTAGTTAGTAGCAATATTTTTTCTAAGTATTACTTTTTAGTAACTTTTTTATTAACGATTTCTCACTGTAATAAACTGAAAATGAGAAAATAATCACTAAAACGAATAGGCAGAGTGCTTTTCACGAAAGGAGACCTTTTTGCGGGACGCCACTATTGCACATTTTAAAAGTTTAAATACCTTTAACTTTTTAACGCCTCATAATTTCTCATATTTAATTTCTTAATCTTAGGTATTTATTTTATGTAACAAATAAAAATGATTTAAAATATGAAGTCAATAATAATAGAATAAAAAATTAGTTCCGCTAAATTCCGTGGGACCTCTTTCGTGAAAAGGACTCTTAAGTAAGCGTACCTACGTAAATTAAAATTGAATACTGGTTATTTTTGAAGATAGTGCACTGGCAACACTGTGCGCATCCATGGTGAGAATAATTAAAAAAAAAAAAGGTAGCACTCCGGGAGTGCCGGCAGAAGTGAAAACTTCAATATTAACGTTGTGTTTAATTATAAGTATAAAAATACTATCATTTATGAGGTAGAATACAATGTTTATTTATTGCGCTATCGTACACAAATATGACAATTTATATGTTGTTATTTATAATATTATATCGTTATTTATATATTACATTAAATTTTATCTCTCAGAAAAATCAACTTCCATCCATAATTTCGACGACTTTTACACCATCGTTATTATCAGAATCATCATCGCAAATTTTTACAACTGATACAATTGGTTTATGATAACTGAAGTAAGAAACAAACAGTTTTGATTCGAACCTATTTAAGTGTCTAATAAAGACCGCATCAATAGTAGTTTTGTATTTCGTTGTGCTAAAATTGCGATCATTTGACATAGTTAAACCAAATTCACAGAGCAGCACACTCAAGCACGGTAGAAAGAGTGAGAGATACTAGTTCCTCTCCCTTCCCCTCGATCTTACGCTTTTTCGATCAGCATCACGTGACCCTGACGCGAGTTTGAAAGTTTTTACCCATACAAAAAAAAGTGCTCAGCGCCGCTAAAGAAGTTTTCACTTCAAAAAACTTTTAGCATTGAATTATTTCCTCGCTGAGGGGGGATGAAAAATTATGTGTCACACTCGAGTGCAAAGATTTTTGACCTTGTGCTCTTTTGATTCCCTCGCTAACGCTCAGGATTCTAATTAATAAATCACTCGCTACGCTCGTGATTTAATTTTAGAATCCTTCGCTAGCTCGGTCATACAAACTGAGCACGCGGTAAAAAAGCAACTTTGCACTCTTGTATAACAAATAACTATTAAATCTAAACCTATAAAAGGAAAGAGTGACTGATAAACTGACTGATGAACCCCAACCGCTGAACGTATCGGGTCGAAATTTGAAATACTGATAGATTAATTAATTATAACATAAGTACTTTCAAACAACTTGTAACATTATAATTATAATTTTATATCAAATCTTATCTTTCAAAATAATGTTTTTCAGAAAAGAAAGCAGTGTATTATCGTAGTCAGAATCAATAAATCTGAAATGGAACGAAACTTCTCGTCATACAGAAATACTTGTAAACAATTTTTAAACCATGATATATGAGGTAATAGAAAAATCTTCACAGATCTGATGCAACAGGCAGTCGAATTAATAAAACTTCAAATTATACCTTAAATTTTATTATATCACAAAATTTGAATATGAAATGCAAAAATTGAAAAAAAAAACACATTATTCATTCCCGAAAGGGAAGTAGGGATGATCAGAGAATCCTTTCATGTCGATAACTCTAATGTTTTTGTTGAAAGCGCTGATTGTGGCCATCTCTTCAGGAGTCAGCTCGAAGTCGAATAGATCGATGTTCTGCTGGAGACGCTCCTTGTTGGTCGACTTTGGGATAGGGACTAGGCCTCTTTGTACCTGAAAATTATGAAAAGCTTGTAGCTAAGTCAACAGTAAACAGTCTTATCGTTAAAAGAGAACTCTTCTTAACTTCTTAAGCAATTCAATTCAATTCATTTATTGATTGCAAGAAATACATGTACATAATAAGATGTTTAAAATACATAATTGGCTCAACATATTTCTGCCGTATAAAGCATGCAATTTCTATTTACAAATTAAGTCATTAAAATGTCAATAATGCAATAATAATTATAAACAATAAAGGTAAGCAAGTAAGGAAAGGGAATTATATTATATTTTATTTTTTATTATTATATTTTTTTTATTTGGGGATATTTAGGAGATACTTAGGACAAAATATTTAATTGTATTAATCTGTTCTTAATTTTGACCTGTGAGCAAGGGCTGATACAGGGGTGGGGCGGGGGATCAAGCAAGAAGCATTGTAGAGTTACGGATTTTGGCGCTCGGAATATGCCAATCGCACATATTTCATGGTAGATTATTATTTATTTTCTCGGCGCTCGCAGCAAGCTGCTCGCGCACTTATTATTGAGAATTTTTCATAGTAAAAATTATAGTATTTTTGCACGTCTGCACCTTGCCCCAAAGACAAAAATCCTGGATCCGCCCTTGCCTATGAGTAAAATGATCTAGAGACTGAGATCGAGATCAAGTCTGTCTATGTTTAGTGTAATTCTAAATTAGCTGAACTATGCAAGGTTCAAAGAAAGTTGACTTTAACGACCAGTACTTGAACTTACCAAATACTTCAACGCAATCTGCGTAGTAGTCTTCCCATACTTAGTTCCCATCTCCACCAGTTTAGGATCGTCGCTCCTCGGCGGAGGGGCGGCAGGGTTCCGCCTGGTGACGAGGAAGCCGAACGGACTGTACGCCATCACAACCATGCCCAGCTTCTGGCAGTGGGACACCAGCTTCTCTTGGGTTAGGGTTGGGTTTACCTGGATACGGAGATCTTGGTGAGAAACTTACGGAAACGGAGGCTTTGTAAATTCAATACTAAAATAGCATTATCTACCAGTTGTCTTGAAACTGGTGGAAAAAGTTCTCGACAATTTGAAGAGTTCAGACAATATTAGAATATAATACCGGACAAGTGCAAGATCTGACTGAAAAGTGTCAGTTGCCGAATGTGCCCTGGGCCTAATTGAAGCGGCCCTAGTCAGAAACTTCAGTAGGTAATGCATCTTCCTATATTTTTTTTTAAATCTATGCTACATTACAAACCATCGAATGTATAATAGTAACTAAATTGGATTTATTTCTTACCTCAAACTGATTAACCGCCGGCTTAATCTTGGAATTAGCGAAGAGTCGGTCGATCTGTGACGAGTTGAAGTTGGACACGCCTATAGACTTCGCGAGTCCAGCCTCCTTGGCTAGCTCCATGCCCTGCCAGGTCTCTAGGTAGTCAATGTCGGCGTATGAATTGTCGTCCTAAAATAAAAATAATTCAAGATAATTTATTGATTACGTTTGATATCCAGTCACCAGAAAATGTGTGTGTGTTTACATTTGCATGCTTTTATTATAATTGGCTCAACATGTTTGGTATTAAGTGCTATAAGGCACTTAATACCAAACTGTAACCCCTGAAATACCATGTTGTATAAAAGCAAATAAATGATTATGAATTATTATGAATATAAGTTGGCCATACAACCTATAATTATTATGACGTGACTCTGACGGCAAGCAGGACCTGTTCTTTTGGAGTAGGTATAATTCCAATAAATAATATGTTGAAATTACGCAGTATCCAAATTATACTATTAAAACCTAGTATACCTACGTTCCAATAGTAGATATAATTTGTCTCCAATAGTATAATATAGCGTAGGACGTCCACCCACAAGGTGGACAGACGACCTTATAAAGGTCGCCGGAAGACGCTGGATGCAGGTCGCTTCCAACCGGTACATATGGAAGTCCAAAGGGGAGGCCTATGTTCAGCAGTGGACGTCTAATGGCTGAGATGATGATGATGATGATGAGTATAATATATTTTTATAAATTAAAAGCATTTCCGCACTCCATTAAATCCGTCAAATTTCGTAAAAGATTTTGTACAGTATGATAGATTGTATAGTAGATAACATACTACAGCCATCAAATTTCTGTTCATCATCGGATTGTAATGATGGACCAATGACGAACCAAAGGAGCCATCAATATGATAGTAAATAGTAGTTGTCCAAAACAGTTGTTACCTTGGTAGCTATAGGGAAGTGTATGAGATAAAGGTCTACATATTTCAGTCCAAGCCTCTCGAGAGAACTCTTCAGTTCGGACACCACGTCGTCCTTCGCGTGTCTGTTGTTCGCTAGCTGAAATATTACAATAAGGAAATTATAAGCACAATACTCGTAGTATGGATGTCTGTGTTGTTTACCACCTCACGGCTAAACGGCTCAACTGAATGAGCTGAAATTTGGTCATTATGTAGCTTATAGACCCTTAATAATATACCTCTATAACAGGATACTTTTAAGTGGGTAAAACCGCTGATTTTAGTTAATACAAAATAAACAAAAAAGTAGCTTTGTAAAAGCACAAAATTTGTTTGATTTTGTTGTGAAAGAATGGGTGAATTTATTTGCTTAATGATTAAAATCCAATCATCGCAAGTTCTCGACCTACGCTAGCGAATTACTGGACAAAGAACAGACAGCGAAAAGTTAAGTAGACTCTTTGTTTTAGAGAATTTACAGATTAGATGGCAACATATTTATATAAGAAACTCACCTAAAATCTATTTATAATATAAAGATAGAATACAAACAATAGAACTCAATTAAATTATTAAATATACTATAAATAACAATCAAAAAACTATTTGGCACTAACATTTTTACACCAAATACCTAACAAAATTATTGTTTGTTTAATAATTGAACAAGTGAAACTAGAGGTATAAAAGCATCTGAATAAACGGAGTTGAATTATGATTTACTGTCCTTTGACTCACATAAACTATTCAGATAGTGGACTATATAAGCTGACGATTATGAATAAGGTGTATACGAGTACGTATCATATAGTATCTAAAGCAAATATTGTTGATTTAATTAATCGTCAATAGATATCCTAATGGACATCAGTAACAACAACCTTTTCCCCAACTTATGATCGACAAGAGCCATCCAGGATTTCACAGTGATAAAAAATTCTAGGTGCACTGCAGCAACGCTTTATACTAAGGAGTCATAAGATGTTAAGAGTGTTTAGCCCAGTCATTTAACTAGCTGCAGTGCCCTCCAACCGAAGCACAGTAATGTTTGCACATCACTGCTCAATAACTGGCACTGTTGACCCACCTAGTCAACTTCCCGCAAAGGGATACTACCCCCAGTATAACTGAAAGACTAATATTATAGTCCTACCTTAGTAGTAACAAAGAGTTCCTCCCTCTTGACTAGACCCTTGGCGATCGCATCAGCTATACCCTGGCCTACTTCTGGTTCATCGCCGTACACAGCTGCGGTGTCGATGTGCCTGTACCCAGCTTCTATCGCCCAGTATACTGCTGTGCGGACTTCCTCGTTGGGGATCTGGAAACATTGATAGGACTTAACCCTTTGATCCAGGAAACACGTCCTCAACATTCAAAATTGACATCTATTATTTCTAGCTTCAGAAATTAAGGTTTAAATTCAAATGCGCGGGTGCGGCCTGCGAGCCGCTCGGGGACTTACGGGTGAAAACTAGTAAATATGGGCACTCCCGAGTTTGCCAAAATTCTCGAAGATGTTTTCTTCGACAATTCAGTAATTTTTTTTCAAGGCCAGTATTTTGGAACACTCCACTTAGCCATCGGGTTCTGGTTGTCTCCTAAAAGATATTCTGTGTAGAAAAGGTTCAAACTTAAACTTCATTTATTCAAATAGGCTACATTGGAGCACTCTTGAAGTAGTTGCTGGAAGACATTATTTAATGGACACTAAGTAGAGTCGGTACAGCACATTTCCTCCTTCAGCCTACTCTATCTTCCAACATATTTACCATAGCACGCATATCCTCGGTCCTCGGTCAAACAGTTCATCCAAAACTTTTTTAGGATGCCCTAAATTTATGTATTTCTAACAAAACAAATACAAATTTCTTTATTTGCGAATACAGGTTTGTCTAGTTGGTAGAAACTAAAATGATCTCAATACTTTAATTCCAAAATATCTGACAAACTTGTAGTAAGTATGGGCAGCGTTATCTCTTACCATCAGGACAGCATCTTCCTCGTCTACTTGCTTCTTTGTATAAAAAAGTCACTTACACCATGAGCGGTTCCCCTGCCAGTTCCTAGAGCAACCACGGGGATCTTATTGCCATCGTTCAGCTCTTTAGTCGGGGCTATGGTCCCGAACACCCCGGCAATCTGAAATGATTCAAATATAATTTATTTAGACTTTTTATACCTATCTATTTATTATTATAGGCCTTGGACCACCAACTCGCCTGATCTTAACCAAGCGGTGATCCGTTCAAAGATTGAACAAAAAACCTAAAAGAAGGGACAAATCCATCCCTGGCTTCACTGAGCAATGACCGCTTAGCAACACAGTTTTATCCAGTGCGTGGTAACTAGCCACGGCCAAAGCCTTCCCACCAGTCATTGGTGGCGGGCGGGATTTGAACTCGGTAATCCAGAATCATATTTTATCTGCACCATAACTCATAACTGCGTGCGGTGGCGGCCAAAGCATCACCCCGTCATAAATAAATATAATATTAGGTAGGTACTGATTGTGAATAAGTCACCAGTTTCCGTTCGGTCGGGTTATAGTAGACCCCCAGTACCTACTTAATATCACTTGATAGAAAAGACAAACCACATAATAATATGTAATATTATCTACGCCTTAGCCATACTCATGGGCGAAGCGACGATGGCACAGAGTGGGGCACTTGCCCACCCTGGCTCTGACCTGCAAGGAACTTCGAATTTTCTAGGCGCTCGAAATAAGCCAATTGCACATAGGCTTCACAGTCAGAATCCACTGTCCGTAACATAGAAGTCGTTCGTCTTTGTCATAGAGGGTGGACCTTTTTGTATGAAAAACAAGTGAAATTTTAAAAATACTTTTTAAAAACAAGCTTTAATTATTATTATCGTCTTGTATCATAAAGTACTCGTCAAGACGAATCAAATGAGCCCAAACTCGATGGGGTTGCGTTGTTTTATGACGGAGTTCCTATGGCCACCTTCCAGCTCCATCATCAGATCAGCTCGATGTCATAAAAATATTGCATTGTCATCCGATTTACACACGCATGCAAATTTTCAGCTCAATTGGAAACCGGGAAGTGGGTCAAATTAAACTTGCAAGATTTGATTACAGACAGACAGACAGACAGACAGACAACAGACAGGTGAAAGTAATATAAAGCTTGTAATTAAACGGGATAAGACTGCAGGTATATTTTTACACTAAACGATTCGTGAGTATTTAGATTCATCATTGTAAATTAACGGCATAAACTCACTTGTATTTACTTCGGCTTCGTGCCGACCGTTTCGATCCTGTACGAGGATCTTCTTCAGGGAGTAGCAACAATGATGGACTGCAGGTATAGTTTGCTAGTTAAGTACATATTATTTAAGACTACTGCCCCACCCTGAATCCATGGCTGACTACGCCCATGGCCATAGTTTTTATAATTCGGTGACCACACATTAGCACATTCAATATGTTAATAAAATATCAACAAAAAATCATTAAAAAAAACAAAGACTGCCAAAAAACTTTCCATAAGATTGTGTAACATAAGACAACCGGTCTTTATTAATATGTTATTTGGTATTTAGAATCTAAATTTTAGATCACTTATCTCTATGTATATCTATCTACCAATGTACAGAATGCAACCGTCTAGTTTTAAAGTGCACGCCGTTTCCATAAGCATCAAGTATCCTTGACCAAAGTGCAAGGGTGTCTGTCTAGCCGCGGATGAGTGCTTCGGCGTACCCGTTGCCCCGGCATTATGGCGTCCCGCAGGAACACCCCCAGGTTTTTTAGTGGGTATCCCCGCCGCTCCCATCTTTGGCGGGGGAGTCCCACATACTGGCCCGCGCCCCCCGGCGTGGGGTGATGATGCGTAACGCATTTTTCCTGGGTCACAAAAAAAAAGGGTGTCTGTCTAGGAGTAGGAACCGTACTGTCTTCATGCCCATGGAGAGCGCAATTTCAAATGTGTAAAAACTAGGTTTTATACTATACATATAATGTGGATCCTCGCGCACATGCGCCGTTGCGCCTAACAGAATATTATTTTCAGTGTTTCTCTTTGCATGTATTATAAGATGGAAGGATTATAATTTAGGTAGGTACCAACGATCTCTATACTAGATTACGCTTAACAGCTTCAAAAGCGACCAAACTAACAATGCTTAAATCCATAATAAGCACTGCTTCGGCGTCAGTCTCGTGCTGACCGTCAAGTGGAACGTAGCATCTTGTACAGAGATCGTTGGTACCTACCTACATTATAAACCTTCCATCTTGAACCAAAAACTACCTCTATCTAAAAAAAACGCATCAAAATCCGTTACGTAGTTTTAAAGATCAGCATACATAGGGAGAGACAGACAGACGTCGTAGTTCGTCTACATGAATTTAATTAAGTTTGTTGGGTAAAAAGGTGCTCTAGAAAACCAACTATATATAATATAACATATATACACAGTTTTGAGCGAAGTTCTAAATTTTTTTTTATAGATTTAAAATTTTATGTAGGTATTCAATACAAGTCATTGGTTTGGTATTTCAATTTTCCTTGAGGTTTTCCTCTTAGAATAATACAAAAAACACAAGTAGGTACATTGTACATAGCAAAGCTAAGCTCTATAGTTTCGCTCGTTAAATTTTAATTTGTATCCAATGGTAATCTGCGCAGTATTATTATTATTATTTTTATAGCAGACTAAACAAGCATTGGACCGCAATCTCACCTGTTGGTAAGTGACGATGTATTTATTTATTTATTTTTATTTATTTATTTATTAAGGACTCCCAACGGAGGATACACAATGAAATATCATTCTTAAGATAAGAGAATTATGGTATTGTGTTCCCACAGTTATAGGGAGCCACAGCATGCACAGCTAAACATAAAAATTAAAAAATGTTACATTTCAAGGTTATTAAAGGTAATTATAACACTATAAAAGTTAATCATAGCATAAAGTGACAAAATTCAATACTATAGGAAAGTAGTTACATAGATAAAAATGTGTAGGTCCTTTAAACTTAAATATAAAATAACAAAATTAAATTAAAATGTATCCTTCTTATTTAAGATAATAGATGTAGTCTAAGTTGTAGCACGCTTGTACAGTAAGAACCTATTCACTCTTGATTTGAACAAACCCACGTTATAGCATAGGTACGGGAAACACTGACGATGGTAGCGAGTTCCATATAGCTTTCTTATAATGAAAGACGAAGCAAATCGCTTCGTCCGAGCTGTTGGTATCTATTATAAATATTGGTGGCGCAGTGCCGTTTGCCAAGAGGTATTATTATTTTAAAAATCATAGTTAGGTACATACTTCTGCTATAAGCCGGGTAGTTTTATTTGTCTTATTTTTACAGACTTCACATAAAGGCCTACCTACTTATACAATTTGAAATTTTATGTATGTACGCCGATTACTCGAAGAAGCCTGAACTCTGAACCTAATTCTTTTTTTTTAGTTTAAGGGGTAGTTTTATTTATTTTAAAAAATAAAATTTGAATACACTTGTACGTAATATATATAATACATTAGGTACATAGATAGATAGATAATGCTTTATTGTACACCAAACAAAAAGAAATACATTACAAGTAGAAAATAATTGACAAAAATATAAATGTACAAGCGGCGGTCTTATCGCTAAAAAGCGATTTCTTCCAGACAACCAGTCAAAAAAAAATACATAGTTACATAGCTTTTAATATAATTTCTATTTTTCATAAAAGTTATCTGACATGTTAGTTTTTTTATCACCATACATATTGTATTGTGCCCTTTGCCCACTAATTAGATAAAATTGTATCAAAATTAATAATCAAGAGCGTTTATAGCGGGTGACGCTCTATCGCTCGCACTGTTTCACAAATTTTTATATACAAATTCATAGAATTAATTTATTGAAAATACCTCAAGATCAGCCCTGCATAATCAACGCAAATTAAACAATTAATTTTTTTTTTTTATGTTATGAAGTAGAAGACGAGCAAGACGCTCTCCTGATGATAAGAGATAACGGCTGCCCATAATAAGTACAGTGTTACCTAGGATTTCACAATAATGTGAAATTCTAGGAGCACTGCACCAACGCTTCTTACTCAAGAGTCCTGAGATGTTAAGACTCTTTAGCCCAGTAATTTCACTAGCTACAGTGCCCTCCTACCGGAGCACAGTGATGTTTGCACATCACTGCTCAGGCGGTAGAATAACTGGCACTGTTGGGGTACCCACCTAGACGACCTCCTGCAAAGGAAGTCTACCCCTGGTAATTGGGGAGCAATATATATTTTTTAATTCTCATCATGCCATTTTTAGGGTTCCGTACCTCAAAAGGAAAAAACGGAACCCTTATAGGATCACTTGGTTGTCCGTCCGTCCGTCCGTCCGTCTGTCTGTCTGTCTGTCTGTCAAGACCCTTTTTCTCAAGGACGCGTGGAGGTAACAAGCTGAAATTTATAGGAAATACTAAGGTCCATTGCCTCTTAGAGCTGTGAAAATTTCAAACTTCTAGGCCAACGCAATCAAAAGATATAGTCAAATATGTCGCAAATTTCAGCAAATTTTCGACATTACCAAATAAATCAAAACCTACGGGGCACTTCCCGTGAACTCAGAATCTTGAAATTTGGCACAAAGCAACTCCTTAGAGCACAGATAAAGGAAAAATTGCGAAAATTGTACATTTTTAGTTACATCACATAAAAAAATATTTTTAATTTTTTTTTACTTACTACCTTATTTCTCATGAACGCGTGCAGGTATTAAACTGAAATTCATATCAAATACTAAGGTCTATTATACCCTTAAACTGTAATAAAATCAAACCTCTACCTCAACGCATTCAAAAGAAACAGCAATTTTAGCCGTATTTTTTAACTCGCGACTACTCTCAAGGGAATCAAAACCTACAGGGTACTTGCCGTTAACTCAGAATCTTGAAATTTGGTACGCAGCAACGTCTTAAATCACAGGCACAGGAAAAATTGCGAAAACTGTAAATTTTTAGTTACATCATATAAAAAAATATTTTTAATAATTTTGTATTAACTATCCCTTTCCTCAAGAACGTGTATTATATATAAATTGAAATTCATACCAAATACTTAGCTTAATAATAACTTTAAGCTGTAAAAAAATCAAACATCTATGTCAACGCAATCAAAAGAAACAGCAATTTTAGCCGCATATTTTCAAACTCGCAAGTACTCGCAAGGGAATCAAAACCCACAGTATATAATAATATTATACCCACTTTTCCTTAGGGTTCCGTAGAAACCCGTAGGTCTGTACGGAACCCTCGGTGCTCGAGTCCTACTCGTACTTGACCGGTTTTTTTTTAACATATCAAACTGAAAACACTTTTAAAATGTGTGTAATAATACTGATCTTGAGGAATTTTCAATAAATTAATTTTATGATTTTTTATATAAAAATTTGTCAAAAAGTGCGAGCGAGAGAGCGTCACCCGATATATACGCTATTAAATTAAATAATAACTTACGTTAAGTAAAGCCCAAGTGAAGCACAAAGTCCGCATGCTGTCTAATCTAGTGTTACGACACAACTGACCACAGATGCCGGCTGACGGTTACAATTAAATAATGTTATTTCAAATGATACTGGAATTATTAGAATTTCTCTGTTCTAAACGGAAGTGAAGCATCAGAAGTATGCTCACTCGCTTGTGTATTCTTGCTGTGTGTGGTATATACCTATACCTATATTCGCACACACAAACACATTTAGAGTATAATAAATAGCAAGCTAATGATTGGGCTTAGCTGGTATATTAATCGTAGAGAATAGGAAATTATGGTATATTCCCAGTCGCCTCCACATTGATTTTCCCCAGGTGGCAATTACCACCAAATGGCAACTCGAGGGATATTGTTCCAACTTTCAAATCGCTTTTTGAACTGCTGTGTAGATTGCCAAGTCACTTCATCACTCATCACCCTACGACAACTTGGACTTTATTCCCAAATGTCATCTGGGGGCAATTGATGTGGAGGTAAATGGAAATATACCAATATTAGGGCCATCACTAATCTGAATACTAATCTCCGTTCGCGCGCGGACGCCTCGCGACCGAGGCGATCCGGCGGCGTTACGGAGTTGATGTAGTGAGCGCATGCTCATACAAATCCATATCAAGAATACTATCCGCACGAGGCGAGGGGGTGCCGAGTGGGTGCCGGGTAGTTCAGATGAGTGATGACCCTTATTTGCGCGACCGAGCTGACTGGCGTGCCAAAAAAATGCCAATTTCCAGCAGAAGTGGACAAACTGTGTGAAGTGTGTGATTATGATGAGGATACATACACAGAGAGCCACATAGAAGATAGAGCTAGCTAAATTTATGTATTGATGAGTTATGCTTATGTATAAGATAGTGGTCTTACTATGGGTGCCTCATTTCGTCTTCAGAAAGCTCAGTCTACTTTTTTTTCGTCCATATATAATATTTATAGAGTCACGACTCACGACTAGTGTCTACCTCTATGTTACTGGAATGTTTTGGTTTGGATGGTAAAGGGGTTTGTAGAAATGACTAGCAGTCGAGAAATAAAGCTTGTTCAATGATTTTTTAGACTTTATTTTTATAAAATAATTAAGTAGGTAGGTAAGTATTCGTTTATAAGGTAACATATTGCATCAAAAAAGTTACCTAAATTCTTCTTTTTTATAGTCATCAGTAAGGTTTAAGGTGTAACTCCTTAGGTGATGGCAAACTGCAGTCGACAGTGACAGTACTGCTTTGTTTTAAGGTGCACTCGAATATTAAATAAAACCGTGATTAATTTGCAGATCGTTTTTTTTAGACTTTAAATACATTTTGACTGGCTGACTGACATCCGTAATTTAAAACTGTTTGACTACAATTCCTAGAGACAAATTATTATTATTTGCACTTATTTATTAGACAAAAACGTCTGATGAGTTACTGGCAGCCGCAGCCGAAATTTCATAGTCAGAAAGAACTTCACCCAAATGTTTTTTCGCTTTCGCTCTTTCATACGGCGGTAAATTACGCAGGACTTGGCCCATATGTCTACAAAACAAATCTATATCATCCACCTTTTCTACATTTTTAAATAACTGTCTTTTATCGTCATTATGTTTTAATCTTTTCAAAACTTTAACCCTTCTCGGGTTAATTCTTTTTTTGGGTAAGTCATTTTTAACCATTTCTTCTACTTCTTCAACGTCAGTCTTAATATCTTCGGCTGCATCGTCACTACATGATTGGATCTCCTTTTTTACTTCAGTTTCTATGTCACCGTTCTCATTTTGAAAATTGTGTTCAAATTCAAATGGTGCAGACGATAAAGTACTCTTATTTGGGCCTCTTTGATGTAAACAATTATCTAAAAATGCTAATTGTTTGTGCCTTTTGTGCTTCGATAATTTAATGGAAGCCCAGCTGGTTCCTACTTTTGTTCTTTTTTTAAACCTGGTGTAACCGTCGCGTATGAATTTCCATTTCTTTTTGCAGTCTTCATCTGTAACAATAATAACAATATGAAATAGGCATTACTATTGTCACTGATTATAAATATTATCCTATCGCACTGCAGTCGCGAGTTATATAATAGTCTACCGGCGCGGCAGTGAACTGACGCTGCATCGCGCATCCATCGGCAACGACAGCGCAGCGTAGCGATGTGAAATTAGTTTACAATACGTGCGGCATACGATACTAGTCTCTATTACATGTATACAAAGTTGAAAACTACATGACTCAGAAGGTGTACTTACGGTTTTTATTTAACTCTCTCCCAATTTCTTTCCAAATGTTATCTTTTACTGCGGTGTTCAAATAGTCATCATGATTTGCATCGTAAATTACGGAATTCAATGTCACTAGATTAATTAACTTTCTTTCTTCGGCGTCCGTGAAACTCATTTTTTATGGAAAAATGCGTGGTGTTGCTTTGCAGCCGGCGGCAATACTAGTCTGCGGTCGGCGGTCAGGTGCCGGCCGACGCTCGAACATGGCGGCAGACGCCATTTGCAATTTGCTTTGCCCCGCTAACCGCGCCGCGCCGCATTCTGCTAACGCTACACTGTGAATAATAAAATTTCTAGTCGCATTCTCTCTTACATATATTGTTTGCGGTCTACAGCTGCTGTCGTTTGCAGTACGGCAACGCAAAGCGACACGACAATGTTCTTACTCCAGCCATGTTATACAAATATAATGTAACCAGCTTTTTATGCAGCTGAAGCTGAAGAAAAATAAATGTTTTTTTTTAATACTAAGATTTTTTTTCATTTTATGTTAGAGTTTGATATCAATCTTGCGTGTGTTTATTATTTGTCTGTTGCTTTTTATGTATAGGTACCTATGTAAATCATTTATACTTTTCGTATTATTTTTATTTAAAGGATTATACTTCGCACATGGTCCCATTAAATTTTATTACCATCGGTCCAGATGTTTTCAAGATAAGAATTAAGAATTAAATCATACGGTCTCAGCTAACGCTTAAATCCGTTTTTTTTTCATATCACTTGTAATATTATGTTAATTCTAAGTGATTGTATATATATCGGTTATAGATTATTCACTGTAACTATTCAAAATTCATAATTAGGTATATTT
Organism: Hemithea aestivaria; assembly: GCA_947507615.1. NCBI lineage: Eukaryota > Metazoa > Arthropoda > Insecta > Lepidoptera > Geometridae > Hemithea > Hemithea aestivaria. The sequence goes on from OX382343.1 coordinate 4,734,123, forward strand.
ATTTTAAAAAAAAAACCGATCAAGTACGAGTAGGACTCGAGCACCGAGGGTTCCGTACAGACCTACGGGTTTCTACGGAACCCTAAGGAAAAGTGGGTATAATATTATTATATACTGTGGGTTTTGATTCCCTTGCGAGTACTTGCGAGTTTGAAAATATGCGGCTAAAATTGCTGTTTCTTTTGATTGCGTTGACATAGATGTTTGATTTTTTTACAGCTTAAAGTTATTATTAAGCTAAGTATTTGGTATGAATTTCAATTTATATATAATACGCGTTCTTGAGGAAAGGGATAGTTATTACAAAATTATTAAAAATATTTTTTTATATGATGTAACTAAAAATTTACAGTTTTCGCAATTTTTCCTGTGCCTGTGATTTAAGACGTTGCTGCGTACCAAATTTCAAGATTCTGAGTTAACGGCAAGTACCCTGTAGGTTTTGATTCCCTTGAGAGTAGTCGCGAGTTAAAAAATACGGCTAAAATTGCTGTTTCTTTTGAATGCGTTGAGGTAGAGGTTTGATTTTATTACAGTTTAAGGGTATAATAGACCTTAGTATTTGATATGAATTTCAGTTTAATACCTGCACGCGTTCATGAGAAATAAGGTAGTAAGTAAAAAAAAATTAAAAATATTTTTTTATGTGATGTAACTAAAAATGTACAATTTTCGCAATTTTTCCTTTATCTGTGCTCTAAGGAGTTGCTTTGTGCCAAATTTCAAGATTCTGAGTTCACGGGAAGTGCCCCGTAGGTTTTGATTTATTTGGTAATGTCGAAAATTTGCTGAAATTTGCGACATATTTGACTATATCTTTTGATTGCGTTGGCCTAGAAGTTTGAAATTTTCACAGCTCTAAGAGGCAATGGACCTTAGTATTTCCTATAAATTTCAGCTTGTTACCTCCACGCGTCCTTGAGAAAAAGGGTCTTGACAGACAGACCGACAGACAGACGGACGGACGGACGGACGGACAACCAAGTGATCCTATAAGGGTTCCGTTTTTTCCTTTTGAGGTACGGAACCCTAAAAAAGGTTAATGTAATGAAATATCATAGTTATAAACAGAAATTGTTGTTAAAAATTTACGTAGATTACCGGTGGTTGACCGGTGTAGGCGTTATTCAAAATGCATAAGTTTAATTTATTTACTGTAACAAAAATAGTAAAACATGTGGGCATTGTACCTATGAGGTCTAGCCGGTTGTTGAATTTAATAATTATTGAACCTAGGTATGGCTTTTTTTTTTTCAAAACAACCTAACAAGAATATGTAAGTAGTTAGGCAGGTATAATTAGCGCAAATCTATCCATGTTCTAGAACAGGATTACTTTAAGTGGAGTTCACGAACCGCTAGATGTATATTATTGGACGTTAGGGCAGGCGCGGATCTAGACCATAATTTTGGGGGGGGTCATCAGCTAGATTTTTTTTCTAACTAAGAATTTTTTTGGAGACTTGTTTCAGCGTATTCTTGAAAATTTTTCAGTACGAACGATGAGCGTTTTGCCTGCTCCGAGTAGCAAGGAAACTAAATATTTTGACTTATAAAAGCGCCAGCAGCTCGCTGCGAGTGCCGAGAAAATTTTGAATTTTTCAGCACGAATGATGTGCGTTTAGCTTGCTCCGAGTGGCAAGGAAACTAAATATTCATATTTATAAAAGCGCGAGCAGCTCGCTGCGAGTGCCGAGAAAATATTGAATTATTCAGCACGAATTATGTGCGTTTAGCTTGCTCCGTATGGCAAGAAAACTAAATATTCTTATTTATAAAAGCGCGAGCAGCTCGCTGCGAGCGCCGAGAAAATTTTAAATTTTTAGCACGAATGATACGCTTTTAGCTTGCTTCGAGTGGCAAGGAAACTAAATATTCTTATTTATAGAGCGCGAGCAGCTCGCTGCGAGCGTCGAGAAAGTTATGAATTTTTCAGCACGTAACACGTGCATTTAGCTTGCTTCGAGAGGCAAGGAAACTAAATATTGTTATTTGTAGAGCGCGAGCAGCTCGCTGCGAGCGCCGAGAAAATTTAGAATTTTTCAGCACGAATTATGTGCGTTTAGCTTGCTCCGTGTGGCAAGGAAACTAAATATTCTTATTTATAAAAGCGCGAGCAGCTCGCTGCGAGCGCCGAGAAAATTTTAAATTTTTAGCACGAATGATGCGCGTTTAGCTTGCTTCAAGTGGTAAGGAAACTAAATATTCTTATTTATAGAGCGCGAGCAGCTCGCTGCGAGCGTCGAGAAAATTATGAATTTTTCAGCACGTAATACGTGCATTTAGCTTGCTCCGAGAGGCAAGGAAACTAAATATTGTTATTTATTGATTGGTTGGTGATGGTGTTAGTTATGATGAGTGATCTTATGGCTGTATTCTTCTCATTTGGAAAAAAATACTATAAACCATTCGAATTTTTTTAAACAGTTGTATATGAATTTTGGTGCGAGCCGCAGCCACATAATTTCATCTTGGGCATATTTGATTTTTCGCTGGCAGTAAGGTATATTATTATTTGTGTAGCCTGTCTACAAAACTTTTTAAAACTTAGAATAGTTTTTGCGGCACATTTAACAATAAAGGTGCACGAGCACACCGTATTGCATCGCGGGCCGCTGATGGCTCTCTCCAAAAAAGTCAGCAAAAAGTTGAGATCACTACGTACGCAACCATCCAAATACGTACGCGCATAAAATTGCTTAACTTCGATGATTACGTACTTAAAATTAAGTAATTTTTTAATGAATTAATTACAAATGTATAGTTTTCAGATTTTTTCCCGAATTTAAAATATATTATGTACTTAAAGTCTGCCAAATTTCATAAACATAGGGTAACGGCAAGTTCTCTATGAATATTGATCATAGATCAGAGGGTCAAAAAAATGTACGTTTTTGAAGTTAAGCTTAGAAGTTCCATTTCGTGGGCACCAAGCGGCCATAGATCTGCATGGTAAAAATATACAATTCTACGGGATCTAGAGTAAATGGGTCTTGACAGACAGACGGACAACCAAGTGATCGTATTAGGGTTTCGTTTTTCAGTCAGAGGTACGAAACTCTAAAAAGGATAATATTCTAAAAATCTCGGTGCGTAGGTAATTTAAGTTTTAATTTCTCTGAATTTTGGTATTTTGAATTTTAATATTAATGTTAAAGTTCTTGTATTAGGATATTTAGTCCAAGCCTAAAGTCTAAGGTTTACACGGAAATTGGGCCACGAGGTCCCAGTTCGAAGCGAACTACTAGTTAGTATAGAGCGCGAGCAGCTCGCTGCGAGCGCCGAGAAAATTTAGAATTTTTCATCACGTATGACGTGCGTTTAGCTTGCTCCGAGAGGCAAGGAAACTCAATATTCTTACTTATAAAAGCGCGAGCAGCTCGCTGTGAGCGCCGAGAAAATTTTGAATTATTCGGTATGAATTATGTGCGTTTAACTTGCTCCGAGTGGCAAGGAAATTAAATATTCTTATTTATAAGACCGCGAGCAGCTCGCTGCGAGTGCTGAGAAAATTTTAAATTTTTAGCACGAATCATGCGCGAGCAGCTCGAGAAAATTTTGAATCTCTCAGGATGAATGATCTGAGTTTCGCTCGCTCTGAGCAAATTGAAAATTAAATATTCTTATTTATAGAGCGGGAGCAGCTCGCTGCGAGCCAAAAAAAAATACTATTATTCATGCTAGCAGCTTGCTGCAAGCGCAAAGACTTAGCTGCAAAGACGACATAAAGCGCGAACAGCTTGCAGCAGTTAATATAACCCAATTAATCCTAAATATGAAAGAACTGTGCAGTTTGCTACGAGAACCTACGAATAATTCGTAGGCGAGGACCGAAAAAAAGTAGCTTGGTAAAAAAAAATTAAAACAGCGAAACAATTTTATGAATTTGTACGTAAAGCTTGCAGCTAAGAGAAAATTTCCTAATTCTAAGTATGAAAGTAGCGTAAAACCAGTTGATATAATCGGTTTTTTTTTCCGACTAGGATTTTGGGGGGGGTCATGACCCCCTTGACCCCCCCCCCTGGATCCGCGCCTGCGTTAGGGTTTTACGAATCTGAACGTGATGCCGCGTAAACCCGCGTTTCCAGCTCCTGTTTTGGTTCTTACATTCAACATAATATGCCCATGTTCACATCCAAAAAGATCTCGGCGATTTTGATGAATATTGATATTATGTTTTGTTGTGCCTACGTGCTTTTTTTTCATCGGATATGGAAAGAAAAAAATATTATTGGCAAACAAGAAGTCAAAATCGCCGAGATTATTTGGATGTTGGCATGCCCATGATGATTGTTTGAACCAATTTGAATGCTGGAGACGCGGCTTAAAAATTAAGGCTAAAATTCGACATTTTCCTGTTGGTAAGAGGAAACGCTGCTCATAATATTATTAGCGCAGTGCTGTGCTGTGCAATTCTGGGCGCACAGCACCAACGCTTCTTACTCAAGAGTCGTAAATTTTTAGACTCTTTAGCACAGTAATTTGACTAGCTACAGTGCCCTCCTACCGATGCACCATAATATTAGCACATCACTACTCAGGCGGTAGAATAACTGGCACTGTTGGGGTACCCACCTTCCTGTTAAGAAAGTCTACCCGCGGTTGATTCCATAGAACCTACCTATGACCTACTTATAGGTATGTCACAGGTACCTCTATGTACCTATGATGCAGGTTTAGCCTATTGACTTATTGTGTTGAAACGTGTTGAACCTGGATGATTACCTGAATAGAGGTAGGTATATCTACTTACACCTACCTTTTAATATTATTCAATAGGAGCTATTATATTATTATATATGAACATCAATAAACACGCTTGTCAACGATAGGGACATTAAACTACTCCACGGTTTCTCAAACTTTGTAGGTACCTACATATTTTTAACGCCGACTATCTAGTTGGGGGCCGCGGGTCGGGGGTCTATGCTCTACGCATATGCAAACGATCTAAAAGACACTATAATAAGTGCATCCCTTGCTGGAAGGTGGCTTTAAGTTATAAGAATTTCGTAACTAAACGACGCAACCCCATCGAGTTTGGTTTTCTTAAAGAAACACTCATGCTCCACAGTCCACAGTCCCGTCCGTCACTATTTTTCTCACGTCCACGAAAAGACGTCAATCCGTTGTTTTAAAGTATTATATAGGTATCTTTTTCTTGTGGACTGGATGCTAATGCTCTGCGGGGTTTCAGTCCAACCACAGCATAGAAAAAAAATGTAATCCGTGACCCACCGTCACAAAGACTATGCGGTAAGTTCACAACGACAAGTGCCTCTGAGTTATTTTAGTGAAAACTCAAAAATTACATAAATTCCTTACATAAATACCTTCTTATTAATAATCCCATAAGGTTTGGGAAACTGTGCACCACACAGTCAATAACCTATCACTGTTTGAATAATAATTATTAGTAGGCAAACAGATTTCTTGTATTTTTGTCTACAATAATAATAACAGATAGGTACCTATCTATTCCCTAATATTATGTCCTAAGTCCTAAGCAATGAGGTCCTAAGTGTTATTATAGATTCAAGCCCAACATAGGCTGTCCCCACATTAAACATTGGCGTTAACGAATAATTATTAAGAGAATACGGAAACATAAAGAACTAAATTACATGATAGAGCAAGGTTTTCTAAGACGATTTTAGAAATAAGCCTCCCAAAATGAAAAGGAAAAATAAGGCAAGTTAATGATTACATCATAATAATATAGAATACCCACATAGCCAGCAAGGAAACAACTTATTTTATTGTTAACTAGTGGACTCGCACGCACTTCGTTGCCTATGTTGCTCTACTACATTATGTATGTAATTATGTACTACTTAAGATTTAAGCATCCTATGTATGCTTAAATCTTAAGTAGTACATAATTACATACATAATGTAGTAGAGCAACATAGGCAACGAAGTGACAGACAGACATTTTTTTTTTTTTATTCAAAATTATTTATTGAGGCTTTGAGCACACTTCAGTGGCTATGCCAGCCTCATAGGAGCTAACAAAAACCACAACTAAATATAATATAGGGATGCGACTTTGTTTTATACTATGTACTATGTAGTGATTATATTAGTTTCACCTACTGCTAAGTAACATATAATCTAGACACGCGGTAGCGTGTCAAGCCAAGTTCAATATTATATTACTCAGCCAGGGTGTAAGCTACCTACGGGGTGGCGCGGCTCATTCCCCAAAAATCCTTCATTGTGAAGTAGGATGGGATTTTGTGGGTATTTTTTGTCAAACTCTTTCCAAAGTTAGATATGAAATTTATTACTATAAAACCAAGTTCGGGCAAGTCAAAAGAGTTTCTTACCAACATTTAACATTATAAAATTATAATGTGGGTAAAGGAGCTTCGTCAGTGTTTTTCTTGAATTTAAAAACGGTAACATAACAAGGATGGAACATGTTATGGCTATATTTTTACTTTTGTTCACGCAATTGAAGTTATTTATCTACATATAAATTATACATTAGATACATTTTATTAGGATTGTTATTACCATAATAATACGTAATTAACATTACTTAGGTACCTACATATTTTAAGAATAGTTTGTGTGTACCTACCTAGTACCAATCTATCTTTATATACCTGCATTGTACGTAATATTATGTGAAAAATAATATAGCCGAAAATAGAGGTATTTTTCGAGAAAAACATACTTACCTACATGTTTATCGAGCTCTACTTTTGTGAGGTCAACAAATACCAAATGTTGGCATTTAAAAAGTAACTTTCGTTTTACTAATATTTGCACTCTCCATGAGGTTTTAATGACTCGCAACTTTTGTAGAGCTGGGTTGGTGTACTTACATTTATAATGGGCTAAATTTTACCAATGCTAGGTGGGCAAGATAGTAAGATGTAGGTTCCTATACCTACTTTTATAGATTACCACTCCCACTGGGTGATTGTCCCTAGCCTGTCTTTAAAAACACATCTAGGTACCTTAGACCAGGGTCGATAATTTTTAAAACCAAAAAAAATAATATTAGGATGAAACCCATTAGAAAAGGAGGGGAATATTATAAAAATAAAAAGAAAAATAATTTACGGGCGATGTGAGGTCGGGAAGGGGATGGGGGTGAGTTTTTAAGGATAAAAAACGGTTTTTCTCGATTTCCGGCAAAACTAAAAGTTCTATCGAACAAGTGAATTAAATTAAAAATTTAAAAAAACCCCCAACGCAAAACGTAATTCACCATTTTTTGATGGCGGCCATCTTGGATTTTAAATTTTAAATAGTGGGCTGTATTCTACTCGTTAAGCCCTTTCATTTGATACCCATATTGAGGGGGTCGTGGAAGAAAAAAGTAATCCGCCATTTTGTAGCGGCGGCCATCTTGGACCGATTTTCACCAAACATGGCTAAGAACACTCTCGACTAACTCTACTTTCAAACAAAAAAAACTAAATCAAAATCCGTTCATCCGTTTGGACGCTACGATGCCACAGACAGACACATACACACACACACACACACACACAGACAGACAGATAGACAGACAGACAGACAGACAGACAGACAGACAGACAGACACGTCAAACTTATAACACCCCGTCGTTTTTGCGTCGGGGGTTAAAAAAGTCAAATGGCAAAGTTGTAGGTAATAAAAAGATCTAAAACTTTTGTATATACACTTTTTTCACATAACCTCAAAATTTATGTGAAAAATTAAAAAAACCAAGTTTTTGGTTTTTTATTTTTATCTTTTACAAATTTTTTTTTTTTAACGAAATTTGGTGAAAACATACCTTTTTATGTCCCAAATACGCTGTAATTTATTTGATTAAAAATATTTATTTTTTCACCTTATTTTGAATTAATATCGAAAAAACACCCTAATTTTCAATCGAAAATTCACCCGTCAAAATATCAGCTTTTTTCAAAAAGTTGGTATGGTTTCTGTTCGTTGAAATCTCTACTTTCCGATGGTGAAAAAAAAAAAATATGTTACTACAGTAAATCTTCTCAGAAAATGCAAAAAAAAAAATTGAATTCGATTTTTTTTTAATAATTATAAATAATTTTGAGCTATTTATTAAAATTTACACTTAAATTACTCGAAAAACGTTAGATTACATGTGACATTGATAACAAAAAATTGCAAATAAGTAATCTAACGTTTTTCGAGTAATTAAAGTGTAAATTTTAATAAATAGCTCAAAAAAATTTCGAATTCAAGTTTTTTTTTTGCATTTTCTGAGAAGATTTACTGTTGTAACATTTTTTTTTTCACCATCGGAAAGTAGAGATTTCAACGAACAGAAACCATACCAACTTTTTGAAAAAAGCTGATATTTTGACGGGTGAATTTTCGATTGAAAATTAGGGTGTTTTTTCGATATTAATTCAAAATAAGGTGAAAAAATAAATATTTTTAATCAAATAAATTACAGCGTATTTGGGACATAAAAAGGTATGTTTTCACCAAATTTCGTTAAAAAAAAAAAATTGTAAAAGATAAAAATAAAAAACCAAAAACTTGGTTTTTTTAATTTTTCACATAAATTTTGAGGTTATGTGAAAAAAGTGTATATACAAAAGTTTTAGATCTTTTTATTACCTACAACTTTGCCATTTGACTTTTTTCGATAAGACTTTTAGTTTTGCCGGAAATCGAGAAAAACCGTTTTTTACCCTTAAAAACTCACCCCCATCCCCTTCCCGACCTCAGATCGCCCGTAAATTATTTTTCCTTTTATTTTTATAATATTCCCCTCCTTTTCTAATGGGTTTCATCCTACTATTATTTTTTTTCACTTTTTATTATTTTTAAAGGATTCTACCCTGGTCTACCTATAGTGTAAGATGCCAAGGAATGACTGCTTTCACGCTCCCGTAGTCCCGACAATAATGTAGCGTTGCATAGGACTTCGTGCCTATTGTATGCCTAGGTACCTACCACTGCGACTGATATGCGCAGACGTCATTATTTATCCCTTAAGAGCCTGTAACGGACCCAAGAGCAAATATGTGATTTTCAAACATGGATTATTTTGAAAATACTTATTTAAGAACGGTACTTTTACTCACAACTTTTAAAAGAACTTGTAATCTAATCAATTAATTCAGAAAAACCTTTTTAGTTTTGACCGTTTTTAAATTACGTCAAGGTAAATGGATAAAGGTTTTATAGATTTACTTCTGAAGCAATGTTTGGACATGGGTATATCCAAATATACATGTCTTTATTAGAATCTAAAAAATTACTATTACTGAAAAGATCCTAAACTAGTATATGTGTTAAGGAAAAGTTTGAATTATAGGTATTTCTTATTAAAATAAAATCATAAAGATGTGAAATTATCACGAAATTACTGTTTACAAAACATTTTTTTTATACATGACTCTTTTATATTTACTCAAAATAATTACTTACCATTAAATAATAACATTTTTTTGATCCAATCGTATTTTTAAATTTACTTAAAATGTAATATTTATATTTTTGCCGAATTTTTCAAAATCACTATAAAACGAGGCCCGCGTCGGTTCTCGCATTACTTGGGCCTGAGCCCTCTCAGAGAGTGGACGTATCGCTCCGCGCTCCAAATTATTCTCGTCGCTAACCCACACATATAGTGCGATTATAGTTGGACCGCAAAAATTGATACTCTATATAATAATAACGGAATTTTTTTTTTTGGTCACATAATGTTATAGTACTATTTTGCTGATATTAAAGTCCGTTTTATTACAAGCTTTTATTTACTTTCACCTGTCTGTTGTCTGTCTGTCCGTCTGTCTGTCTGTAATCAAATTTTGCAACTTTAATTTGACCCACTTCCCGGTGTCCGATTAAGCTGAAATTTTGTATGCATGTATAAATCAAATGACAATGCAATATTTTGACATGGAGCTGATCTGATGATGGAACTGGAAGATGGCCATAGGATCTCCGTAATTAATGACGCAACCCCATCGAGTTTGGGCTCAAACGATTCGCCTTGACAAGTACTTTATGATGCTGGGTAGTAATAATAATAAAAGCTTGTTTTTAAAAAGTTTTATTTAAAATTTCACTTGTTTTACTTACATCTGTCTGTTGTCTGTCTGTCTATAATCAAATCTTGCAAGTTCAATTTGATCCACTTCCCGGATTCTGATTGAGCTGAAATTTTGCATGCATATTTGAATCGGATGACAATGCAATATTATTATGATATGGAGCTGATCTGATGATGGAGCTGAAAGGTGGACATAGGAATTCCGTAATTAAACGACGCAATTACATCGAGTTTGGGCTCATTTGATTCGCATTGACGAGTACTTTGATACTATATAATAACCTAGACACAGAGACAGACAAACAGACACGTCAAACTTATAACACCTTGTCGTTTTTGCGTCGGGGGTTAAACAAGTGTTTGACGCAAAAACGACGGGGTGTTATAAGTATAACACCCCGTCGTTTTTGCGTCGGGGGTTAAAAACTTATAACACCCCGTCGTTTTTGCGTCGGGGGTTAAAAACTTATAACCCCCCGTCATTTTTGCGTCGGGGGTTAAACACTTATAACACCCCGTCGTTTTTGCGTCGGGGGTTAAACACTTATAACACCCCGTCGTTTGGATCATTCCCACTAGTTCCCCTTTTAGTTCCCTAGTGGATCTAGTAGGAACTTTTTTCTCAGTAGTTCCCCTTTTTTGAAAAGGGGATCTAGTGGGAATGATCACTTCTCAGTATTTCCCCCTTTTTGAAACGAAGTTCCTTATCGCGCGTTATGAGGGGGAGAAGGGAGGGGGAGGGGAAGGGTGAAGGGGAGGGGAAGGGGGAGAAAGGAGGTTAGGGGGAGAAGGGAGGGGGAGGGGGAAAGTGGAGGGGGAAGGGGTAAGGGAAGGGAAGGGGGGAAGGGGAGGGGGAGGGGCGAAGGGGGAAGTGGAGGAGGAAGGGTAGGGGCGAAGGGGGAAGTGGAGGGGGAAGGGAGAGGGAGGGGTGGGTATAGGGGGAGAAGGGGGGGGGGGGGAAGGGGAGGGGGAGAAGGGAGGGGTGGGAGGGAGAAGGGAGGGGGAGGGGGAAAGTGGAGGGGTGAAGGGTAGGGGCGAAGGGGGAAGTGGAGGGGGAAGGGAGAGGGAGGGGTGGGTATAGGGGGAGAAGGGGGGGGGGGGAAGGGGAGGGGGGAGGGGGAAAAGGGAGGGGTGGGAGGGAGAAGGGAGGGGGAGGGGGAAAGTGGAGGGGTAAGGGAAGGGAAGGGGGGAAGGGGAGGTGGAGGGGGAAGGGGAGGGGTGAAGGGTAGGGGCGAAGGGGGAAGTGGAGGGGGAAGGGAGAGGGAGGGGTGGGTATAGGGGGAGAAGGGGGGGGAAGGGGAGGGGGAGGGGGAGAAGGGAGGGGTGGGAGGGAGAAGGGAGGGGGAGGGGGAAAGTGGAGGGGTAAGGGAAGGGAAGGGGGGAAGGGGAGGTGGAGGGGGAAGGGGAGGGGTGAAGGGTAGGGGCGAAGGGGGAAGTGGAGGGGGAAGGGAGAGGGAGGGGTGGGTATAGGGGGAGAAGGGGGGGAAGGGGAGGGGGAGAAGGGAGGGGTGGGAGGGAGAAGGGAGGGGGAGGGGGACGTGGAGGGGTAAGGGAAGGGAAGGGGGAATGGGGAAAGGGAGGGGGAATGGGGAAAGGGAGGGGGAGGGGCGAAGGGGGAGGTGGAGGGGGAAGGGGAGGGGTGAAGGGGGAAGGGAGGAATGGAGAGGGAGGGTAGGGGGAGAAGGGAGGGGTGGGAGGGAGAAGGGAGGGGTGGGAGGGAGAAGTGAGGGGTGGGGGAGAAGGGAGGGGGAAGGGAAGGGGAGGGGGTAGGGGAAGAAGGGAGGGGTGGGAGGGAGAAGGGAGGGAGAAGGGAGGGGTGGGAGGGAGAAGGGAGGGGTAGGAGGGAGAAGAGAGGGGTGGGAGGGAGAAGAGAGGGGTGGGAGGGAGAAGGGAGGGGTGGGGGGAGAAGGGGGAGGGGAGGGGCGGGGAGAGTGGGAAGGGGAGGGGAGGGGGGGAAGGGGGAAGGTGGGAGGGGGAAGGGGAGGGGTGAGGGGGAGGAGAAGGGTTAGGGGGAGAAGGGACGGTGGGTGGAGGAAGGGAAAAGTGAGGGGGAAGGGGAGGAGGGAAGGGGAGGGGGAAGGGGGAGAAGGGAGGGGTGGGGGAGAAGGGAGGGGGAAGGGGTAGAAGAGAGGGGGAGGGATGAGGGGGGAGGAGAAGGGAGGGGGTTACATATTTTGAAAGCGCTGCGTTGAGGTTTTTTTTTTAATTTTTAATTTAATACACTTGTTGCTATAGTAAGCTAGCTGTGCGGCGTGCGCATGTTTCTCTGTTTGTCTCTCTCTCTCTCTCTTATAGAAAGCAAGCCAGATATTTTCATTTCTATTTCGCATTGAACAGTGTGGTGTCGCGACGATTATTTTTGTTGAGTGTATACAGGTTTTTTGTAAATAATAAATCGTGTAAATCGTGGGCACCTCGTTCCATCCGGGTGTCCCTTGACACCTCTCAAGTTTTTTAAAAATGTATGTGTTCTCCTATCTACTACAATATGTATCAGACGCACTGTTACCCGCGGCACAGTTATTGCCGATAAAACTTGATTATAATAATTTTGGCCAAGTGGGGTAACGGCGAAGATTTTTGCCAAGTGGGATCGATGGCGAAGATAAGTACATGATAAGTACGCTGTCATGGAAAAGTCTTTCTGAGATATTGACATATCAAGTTTGACAGCTGTCATCTGAAATGTAGATTTCCTCAAGATCTTTCATTTCTTCCATGACAGCGTACTTATCATGTACTTATCTTCGCCATCGACCCCACTTGGCAAAAATCTTCGCCGTTATCACACTTGGCCAAAATCTACGCCGTAACCCCACTTGGCCAAAATTATTATAATCAAGTTTTATCGGCAATAACTGTGCCGCGGGTAACAGCGCGGGTCGCAGCTAGTATAATAATAAAAAACTTGAGAGGTGTCAAGAGACACCCAGATGGAACGAAGTTCCCACGATTTACATGATTTATTATTTACAAAAAACCTGTATACACTCAAAATAATCGTCGCGACACCACACTGTTCAATGCGAAATAGAAATGAAAATATCTGGCTTGCTTTCTATAAGAGATAGAGAGAGAGAGAGAGAGACAGAGAAACATGCGCACGCCGCACAGCTAGCTTACTATAGCAACAAGTGAATTAAATTAAAAATTTAAAAACAACCCCCAACGCAGCGCTTTCAAAATATGTAATTAGCGGTTTTTTGGTGGCGGCCATCTTAAATTTTAAATTTATCATAGTGCGTTGTATTCTACTAGTTAAGCCCCCCATCCCCCTCCCCATCCCTCATTCCCCTCCCCCTCACATCCCCCCATCATCCCCCATCCGCCCTCATCCCTCCTATTCCCCCCTTCATCCCCATCCCCTTCCCTCACCCCTCCCCATTTCCCTCACCCCTCCCCTTTCCCTCCCCTCCTCCTTCTCCCCTCCCCTCCCATTCCCTCCCCTTCACCCTCCAATTCCCCCTCTCCCTTCCCCCTCACCATCCCTCCTCCCCTCTCCCGTTCCCCTTCCCCCTCCCACTTTACCCCTCCCCACCCTTCCCCCTGCCCCCCTCACTCCCCCCTTCCCCCTCACCTCCCTCCCTCCCCCTACCCCTTCACCCCTCCGCCTCTCTTCCCCCTGCCCCCTCCCCTCCCCCTCCCCCCTTTTCAAAAAAAGGGGAACTACTGAGAAAAGAAGTTCCCACTAGATCCACTAGGGAACTAAAAGGGAATGATCCGTCGTTTTTGCGTCGGGGGTTAAAAACTTATAACACCCCGTCGTTTTTGCTTCGGGGGTTAAACACTTATAACACCCCGTCGTTTTTGCGTCGGGGGTTAAAACTTTAATACCTACATATTGACTTAATGATTTCAACAAATAACTTGCATTGCATAGGATCAAGACATTTTATTCCAAGCGACTACATGTTGTATTACTCGGCCGCGTAAGTGATGCATTGGTGTGCGTCGCGCTCAGCTAATATACCTAAACTTGACCGGGCTTCCCTCACTATAAATCCTCGCATGCTAGCTCGTCTCGTTCATCTGATTGACTCTCTCTCTCTCTCTCTCGTTTATCTGATAAAGCCGTGTCAGCGCGTGTTTTGGTTCAAACAATTAACAAAAACATCACAACATTTTTCACATAACATTGTCAAAAAAACTTGACCAACAATGTTTTTGCATACCCGATGGAAAGCACGTACAACAAAACATAATATCAATATTCATCAAAATCGCCGAGAATTTTTTGGAATGTTGTGATGTTGAAAGTTTTAACCAAACACGCGCTGGAGACGCGGCTTAAAACAAAGCTTATAGTGTATTGTTTATATTCACAGGTTTTGTAGAGCGATTTCATTTCTAAGAAAATATGTAAACAATTGTAAATTGAACTTTATTTCTTCAACGGTGAGATTCAAATTGAAATAAGGTTCTTGCTATTTCAAAATGAGAATATTTAATGGATTTCCTGTGACCTTAAAGACATTAGAATTACCATTTCTTGCATTGGATGTAAATGTTTTCTTTGTATCTGTGAAACAAGAACAAAAAACAAGCAAGGCTATTTCTTAAGACAAATATGAGAAAAATCATCCTAGGGCATTTTAGTTTTTAAGTCTCAGTACCTACAAATTAGATTTTCGTTTGGTTAGGTTTATCTCATTTCAGTAAGATTTACCTATATGAATGCGTTGCACTTAATGCATAAAATCCAGCATAATACAGCATAACAAGGTTAATATTAGGCACAAAATTTAGTGCCACAAAGATAATGTTGGCACGTGAATAAAACTGATACTAACACCGGAAACTGTATATAGAGAAACATACTTTGTTGTTTGGGACAACAGCGCCACTCTTCAAGCGAAAATGACCTTGTCTTGCTATATATATGCCTGGCCCGTTATAATTTTACCTCATTAAGTATCAAGTGGCAGTCCGAAAATGTCAATCGGAACCATGCCAACACTTTCACCGCCAGTCCCAACTCGATGGTCGGCAAATCGGGCAGTGAATCGATTAGAAACCTATCCTGTGCTCAAACTGAGTATGATGCCTGATTAAAACGTAATCAGGTATTTGAATGCAAATAATATACAATAGTTACTGCTTACTTGGGTAGAGATTGTCTAGTTTTTAAAGTGCATGTCTTTAAATGTCAGGAATATAATTTTATCATTACCACCCTTGATCCCACCGATCGCCGCGATCTCCTGATCAATATTTAGATAGTTTTTGAAAAGTACTTCAAAGCCCTGAAAACAGCATTCACAAAACACATTTTTTTTTACTTGCTTCGTATTTGAAGGTTGTGAGCTCTTCTCACTATCAATCTTACTCTTGATGTCACGCCACCGATCTAGATTGATGTCACGCCACCGATCTAGATTGATGGCCACGCATTGCAGCCGCTTCTAAAAAGTTGTTCAAGTATAGATCGGACCACGCAGTCCAATAGGTACCTATAGTCTATAGGTATTATTAGGCTGCATCTTCTCGGTGCCCCATACGTTGTATATTATGCAAGTTAATGCATTGCAGACGAAGAAAGTGATAGATGGATGAGCTTGATGGAAACCCATGCGGAAAGATGTAAATTCTTGACTTAAGGACGTGAAAGATGGAGGAGACCTCTACACTGCAGTAAGGTCTAAGTCATAGGGGGTTATTACCCCATCATAGTCGCAGTATTATAGGTACTATCGAGGAATTCATTACGAAGCCCTATGCAATACTGTGAAGCGATCATCATCCAGAGACGAAATGAGAATGTGAGACCTCCTTTGCCCAATAATTTCTCCGGCTATTCTACCATTCCGATCTATGCGAACTTTACCGGTTATAAGGTGTAAACACGGCTGTTAAGTACTAAAATTCCAAAGACTTCCCACTTCAGTGACTCCATATAAGTATGCACGCGACCATTGAAAATTGAAAGTGTTTCTTATAAAAACGCTTTCCTCATTAAACTGGCACGTAAATTAGTAGATTTACTTAGTTTTTGTTGGTAAGTATTGGTTCAGTTACGTTGATGAGTCTTTAGTCTTCGGCCATCTTCGGCTAATGTGTTGGCAGGATGATGAATAGAGGCGCGAAGAAATTTGTTCAATTATTATAAAATAAGATTAAAGTGTAATATTTAACTGGTGTTTGGCATGCAATGATAGGTACTCAAGCATGAGA
This sequence comes from Hemithea aestivaria, assembly GCA_947507615.1. Lineage (NCBI taxonomy): Eukaryota > Metazoa > Arthropoda > Insecta > Lepidoptera > Geometridae > Hemithea > Hemithea aestivaria. Next base: position 4,750,324 of record OX382343.1, read on the forward strand.
CATAAGATTATCTTTAGAAAAAAAAATATTTTTTTACCAAAGTTGCTGATATCGTAAGTGGTCAATGTAAGTATTAGTAGTATTAGTGCAAGGGCGAAAGTGACTCTACACGGAGACGAATGCGAGAACGTTCCTCTGGTAAACCTGCAGAACAGCGGTTGGAAGGTCATACCGGGTTTTAGTGGGTATGTAATGTACCTATACCTACCCGTAGTCTGAAGAGAGTTCCACATAACCACCCTGCGACTTGTTAGTTTTAATTTTCGCCTAAATTAAAAAGATAGTCACGACTGTGTCTAGAAACAGTTAAATATCCTTCAGTTTGAAATAAACCTCGCTATTACATTAACTGTTTCAGACTTTAAACAGCACCTTTAGGTTTGGACTCCTATTACTGTTACTTGCTATAATAATAGTTGTTGGTATCTAATACCAGTTGTCATTAAAATGATATTATTTTGATTGAAACGTGAAGAGAAATGGTATGCAAACTTTCTGTCCATTAGTTCCATTAGTTTCTTACTGAAATCTCATGCAACAATCTTTGATTCGAATTTTTTTAACATTAGCCTCTGTTCGTACCTACCACAGAATAAAAGAGTGGTGGTCTTGAGTCTTGTCCTACGTTTATAGGGATAAGTATATCTATGTACTATGTACTATAAATAGGTATATAGTGCATAGATATACTTATCCCAGTCCTTGATAAACGTACCTACTACCTAGCTTACTGAATGGATTATAATTAATAGGTCCTACCTATCCTAGGATATGAAAGCAGTTCATAACCACAACCGTTCGAGTTTATTGAAATGGCTTTGTAGAAAAAGCTTGCGTGCTTTAAGTACCTACTCAACGGCAATGTAGGCCTTAGGTCATATGCCAGTCACGGTGTGATCTCGGTTAAACAGTGGAATTCTTGTGGTGCATCTTTGTTCTCTGAATAAAGGCTTTTTTTGTGATTCGGATCAAATTAGGTAAGTACTTACTTCCGACATCTTTCATTAATAAACGTTGTGTGCAAAACCAAACTTGAACTCTGCCTTTCTTTTCATGATTTCCGAAATTAGTCTCTTGTATGATCTTCCATATACATTAGGTATCCCTTTGAGAAAGTTCGTCTCAAAAGAAGTCGGTAATATCCTCAAAGATTTATGGATTTAAAAAGACGGTAAACTTGCTTTCACATTATCCATTTCTCAGAATATCTTATGAGTCATTTTGAAATTTAACGCACGTGGTTATGTCAAACTGGACTTGCATAGGTGGTAGTGGATACTCGGACTTTCGGACTAATCGCGTCTCTATATGCAATATAATAAATTAAGTTTCAATTTTACTGGACTGCCCAACTTGTCAACTGCTTAACTGTAAAAGGTCTTCGGTAATGTCGCACCATGCCGATGCCTACATACATATTACAATAGGTACTGGTGGACACGCCACGACGCCTGTCGCCTGTCTTCATTCACTCGAGCATTCCGTTAGCTGGTTATTCACGTCTTCACTTTCCACCACGCGAAACGTTTACTATGCAGTGAATTTACACGCAATAAAAAAATTGAACGCACCCGAATTTTGACGTTTAAATTGGCGGGAAAAATGGCGCGCTGGCTTTTCGTGATTTTAGCTTTGATGCTATTGTCGCCGTGCGAGATGAAGAGGAGAAAACTTACTAAGGACTACCCTACTGACAAGCAGCTAACTTTACAAAGGAAGGAGACGTCTCCAGTGGATTTCTCAAGACTGGTGGTGATGAGGTTGGTCTATGGATTGGCGAAAGTGATGGGCTTCGAGGAGCCTCTCGGTGAAGTTCTGAACGGCGCGTTTGTTCCGCCCGGAGCCGACGATGATGATGATTTCGGTGATGATGATGATGGATTTTTCGATGATGATTATTAGTTGACTGTATAGTGTTGTGTTGATACCAAATGTTATGCATTTACCGTCGTGTACGAAAGCTTACCGTAAGTATTAATTTATTGCAAGTAGGTTAGTAGGAGACGTGCGACAGTAAATGATTGTTATTTATTTTGCTCGATCGCGCACGCAAATGACTGTTGTACTGTTTGATTTGTTTTACTACGTGACTAATCATAATACCTATCCAAGACTGTTGCACGATTTTACCATTTCACCTTTAAGGCCAAACCTGGATCCGCCTATGCACCGATCTATCGCGACGGTACGGAAAGACCGATCTTCCGATCATGTGCCCCTTAATAGTTAATATAATATTATTATGGAATTAAATTATTACCGGGGGTAGACTTTCTTTGCAGGAGGTCGTCTAGGTGGGTACCCCAACAGTGCCAGTTATACTACCGCCTGCGCAGTAATGTGCAAACATTACTGTGCTTCGGTAGGAGGGCACTGTAGCTAGTGAAATTACTGGGCTAAAGACTCTTGAGTAAGGAGCGTTGGTGCAGTGCTCCTGCATCATTGTGAAATTCTCGGTAGCACTGTACTGATTATGGGCAGCGTTTTCTCTTAGCAGCAGGAGAGTGTCTTGCTCGTCTTCTTACTTAAGAAGTAAGAAGACGAGCAAGACACTAAAACAAAATACATTCGGTGTTTCGAGTTCCGACTTCCGACACGGAAAATCGGTCACCGATCATGTGCCAATCAATGGCCTTAGACTTAAAATATTTTTTTTTACCATTATCCATTAAGTATTAATCTCACTTCAAGTGGTAAACATATACAGACGAAATACTAGGTAAAATATGTAGGTGTATGTACTACTTAAAAATATTCGTAATCATTATTATTTATTTAGATTATTATTTATTACAAAAAGCATTTATATGTACTGTTACATAAAATAAGAATTAATTTATTGTAAAGTAGTTTAATATCTTGTACCTGTTATTATTTTTAAGTTGTTTGTGTAAAATACTAACGCCTACTTAAACAAATATATCAAAACACTAGTGATAACATTTTAAAAATATTCTGTTGTTGCAATGAAGTAAAGCCGCGTCTTCAGTGAGTGTTTTAATTTAAACATTCAACAAAAACATCACAACATTTTTCACCAAACAATGCCAAACAAAAATTTTGTTTGCTTCAAAAATGTTTTTGCTTTTCATACCCGATGGAATCACATAACTTAATATCAATATTCATCAAAACCCCCGAGACTTTTTTGAATGTTGTCATGTTTATGTTGAATGTTTGAACCAAAACTCGCGCTGGCAACGCAGCTTTAGTGTATTAATGTATACTTTCTTTTAGATTAATAAATATTGGTAAAATCCAAATAACGATAAATTTGTAAAAGAAAATATTGAAAAGATATGTATGATTGGAGATTGCCTCAAAAGGCAAATGACTGTATAAATTAGCTAACCAACAATAAAAATATTTTTATCAGTTTTACTTTTTATTTCCCATTAATCTTAAAATATATTAAGCTATTGCATAGCTTCTATCGCGGGCCTCGAGCGTGGGGACCGAATCCAGAAATTCCGTAACGATAAAAACCTAACACCCCCCACTCCGACCGGCACAGCGGTGATACTATAATTACATAAGTTGATAAAAAATGCTATGCAATAGCTTTACCGCGGCAGTCTCCGAGTGCCACACGTCTTTTTTTTACACATCATCATAAAGCCAACTCGGCGGTTCATCATCTTTACATTCAACACAAAAAACTTCATCATCACTGTCACAATTCTCATCACTATCTTCACAATTTCTTTCACTAATTTGACTCAACTCAGCTTCGTCTACATCTGAATCATCACTTCTTTCATCACCTTTTTCATCACCCATATTACAACCCCTCATTTTTCTAATAAGATCACCCCATTTCAGCTTTACAGAGCAGAAAGGACATTTTCCTTCAATAGGCACATATTCTCCGGGTGAAATGAAAAGATCGGCTAAACATGTGATATGGCATTCCAGTTCACATTTTGGGTTTAAACAGGTTATTATAGACTGGCTATTATGTATGTATCGGGAACATAAGAGACATTCTGTGTTGGTATTGGTGGTTACATTTTGTTTAGATTTTTTCTTTAGGTTTTTACTCTTGACTGGTCCTTGGCATATTGTCATGTGGTCTGGTTGTTTTCTTTCAATCTAGAATAAAAAAAAATCTTTTGAAAATTACCTCTCCTGTCTAGTAGTGGCAGTGGGAAAGCATAGACAAGAAACTAAAAACATTCCGTTGGTAGCAATATTTTAAAAACTACTTTTAATACCAAAATATATGTAGATTTCATGTATTATTAACTACTTGCAGTAACAACCCTACGATTATAATATCTGCTGAAATCTTTTGTTTCAAGGCTACTACTATGCACTAAATTCCAGTCAAATATAATATGGTCATCGGTCATCTAAGTAAGCATGCAAGAATATCAAACATATAAATAGTCCTGCTTATAACATTATCTCAAAAGATACTTACCTACTGGAAATTCCTCAATATAATCTATGTCAAGTGCAATGTAAAAAGATACTTACTGGAAATTCCTCAATATAATCTATGTCAAGTGCAATGTAAAAAGATACTTACTGGAAATTCCTCAATATAATCTTTGTCAAGTGCAATGTGAAAAGATACTTACTGGAAATTCCTCAATATAATCTTTGTCAAGTGCAATGTGAAAAGATTTTTCCTGGAAAATCCTCAATATAATCTTTGTCAAGTTTAATGTGAAAAGATACTTACTGGAAATTCCTCAATATAATCTTTCTCAAGCCATCGAACAACTAGAGGTAATCTGCACCACGGACCCACTCTAAGCATTTCACTTAGTACCCTTAATTTAAACTTGAAAACAGTCTCTTTTCTCGGAACCTTTTTAAGGTTTAAATGCTGCAGTCTTATTGTTTTGTTAGGGTTCTGCCATGCCCATTCAAACTGAAATGATAAAATTACATGAACTACCACAATGATGAATCTTAATAATATTATGAAAGTAAAAGTTTGTAAGTATGTCTGGATGTATGTTTGTTACTCTTTTACGCCTAAACCGGTGGACTGATTGAGCTGAAATTTGGTTCAGAGATAGCTTATACACCCTGGAATAACACATAGACTACAGTACAGCAGGTAAAACCGTTGGGTGCAGCTAGTTACAACTATAAAGCAAAATATTACTACTTCTATGTATTTACAGAGATGCCTGATGCCTTTATATTGGGATTTATATTGAAGTATACGGCGGTCATTACAGAAGTAGTTATTACCAATAGCACCTTGAAATGTCTGCAATTTGAACTCATTTTTAACTTTAAATTTTTTTTGGGATAGGTCCCTATTAATAAAATTAACATAGTTATTACTTTGACAATAATTTATATTATGTATGGTATATATGAGTCGAAAGTTTATATATAGTTAGTTTGATTAGGTTTTATTACACCCATTTTAACTACAGTGATATAATTTGGATAATGGATAAGCAATACTATGCATGATTTTAGTAGTTAAAATACCTTCTTTAGTAGTTTGAAATATATTTGGATTTTTGTAAGCCATTCCAACATTTTATGTTATTAGTTGCAGTTGCAAGACAACATTTCAAAGCATTAGCAGATAAGCAGTAAGCAGACAATAAAAACTTACTCTAACTTTTTACTTACTCTAAGAGCAGATATATTGTTTGGAAATCCATGTATAATCATCACCATTTTCCTGGAAAAAAATAGCAATTTCTAGGCTTTTTTTGTAGTTTCATTTTTTGAGGTTAAGTGCGCGGTCTATTTATTGAGATAAGGAAATGAAAAATAAAGAAACTTGTGCAGTAGACTTACCAAGGACCCCTGCTGCTAGTCTGATTAGCTCCACCAGCCCAGGTTCCTCGATTATGCTGCATTATCCTTCTATTTGGGTCCCTGGTATATCCAATGTAAGTACGTCCTTTGTACCTTGGATTTAAACATACCAGTAGATAGACACCGAAAAAATCCTCCACTAATTCTGGTACAGCTTGACTCGCCATAATTTTTACTTTTGATTGATTGAAAAGAAAAATATTACAACTATTTAAAAAACAACAATAAAAATTAAATAAATTTAATATATCAACTTCTTTTAATGGCCCGTAGATTTACCATTGCCACAATTTGCCAATGTCGCCGTGGATAGAGAGCAAGATAAACGAAGGAGTTTGAACAGTAATAATAAATAAATTTAATATATCCCGACGCCCGAAATTTACTTTTGACGTACAACTCCATTTACTAATTGTCATTTCTCAGCTGTCAATTTTTCTTTTTCGTAATCTATAATGATTTCACGTTTACTATTATAGTCGCCAGATTTTATTAAAAGTGTTCTTGAGTTTTCGCCAAAAGGGAGATATATAATTTTAGTCTGAGTATATAATATAGTTAATAGTGAGACAACATCACTCATTTTCACATACAGTAATTCTAAAATAATAGTAAATATTTCTTTATTATTCTACTATTCTCACAAAATAGCGCCTCAAATTTGGTAATCACTAATCACAACAAAATACTATCGTGAAAGTTGGCGGGAAACCAATTTTTTTGACACTGACATAATTTGATAAAATGACACCGACTCTACAACTGTCAACGTCAACTCCCTATCAGCTGCTTTTGAGTCCGAAATTCGCCCAAAGAGCATATAACCACTCAAACGTCCCGACCGCTATAGCGGTCCGAAAAAAAGTTGAGTTAAACGTTACAGCCGCTATAGCGGCTTTAGAGACTTACTACTTTAAAAACATGTTTTATCTATGAAAACGCTCAAAGGTTGCGTAAATATGGTTGCAAATGGCTTTGTAATTAATATTTTAAATCTGTGGTCATTAAAATCTGAAGCTAAGCTCTTGGCAACATTTAAAATTATTTTTTTGAAATTATAGTTTCAAAGTTTTCATGCGTGCCAGAGAAATCTGCGTATAAAATGTTTATAATTCACCTTATTTTATTAAAATTATATATTATTATGATCCTCATGATACTATCTTTCGGAATTGGTACAGATATTAAGGAAATAAACTCAATCAGGACCATTTTACATGTTTTAAAGTCGACATGTAAAATTTTTGTCGCGTATGCCGCGTTTCCGTAATATTTTTCCATGATTAATTTCAATCAACTATTATTTTATTAAAATACAACGTAAATTTAGAAAAACAGTTCAACATGATTAGTTACGTATATCTAAAATTAAAAAATATAAACTAAAATAGTTTAAATTCATTGATTTAATATTTCTAATCTTAGGATTTTGTTCTAGGTGATAAAGATTTATACACGAATGGGTGTTTTGTTTTGATTTATTGTGCTACACTGTACTTTTCAATTAATTATATTTTGGTATCAAATCAGAGCTTATATAATCTAGTTTAATAATATGCAGGTAAAAATAAGAAATATTCAGAGATGTTGCGTAAAAAAGTGTTTAAACCAAAAAAAATACCTAAAATTAATACATATTGCCAAGTTCGATTTTTTTTTTTATATACTTTGTATTAATATTTGAATTAATATTTTCAGATATTTTATTTCTTTATAGTTTAAACTATATAATGCTATTTTTTCATATAAAATGGTTCAATAGTTTGCTAGAAAATCGACGTTTAGTAGGTATCAGTAGTGAGCGCTTGACGCGATTCGATTTGGATCGCGGACGCGGACGTTCAACGCTTTTGCAACTGTCAAGCGCGGACGTGTGAGTGGATATGAGAAGAGACGGCACTTAGAACAAAAAAAATGGTTCAATGTAAATGTATGAAACGGGCAAGAAGATCCAATACCAACATTACGGGCATGATTATCGATTATGACAGTGACAATTAACAACGCCAATGCTGCCAACATTGCTTACGTGGTAGGGTTGTTCCTGCACCGGCTACATATTTTATCGATAATTTGTTCGTATTATAATTTCTCACATTTAGGTTATTACAGACTGAGTTAAATAATTTAGTCTACGTTTATTAAGTGGGTAAAATATATTAATACTAGACATTTACCGTATTAATAAACGTAGACTAAATTATTTCATTCAGTCTGCACTCATTAATAAGAGTTAGAAATTAAAAACACAAACAAAATTAAATTTCCTTTTATCCTTTTTATCATTTTAATATTAAAATTATTTACGTTAACACAAGTCTTCATTACCTGTCACTTATTTACAGTGCAGCTTTTCTCTAGGTACGTTTACTAAATCTTCGTGGCCCGTTGCATTAACCAACTGTTTACATCTGAAATATTAAATAATAACTATTATTATCAATAATAATTATTAAAGCTGTAAATTATTTTTATATGGGAAAAGTGATTATCGATATCGCTAGATTTAAAAATGTTACTCATCACTAATATTTACAATAACAAATTTATTTTGCAAATAATTTTAACGAAGGAGTTTTTGGCGGCAAGCCTTGATCATATCATTAGCTCCACGTCTTTTGCTTAATAATAGTGTAGAATTTGATTGTTAGCGTGTAATAATGGTGGAATATTGCGTGTTAAGTGTTTTTGAATGTGCACAGATGTAGGCAAGTGATATGGTGCTGAAATATGAATTTTGGTGCCCCCTCCAAAACTCCTCCGAACTTTCAGTAAAATTCCACCCATTTTACTGGAAGACTCACGTGACTAGACGAGCTATTAAGCTCACTCTGACTCTGACCTGACTAACTAACTTATTACTTAAAAAATAACATTTAACTTGACACTGGCAAAACACGAAAGTGGAGACCATAATTTAATATCCCGTGAACATTCACGAATTTTACTCGACACTGGCAAAATGCACATGTTGCCATATTATTAAAAAGAAAAAAAAAAAAAAAAATAATATAATTTACGCTGTTATTGTTGTGTATCAGATTTAATTCCTTTTTTAAAGATATTTTAACTACTTACGATGACTGAGGAAAAACTGACGACAGGCTATGACAAAATGTGTGAACTGTGAGTAAAATACTGATTCTTTCTAAGATATAACAATTTCTAAGGACTTTAGGGATTGGAAAATCTCCTCAAGATTCTATTCCTAATAACATTGATATTAATTCTTTAAATTCTCACTTCTCTTTGTCTTCTTCTGTTGATATTTCTATTAAATCTCGTACTATATCTGCCCTTTCTAACACTGTTTCTCCTGACTATCCCCCCTTAGTTTTTCGTCAATTTACCGCTGGTGAGGTCAAAAAGAGCATTCTCTCTATCTCTTCTAATGCGGTTGGTGTCGATGGCATCAGCCGAAACATGCTCCTTCCGATTCTTGATTATATTCTCCCTATTCTTTGCTATATACTTAACTTCTCAATTTCTAATTCAGTATACCCTTCCATATGGAAGGAAGCACAAATTCTACCTCTTCCAAAAAAACCCAATCCTAAGCTTTTCTCAGAATATCGCCCCATCTCTATTCTTCCCTTTTTATCCAAAGTTCTTGAGCGACTGGTCCATAACCAAGTTAATGGATTTCTTATCGAAAACCATCTTCTTAATCCTTTTCAATCAGGTTTTCGTCCAGGACACAGCACGGTTACTGCTCTTGTTAAAGTTACTGACGATATCCGTGAGGGTATGGATGGTGGTCAGCTAACTGTGCTGGTGCTCCTGGACTTCAGCAATGCTTTCAATTCTGTCGACTTCGATATCCTTCTTGCTACTCTTCGCTCTCTTAACGTATCGCCAGCGGTAGTTGACTGGTTTCATAGCTACCTCTATGGTCGTCGGCAGCGGATTCGCCTCGAGGATGTTTCGTCTTCTTGGTGCAATATGACTGCTGGTGTACCTCAAGGTGGCGTTCTTTCTCCTCTTCTCTTTGCTTTATTTATAAACTCTATTTCCCATAATCTCACATCTTCCTATCACCTTTATGCAGACGACCTTCAGCTGTACTGTAGAGCTCCTTTAGATCAGATGGCTGTTGCCGTTGATAATATCAATAGCGATTTGCGCCGGATTTGTGACTGGAGTAGAGCACATGGTCTTGAATAGGGATGTTGACTAATTTTTGGAATTGCTTTTATATGATAGATAGACCCATTTCATACACGAATATCATATTTTTATGCAAAAATATATGAAATTTCAATATAAAAATACGTAAATAAAAATGATTTTTTGAATTCCGGCTAAAACGCTCCGAACTGTCATCTGACAGCGCGTGACGTCACACCACTGGCCTGTACTTACGCTTCCTATAAAATGTTCTGATTTCGACATATTTTAATTATTCATAGCTTAAAAACCACTGAACCGATTTTGATGCAACTTATACTGTGCCCTTAGTTGGTGCATACTTAAACCAAAAATAAAGTCAATAACTAAAATGTCTCTCTAAAAATAAAAGGTCCATTTTGGTTTTTGTCATTTTTTTGCTTAAATTTGGACCAACTTAGGGCACAGTATAAGTTTCATCAAAATCGGTTCAGTGGTTTTTAAGTTATGAATAATTAAAATGTGTCGAAATCAGAAACATTTCATAGAAAGCGTAAGTCTAGGCATGTGGTGTGACGTCACGCGCTCTGATTGGCGTTCGCGTTCGCGTGGTAATAAGTAAAAAATATTGAAATTAAAATTGATTTTATTCAATTTTGGCTTGTAAATAGATGCTTAAAATATGATTATAGGTTTTTAAATACTGTCTTTTATATGAAAAACATAAGTTAATATGAATTCGTAACATGTGTCAACATCCCTATTAAACCCACACAAAACACAAGCAATCATTGTTGGGAGCTCTCGTATGATGTGCAAACTAGACTTAGATCTACTTCCAAGGATAACTCTTGATGGAGTCTTAATCCCTTTTAGTGACAGCGTCAAAAACTTGGGTATTACCATTGACCGCACCTTGTCATGGCAGCCGCAACTCTCTGTCACTAGCCGCAAAATGTTTGCTGCTGCGGGGTCTTTGCGTAGATTACGCAATTTCTTGCCTACTGCTACTAAAATTGCGCTAGCTCAATCTCTTATGCTTCCTATTCTCGATTACGCTGACGCCAGCTACTGTGATATCACCGAGGACCAGCTTAATAAACTTGAAAGACTCCAAAATTTATGCATAAGATTCATATTTGGCCTTCGCAAATATGACCATGTTTCCGAATTTCGTTCTAAACTCAAGTGGCTTCCTATCCGCCGTCGCCGGGATGCTCATATTCTATCTCTTCTTTATAATATTTTGTTTAATCCTGCTTCTCCACGTTATCTTCATGAGCGTTTTAAATTTCTTCAAGCTTCCCACTCCCTTGCTCTGAGGTCGTCACTGAACTTGATGCTAATTTATCCTGAACACCGGTCTAATTTTTACAGCAAGTCTTTCACAGTTAAGGCTACCCGTCTATGGAATGCCTTACCTACTGAAATAAGAAGCGCTCCTTCTTTAAATATATTTAAGTCCCGTGTACTAGCATACTATCTATCGTTGCAACAGTAGCTTCTTTCTTCATTAAATCTATCTCTCTTCTATCTATTCCTATTCTTTTTTTTTCTTTTTTTTTTTTCTCTACTCTGTTCCTTGTTATTACTTTATAGGTATACATTATTACTAGTTATTAGGCACATGAAATAGTATATCTTAGGTATATTATGTATATATATTTTTATTGTATTAGGCATATATGTATTTTATTATTATATAATAATATGTATATATGTATTTTATTATTATATAATATGTATGTATGTTTATTTTACTAAATATAATATAGATAAAAAATATTTATATAATAACACTTTGTTCTCTGTTAATTTGCATCACACCACCAACCCTTGTGAATTTATTTTCTCCTCTCCCTGCATGGTTGTCTGGAAGAGATCGCTATTAGCGATAAGACCGCCAATTGTAACACTAAGTTTTATATTGTTTTAGTTCTTAAGTTTCTTTTTGTATTTTTCTTGTGTTCCAATAAAGTGTTATCTATCTATCTATCTATCTATACTTCTATAACTTAAAACTTATTGAATTTCTCAATAATTCATTACTAGAGACATCCATAATAAAAAAAAGTCTAACCCATGTAAACATAACCTTACAGGTGCAAAAACAACTCCAGCAAATACTGTTGTCCTAGATGCAATATCTTATACTGTTCTCTGGAATGCTACAAGTCTGAGAGCCACACCAACTGTTCAGAAAGCTTCTATCGAGACTGCATCAATGAAGAAATGGCTTCATACCAAACGGACAATGAATCTAAGCAAAAAATGATTGATATACTCAAAAATATGCAAAACGAAGATGAAAATGATGATGATATTGAGGAAGTGTTAGGAAATGTCGAAGAAATTGACTCTGACGATGATGAAGGAATAGATTTAGAAGAACGACTGAAAGGTTTGAATTTAAATGATGCAGATGCTGTCTGGGAAGCGCTTAACGAAGATGAGAGAAATGAGTTCATGGCATTACTCAACCAAGGAGATATTACTAATATAATGCCACAATGGGAGCCTTGGTGGATGTACAGCAAAGAAAAGAAGCTGGTAGAAGATGTTGATGACAAAAGTAATCAGATTGAAGAGGAAATGCTGAAAAAATGTCCACGATTGGCCAATGTACCTGACATTGGGGATTTGACTGTAAGATACATTTTATAATTTTGATTGTGTGTTTAATGCTTCTTCACTCTTACATTGCTGAATGCTTAGGCTGAAATTTGTTATACAAGTAGCTGGAATAACTCTTAGATGGACAAATATGGGTAAACCACAGAGTGTAGGCTTTCTGTTAAAAGTATTTGAAATAAACACAGTATATAATATAAAATCATTATTTTGTAATGGGCCTCCATTTTGGAGCGGCTGTCTGGGGAAGTACCAGACTTTTGTCAATTATTCATCCTCCAAGCAAACCTGCCTTATGTTAAGCTACTATGCAGCCAAAGATGTAGGGAATAGGAGTAGGGATTTATCCCATCTATAAGGATTAGTCTACCTTAAAGAAGGGATAATCCTGTCAGAGGGGGGGCACTGGCGACCTGCATCTCAGGTTTATTCCATAAACCTACAGTAGGCACCAGTCCCTCAGAAGATAGGTGATAAAGCTTATGATTACCAATAAATGTTAACCACCTAGTACACCTAGTACTGAAGTACAAACTTATTCTTGTGAGAGAAAATAAACACTTTTATTATAAACGCTTTTATTACTATAAAGCCGCTGGTGTGCTTCAAATTGTTTTTCTTCCTGTTTCAGAAAATAGAGCCGTCACAATCCATTCGTTTCAACATAGCCAACGTCCTAGCGTCATATGCATTCACCATCAGGTATTTCAACGGAGAGATAGAACCTGTAGAGGCAACAATATGTCTGCTGGATATCTGTGCCAACTTGGATGCCAATACCAACTATGCTGACTTGGCGGTGGCTGTGGAATCTGTTGCGCAGAAGTGCTTGCAGGTAATATTTTTGATAGAGATTTAAACAATTAAGTGTTGGACAACAAAAGTGGTGTTGACTTTTATTTATGTTTTGATTTTTTTTTTTTTTCATTTTATTTAGATTTTTTATCATACTTAAATCTACACTGTAGATTATTAACCCTTTAACCGCCAGACTTAAAATCACTTGTCGTGCCCCTAGCGCCAGGCAAGTTTTTTGAATTATTTAGACACGCGGCAGCGAGTCAAGCCAAGTTCAAGCAAAGGAACTGGCAACCGCGCCGTGTGTTATATTACACGAACCGTCCAAAGCGCGTTTTCACGACTTTTTACACCCTCGTTATACAAAAACTATTACACATAGACAAGTCAAATTTGGCACATATACTTAAATATACGAACTATATCTCTGTTCATAATTCCAATAACACAGCTCTAACGGTTATTTAGATATAAACATCCAGTAATCGGTGAAGTTAATACATACTGAGGGATAGATCAAAAGTAATATCCCAGTTCCAGATGACCTAGAAAGCTGAAATTTGGCATCCCGATAGGTAATGTCGTAGTAACAAAGGGAAAAATCAGAAACTAGTATTTTTTTATCATTTTAAATTATTATTATTTTTTTAAAAATGTATGATATTAAAGTTTGGGACGCCTAGGAACGCATAAAGCAATACATGTTGCATGTTGCTATAATTTTTGTGTAGGCGGTTTTTTCTGTTAGATACTACGAAGTGCGCGCGAGTGCCACTATTCCTACTAATTTATTTATTTATTTATTTTTTATTTATTGATAATTAGTACGGCATTATAATACCAATTACACTAACTAACACATTACGTACATACATGAAATAAATGATAATAAGAAGATTATGCTAGTCACTACATAATAATTAAATTGATAAATAACACAATAATAAAATAATCAAAAATAAATGTCAAGTTAATATTAAAATGTCTAAAAAATTATGAATAAGTCTCACAAAATGCTTGACACATTGTCATAACAGTACTCCATTTGTCTGCAAACACATCAAACTCTGGGCTTGCGTCTAAGAGAGCGCTGATAGCGGTGAGAAAACGAGGAACAGGAGAATTCGCGCGCGCTACCGTACGACTAAAAGGTATGTTAAATAACTTGCGTCTCCGAATGAGAAAATAATTTAGAGGAGCAGATAAGCGAATCAAGTCACTGTGAAGATCGGGAGCGTCAATCCTACCACGAATAATTTTGAACATCGTGACTAGCTGATCCCTTGCTCTCCTAGTACACAACGAGTTGTAGCCAAGGCATCCCAGGAGAAATGCCGGACGGCAGGTAGGGTACATGAATGGGTAATACCCAAAATTCCGCTTGTAAAGGTATCTAAGGAATCTTTTCTGCACCTTTTCCAGCATTAGCTCATAAGTGGATTCGTAAGGGTTCCAGACAGACGAACTAGCTTCCAGTTTGCTACGAACAAGCGTATCGTACAAGAGTCTTATTACGCGTTCACTTCGAAAATCACCAGCGTTTCTTATTACGAACCCTAGGCGTTGAAAAGATTCCTTGGCAACGCATGTAATATGCTCATGAAAAGTGAGCTTTCGGTCAAATGTGACACCCAAATCTTTCATCGTAATAACTCTGGGCATGATGGTATCGCCAATTTTGTATTCGTATTGAATTGGATGTCGCATTCGACCAAAGCTCATAACATAACATTTCGAGAAGTTAAACTCCATTTTATTTTTAATACTCCATTCATGTACCGCACGAACATCCTCCTGCAGCAACCGACAATCCTCCTCAGAATGTACCTCAACAAACAATTTGAGGTCATCCGCATATAAGAGACATTTAGCATGCCGGAGAACAGTCGGAAGGTCGTCGACCATGAGGAGGAAAAGCAAGGGGCCTAGCACCGAACCCTGACTTACTCCTGAGCGAGTGTGGTAAGGTAGAGATTCGTAAATGCCCACCCGAACAAATTGACGACGATCGCGCATGTAATCCGCTAAGAGCTTTAGAAGTCCAGGTGCAAATCCGTTAAGACTCAGTTTCCTTAGAAGAATATCGTTGTCAACTCTGTCGAAGGCTTTTTTAAAGTCAAAGTACAATATATCAACCTGTTTGCCAGAGTCCAGCTTTTTTAATATAAATATAAATACAAACTTTATACCTACTGTACGTATGTATATATGTTTTTTACTTTTTCACGCCTAAACGGGTGGGCCGATTGACTTTAAATTTGGTATAATAAAAAATATAGCTTAGACCCCTGGAATAACATAATATACACTACTGTACCAAACTGTATAGCGGGTAAAACAGTTAGGCACAACTAGTCACTAATAAAAATAGATTCCTGGTACCTACGTAACAATTGTATATCCTATGTAAATACCTATCAATATATCGACTCACCAGCACAAGGCGGCTCAGTAACATAGAGGTAATAATATTAACATTGTTTACAATAAAACTAATGTATGTATATCGCCTTAGGTGCTAGTTGGTGTAAACATTTTAGATACCTACGTACCTGTAACGTATAGTCATAATATTATAGGTATGTGGCGGTATATGGGGGCACGGCAGTGCCCCCGCCAAGTCGTCGTCATTACAAGTCTTGTCGGCTTAGGTTTCTTTTGATCGAAATTCTAATCCAGTTCCAGATGATCTAAAAAGTTAAATTTCCATTCAAGTAGGCGGTAGGTATAAGATAGCTGGGTGAATATAGATAAATTTATCAGTAACTAGTATTGTTTAAAAATCAATTGATTAGGTACAATATTCAAATCAATAGTGCACATAAATGCTATATATAAATAAGTACTAAATTTATTATAGGTATAGGTATATCGAAGCACGGCGAGGCTCACGGGCCGCCGCGCCGTGCGCGGTGCGACGGCCGTGCCATGGAGCAGTGGGGTGGGGGATGTGCAATAAAATAATCATTTGGTATTAATCTTATTATGACTGGGTGTCTTAAACCTATTACATACTAAAAAGTACTGTACAAAAAGCAATGATATCCCATCAAAAACATAAATGTGAAAAGAGAGCCAAGTTCAATATTACGATGTATGTACTCATAGTTACCTATGATTTGGTAGTTGACTTCAACGACAAAAGAAGTGAGATATAAATGGGTGCCAAGTTCAATGGTCAGTCCTGAAAAATATTTACAACAACATAAAATATTTTATTACAACTTAAAAGATATTATTTCTTCTTATCACTTAGAATTAATATTATTTTGAAGCCCAAGTTTGACTTGGCTAGTTCTCATGGGTACCATACGACGAAGTATCATTAAGATAAGACAATAGATACTTTATTGTACACCACATAATGTTACAGAAAATACATAAGTACATAATTAAAATTACAATGTACATGTGGCGGTCTTATCGTTAAAGAGCGATTTCTTCCAGACAACCAATGGATGGAGGGGACTAATTTACACGATAAAAGACGGTGGCGCACTAATTAGCATTAAGTGCGTTTAATAGTGATCAAGCTAAAGTTAAGAGAGTATCTATCTAGTATATTATGAGAACTGGCCAAGTCAGTCTTTAGGCTTCAAAATAATATTAATTCTAAGTGATAAGAAGAAATAATATCTTTTAAGTTGTAATAAAATATTTTATGTTGTTGTAAATATTTTTCAGGACTGACCATTGAACTTGGCACCCATTTATATCTCACTTCTTTTGTCGTTGAAGTCAACTACCAAATCATAGGTAACTATGAGTACATACATCGTAATATTGAACTTGGCTCTCTTTTCACATTTATGTTTTTGATGGGATAAATACCTACAATAAAAGTGATGTCTAATATTTATTCTATTTGGGAGAGAAGCATAAAACCAACTGTAAATCATAACTTTATTCACTATTTATCTAATTACGAGTATAGTTTTATAAAATACAGTGTTATGACTTAAAAAATGTAGATTTAAAGTGCAGTCGGAAATATACGACTCGTCGGAAATATACGACTCTGGCGGTTACGTAACAGAACAGGCTTGTCGGATATATCCGACGGTGGCGGTTAAAGGGTTAAATAGCATTTTATTACCTTTCTTAAAAAATAATTATTATAATAATTACCAGTAAATTATTGGTCACTAAAAGTCTACATAAATATTATTAGTCTTTGTGCCCTTAATAGTTAATCTCATGCTAATCTATTAATGGCAAATAGCATTAACAAATTTTGATAATAATATACTTTTTTTTTTCAGAGTTTATTAATAGAAACAGACGAAGCTAGCCTAAACATTATGAAACGGGACACATTCCTTATACTTCAAGGACCCAGTGAAGAAAACCAGAAGTACTACTGCAAAGCAGCACTTTCTCACTTACGAAGAATCTTATGTGACGCCAAGACATCTTTAAAACAACCAAAAGATAAAAATGATAAGACTGGATTCTCCAAGAAGTTTCCAGACCACAAAGTTCAAGACCTACCAAGCTTGGATGTGAATAAAGTTAAAAAATGTATCAAAAAAATAGAATACTACTTATCTTATGTACAGAGCTGTAGCATGTATTTTGATTAAAACTGATTTGAATAATGATGTCATGATTTTTATCTAGAATTTGTTTCTTGAGGAAGCAAGCCAAAGCTTGCATGAAATATTGCTGTTTCAGTGCCATGGGCACAGAAATCCATACTATGGTCCAAGGGCGGATCCAGGAGTTCTGGGGGGGGGGGGGCCAAGGTGCAGAAAAGCAAGAATATAATTTTTTCTACGAAAAAAGTGTGTTTAGCTTGCTCTGAACAGTTAGAAAGTTCAAATATCCTTAATAATAAGCCCGCGAGAAGCTTGCTGCGAGCGCCGAGAAAAAAATTATAATCTTGACCATGAAATATGTGCAATATTCGTAATTCTACAATGCTTCTGGGGGCCTTGGCCCCCTGCCCCCCCCCCCCCCTAAATCCGCCTATGCTCAGGCGCGGATCCAGGGGGGGGGGGGTCAAGGGGGTCATGACCCCCCCCAAAATCCTAGTCGGAAAAAAAATCTGATCATATGAACTGGTTTCACGCTACTTTCACAGTTAGAATTAGGAAATTTTCTCTTAGCTGCAAGCTTTACGTACAAGTTCATTTGTTTATTTAGTTTATTTGTTTATTGTTAATTAACACGTTACACCACGTTAACACTTACATTAATTAACATTAAAACTAAAAACTAGACATTAAACAGCGAAAATTCATAAAACTGTTTCGCTGTTTTAATTTTTTTTTACCAAGCTACTTTTTTTCGGTCCTCGCCTACGAATTATACGTAGGTTCTCGTAGCAAACTGCACAGTGTCTTTCATATTTGGGATTAGTTGGATTATATTAACTGCTGCAAGCTGTTCGCGCTTTATGTCGTCTTTGCAGCTAAGTCTTTGCGCTCGCAGCGAGCTGCTCCCGCTCTATAAATATTAATATTTAATTTTCATACTGCTCAGAGCGAGCAAAACTCGGATCATTCATCCTGAAAGATTAAAAATTTTCTCGAGCTGCTCGAGCATCATTCGTGCTGAAAATTGCAAAATTTTCTCGGCGCTCGCAGCGAGCTGCTCGCGCTTTATAAATAAAAATATTTAGTTTCCTTGCCACTCGGAGCAAGCTAAACGCACATCATTCGTGCTAAAAAATTCAAAATTATCTCGGCGCTCGAGCTTTTTTAAATAAGAATATTTAGTTTCCTTGTCTCTCGGAGCAAGCTAAACGCACATCATAGTGCTGAAAAATTAAAAAAAATTCTCGGCGCTCGCAGGTAGCTGCTCGCGCTTTTATAAATAAAAATATTTTGTCTCCTTGCTTCTCGGAGCAAGCTAAATGCACATCATACATGCTGAAAATTTCAAATTTATCACGGCACTCGCAGCGAGCTGCTCGCGCTCTATAAATAAGAATATTTAGTTTCCTTGCCATTCGGAGTAAGCTAAACGCACATCATTCGTGCTGAAAAATTCAAAATTGTCTCGGCATTCGCAGCGAGCTGCTCGCGCTTTTGAAAATAAGAATATTTAGTTTCCTTGCCTCTCGGAGCAAGCTAAATGCACGTCATACGTGCTGAAAAATTCCAAATTTTTCTCGGCGCTCGCAGCGAGCTGCTCGCGCTCTATAAATAAGAATATTTAATTTCCTTGCCACTCGGAGCAAGCTAAACGCACATCATTCGTGCTGAAAAATTCAAAATTTTCTCAGCGCTCGCAGCGAGCTGCTCGCGCTTTTATAAATAAGAATATTTAGTTTCCTTGCCACTCGGAGCAAGTTAAACGCACATCATTCGTGCTGAAAAATTCAAAATTTTCTCGGCGCTCGCAGCGAGCTGCTCGCGCTTTTATAAATAAGAATATTTTGTTTCCTTGCCTCTCGAAACAAGCTAAGCGCACGTCATACGTGCTGAAAAATTCAAAATTTTCTCGGCGCTCGCAGCGAGCTGCTCGCGTTCTATAAAGATTATTTAGTTTCTTTATCACTTGGAGCAAGTTAAACGCACATCATTCATGCTGAAAAATTGCAAATTTTCTCGGCGCTCGCAGCGAGCTGCTCGCGCTTTTATAAATAAGAATATTTAGTTTCCATGCCACTCGGAGCAAGCTAAACGCACATCATTCGTGCTGAAACATTTAAAATTTTCTCGGTGCTCGCAGCGACCTGCTCGCGCTTTTATAAGTAAGAATATTTAGTTTCCTTGCTAGTCGGAGCAAGCAAGATGTGCATCATTCGTACTGAAAAATGTAAGATTTTCAAGACTATGCTGATACGAGTCTCCAAAAAAAAAATCTTAGTTTGAAAAAAATTCTAGCCGATGACCCCCCCCAAAATTATGGTCTGGATCCGCGCCTGCCTATGCTATGGTCCATGTAGCAATAAAAGGCTTATTACACCTGGCTAAATTTAGAAGCCTAAATTCAGTCGCCACTGAATTTAGTCAAGTGTAATCACATTTAGCATCCTAAATTTAGAAGAAAGAATCGTCCTTCCTAAATTAGATTCTAAATTTAGTGACTAAATTCAGCCAAGTGTAATAAGGCTTTAAGTCTTTCATAGAAATCAGACTAATATAACTGCATACTGTATAATATACTTAGCGCTATTCTAATTGCGCGTGAGACGAAAATATGTAAATTGTTTGCATCGCTATTAGCATAATATACTCAACATGCGACATGTACTATGACATGTATATTTATTTTAAAAATTTTTTTTTTTACAGAGAAAAATTCTAAGGAGAGAAATATGAATTCAAATGTTTATATATTAGCTAAAGTCAAATGCTTTTACAGTCAAAAGATTTATAAAACTGCTTTATATACCCGTTGATATACGATAAAGCGCTACTTATTATTCAAAAAAACTTAAAATTTTTAAAATACTACGACCAAAGACCAAATTTTTAATCATCTCGCTGCCAGAAACCGTGTGAAAAGTGAAAAATGTAAAAAATAAATATTGTTGTCAATGTCATATTGGAATTATTTGCCAACGTCATAAACATCGATTTTGAGCCATCAAAGTTGTCAGTTGTCAAAGTCAGTTCACGATTTGCAAAATCGCGAGCAAGTAGTCCGACTTCGCGATTATTCTTTATATAAAAAGAAAATGTTTAATAATCCGAAATGGAGATAGTTACGGATGAACACGAGTTCTTCAAACAGACGGTGCAGCATTTAGCTCGGTGTTTGTCTCAACTAAATCCTACACCATGGGAAAAGGTCAGGAAAATTACGACACCCAGTCAATATTGTAATGTTTTTCCTTGAGTAATTAGTTTTTTTACGCGCGTTTAGGCTGTAAAACAACGTTTCATAATGTATAATGAAGCCCCTAACTTATAAACATATTAAAATGTTTGGAGGAGATTTATAAGGCTATGATCTCACCATGTCATAACTATTACTGAAGCCATATTATGATTCATTGATTTGTTTGTTTTTGTAAGTCTGTGCGTATCTTATAGATACTAATGATGCCTAATTATCTTAGTACTGAAACTGCTACAACTTGTCAACAAATTTTCAAAGTTCTATGACAAAAATAACAAAACATGAAAAGTGAAGGCCAGTGATAAAGTTCTTTCTATTTTAGGTGAACACCTTGTTCATGCTGTGTCCGCAAGCCAGTTCCTCACTGGTAGTGACGTCACGGAGCCAGGAGGCTGCAATAGCCCTTGGCTTGTACTTCCTACAGAGCGGGTTACAGCACCAAGACAAATTGCTGCCCTACTTCTTGAAGGTGCTGAAATGTCTCACCACTGCACAGTTTGAAGAGCCACCGTGCAGGTCTAAGAATGCTGACAGTAAGTATTTAGACATGTTTTATGTAAGCACATGAATGGGATGAGATCATATTTTGCTATAATTCATACTGTAAAAAAAACAAGTGTTATAAATTGATGTTTTTTGTTACACACTGAGATGTTAGGCTGCCCTTACATTGGGTGACAGCAACTCGAAATCTTTACGAGGTAATTGCAATATTGTCTTTGCAACTCCAATGAGTTTCGTCACCTGACCAAGAGTCCCTGATGACAATAAGAATCTGAGTAGTAATAAGATCTGTATCTATATACAATTTGAGATGGTAAAACAAATAAAACTGCCTCTTTTGAAAACTATTATTTATTCCGAGTCCTGCGAATGCTGATATTCATGAATGTTTATTTCCTGGAACTGGTCCCGGCACTGCTGCCAGAACTTCCTTGTCCTCCTGCATTGCCGCTAGCTCCTGCATTAGCACCAAATCCAAAACCGGCACTAGCTGTTGAACACACAAATACAAATAATTTATATTAAAGTATGTTTCCGTATTAAAGTGTGTTTTCCGTCGTTGTATGTATATTTGTATGTTGTTTGTGTAAGTATGTCTCCGTCTGTTAAAGTATGTTTTGTCCTTTTCCATTCTCAGGTTGTCTGTAAGAAATTGCCTAGTGCGTTAAGACCGCCGCAGGGCCGGATTTAGCGATTAGCTCGCATTTCTCGTTTCGAAATTTGCTGCCCCCAGTTAAGTTAATTTGCCGCCCCCTGAAAATTTGCCGCCCTGGGCACTCTCCCCCAATGCCCCTAGTGTAAATCCAGGGCTGCCACCGATTGTTAACCTACTTTATAACATATTATAGTAATAAGTTCTTTTGTATATTTTTGGTTTGCAATAAAGCATTATTCTATTCTATTATTGGTCTCTCTCTTTGGCTGACATCCATAAGCTATCCGATCAGGCTAAAGAGACAGCACATCATGGAGCTCGACAAGTGATTGAAATCAAAGCAGGGATATGATCACTGGATTAATTCCCTGAAATGTCCAATACCTCCAGCAAATCTGCTCATATTCTAGAGACTGATTGCAGATATGAATAAAAAAAAAATACTGGTTTCTCAATACTACAATGAGTTTACTATTAACAATGTGTTTGTTTCAACTAAATTTATAGTCATAATATAGGACCTGTTCTTATCATATTATTATTATAGAAATAATTTGTTTATTTTTTTAATTTTGTAGAGAAATCTTTCTTGTGGAAAATGCCTTTATTGAGAAAAACAAACCAACAATACTACAGCTACTACAGCAGCAGTAAAGAACACTTTTATTAAACACAGATTGGCCACAAGCCAATCTACAGAAAATCCAAGTGACTATATCTCTCCATTTGGTCCTACGAAATATTAAGTTGTTTTATTGGTTTACAATTTTATTAAGAGTGTATATATATCAAGTGACGCTCTCTTGCTTGCACTATTTGGCAAATTTTTAAATATAAATTCATATAATTAATTTATTGAAAATTCCTTAAGAACTGCCCTCCATAATATAATTGCACACATTTTAAAAGTGTTTCCAGTTTGATAAATTTATAAATGGCATGAAAACAATTTGTGAAAGAAACTTTTTTTTTAAATTAATTCTATGAATTTATATTTCAAAATTTGTCAAATAGTGCGAGCGAGAGAGCGTCACTCGATATTATAATATACACTCTTAAGTGAGAAAAAATTAAGTTTACACTTATTCTACTGTCTACTTATACAGATTTAAATATTTGGTTCAAACATACCTCCTCCACCAACATTGCCTCCAGTACCTGTAAAAAGTTGTTATTATTCTTTTTGTGTTAATGTACTTGCAGGAAACAATATGAGACATAACTTGACTATCACATATAGAACACAATAAAGTTGTCCCGCAGCGTCTGTCTGTTTCTATGTATGCTTATATCTTTAAAACTATGCAACGGATTTTGATGCGGTTTTCATTAATAGATTGAGTGATTCATAAGGAAGGTTTATATGTATAATAAGTACATGTAGAATATAGGTAGAGAAATGCTGATAATGTTCTATTAAGCACTAAGCACGACGAATGTGCGCGGGTCCACTAGATTTTTTAAACTATCCTTTTATTATTATATATGTGAAAGTTTGTAATAATGTCTGAATTTCTGGATCTATGTTTTGTTCTGGATTTATGTTTTGTCTGGATCTATGTGTTCTTTCACTCATAAACAGATGGACTGATTGAGCTGAAATTTGATATCTTAATAGAAAGAAAGAAAAAACGTTTATTCGACGACAGAATATTATACTTACAAGCCAAAACAGGAGAGAAGCTTTAAAGTAATTCTTAAATATCTACACCCATCCACCAACATAGCAGATATCAAAGAGGCTCTAAATGCCCTAGATCACACAGCAAGAAATATCTGGAACATGAAACAAACACAAACGGGCAACCCTCTACACATGTTTGTAGTAGAATTAGAACCTAAACCTAACAACAAAGATATATACAAGGTGAATAAACTCCTGCATTGTATTGTAAAATTCGAACCACCCAGGCCTAAACGAACGATCCCACAATGTGCAAATTGCCAATCATATGGACACACCAAAACATATTGCCGTCGCAAACCAAGATGCATCAAATGTGCTGGTTACCATGCGTCCGCCGACTGCTCTAGAAAAGACAAATCTAATGATGTGAAATGCGCCCTTTGCGACGGAAACCACCCAGCAAATTATAAAGGTTGTTCAGTATACAAAGAACTGCAGAAGCAAAAGTTTCCTTCGCTGCGAAATAAAACTTTCACACAAAATAAACTCCCAAATAACACAAATGAACAAAATGTAGCTCACAGTAGCAATCAACAAAACAAACAAATATATATAGACTTGACTAAACAACCTCACCAAACAAATACCGTCTACCAAAACAAAACTTATGCAAATGCCATAAGCAAAGAACACCACCAACAACAACATACTGAAACAACAAATGATGAAGATCCAAACAATTTCAAAGAACTAATGGAAATGTTCAAGCAAATGATGACACAAATGACCACTATGACAAATCTCTTATTAAACCTAATATCAGAAATTAGACCACAAAGCTCACAAAGCAACGGCCAGGATTTTGTTCAGGGGGGTGGCAGGCGGCCCACCCTGCCCCCCCGCGGCAATGCAAACCGCTGACACTTGCTATGTGGAATGCCAATGGGCTGTCACAACACACCCTTGAAGTGGAAGCTTTTCTTAACAACCACGACATAGATTTTATGCTAGTCTCCGAAACACACTTCACAATAAAAACCCATTTTGAAATATCTGGATACAAAACTTACTTTACTAATCACCCTGATGGTACAGCCCATGGTGGATCAGCCATTATTGTGAAACAAAAGATAAAACACTATGTTTCCAACTCGCATTGCACCAACGAGATTCAAGCTACCAGCATCTTTATAGAAAGCCTAAGAGGTCCTATACAGATCACCGCCCTCTACATGCCTCCAAAACACAATCTCAAATGCGAAGCCTACACATGCTTCTTTAAACAACTGGGTAACAAGTTTATTGCTGGTGGTGACTATAATGCTAAACACACAGAATGGGGCTCCAGGACTATAACAACCAAGGGACGAGAACTCATCAAGGCTGTGCAAAAACTTAATCTAAAAGTCTACTCCACTGGCGAACCAACCTATTGGCCCAGCGACGTCAAAAAGAAACCTGACTTGGTAGACTTCCTTGTGACTAAAGGACTTCCAAAATTGTCATTAAGTTGCTACTCTACCTATGACTTATCTTCTGACCACACAGCAATTATAGCACAACTACACAATGAAGCCATAGAAGTGAGCAAGCCGTGCAAAATCCACAGTAAGAAAACAGACTGGATTTACTTCCGAGATTTGGTCGAGAACAACGTCAACCTACAAATACCCCTAAAATCTAATGAAGACATAAATGAAGCTGTCGAAAACTTTACCACCTGCATTCAATCAGCGGCCTGGCAGGCAACACCAATTCACAGTAGCTCCATCATACCTACCTTCCCACAGGTTGTTATTGATCTTGTGCAAAAAAAGAGAGAAATCAGAAAACAGTGGCAGACTACTAGAAGCCCTGACGATAAGACAACATTTAACAAATGGGTAAAAAAGGTAAAGATAGTAATGGAAGACATACGAAATAAGGAATTTGAGACTAAGGTGACGAGACTAGATGCAACCGCAGCAACAGAGTATTCTTTATGGAAAGCAGTAAAGTCCATTAATAAGCCAATAGCATTTGAGTCACCACTACGTAAACCAGATGGAACTTGGGCTCGTAGTAACGCCGATAAAGCCGAACTCTTTGCGGATCATCTATCAAACGTTTTTGTACCAAACCCTGACACTGGCTCATCAAAAACTAGCGAAGTAACTGACTGCTTGTCCGCTCCTCATCAATTAGCCCTGCCGCTTAAAAAGTTCACCAAAAATGAAGTACTTGTTGCAATTAAGAACCTCAAGACCAACAAAGCCCCCGGCTACGACTTAATTACAGCAAAAGTCTTAAAAGAACTTCCCAATTCAGGCGTGTTACTACTAACTGCTATATTTAATGCAGTACTACGACTTGAATTTGTCCCAGCACAATGGAAAGTAGCTGAAATAATCCTGATTCTTAAACCAGGAAAAGATCCGGAATGTGTATCGTCATACCGCCCGATAAGCCTTCTTCCAATAGTATCCAAAGTGTTCGAGATTCTTTTCCTGAAAAGGCTAAAACCCAAGCTTGTGGAAGCAGAGCTAATTCCATCTCACCAGTTCGGCTTCCGAGAGGCACATAGCACCATTGAACAGGTTCACCGTCTAGTGGCTAAGATAAATGATGCTTTCGAGCACAAAAAATATTGCTCGGCTGCATTTTTGGACATTTCCCAAGCCTTCGATCGTGTGTGGCATGAAGGCAGTGGCGTAGCGTGCCTTGTCGGGGCCCCATATAAAAAATTTTTTGGAGGCCCTTATATGAAGGTAAAGATTTTTCACAAAAGAAAAAAAATATTGTGAAAAGAAATATTTATTTATCTTATATATTAAAAAAACAAAATTCTAACTTATCTTTACATAAGAAAGATAAGTTAGAATTTTGTTTTTTTTTAATCAAGGCACGGAACCCTAAGTTACCTACAGTATAATTGTGAAAATCGAGGGGGAGACAACTTTTTGTGACGGACAGATGGACAGACCGAAATTAAAAGACTTCCTTGTTTATCACTACGGGCCCCTAATAAATGGGTTGGGTAGTACTTACCTTTCCAATCTAAATCACTCACAGTATCTTGTCTCTGAAAAAATGAAGAAATTTTGGGCACTTTTTTTATAACCTCGTCCCTTTTCTGTTTAATTTTTCTTTTCTCAGCGCCGCTGGGATAATCTCTTTTCCTTTCACTCATTTACATCATTACTTTCTCTCTCTCTCTCTCCTTTCAATCATTACTGCTAAACCAGAAGAACAATATTGTTTGTACTGAATTACAATGTAATGCACATTTATATAAAACGCGTAAATAAACAGTGCACTGCACTCCGTGGTTTAACATCCAATGCAAAGTACAACAACGTACACGTACATCGCGATATCGATGAAGGATTCCCGGGAATTCCCCGCTGAGTTGAAGATGAAGTAAGTAAAACGGGGAAGTCCCGCAGCCCGCCATAACGATGTAGAGTGTTGCCAACTTTTGAACGCACGCTTAAGGCGGGAAAAAAAGGAATTGCTTTATAGAATTTTGTCATTTGTAAAATAAAATAAATTAGAAAGTTTTTATTCTTTTTCCTTACACACTTTGGGGGCCCCCGTGGCCCGGGGGCCCCGTATAATTGATACGGCAAATACGGCGGTAGCTACGCCCCTGCATGAAGGCCTATTGTTCAAAATTCTAAAAGCCTTACCAATCAGTCACTATCTGGTGATAAAATCATACCTTAGTGGGCGTCACTTCTACGTAAAACATGGCGAAGATAGGACCAAACTTCACTCTATCCAGGCCGGAGTCCCTCAAGGAAGTGTAATGGGACCCATATTATATCTCATTTACACCCATGACCTACCAACACTGAACGAAGTTCTAGTCGGAACCTTCGCAGACGATACCGCCCTGATTGCGTCACATTCAAACGCTACAATCGCATCTAACATGCTCCAAGAAAGTCTCGACCGCATATCAATCTGGCTCAGAGACTGGAGGATAAAAGCAAATGAATCCAAGTCGGTCCAGGTCACTTTTTCTCTAAAACATGGCTCTTGTCCTGCAATTGAGCTAAATGGAATACAACTACCACAGCAGGAAGATGTTCGCTACTTAGGAATATACCTAGACAGGCGCCTCACGTGGAGGAAGCACATATTCACCAAGAGAAAAGCTCTGAGTACCCAACTACGCAAGCTACAATGTCTCCTAGCTCGCAAATCAAAGGTGTCTCTTGACAATAAAACTCTTCTATACAAATCCCTTCTAAAACCGATATGGTCCTACGGTGCCGAACTCTGGGGTACAGCATCTAACTCAAACCTAGAAATTATACAAAGATTCCAATCAAAGACGTTACGCATGATAGCAAACGCACCGTTTTACGTCAACAATAACTTGCTGCATCGTGACCTTTCGGTTCCAACCGTCAAAGAAGAAATAACATCAAGACTTAAATCTTACGCTAAGCGCCTAAACCGCCATCCAAACGAACTTGCCTCTGACCTCATGAACACACAGACAGTGACATTTTCAAGGATTAAAAGAAGAGCTCCTCAAGACATCC
Source organism: Hemithea aestivaria (assembly GCA_947507615.1). Lineage (NCBI taxonomy): Eukaryota > Metazoa > Arthropoda > Insecta > Lepidoptera > Geometridae > Hemithea > Hemithea aestivaria. The sequence goes on from OX382343.1 coordinate 4,778,768, forward strand.
TTAAAGATTAGGAGAATCTGACAATTTGTGGTTGAGTCACTGGAATCATACCACTCACGACACGCTGCAACTACGACCAAACTCTCGCTCAATGCCCGTAAGGGCAGATTGCAAGAAAAGAGGATGACTAAAAAAAAAAAAAAAAAAAAAAAAATTCGACGACAATACAAGTACAGATAGGTAATAGAGATAGTTAAGACCCTGAAATAATGCATAAGCTACAGTAGCTTATGCATTATTTCAGGGTCTTAACTATCTCTATTACCTATCTGTACTTGTATTGTCGTCGAATAAACGTTTTTATAGTAGGTATATTAGATGCACCCAGCGTTTTAGCAGTTTTAATCCACTGTACTTACTTACTTACTTACTTACCACAGTACAGTGGATTAAAACTGCTAGAACGCTGGGTGCATCTAATATACCTATTATATTATGTTGGTTTACATATCTTCCATGCTTCGGTAATACGTATAATTAGTCGCAGTTTCCTATAAGTTGCAATAAAAGTGGAGGCAGTTGTTAAATCATGTTGCATTGTAGCAATCTTTACCTAAAACTGCAACATAGTTTGGCCGCACAACCTATAATAATAAAAGTAATCCAATTATAATATTTGTGATTTAACTTTGAATGTGGAATAAGGGTATCCTGTTCTGTTCGATTATATTTTTTATTTATTTTTTCAGACTTATTATTTATTCGTAGATTTTTTCATTATAGGTTAGCTTTCATGTAATGTTAAGCGATAATGCGGCTGTAGATGGTATCAGATAACACCTAGAAGGCGGGATATATCCCTCCTTTTTTAAATAATATTATATCTTGACATAGTCAGTTTATATAAATGAATAAAAATATGATCTTACTTCCTGAAGTTCCTGCTCCTTGCTGCATGCTCTGAAAAAAATACAGAAAATTTAAAAAGCTAAATACATGAATAAGCTTGTTCTTAATGACAAATCTTCTGAAAAGAATTGAAAGTTGTTGAAGGTGCATCAGGACTTACAAATTAGAATTTAGTGAAACTTACGAAATTTCACTAAATATCAATATTTAATTAATCATCATTATCATGGATTTCCGCAAGGTATCGACTAATTTCGACCCTAACAAGTGCAAGAAAGAAGCTTTAATCTTCTCTACTAAATTTTAAATTAGCGATTTCTAGTGGCATTGCTAAATATCTGTAAATTAACCCGTTTAAACTTTTGAATATATAATATAAAGTGCCAAAAGTATTAGGGTAGTTTCCGATCTGTAACACCCTGTCGTCCACACATTTGACTGTTGGCCTTTTTTCTACTTCATCCATAGAAAGGACCATAATACAAAAAAATGTATCATACTAATATTATAAATGCGAAAGTTTGTGTGTATGTTTGTTATTACTTCACGCCTAAACGGGTGGAACGATTGAGCTCAAATTTGGTATAAGAAAATAAAAAATAAAAATATCATTTATTGTCCAGATTACATACATAACATGAAATAAAAAAGAGAGTAGAGTGTAATAAACAAAACAAGATACATGATAAGAAAAAAAAATTGGTACACAAAAAACAATGAGAAAAATAGACAAAAGGGGAGCATTCAGCGTATGCTGGGTGCACAGGGATGTTCACCCAGCGCTGATTTTTAATACCTCCCTGCTCGGTCTGCGATGTTAAGCCGAGTTTACAGTACAGTTACAGAGGACAGCGAGTAGTAACAAATAAAAAAAAAACAATAAGAATAGCTTAGACCCTGGAATAACACATAGATTACAGTAGGTACAGCGGGAAAACCGCTGGGCGCAGCTAGTATTTCCTACTTACGTTTCCAACCAGCATAACAACTACGAGCAAAACAAGGATATTTTTGAACATGTTGAAATGAAACCAATGATCACCAAGGTACAAAACGAACTATGCTGTCTGAAAATTTCACACGCTTTTATATTATGGATTTGGTATAATTTTCACAATTGTCATGCAATTTTATTCACAACATTAAATGATGATAGATAAATAATTGTCCGTGGAAACTTCCGAGTGTAATAAAATATATATCGTTCTAGAATGTGAACACTAGTTATTTCCCATGGTTGACACAAAAAAATGCCATATAATTTTATCGTCGCATTTATGTACAACTCGTAAACGTGAAAATTATGAGTTAAATGTCGTAGTTAAATATAGTGGTTATGTATAATCTTACGGAACTCAGAAACTAAGAGACTTAGAGCGCTCGACTGTATACGATTGAATTCTAAAAACGATGCAACAGTGCAGCCCAAGAACATTTAGAGTAGGTATGGTAGCATAAGCCCTACAGTCATCTGATTATTGTTTGCCTTTTTAAGAATTCGGACCGGACTTAGAACAGATGTAGTAGAGAATGTAGAGCTCTTTCTCTACACTGTGCTAACTACTTCTTGCTACTACTCCCCTTATACCCAGTATAATACTAGCAGTATTATAATGGTGAAAGTTTGAATGGATGCTTGTAACTTGTAACTCTTTTAGACATAAAGGGCTGGTCCGATTAGGCTAAAATGTAGATAGCTTAGACTCTAGAATAATACACAGGCTTTTCAGCGGTACCTGTACGCAACGCAAAATGGGCCCTGGGCCCTCCTAATTACAGAAAATCAGCCAAATAACCAAAACCAGTAGGAACACCTAGCTTTGTCACAGTGCGACTTGTGGATTGCACCTATCTGTTACAAAAAATATACAATGTAATGTAAACAACAATTATGCCCATGTAAAAATAGATAAACTGCTATTTAAGTTATATAATAATAGTGTTTTGTAGGAAGTAGGTACATGTCAAGGCAAGGGCATTACTGTTAACATAGAGATTATCTTCAACAGTGGGAAAAAGTGCACATTTAAAACATTTTGTTTTTGGTGAACTTAATGGTTCGTTTTTTTTATATTTATAAAACTTCATAGACCGGACCCACTTCGCGCCGGCTTTATTATTCGTCTTGTATCTAGAATCTAGAGAACGAACTAAAAAATTCATTTTTCTGAACACAAGAATCCTTTTACATTGACCATGTTTAGACAAATATAAAAAAAAAACTGTTTAAAGTAACTGTAAGTAACTGTTTAAGTTACCTAACTGTTTAGTTCCTGAATCGATTTTTCGCGTTTCTGATTGCCTAGCATTTCACTTCCAAATTGTCCTGGCAATCACTAATTTTTTTTTCTAGGAATACCAATGGCGGAGAAGTTCAGCTTCTGTCTCAACACTCTTCTATCTGACGTGGCGTCCAAGCAACAGGCTCTACGGGAAGAAATCATCACCGCCCAAATAGAACTCCAATCTAACTTGACCAAACTCATCCTCAACTGCCACGAAAACAAAGACTACTCCACCATCTCCAAACTCCAACTGTGTAAAGGAACCATACCTGTTCTGATAGGACTTGCGAGGTCCATGGGCAGATATGCAACGGTTGATCCTCCTTTGCTATGCAGATTATTCCCACAGCCACCGAGTCCAGTTAAAACGAAAGAACCAGAGCCTACGTTTGAGTATTCAACGTTAGATAAAAAGCGAAAGTTCAACCAATTCCGGCCGATCATACCTAGATCTTTGTCAGGGAATTTGAACCCAAACAATGAGCATATTTTGGAGAACGGGAGTGATACGGTAGACAGTGTGGGAGGAACCTTGAAACGTGGTTCCCTTAACAGCTACAGCTCCGTTCCTTACGACCCGACGACATATTTCTTTCACAAGTTCGGGTCGAGTTTCAATCAGTTCCCTTACATGAGGTTTTCGGAGTCGCCGGAGAAACGGATCAACGTGCAGTTTTACGTGACGTATCTGCAGTCTATACTGACGCATGCTAAGAAGATTTTGACCAAAGATTTGTTGGCGTTTTTGGACGAGGAGGCTGAGGATATTTTCGCTTCGGGACAGATTCAAGTAAGTTATTTTGAGAGCTAGAGACTAATAAATTTATTGTCCTGAAAAATAAACTACATAAACAGCTACTGGTCAGATTTACATAGTACGTTTTTACAAACTTTTATTTACTTTCACCTGTCTGTTGTCTGTCTGTCTGTAATCGAATCTTGCAAGCTTAATCTGACCCATTTTCCAGTTTCTGATTGAGCTGAAATTTTGCATGCATGTATAAATCGGATGACAATGCAATATTATTATGACATGGAGCTGGAAGGTGGCCGTAGGAACTCCGTAATTAAACGACGAAACCCATCGAGTTTGGGTTCATTTGATACGTCTTAACACTTTGGTGCTACATGGTAATAATAATAAAAGCTTGTTTTCAATTTTTTTTAATTACACTTGTTTCTAGGTGTTCCCTTACAAATCGTTTTCGGAGACATTGAACCTTGTGATGGTGACCCTCCTAAGAGAGATACTTCAGCATCAGAAGGATTTACCAGGACCGTTCACCAAAGACGTACAGGTAGAGTAATGTGATTCATTATGGTGCCATATTTTTTTATCTATTACCTTATCAGTCCTTACCTAATGATTTTAAGTCTATTGTATCTCCTATATTATAAATAATAATTAATTATTTAACTGATATGCTAATCTATTAGTAGTGCCCAGCAACTTTATCCGTTAGAACTCATTCATATAATATAATAACACAAACACAACACAACAACTAGCTAATTATTGTAACGAAAGATAACTTTATTTCCAGAAGCATTGCACACCGCCTCTATACATGTTCTCAATATTCCTTCCAACCAGGTTGTCTGTAAGAGATTGCTCTATGCGATAAGACCGCCGATTGTATACCTTTAGCTTTATGTGTATTGTCTTCTTATGAAACAATTTCTTGTAACCAGGTTTGCAATAAAGTATTATTGTATTGTATAATGCATGACTAAGTTACAAATAGGTATGGACTATGACTAAGCACACATCCGGAACATTCATATTATGATATTATAGTTGTTTGGATAGATAACTATTTATAAAATACTACAAATACCTATAAAAATAACTTGACAATTGTTGACTGTCTTATCACTTTGTTTTTTCCAAACAACCCACAAGTTGGACATATGTACATTGAAACGAATTTCATTTTTTTTAAATTTATTTATTAATACTTTATTGTAACACCACATGAAAATCATTTTTTCACGTTTTACTCAAATAATTTTCTTTTCATCCCACTATCTCGGAAAGAGTATTTTTACTCTTCGATATCTGACTGGAAAAGTCCATTTTATCCTCTAGAGGGTAAAGTAAATTTGAATTTAGAACATCGAGCACCGAGTTTGTGAGTCAGAAAAATAATTAAACTTTTTTTAAATATCGTGCGTTAAAAAAAGTGCATAAGGGCCATATGTAGGCTGAAGCCTACAGACAGCTGTAAACCCCACTTTATAAACCTTAAACTGCTAACCCTTCCCTGTCTGTATATATACGAGATATGTTTGTTTGTAAGACGCAATGTGCTTTTATTTTCCAATTTTCAAAGTAGACGCCATAAACATAAAATTCAGTTCCCCACAAACCACACTGCTATGGTGCAAAAGAGTGTTTTGAGCATGACGCCGAGGGTCTATAACAAGTTACCTAAAGATATAATGGAGTGTAAAGAAATAAGCACATTTAAGATAAAACTAAAGAAGTTCCTTATAGACAAGGCATACTATAGCATACGAGAATTTCTTGAAGACAAGGGGTTCTGATTGATGTTTGTTATTAATATTTATATATATTGCCTACCTGTATTTGACATTTAATATTATGTGTTTGTTTGTTATGTAATAATAATAGCAAAATTCTGACATCAATAATAACAATAATTCTATAATAATAATCTTGACATCTTAACATTTATCATATAATAATTTCTTTGATATTGACATTATTAAAATTACTATACATTGACATTTATCTAATTTTCAATGTACCTTCTATTATTATTACAATGATTTGCATGCTGAAAAGCGGACTGTAGCGGACTATTATATAATTTGTTATCCTTTGTATACCTACTCTCGCAATAAATGACTTTGAACTTTGAACTTCGATTTCTCACTATAATAAACTGAAAATGAGGAAATAATCACTAAAAAGAATAGGTAAGTAAGCGTTCCCACGTAAATTTAAATTGAATACTGGTTACTTTTGAATATATGGCACTGGCAATACTGCGCGCATCCATGGTGAGAATAAATAAAAAAATCTTATATCATTGAGTTATTTCCTCGCTGAGGGGGGATGTAAAATTATGTGTCACACTCGAGTGCAAAGATTTTTAACCTTGTGCTCTTTCGATTCCCTCGCTAACGCTCAGGATTCTAATTATTAAATCACTCGCTGCGCTCGTGATTCAATTTTAGAATCCTTCGCTAGCTCGGTCATCAAAACTGAGCACGCGGTTAAAAAGTAACTTTGCACTCTTGTATAACAAATAACTATTTCTTTTCAGGAATTTGTAAAATGCCTATTTCTAAGTGGTCAAACGGAGTTACAAAGTCGTCACCACGACGCCTCTGAAAGGGAAGACCGGGAAAGCAACTACGCTACTGTGAACAAATTCAAAGTGAATGTAATGGCTAACTCGGCCTGTGTCGATCTGTTGGTCTGGGCTATTGGCGACGAGACAGGTGAGATTACAGTTTGTTTCTTTATTTATAGAATAAAAATTAGGTAATGATAACTCTTTATATACCTACAGATTTTATTTACTTTAATATATTTATAGATACCATGCAGAAAAATAAATCTAAACCTAAGAACATATGTATGATATTGCTGATTTATATTTTTCGGGTATTTCGTGCGTGCGTACGTACAAGTAAAACCACTGAATACAGCCAGTTTCTTTATATTTTGAGTGTAAATTGTATTGTTGAAAGTTTTGGATTAAGACCAAGAATTCTCCGAATAATTTGTTTTGATTTGGTAAAATTTCACAAATAATTTTTAATTTCATATTCCCTAATTTTGTTATATATTTTCTTCTTTTATTTATATTTATTTATGTTTAGATCTGGAAATCTAACAACAGACTAGTTGATTTCTTTCTTTTTATAATATAAGTCATAGCATAAGCTCGCTCCGATTGATGTTTACGTAATATTAACTCTCTCTTTGCCAAATTTCAACCCAATCCGTTCAGCGGCGCGTGATAGATTAAAGGCTTATTAAACCTGGCTAAATTTAGAAGAATTAATTCAGTCGCCACTGAATTAAGTCAAGTGTAATCACATTTAGCATCCTAAATTTAGGAGAAAGTATCGTTCATCCTAATTTAGATTCTGAATTTAGTGACTAAATTCAGCCAAGTGTAATAAGGCTTTTAGTCAGTCGATCAGGCACTTTTCCTTATTTATATATTTTTTTTATTTATTTATATATAGGTATTATATTTAATTATGATTTCACAGTGGACGCAGAGTTTGACCTGCCAGCTCTTTTAAACGCTCTAACAATATTAATAGGTACACAAGGGTTTGAGAGTGACCTCTATGAATAACAGCTTGATGCTTTTTAAAGCTATATAAAACTACTAACTCTTTATTTTACTGATATATTTATATTTTATAAGTCTTATAATTACTTTTCGTTTATAAATCGTTTCTTTAGCGCAATTTAAACTAACATTTACTCCAACTAACCCATAATAAACTAAAAGATTCCTAATTTTGTAGTTTTTTTGCACCATTGAAGACATAAATTCACTTCACACATGTACTTTACTATTAATTTCGACTGTTCCTCCAAAAATCCTGAGCATTATTTAATTCATTTAAGAGTTTGCGAAAAATCACTAAAAGTTAGGTGAAAAGCAGATGTTTATTTATTGTTGTAAGAACCCCTTCAATGTTACTTTATCCTTTCATCATCATCTCAGCCATAGGACGTCTACTGCTGAACATAGGCCTCCCCTTTGTACTTCTATATGTACCGGTTGGAAGCGACCTGCATCCAGCATCTTCCGGCGACCTTTATAAGCGTTTGGTGACGTCGAACCCTATTTAGGGGGGGAGACGCTATATTAGTAGGGCCTGCCCATGATGGAAGATGCATGGTAGAATGGCCGGGACATTAATGGAAATATCTGTAGGGGTCGAAAAGCAACTCCGTGGTATGTTTGAGCCAGTAACCCTTAAGGCCAGAGGCAAGTACCGCGCGGGCCCCGTGATTAGGTCCGTATGCCGTAAAGGCAGGCTGCACCATGGAATGGTGGAGGAAAAAAGAAGCCTTTATAAGTTCGTCTGGCCACTTTTTGGACGTCCTACGCTGCTTTTACTAGTCCATTACCCATTAACGATTTAAAAATTAGTTTTTGTGAAAGTAATGTACTTAATTGATAATTATATTTCAGGTGCCGATTCGTTATGTGGACGTTTGACAGAGAAAATAAATTCTAATCACAATCACAAGTTGATATTGGCTCATATGCCCTTACTTATGGTCTGTTTGGAAGTGAGTATCAAATTTGGCATATTAGTACGTGCAGTATTATGTTTATGCACTACTGAATACACTATGATTTGTGTGGCATCTTCTGAAAATATAAAAGGAAAGAGTGACTGACTGACTGATCTATCAACGCACAGCCCAAACCACTAAATAGATTGGATTGAAATTTGGAACACAGATATGTTTTTTGATGTAGACAACCGCTAAGGTAGGAATTTGCCACGCGGGCAAAGGCATAAGCTATAATACTTGTAAAATACGTTTTGCCAGTATCATGAACATTTTATTTCTTTACACACACATAAATCACGAAAGAATATTTTATTATTATGACCAAAGTAATACCTCACATATACGTTTTACGAGATATGTTCTCACCTTAATCTTGTACTAATGCTACTCTGAAATTCCAGGGCCTAGGCAAACTAGCTACGAAATTCCCAACGATAGCTAGCACGTCGATATACTGTCTCCGAGATTTCTTGGTAACCCCCTCGCCGATATTGTTCAAACTGCACAAGCTTGAACTCGAGAAAACTGGAAAGGAACACATGAAAGTTACTTGTAAGTTATCAAGTTATTTACCTGTTAAAATTATTATAAGAGTGTAATTTAAAACAATTGAATTTAAAAAAAAACTTTTTAATAACAATCTTTTATTATTATTACCATGTAGCACCAAAGTACTCGTCAAGACGAATCAAATGAGCCCAAACTGGATGGGGTTTCATCGTTTAATTACGGAGTTCGTATTCCTTCGTTCGGCCATCTTCCAGCTCCATCATCAAATCTGCTTCATGTCATATTGCATTGTCATCCGATTTATATATGCATGCAAAATTTCAGCTCAATTAGAAACCGGGAAGTGGATCAAATTAAACTTGCAAGATTTGATTACAGACAGACAGACCGACAGACAGACAACAGACAGGAAATTATATTAATGCAAACTTATCTCATATTCTGCGCAGAAAACATGTTTTTTTTCTGACGAATTGTTATTTGAGAAAGGAATTGTGTCAATATTTGTGCTACAACGGTTATTTTTCTTTTCTCTTTACGTTTCAAGTTCTATTTAATTACAAGCTTTATATTACTTTCACCTGTCTGTTGTCTGTCTGTCTGTCTGTCTGTCTGTAATCAAATCTTGCAAGTTTAATTTGACCCACTTCCCGGTTTCCAATTGAGCTGAAAATTTGCATGCGTGTGTAAATCGGATGACAATGCAATATTTTTATGACATCGAGCTGATCTGATGATGGAGCTGGAAGGTGGCCAAAGGAACTCTATCATAAAACAACGCAACCCCATCGAGTTTGGGCTCATTTGATTCGTCTTGACGAGTACTTTATGATGCAAGATGATAACAATAATTAAAGCTTGTTTTTAAAAAGTATTTTTTAAATTTCACTTGTCTTAATATTCCATCATTTAAAAGAATATACCCAGCTTATGTATATATTATGTTGTGGCTAAAACCCTCTATACCAAGCTTAAACGGCTATACCTAGGTGTTAACAATTAGAGCTTTAGCCGCGTGACTTATATACCTACCTCCATTTTGACCGCATATTTTGCAACCGCCTATTTGATCTTTCAAAAATGAAAACAATTTTTTATCCACAGTGCAAGGCAAAGAATTAAAAGGTCTCACAGAGACAGGCGTGCCAGTGAAATCTACGCCGTTCGAGAAGCTTCGAGACGCCGCCATAGAGAATCTATGCGTGGCTTTGGAAGCAGCTCTAACAGTGGACCCTTACTGTGTGCCAGCGCTTGTAGGATCCGTTAGCAATCGACTGTTTACTGCTGAAACTAGTGATAGGTAAGGAATATCTACATTCAAGCTTTGCTCACTTGGAGAAATCCTTACTTAACTAAGGTCTAAATCATAATATCTAGCATCTGTGGTCATACCTCCGACTTGTAAGCCGGAGGTTCAAATCTCAGTGTGGGTAAGATTTTCGCCAGGACACTACCGTGTTTCGGAAGGCACGTAAAACTGTGGGTCCCGGCTGTTTCCTATAAGATATGTAGGGGGCAGTCGTTAGGTCATGTTGCAGGCCCTGTTGTAATCTCGGCGACCTGAAACTGCAACATATAGGTTCGCCACACAACCTATAATTTGTGATTTGACTCTGACAGTGTTTGTAGGGCAACCTGTTCTGTTGGAATATAAACCCCAGTTATCATTATCTATCAGTGTTCTTAATATTGACCTAACACGTTAAGCAGTTTGAGCTTTGAGTTGATAGATCGTTTCATCGGTCAGCCCCGCTTCATAGATTGAGATAAAAGTATAAGTGACTGATTAACTGACTATTGTGAATGCACAGCTCAAATCGCAGAACGAATTGAGTTAAATTTTATCCCCAGTACAGATATCCGCTTTGAAAGAACTACTTGTAAGCTGCGAGAATTAATTAAAAATGTCCAAAGCCAATTAAAAAATTTTTTTGCAATAAATTGCTTTGGCTATAGTTTAATAAAGGTTTAAAAACGTCACGTGACCAATTGTCGACCTCTTTCCATAAGATGGTCAGTCTGCTTGTTTGCCATATATTTAAGTCTTCAAAACCTAATGAATCCTTTTGTTCCAGTGAATCATCTCTAATAAGTACAAACATAGTGATAATGTTAGGACACGTAGCCGTCGCTTTGAAGGACACCCCAAAAACAACTGACACCATCTTGCAGTTTTTCCAGCAAAGGTAATTTAAAACTAAATTTAGACGACGAGTTAGATTTCTTATTATAATTTTTAAAATGATCCTATGATTTTGTTCTGATCCTATGATCAGACAGACACGGGAAGCGACTTTGTTTTATACTACGCAGTGAATATGACTATTGAAAACACATAATTATTTTTATATCTAATTTCTTGTCCATTCTTCTCATAGAGGTGCTCCCAAACGGGTGGTATTATAGTCTTAAAGTAGAGAAAATAATTTTAAAATATACTTGCAAAAGTGCACCTTTGTAGCCTATTGGATTAAATAATCTTTCTTATAAAACGTGAAAGTTTGTAAGAATGTATGGATGTCTTGATGTCAGGATGTATGTTTTTTTACTCTTTCACGCCTAAAAGGGGTGGACCGATTGAGCTGAAATTTGTTATAGAGATAGGTTAGACCCTGGAATAACGCATCAGCTATAGAACAGCGGGTAAAACCGCTGGGCGCAGCTAATAGGATATAAATAATGACCGCAGCCGATCTTTAATTGGTGCAGTTAATTTTTGATACCCCTATACAAAATTGTAATATTATTATCTTAAAAGGACTATGATCTTATGTGTGTTAGTTTTTATTTCAGGCTTTGCCGTACACCGTCATCATTGGACACATTGATAGTGGACCAGCTGGGTTGCATGGCCCTCGCCAGTCCTGAAGGGACAGCGCACGACGAGATCATGAGGATGTTCACAGTCATCACTGTAGAGGCTGCCAGCGCTGCCTATCATCATACCGATGATAGGAAACAATATAGGTAACAGTTATGCTTAAAATTCCAATCTAAAAAAACAAAAAATGTTTACAAAGAAATGAGGATACTCGTAGACGCATACCAAGCGGGCTAACCCACCTGGTATTGGCGCTAGTCTAAACAAGCGCCAATCGCATGTAGCTAACGCTAAAAATACGTACTGCAATAACAGTCGTTGGAAAAACGACTGTCATCTCAATATATTCTTTTAGTGTAACTTGTCTAAGCCTGCGGGCCGGATAGGCCGAGATCGCTCAAAATAGTGATACTTGGAGGGCACTCGAACTCCACTACTTGGTACAAACCCATTTTGCAGGCAGGTTTGCCCAACATTTGCCCAGCGCTGAGATAGACTTCTGGCCGCGGTGAGTCGTGTTTCGGAAATTCCGAGATCGACTTCCTGCTGACTCTGCGCGCAACACGTCGCTGGCACTACGTGTGACCTAGTTTTAGGTTATAATATTATTATGAATGTTAGTCTATAAGGTATACATATGGGTCTCTGGTACATTGCCATTGTTAGCAGTTAACTATTGCCTGAAATAAATGGATTTATTCATTTATAGTTCAGAGTATAGACGAACAAATAATTACTAAGCATGTTTGTTCATTGTGCAGGCACGTATCAGGCGCGGTGCTGAACGCGCTGGCGAACATCGCGGCGAACGTTCGCGGCACGGGCGCTCGGCTAGAGCTGGTGACGCGGCTGCTGGAGCTGTTCGTGCAGCTGGGGCTGGGCGGTGAACGCGCCACCGACCGCTCGCCCGCGCCCGTGCTCAAGGCCAGCGGCAGCGCCGGCAACCTGGGCGTGCTCATACCTGTCATAGCTGTCAGTACTCTATGCTTACACTACACTTACACTGTGCTTACACTAGGCTTACACTACACTTACACTAACATCGTGGTGAACGGGCTTCAGAACGCTCGCCCGCACCCGTGCTCAAGGCCAGCGGCAGCGCTGGCAACCTGGACGTGCTCATACCCGTCATAGCTGTCAGTACACTATGCTTACACTGTACTTACACTATGCTTACACTAAGCTTACACTATACTTACACTAACATCACGGCGAGCGCGCCACCGACCACTCGCCCGCGCCCGTGGCCGGCAACCTGGACGTGCTCATAGCTGTCAGTGCTCTATGCTTACACTGCACTAACACTATGCTTACACTATACTTACACTATCCTTACACTGATTCTGACTGTGAAAATCACAATACTACATCCATACTTAATTGCGCCACAAAACGCTGTTTACGAAAAGTTTTGCTTCTCCTTTTTTAATAAGAACTATGAAGTGCATAGATGCGCAAGACAATATAGATCTCATGCAAAGTATCAATGTTGCTGTCTCAAAATCGTATTTTACATGCGAGTGCGATAATTTTGACATAACATTTCGAAATAAAGTCTCGTTGTCTTGTGCATCTCTGGCCTCTTCTGATCGATTATGAAACGCAGCATCGTAGTAGAGATAATTATACAAGTGACATGTTTCAGGTGCTTGTTAAACGGCTGCCCCCAATCAAGAACCCAAAACCTCGTCTCCACAAATTGTTCAAAGACTTCTGGCTCTACTGCGTGGTCATGGGTTTCACAGCAGCTGACTCAGGTATAAATTCTAACATTTTTATGTCTATTATATTATTATTATCACAAATATATACCCACAGATAATGCTAATGTTATATCTCGACTAATAACCTTCGATATTGCACTTTCTTTCATAAATATTATAGTATGTTGAAGTGGGATGGAGAGGACTTTACCTAAATTTGATTTAATTGTTGTAAAGGAAATACAAGCCAAATGTTAGTCTTTAACATCAATATGGCTTAATTATGGCGCAGTGCTGGACGCTGCCGCGTTTCGGAAGGCACTTGATACTGTTAACTGTTGGATCCAGCTGATTTCTATAAGATATGTAGGAGACAGTCGTTAAGTCATTTTGCGGCTACCTGAAAATGTAGCATATAGATAACCTACAAAACCTATCAATGTGATTGTAATTTAACTCTAACAGTGTAATTCTGTGTAATCAATAGAGTAACTTGTTCTGTTGGGATATAAATCCCAATTATTTTATTACAAAATCCCGTCCTAGTGAGCACCTACGTCCTAAAAGGAACCTCTTTGGTTATATACAATTTTCAGACTCCTAAGACTTGTAGTTTCGGAGATTTCGTGATGAGTAATACATATTATGTAGTAGATTACTTTTAGAGAAAGAAAAAAAACCGCAGAACTTCCTACGAATATGTTTTTCATGTTTATCATGACCATTAAAAAATTCTAAACTTTTTCCACTCCACTTCAACTGTCACACCCTAAATGCCTTACCTTTATCTCTATTGATATGTAATATAAGATATGTTTATGTATAGATGTATTTAAACATCTTGTTGTCTCTTCTTCTATGGCGACGCCTGTAGCTATGCGAAAGAGTGAGTACACACGCTTCATAGACCAAATAGATGGTAATCGTTATGCCAAAATGTAACAGCAAATAAAACGTAACATTACAAAAAAAAAAACATTTAAATAGACATTGTTAAAGCTACTCTTCATGTGATGGTGTACAATTAATAATAATTGATGGATATTATAAATGAAACTTCACAAACACGATGATGTATGTTTGAAGGAAAAAGTTTCACTATATTTTTTTGTGCTATCCACAAACTTTTTTCGGATTTAAAAAGTATGATACTCTTGTTTATCCTAGAGGCTACGGGATTAAGCAGTGAATTATAACTCAACTGGACTGCCACAAAAGATCAGAAATGATCGAAGCGGCTTAAGGTCCTTCTGAGGTTCCCCAATAATAATAATTGTTTATTTATTTTTACGGAGATGGCGGGATGAGTTAGACTCTTTTTGCAAAAACTGGTCAGCAATAGCCCAAAACCGCAAAAAGTGGAAGGAAGGTAGGGAGGCCTTTGCCCTGCAGTGGGACGACCATGGCTAACAATAAATAAATTTATTTTTATGAACAAAATTAAACACTGTACTGAAAATTGACGTACATATAAGTACATTACATTACCACCCTATGCCTACTTAACCGACAATAGGTACCTCGGCAAGACCACTGTTGCAGACGTCTATAGGCGACGGTAATTTCTCACCCTGTATTTTGTATACCTATAGAATGACTAAAATTAAAAAGTTACCAGTAATATAGGATTCAATAAGTAAAAAAAATATATTCTCCGACATATTTGTACAATTTAACTTTGAATGTTTTATTGATGGTACATTTTGGTGTAACACGACCTTATGTATGTGGTATTTATTTATTTTTAAACATTTTGAGACATGAATTTGAAGAGTGATTTTATAAAAATCGTAGTGTGTGTATTTATTTTCGACGTGCTTCGATAGATGCAAAAGATTTTTTTCTTATAAATAGGAAAGTTGTTAGAGTTCTGCTTTTTGAGAGATTTATTTTGAATTAACACAGTGTTGTGAGTTGTGGTTTTTGAAGTTTTATTTTTCTCCACCTTGTTTTAACCTTATTTCTAAAATAACTTACTTGCAGTAGTATTAACGAAGAACAATTAGACACTTTCAATTTTAGTATTTACGCCCTACAACACATCTTTATGTTTGTGGAAGTTTACTGAAAAATCTAAACATAAAGATAATACATTCCAGCCCCAACCATTAAACTGTTTCAATGGACGAGTTTAGTCTTTGAGCCTTTAAAACATTCCATAAATACACAAACTTTAAAATCCAAATCGCAAAAAAAAAAAACAGTCACAGTAAAGAGAAAAACAAAACACACACCAAAAATCAAACCCACCTCCCAAAACTAACCAAGTCCTAAAACTTACAGGACTATGGCCTCAAGAGTGGTACACGGGAGTGAAAGAGATAGCAGTCAAATCTCCCTTCCTAGTCTCGCAAACGTCATTGCGTTCGGAAATGCGAGAGCTTCAGTACACTTCAGCTGTTCGAAACGATTCGGTTTCTATGAATGAGCTTCAAGAGTTGAAGACGCAGATCTTGAATCTGTTGGACCACCAGCCAGATGTTACTGTGATTGTTAATAAACTGACGTTCGCGCCGTGTATGTACATACTGAGCGTGTATTGGTTGGAGACTTTGAGGTAAGGATCGATTTTAATAAGTGAACATAAATGTTAGTTGCTTACCAAATTTCAGCCAAATCGCTACAGCTGACACGTGAAAAAGTAAATTACTAAGTCCAGTAGAGGTGAATTCGCCGCAAATTTACACTCGCGTACGTCGAAACAGAAGGCCATGGATTGCGTCCCTGTGTGTCCAATGGTCACCATTTTTTTTAATGCTAAATAGGCCAACATTGGACCACGTCCAACCTGATGAAAAGTGCAAATGCGGTCGACGATGGATCACGTAAGATGCCTAGGAAGGTACTAACTTGTGCCTTGAATATACCCGAGTTGTGCGCTCGGGAAAAACTGATGACGGCAATGTCAAACCATGTCTAAAGAGCCAATATCCTTCTTTATCATCATCATCAGCTTGCACTCATGCATTACTAGACATAGGCATTTTCCAATATGCGCCATTGAATCCAGTCTTCGCCTCTCATCATCAAAATCTTCAGACTCTTCCAGCCATCGCTTTTACAATATTTATTAGTGTGATTGTCTCCATTTCAGGGTGACAAACTCCCCAGAGCCAAGTTTGCAGCCGATAATAGAGTACTTGAGTGATACAGCGCTCCAAAAAGACAAAGCTGGCATGTGGCAATGCGTTGCTTGGTAAGTGTTCCTTACTAACTAAAACGGACATAAAGTAATATGAAGTTTCTTGCATAAATAAGCCAATGAACTTAGTTAAAATTTTCCCACTTTAGTGCTTCTGAAATATATCCTTTTCGTGTCCATCATGACTTTCGTCAAAATACAATATGGCTACGGTACATCATTGGTACGGTTTTGTATGGTAGCTTACGCACTATAGGTGGTCATTCGCTTTTTATTCGTCATCCGACCGAACCAAATACCGAACCGAACCGAAGTAAACCAAAGATGACCGAAGTATTATTTGTGCAAATACTATCTCTCTGACCGAAGTGATCCCTCATATCGTACATCTATGTATTTAGATTCAAAAAGAATCAACTCTTAAATCGACTAGTTCTTAGTTATGCTAACCATTGAATTCCCGAACCGACGGTCGATCAATTAGAAAAACAAATTTGAAAATATTATGTTTGCTTAAACATAAATAAATGCATATCTATCCTTCTCCAACGCACAAGAACACCAGTTTTTCGGCTTTAGATCCAGATGTGCGATGTGACAGTATTCCATAATTTTCAGCAATTTTAACACTGCGTTTTTGAAAACTAACGTGAGAATTATCCATATTATTATGTAAACAAACGACTAAAACTCACGGAAATAATGGTCGAAACTAGGCTCGACCCTGGGTTTCGGACAATTACGATGTCCTTCATCTGGAGCTCACGCCTCTCGGTCGCGACGCTGCCTGAATTTTAACACTTATCTTGGTTTCCAGTGTGGGTGACAAAGTGTTCCAAAAGTTCCTAGACGTGATGTCAGACAAGGTGAAGGACGAGTCCCGAGAAAGGGAGTTGGAAGGGCACGCACAGTTCCTACTGGTTAACTTCAACCATATACACAAACAAATTAGGAGAGTCGCTGATAAGTGGTTGGCTGGACTCGTCGATAGATTCCCGCATTTGCTGTGGAACTGTCAGGTATGATAATAAATAATAATACAACACTATTTATTGGGACAAAAATTAACAAAATAGACTTAAAACTAAATTAAAGTACTAATATTAATGTTCACAATGAACGGCCGGCCTTATCGCTTAGAGCGATCTCTTCCAGGCAACCAAAAAAAAAGTTTTAAAAATCTTTTTAAAAACAACCTTTTATTATTATTACTATCTATCACTAAAGTACTCGTCAAGACGAATCAAATGAGCCCAAACTCGATAAGGTTGCGTCGTTTAATTACGGAGTTCCTATGGCTACCTTCCAGCTCCATCATCAGATTAGCTCTATGTCATAATAACATTACATATACCTATGTACATGCATACAAAATTTCCGTTCAATTGGAAACCGGAAAGTGGGTCAAATTAAACTTGCAAGATTTGATTACAGACAGACAGCCAGACAACAGACAGGTGAAAGTAAATAAAAGTTTGTAATAAATACAAACTTTTATTTATGGTGGGGAGGGTGCGGGGGCGGTTGTCTAGAATCAATTGGCTCGTTCAATGTAGAAATTCTTTGATTCAAAGAAAAATCCACTTAAACTTGAAACTTGGCATTAAATACACAAGATTGAGGACGTCTTAAAAAATCATACCGTTCTTTAAATAAAAACTTTAAAGTTAAAATTTCATTAACACGGTTTAGATCTATGTAATTAAAAGTTTATTGTATATAGAATTACAGTTTTTTTTTGCGTATTTTAGGTGTTATGGTCAATGCTAGACATCCTACAAGTCCTAAGTTTCAGTCTAGAATTAGACGCGAATCAAGAAACTCCGCTACTAAAAGTTCCTGGCACTGATTTTACGATGCAACTGCAAGACACTTTGGAAGGACGTGAGGTAAAAATTGAACTTAAATTTTATTTTTTTTATAATAATATATTTTTGTTTTAGTAATGAAAAATCTTCTATAAATGTTATTTACAATTTTAACTGCTTTTTGAAGATTTCTTACTAAATAACTTTATGTAGTAATATATAACTCACGGCTTTGCCCGCGTGTGCAAATCCTCTTTAAGCGGAGGTCGACATCATAAACCCTATCATTGTTCCAAATTCAACCCAATCTGTTCAGTAGTTTGGGCTGTGCGTCGATAGATCAGTTAGTCAGTCAGTCATTTAATCAGTCACTCTAACCTTTTTTATATATTTATATTATCCCAAAAGTAAGGAAGGGACGCCTTTGCCCTGCAGTGGGACGACCATGGCTAACAATAAATAATAGATATAGATTATCCCAAAGTATTTTGAACAGATTAGTCGACAAAAAATTGGCGTTGAAATCTAAACCGAAAAGTCTAATGAAGTTAATATCTACGTTCTATTTCAGAGTATAGTGAAAGATTTCGCAGACAGGTGTCATGGTATCGTACAAGAGGCTATGAAGTGGGCGCCGCAATCAACGCGCTCGCATTTACAAGAATATCTTAACCAGGTATTCAATTAACATCAACATTTTACATTTAAAAAATAGTATCTATAAGTTAAAAGTACATTATCAAAATAGTTTTTGGTTTATTTCAAAACTATTGTCAATTTCAGGTCCCCAACTCGACTCTGTGGCATCACTGCGGGCTAGCATTAGCTACGGGTGCGTTGTTGGGCGCGGCCGGACTGAACAGAATGTCCGCGCCACTGCCGCGGTCGGCGCTAGACAAGCGACCGCCCTGCGTCACGCAGGACTCCGCCGCTTTACTGGCTGTGGTGTCGCAACGGAGCAGGTATCAGGGAGAGGTGGGTATACATTGTTAGCTCTAACTGAACAGAATGTCCGCGCCACTGCCGCGGTCGGCGCTAGACAAGCGACCGCCCTGCGTCACGCAGGACTCCGCCCTGCGTCACGCAGGACTCCGCCGCTTTACTGGCTGTGGTGTCGCAACGGAGCAGGTATCAGGGAGAGGTGGGTATACATTGTTAGCTCTAACTGAACAGAATGTCCGCGCCACTGCCGCGGTCGGCGCTAGACAAGCGACCGCCCTGCGTCACGCAGGACTCCGCCGCTTTACTGGCTGTGGTGTCGCAACGGAGCAGGTATCAGGGAGAGGTGGGTATACATTGTTAGCTCTAACTGAACAGAATGTCCGCGCCACTGCCGCGGTCGGCGCTAGACAAGCGACCGCCCTGCGTCACGCAGGACTCCGCCGCTTTACTGGCTGTGGTGTCGCAACGGAGCAGGTATCAGGGAGAGGTGGGTATACATTGTTAGCTCTAACTGAACAGAATGTCCGCGCCACTGCCGCGGTCGGCGCTAGACAAGCGACCGCCCTGCGTCACGCAGGACTCCGCCGCTTTACTGGCTGTGGTGTCGCAACGGAGCAGGTATCAGGGAGAGGTGGGTATACATTGTTAGCTCTAACTGAACAGAATGTCCGCGCCACTGCCGCGGTCGGCGCTAGACAAGCGACCGCCCTGCGTCACGCAGGACTCCGCCGCTTTACTGGCTGTGGTGTCGCAACGGAGCAGGTATCAGGGAGAGGTGGGTATTGTTTATTTACCATCTTAGGAAGACCAACAGCTGATTTAACCCTTTAACCGCCACCGTCGGATATATCCGACAAGCCTGTTCTGTTACGTAACCGCCAGAGTTGTATATTTCCGACGAGCCGTATATTTCCGACTGCACTTTATATCTACATTTTTTAAGTCATAACACTGTATTTTATAAAACTATACTCGTAATTAGATAAATAGTGAATAAAGTTATGATTTACAGTTGGTTTTATGCTTCTCTCCCAAATAAAATAAATATTAGACATCACTTTTATTGTAGGTATTTATAATTCAAAAAACTTGCCTGGCGCTAGGGGCACGACAAGTGATTTTAAGTCTGGCGGTTAAATGGTTAATAAAATAGTTGGAGTATAAACCCCAATTATAACTATCTTAATACATGTTTGCGGAGTAGATCAACAACATACCATCATAGGACGTCATTATATAATATGTTATTATCTATAGATATCCGGCGCAGTAATGGCAGAGGGTGGTGGCGAGGCGGCCGTATGGCGAGTAGGGACCCGTTTACACACCGCGCTAAAAGAAGCGTGCGCGAGTGGGAGCGAGACAGCGCACCGAGCCGCTCTATGGCGAGCCACCGCCCTACTAGTGCACGCGAGACATCACGCCACGCATGCACACCACGCCTCGCCCGCTGCAAGGACGTTACTACACTCTGTTGGTGAGTATAATGCACACCTCGCTGAAGGAAGTGTGCGCGAGTGGGAGCGAGACATCACGCCACGCATGCGCACCACGCCTCGCCCGCTGCAAGGACGTTACTACACTCTGTTGGTGAGTATAATGCACACCTCGCTGAAGGAAGTGTGCGCGGGTGGGAGCGAGACAGCGCACCGCTCTGAATGAAGCGTGCGCGAGTGGGAGCGAGACATCACGCCACGCATGCGCACCAAGCCTCGCCCGCTGCAAGAACGTTGCTACACTCTGTTGGTAAGTATAATGTACTGCGAAGCGTGCGCGGGCGGGAGCAAGACAGCGCACGGCGCGGAATGAAGATGCGTTCGCGAGTGTGGGAGCGAGATAGCGCACCGCCGTGAAGAAAGCGTGTGGGAGCGTGACAGCGCTTCATCGTGACGTCACTTGCCGAACCGGTATATTTTGATCCAAATTATGACCTAGTATGTACCTACCCAAAAAGTTATAAACGCTTTACATATCTCGGCTATTTCTTTTTTCATTCTTTTTTAAAACCACATATACGTATTTATCGAATATTTGCTATTATTTAAAATACGAACTAATTTTATTATATTTTTTTTAACCTTGTCGACATCCTTATTAACACAACTGTCCTATTCTCAGCGTGGTCCCAAGTGGAAGTGTTCACTGAAGACGCCGTGACGTCAGCGGTGGAATGCTGGCAGTGGCTGACCACGGCCAGACCAGACCTGGAGCTGAGGCTGATGCAGGAGGTCTTCGCAGCCTGGCAGTGTACTGTCGACAGGAAGATGGGACTATTCTCCAAGCAATGTGATGAGATCAGCCCGCTCGCTGCTTATGAAGGTAGGTCTATATTACAAGGCTAGACCCTAGTCTATCTGGAGAGACCTGGGAGTGCACCGTGGACAGGAATATGGGGCTGTTCTCCAGGCAATGGCGCGAGATCAGGTCGCTCGCTGCTTATGAAGGTAGGTCTATATTACAAGGCTAGACCCTAGTCTATATGGAGAGGCCTGGGAGTGCACCGTGGACAGGAATATGGGGCTGTTCTCCAGGCAATGGCGCGAGATCAGGTCGCTCGCTGCTTATGAAGGTAGGTCTATATTACAAGGCTAGACTCTATTCTATCTGGAGAGGCCTGTCAGTGCTTTGTGGACAGGAAGATAGGGCTGTTCTCCAAGCAATGCGACAAGATCAGCCCGCTCGCTGCTAACGAAGGTAGATTTACATAAATTAACTTTTGTATGTATGTACATTTTGTTCTAAAGCTTGTAACAAGTGGCATCAAACAAACTCTTATAAATTACTCTTTCTGCCACATAGCCTCCGTTTTGAAATAGCGAAAAACTCAAACTCAAAACACATTTGCAAGAAATTTTTTACACAGTAGCGTTATTCTATTTTACAATTACCGCCCATATTGAAAGAGCCATAAATTCTCATACATAAGTACCATATCTATATTCACAGAAAATGTATACAGTTGCCTTAAATTCTCTCTACTTATATTGAAATTATGTATTGTATAGAGCTTTTCTCGCTTTCATACTTGAAAGAGATCATTGACTAGCACATCAGTAATAATATGTCCTAAATAAAAAGTAATATTTACTGTTTTAGGAGCAAAATTAGAGCCTCAACCGCCATTCGTGGCTCCGCACGCAGTGTGGGTGCGGTATTTGTGTGAGGTCGCCGAAACTGCTAAATATAACAGCTTGGAGAAAGTCGAGATGCTCGCCAGCTTATTACATCGGTAAGGAAAATTTTACTTTTTACTCAAATCAGTATTTCACAATGTACCGTCCGTCGCCAAGTGGTCCGTATGTCCGAAATAAATCGAGAGGAATTGAATCTAGATCCTAATAAGAAAAATCTCTAATCCCTAATTGGCAAATTATTCCCTGGACGGCTACTGTGTTTCGGAAGGCACGTAAAACTGTGCGTCCCGTTGGCTGTTTCCTATAAGATATGTAGGAGGCAGTCGTTAGGTCATGTTACAGGCCCTGTAGTAATCTCGGCGACCTGAAATTGCAACATATATGTAGGTTGGCCACACAACCTATAAATTGTAATTTGACCGTGTAAGTGGGGTATCCTGTTCTGTTGTAGTATACCCCAATTATGATTATTATCTTTAGTTATTTAAAGTGTAATAACTGTTAATATATTGCCCAGCAGTGGGACTGTTAAGGTATAATATTTTAAAAGTTAGTCTTATATTTCAGGTCTTTGCCAATAACGGTGGGAGATGTAAACGATCACATAAACAGGCACGTTGAAGCTGCTGGAGTCAGATTCAGGTTAGTGTATTCAGTGTAACCTAACCTTAAGACACTTTACTAAAGAGGGCGTGGATAGATACAGCTGGGCTATATTCACTTATCCGTTAGGGAACCGAACCGAAGACCGAATTTTCAAAAATGTATGAAATGACGTATTACGTCGTATCGACGGTCTTCGGTTCGGTTCTTGATCCCTGTTGATCGCTTTTATGACGTAGACCTCTGTTAAGAAGGGGTTTGGTCAGTCGGGTAATGTCAAAAAGTCTAAAAGACCACCCCGTCCGAGCCTTTCCCGATGGAAAGGTGTTCAAAGCCCTAAATTAACTACGTTTCCGTGCTGCATGGCGATAGATACTCTGCTTTGGAAATATACAGAGCGAGTGGGACTTTAATTTGAATCCTGAGTTCAGGAGCTTATTGGCATTATTTAATTTAAATGTTACTCTTAGACTATTATTATCCTTATTATCCTGCGTGCTATAAACTAATATGTTTAAAAACAAGCTTATATACGAGTATGTTTTCTTTCCTTCGTTCGTTATACCGCAACATTCTCAGTTCCTGCGGGTACACAGTACACATATACCTTGGCAGTAATCTACTATATAAAAATAAGTCGGGTTTTCCTCCCTGACGCTATAACTCCAGAACGCACGAACCGATTTCCACGGTTTTGCATTCGTTGGAAAGGTCTCGGGCTCCGCGAGGTTTATAGCAAAGAAAATTCAGGAAAAATTTCAAAAGAAATGAAAAAAAGTAAAAAAAATAAGTTATTCAATTGGAAACCACGCGCGTCTTGGGCAAATGTCAACAGCAGGCATTTGTCTTTTATGCCGGCTCCTCATTCACGCGCGATCCGCGCCGTGATATTCATGCCGTGACTTCGCGGTTCGCGGTTCACGGTAACGATAGCATCTACACCCACACATCGCGAGTTGTGAACCGAGCGCGATCCCTTTGACGCGGGTAGAAAAACCGACTCCGATCGGGGAACGCCGCGACCCGCGAACGCGAAGCCGCGAACGCTAGGCG
This sequence comes from Hemithea aestivaria, assembly GCA_947507615.1. Lineage (NCBI taxonomy): Eukaryota > Metazoa > Arthropoda > Insecta > Lepidoptera > Geometridae > Hemithea > Hemithea aestivaria. Next base: position 4,802,923 of record OX382343.1, read on the forward strand.
CGATGCCGTGAAACTATCCACATTCACAAATCGCGGCCTTCGCATGCGGATCGCGCGTGAATGTGGAGCCGGCATAAGGTGGTAATAGCCGTGTCGGCGCGGAGAATATTGATAAGTTTTATTGCAACCTTATTTCGAATTAATACTGGCAACGTAGTAGCCAATGGCTCTCCTTGGATGAATACAAAAAAAAAGCGTGTTCTTGGGCAAATTTTTATTAAATTTCAACAGCAGGCATTTGTCTTTAAGGTGGTAAGTTGAACTGTGTAAATTATGTGGATCGTGAATTTGAGGTTAAATAGGGATGTTGACACATGTTACGAATTGATATAAAATTATGTTTTTCACATAAAAGACAGTATTTAAAAACCTAAAATCACATTTTAAGGATCTATTTACAAGCCAAAATTGAATAAAATCAATTTTAATTTCAAAAAAAATTAATTATTATTACGCGAATGCGAACGCCAATCAGAGCGCGTGACGTCACACCATTGGCTGGACCTTACGCTTCCTATGAAATGTTCCTGATTTCGACACATTTTAATTATTCATAACATAAAAACCACTGAACCGATTTTGATGCAACTTATACTGTGCCCTTAGTTGGTCCATACTTAAACCAAAAATAAAGTCAATAACTAAAATGTATCTCTGAAAATATAAGATTCATTTTGGTTATTGACTTTATTTTTGGTTTAAGTATGCTCCAACTAAGGGCACAGCATAAGTTGCATCAAAATCGGTTTAGTGGTTTTTAAGTTATGAATAATTAAAATTTGTCGAAATCAGGAACATTTCATAGGAAGCGTAAGGACCAGCCAGTGGTATGACGTCACGCGCTGTCAGATGACAGTTCGAAACGTTTTAGGCAGTATTTAAAAAATCATTTTTATTTACGTATTTTTATATTGAAATTTCATATATTTTTGCATAAAAATATGATATACGTTTATGAAATGGGTCTATTCTACTATATAAAAATAAGTCGGGTTTTCCTCCCTGACGCTATAACTCCAGAACGCACGAACCGATTTCCACGGTTTTGCATTCGTTGGAAAGGTCTCGGGCTCCGTGAGGTTTATAGCAAAGAAAATTCAGGAATTTTTCAGGAAACCATCTGGTGGCGAAACGGAGTTCGCCGGGTTTGCTAGTCTACTATACATGTTATGTTGAGGTGTAGTAGTACATAGACATATTTATTTCATGTTACAATTTTAGGAAAACTTACATCTATAGGTCTATAAATGGACGGAATGCTTTATCCTGCCTATGTTTAGTCTGCAATCTAAGGCCACATCGTCGTTTAACATCACGCGAGATCGTCAAAGTCTAACATATAATGAATAAAAAGTATGTATCTCTCAGGCTATTATCCTGCGGATTATCCCTCCTGCAAGGGCTATGTCTCCCTCGGTCGCTGGCCCGCAACATCCTTCGTTCGCGAGTATACTCAGCTTGTTTGGACTACTTCTGTCGAGGACTGCAGTGCCCGGCCAGGGGAAGCTCTAACTTGAGAGAGGATATCATTTCCCTCATCAAGTTCTGGCAACTGATGCACTCGGATAAGAAGTATTTGAAGAGCACTGATATTGGTGGTGAGTTTGTTTATTATATTACTGTTTGAACTAAATTGTTACCTCAAGTTACAGTTGTTATGATACTAAACTAAGTCATAAAAGCCTTCGTCACACTGAGCCGGGAAAATTGAGTTCAAACAGTACCTGTTTGAGCTCAATTTTTTCTTAAGTAACAGTTATGATACTAAACTTGGTGATTAAAGCATGCCTAACACTGAGCCATGACGCACAGGAAAGTACTCGCTATCCGGTATGAAATGTTTGTAATATTCAAATTTGTACGCTCCCATGACGCAATACATCGGCAACGCTTTGAGTCGTTAGACTCAATTATTTATAGATGTTACATTTATTGGACAAATAAAAGTGGAAATGCAAAGGATAAGATCGCCGATATAATATTTGACTTACATTTTTTAAGCGTATTGTGTATATTAAACTGTAGATTTTAGTACATGAATTTGTTTTATTTGTTAGAAAGGGTAGAAAGGGTAGTACTTCACAGGTCCCATTTAAATGTAATACCCAAGACCCACAAATCGGACGAAAGGTTTTCTAACACGCAAGTGTATTAAGTAAGCATACTTGTTTGATTAAATACGTCAACCTACGTTTCTAGGTGAATTCGAGTTAATGGGTCCGAGCAGTTCACAAAGCATATACACGTCTAACTCACCGACCGACGCGCGGTCATCTGTGAACAGCAGCGATATTGGAAGCAGGCAGACCACTGGATGGATCAATACGGTAACATAATCATAATTAACTTATACCACCATACTTAGGATAAATGTGTTATGCATCGGCACCCTGCTCCAGGGGGGGTGCTGGATAGTACTTACCTACGTGTGACTTACCTACCGAAGATGGGCGCGGCGGGGATACCCAGTAACATGTCGTAGGGTACGGCCATAGACAATAGAACCAAAATAGACCCCGCTTTCTTGATTTTCTGTATGAATATGTTGTTGATAGTTTATATTATGATTTTTACCGGGGGTAGACTTCCTTTGCAGGAGGTCGACTAGGTGGGTACCCCAAGTGTGCCAGTTATTCTACCGCCTGAGCTGTGATGTGCAAACATTACTGTGCTTCGGTAGGAGGGCACTGTAGCTAGTGAAATTACTGGGCTATAGAGTCTTAACATCTTATGACTCTTGAGTAAGAGGCGTCGGTGCAGTGCTCCTAGAATTTTACATTGTGAAATCCTAAGAAGCACTGTACTGATTATGAGTAGCGTTAAATTTTAAAATCAGGAGCATCTTGCTCGTCTTCTTCTTCGTTACATAAAAAATATGATACCTAGGTACCAATGTCAACGACGACGCTCAGCAGTGGCGCCGGCAGTATAGCTGGCAAACGTTCCAACCGCAGCGTCAAGCCGCCGCCTAAGAACCAGGAGACATTCGTCAAGGACTATGTACGGAAGAGGAACCTTATACTGGAGCTTTTGGTGAGTTTGTTTGAGAGATATAGAAATATTTTGTACAGTATAATAGTAGTTTGCCTCAAATTGAGAGCTCGCAAGCTATTCATTCCACTTATTTATAAGAAGTCTTTTGAATACAGTTTTTATAAGTGCGGATAAGAGATCTCGCCCAGGGCGACTTTTTAAAGCGATCCAAGGGCACGTTTTGCAAATGTGCTAACGTCCCATCGCGCGATAGAAACAAACGCGCAATCGTTTATCTTGACATCACGTTAGCGAGGCCTCTAAAGAGCCACATAACACTTTAAACTCTCCTTTAAGGAGAAATAATATTTAAACTCGTATTAATTAGAAGTCCCGATTTATAATATAAAAATTAATATGTCCAAACATTTTCCCATCCAGGCGGTAGAGATAGAATTCCTAGTGACGTGGCACAACCCGCACGGGCGGCCGGAACAAGCGGTACCGGGGGAGGACAATATAGCGATGTGGCGCTCAAAGCCTAACAACGAACGGACTTGGAGGGACTACGCTAAACTGGCCTGGGAGATCAGCCCCACACTCGCTGTCTTCATGCCGGAGAGGTAACTATACTGTCTCACTCTGGCGGTAGTGATAGAGGGAGATGGAAGACAACATAGTGACGTAGAGCCAAGCCTAACAACGAACGGACTTGGAGGGACTACGCTAAACTGGCCTGGGAGATCAGCCCCACACTCGCTGTCTTCATGCCGGAGAGGTAACTATACTGTCTCATTCTGGCGATAGTGATAGAGGGAGATGGAAGACAACATAGTGACGTAGAGCCAAGCCTAACAACGAACGGACTTGGAGGGACTACGCCAAACTGGCCTGGGAGATCAGCCCCACACTCGCTGTCTTCATGCCGGAGAGGTAACTATACTGTCTCATTCTGGCGATAGTGATAGAAGGAGATGGAAGACATAGTGACGTAGAGCCAAGCCTAACGAACGGACTTGGAAGGATTACGCTAAACTGGCCTGGGAGATCAGCCCCACGCTCGCTGTCTTCATGCCGGAGAGGTAATTGTGTACATTATTTGTTATATTATATTCTCTTAATCATAATATACTTCGTTCACATTCAGCTCCAGCCCATTGCCACTCGCGTTGTCGTAGATATTACCGCGGCATGATCGAGGGAAAATGTGTTCACACGCTGCCCTCACGCTCTCTTCCCCTCGACTCTCGGCAAAGGCAGACCTCGCGTCGCGTTTTAGTGCGTCTGCTTGAGTTTTACGATTGGTTAATGTTAAGTGACAGATTCATCATCATCATCATCTCAGCCTGCAGACGTCCACTGCTGAACATAGGCCTCCCCTTTGGACTTCCATATGTACCGGTTGGAATCGACCTGTATCCAGCGTCTTCCGGGGAAGTGACAGATTACAGGGTTGTAATCAGGCTTTAGGAGAAACACTGCTAAACATAAAAGGGAAATTGACTAAAATTATGATTTTAATTAAACTTTTACAAGATAATAATCAAATAAAAACATCACAAGAACCCGCCACCGTTCTGGGACACGTCTTGCGACGACTCAGCTCGAGCGTTTCCAAATCCCTTTCCACCTCATTCTTCCAACGAAGCCGCGGACGTTTAACATGCTTAACATCATATTGATTGACCATTTTTTTATTAGGGTAGTATTGTTTGATGGCTTATTCGAATATTTAATATAATATGGCTTATTTGTTTCAGATTAAAGAACGACAACATAGTATCGGAGATCAGGCGCAAAGTGGTAGCGCAACCGACCGCCGTGTCGCACATTCCGCAAGCTCTCAAGTACCTCGTCACCACTGAAACTCTACTCAACGATGCACACGAGGTAATGACATTTAACTGTAACATTTACTAGTTGGCTTTAGTTTTACCAGGGGTAGACTTCCTTTGCAGGAGGTCGTCTAGGTGGGTGTACCCCAACAGTGCCAGTTATTCTACCGCCTGAGCAGTGATGTGCAAACATTACTGTGCTCCGGTAGGAGGGCACTGTAGCTAGTGTAATTACTGGGCTAAAGAGTCTTAACATCTTATGACTCTTGAGTAAGAAGCGTTGGTGCAGTGCTCTTAGAATTTCACATAATTGTGAAATCGTAGGTAACACTGTACTGATTATGGGCAGCCGTTATCTCTTAACATCAGGAGAGCGTCTTGCTCGTCTTCTACTTCATCACATAAAAAAAAAGTTGTGGCTAGTTACCACCCACTGGGCGAAATCATGTCGCCAACCGGTCATTATGAGCGTATATTGAGTGAAGCTCTCGCGGTCGCACTATTTAACTAATATTGAAATATAAGTTCATAGAATTAATTTATTGAAAAATCCTTTCAAAAATTCTTTTCATGCCATTTATAAATATATCAAACTGGAAACACTTAATATGTGTGGCAATGTGCAATAATATTATGGAGGGCTGTTCTTAAGGAATTTTCAATAAATTAATTCTATGAATTTATATTTAAAAAATTGTCAAATAGTGCGAGCGAGCGAGCGTCACTCGATATATACGCTCTTAAGCTAATACAAGAAAATGAAGGAAACGTAACAAAAGTAATGTGGTATTACTACTGCTGTGGTATTGGATATTATTATTATAGTATTGGATACATTAACTAGTAGGCTTCAGTTTATTTCGCCAACTGGTCTTAACAACCGGTTGGCGAAATAATCGTGTTCCGCTACGATGTTTAGCGAAGTCAGGGAGGAATTTATCCTGTCTTCTATAGTCTGCTTCTAAGGATAAGCCTGTGTTAAAGATTTCGGCTGTTTCCTATAAGATGTGTAGGAGGCAGTCGTCAGGTCATGTTGCAAGCCCTGTAGTAATCTCGTCGTCGTTTTTTTTTTGTGCTGGGGGAAACGCCTAACGCTCTATCCCCCGTCTCCGGGGAAGAGAAGGGGGGGTGTGGGGCTTGCAACCACTAAAACCCCCAGCAACGTGTCCTCTTGCTGTGTATGGTTGTATAGGTCGCGTCACATAAAAAGAACGCTGGAAGAAAGTGGCGGGGATGAGCTTGCGCATGGGTACACTCACGCATAAAACTACTAGGCCTATTTAATTTTAACTAGCTTTTCGATCGCGGTTTTTTATATTAGATATTTATTGGTGACCACATTGGTAACTGTGCCTAATTACCTATTCAAAATGTATTAGATGGAATTTATTTATTAGTATTAAAACATTTTTAATTTAGTAAATATTTTTATTTCAGGAAGGAAAATACATTTAACCCACTTGTTACTATCGTCCTTTATAAAGGCCCGCATCTAAACAAAAATCCTGTGATTCATGTCACTTTCCGAGATGGGGGGATGAAAAAGAATTTTCAGCAACTTTTCTAGTTTGAAGGCAACCATTATGTTATAAAATACCAAGAAAAAAAACCAGCGTGTTGTTTTGTTTATCACGAAAAAAACATAGAATTATGCAATTTTTGTGACGTCACGTTTTTTTTTTTTATAATTGCACCAAGTGCAATTATAAAAAAAAATACAAATATTTTAAATGCACCAAAGAATAAAATACATAACAAAAACAAGCCTTTCGTTTGTTTTATATTTCTTACTTAAGAGCGTATATATCGAGTGACGACTCTCTCGCTCGCACAATTTGACAAATTTTGAAATATAAATTCAAGGAATTAATTTATTGAAAATTCCTCTATACAAGTCCTGCATAATATTATTGCACACATTTTAAAAGTGTTTTCAGTGAGATATATAAAAAAATGAAATGAGGAGCGATGATGAAAAAGTTTTTTTTTTTCAAAAAATCTCATTATTCCATTTTTTATATATCTCACTGAAAACACTTTTAAAATGTGTAGAATAATATTATGCAGGACTTGTATAGAGGAAATTTCAATAAATTAATTCCTTGAATTTATATTTCAAAATTTGTCAAATTGTGCGAGCGAGAGAGTCGTCACTCGATATATACGCTCTTAAGTCCACTCTTCATAGCAGTGGATTTTACTATTGGCCTTTATAAAGAACACCATTTTCCCGGATTTCCAAAACATTTGGAAATTTTATTTGAATTTTCCTAGATATTAGAGCACCTAAATACCTACGCACATATCCAAATTTCGTAGCAATGAGACACAAAAAGTAATCTCGGTAACAAGTGGGTTAATACAAAAATTAGGGTAATTTTGAAACTCCTTCCATTAAGTCGTCGTCGGTCACTTGAAAACCAGATGTGGATGCGATGTTGCTAGTGGTATCCATCTCATCCTCCTCGGCGTCGTCGCTGTCGCTACTCGAGCTTTCTTCTTCATTTGATTCGGAATCATCATCTCCTACGTGAATGACGAATGTTTCCGTCATCATGTCGACCACGTGATCGCTTTTATAATATTCAGCCTCTATTTCCTTAACTTTGGTGCATAATTTCACCCACTCTGTTGCTCCCATTAAATTTACTTTTTCATTTACTAGTTCAGTAATTCGTGTAAGGTTCCAACTTACATTTTTGCCGGAGACATATCCTTTAATTTGGGACCAGGCCATCTCTATCGGATTTAGATCCGGGTGGTATGGAGGCAATCGAAGCACATCATGGCCTGCGTCCTTTAATATGGCATCGATATGAAATCTTTTGAACTGGTCTTTGATTTTTTTAATTAAATTATACAACTCCGGCTTTAACATGGATCCTTCAAATTCTACTCCTTTTTGGCGGAGCCAGTTTTGCATATCTGCTTTCTTAGTCGTAGAGATTGGTGCAGCATCTTGTAGTTTATTGTGGTATGAAGCATTGTCAACTACCACTACTGAGTTAGCTGGTAAATTCGGTATCAGTTGAGTGCGGAGCCAGCGCTCATAATTCTCTGAATTCATATTGTCGTGGTAGTCGCCGCTTTTTGTACCAGCTTTGAATGTTAGCAAAGCGTTCGGTACAAAACCTCCTTCTCCACCCGCATGCACTATAACCAGGCGGTTACCTTTCGATAATGGTTTTTTATTGCCTTTGGTGGAGCCGTCTGTCCATGAATGATGAGCAGCATGGGAACTATCGACATATGACTCATCTGTATAAATGATGGGTCTTTCTTTCTCCCTATATTTTTTAATCTTTTTCAGATATTCAATTCTTTGTAATCTTATTTGTGATTGCTCAATTAACAATTTTCTATTGGTTTCTGTTCTTTTCCACTTAAAACCCAAGGTTTTTATTATTCTTCTGAGACTTGCTGCCGATCCTTTGAAATTAAGGTCATCCTGCAACTTCTTTCTTAACTTATTTATAGTAGGCAATTCTTTTTCGGTGATATGGAAATTGTGAATGACTCTTTTAATAACACCCTGATCAAAACTGTCAATATCTGTAATTGGTTTTTGTTTATTTCTTTTATTTTTGCCGGGAGTTCGAAAAACAATAAGAAATTCCGAATCTCTTGCGCCTTTTACAATTCGCCTCACTGTAGATTCAGAACATTTTGTTGCCATTGCAGTCCGTTTTATGCACTGTTTTAAATTATCAACTGTATTACTATCAGCTTCTTTCTTCATAAAACTATAAACGTCATATATCATTTTTCTCACTTGTCTGTGTAAAACCATATTGTAATTAAAAACTTTTGAGCGCGATAGTACTTTGTGAATGAAAGTGACGTGAACACCGGGAGGGAAGCCAAGGACGACTGACGCGCCAATCCCGTGGCCCGTGCGGCGTTCACCCGCCCCGCGCTCCCCTCATACCACTCAATAGATCGATAAATCGTTGACTGCGCAGCTTACGCGCCAGCGTTCTTTTTATGTGACGCGACCTGTAATGGAGCACCAGGAGGCATAACATTCCATTACCGTCAAACAACTTGTTCGAACTGGATCTCCTCTGTGATGGGGGTGTAAATGGCCCCATAGATGTTTTGTTGTCGGTGTGTCGAAATCTCGAAACATAAACACACAAACTATAAATTGTGATTTGACTCTGACATTGTAAGTAGGGCAACCTGTTGGAGTGTAAACCCAATTTTGAATGTATAGTTGGTGCACATGGTGACATGGGCTCGCGTGTCCCCGGTGGAGGCGCTGGCGTACTTCAGCCGGCAGTACCCGCCGCACCCGCTGTCGGCGCAGGCGGCCGTGTCCGCGCTCGGCTCCTACCCCTCCTCCGCCGTGCTGCTCTACATCCCGCAGCTGGTGCAGGCACTCAGGCACGACACGGTGAGACATTATACCTACACACGGTGCACACGGTGACGCTGCCGTACTTCAGCCGGCAGTACCCGCCGCACGGTGATGGAAGGACGGCGAAGTGTTCCAAATGCGATCAGTTCTCATTAAAAACGATGACGCTTGGTGCAAGCAGTTGGTAACACCACTAAGTAAGGATGCCATCTGCCGTGACGTACGTCGGTAAAATGGGGATGGAAGAAATTAGTTCATGTATACTTTAACAGACGGTGGTGCGGGACGTGGACGGTGGTGGTATAATTTAGTTTTAAGTCTTTTTAGGCTTTCGTAGCGTAGTGAGGAAGCCATAGCGTTGGCCCACGCAATAGATAAATATCAATCAGTAGCCCGAATAACACTTGGCCTATAAAGAGTATCGTATTTTATTGTAATCCGTCAATAGCAAAGCTATAATATCCACATTTCCAACAGATGGGCTACGTGTCGGAACTGATAAAGTCGTTAGCGAAGAAGTCGCAAGTGGTCGCGCATCAACTGATATGGAACATGCACACAAACATGTTCACCGATGAAGAAATGCATAATAAAGATCGTGAGTATTTTAAATATTATAGTACTACATATGCCCCGCGGTTATACACGTTAAAAAATTGGTAATGTGTTATACACCACTAAGGTCTTAGCTAACTAAGATACCAAAATTTAACTATTTATTTGAGAAGATTTAATAAGCTCATGCATTATACATATATCTTTTCAAGGGAATTTAAAGTGAATGCGAGAGCACGTATTAATTACTCATTATTATTAAAAACCGCTCCACTTTTTTTGATCAAATTTGTGTCACCTGCAAGGATTGTTTTTATAATGCTACAAAAAAAACAAATCGGTTCAGGTTTGAAGACTGAACGGTCAGTGTTTAATCAGTATACAGAAAAAAAACTAAATTATCCCGACGAATTTTAAACCTCGTCCTTTTTTGCAATATTTCTTGATAAAATATCTGTGTCAACGATAAAATATGTATGTATGTGTGTGTGTGTGTGTGTGTGTGATAAAATATTATGTGTGTAAATGTCTGTGTGTGTGTTTTGAACGAAAAAAACTCACTTTAGTTCTTATTTCCAGCCCTCTTCGACGTACTAGAAAGTCTAACAAAGAGCATAGTGGACACGCTCTCAGGTCCAGCGAAAGCATTCTACGAGCGAGAATTTGATTTCTTCGGCCAAATAACGAACATCAGTGGGATCATACGACCTTTCCCTAAAGGCACGGAAAGGAAACGAGCCTGTTTGGAAGCTTTGAAGAACGTTAAAGTGCAACCAGGGTGTTATTTACCGTCCAATCCGGACTCTATGGTGGTCGATATTGATTATAAAAGCGGTAAGAAATTTCTCTATTAATATTAATCCCTTTTTATGTAAAGTTTTTTTATACGACGAAGTAAGAAGACGAGCAAGACGTTCTCCTGATGATAAGAGATAACGCTGCCCATAATTTGTAAAGTGCCCAGGATTTTACAAAGGTAAAATTCTGGTTGCACGCCAACGCTTCTTACTTGAGAGTCATAAGATGGTAATACTCTTCAGCCTAGTAATTTCACTAGCTACAATGCCCTCCTACTGAAGCACAGTAATGTTTGTACATCACTGCTCAGGCGGTAGAATAACTGGCACTGTTGGGGTACCCACCTAGACGACCTCCTGCAAAGGTATTCTACCCCCGGCTATGTTCATATTGGTGATAGGCTTCTGTCGTGACTAAGTATCACCCACTGGACAAAACTGTGTCGCCAATCGGTCACTATGACTTGTGACAGTGTTCCGGCATGATGGTCAGTGAAGACACGAAGAGATTTATCCCGCCTTCTAGGTTTAGCCTGCTATCTACGGCCGTATTGTCGCTTAACATCCCGCGAGATCGTGGTTGAATGCTAACTATAATGTATAAAAGAAAATGTCTGCCAACCACTACATAAAGCCTATTTTAATAAATGCTTTTTGGATTACAAAGTACGTTATTTTTTTTTTATAGGAACGCCTATGCAAAGTGCAGCCAAAGCGCCGTACTTGGCAAGGTTTAGAGTAAGAAAGTATGGTATAGCTGAAATGGAATCCATTGCAATGGCGATAGCCGCGGGCGAAGAACCGCCTTCGGTAAGATAACATTTTTTAATTAAATAGATGTGTATGTATTTTTATCTATAGTTGTATTCTTAATTTTCTTACATAGGGTTGTTTACGAATTCGTGGAAATTCGCGAACGGGGCGTCCGAAAAAGATTTGGATGAACTGTGTGATAGAGGATATGCGTGCTAGGGGAGTGAATGAAGATACGACAGATGATAGAGTAGAATGGAGACGTGTTGTGCCGACCCTACCTTGTGTGGGATAAGGACAGGAAGATGATGATATTAAGGGTGTTTACGAATAATGATTATTTAATGGATGTACTGGATGAGACTCGCACAGGATCGGCGCGGTGTGGCGTGACCATGAGGAGGCCTATACCCTGCAGTGGGTGGATACAGGCTTAATAGATAGATAGAATAGATGGACTTTATTGCCTTATCTTTTAAATAAAAGAAACTGTCCCTGTGAGTTACTTGCTCGTTATTCTCAAAGAAGTGCTTTACGAATGGGCGGTAGAATCTTAAAATAGAATTAAATAATCGTAAAATTGTCTTGCAAAAGTTCTTCATTTGATATGCACTTTGAATTTGAAAAATAATAAGGAGATGGATTTGGGGGGAAGGGGTGGATATTTAATCAAGTTTTAAAGAAAACTCAATGTTTAACTCAATATTAAAATAAATTAGGTATTGTATAATTTCTAGGTATTCGCAAAAGTAATGCAATTTAAGGAGCACCAGCACAGAGTAATAGAAGTTTTAGTGTTGTGTTATGCCATGACTTGTCATAATAACTGATATGTTGCATTCACTAACTGAATTTTGGTAGAAATATAGTTAAGAGTGAACCCTTAGACCCCAATGTTTGCACACCTTCCAAATAAAACTCAATTTGTAGGAAAGCACACTTCGATACACATTGCACACAAGCATTGAGCATTTCTACTAATATTATAAGTTCGAATGTGTGTGTGTTTGTTACCTTTTCACTCGTAAACGGCCAAACTAATTGAGCTGATATTATTCAGCTTAGACACTAGAACATATATTATAATTTTCAGCAGGCAAATCCGCTGAGTATAGGTAGTTTACATAATAAGTATTGAAAGCATGTTGCTTAAAATATGTTTAAAAAACAATCAAAACATACACATGGCGCTAAATTATGGAATTATAGTTTCTCGCTTTGACTACAAACTTAGTAGTCTCCTTGAAAATTTGGCGCAGTCGGTAGGATAAAGTTATTAATCATGTTCGTATCTTGTATTAGAAGCACGTGTTCTGTCATTCAATCCAAACATATACAGAAAGGTATATATTATACCCGTTCGTGCAAGCAGGTGTTTTCAACTTATCCCAGTTCCATCCACCATCTTCACAGTGTTTTAGCCCAATAACTTTCCTTTCTTATTAACATGTCTATAATAACTTACTGAATAATATTTGTATCTATATAACCGTTTTCTCCAGGAGGAAGGCAAGGACCGGTTCACCTCAATAGCCTCGGAGTCGTGGCAAGCGGCTATATTCAAAGTGGGCGATGATGTTAGACAAGATATGCTAGCTCTACAAGTGATATCGCTATTCAAGAATATATTCCAACAAGTCGGCCTGGATTTGTACCTGTTCCCTTATAAAGTGGTCGCCACTGCACCAGGGGTAAGCACAGTCATTTTATTTAAATGCACTTTAATTAGACAAGCACCGTCTCTTGCAAGTTTTAAACTTCGAATCAAAGCCCATTATCTTTCACTTTAGTATCTTCTTAACATTAATGTCGTATTCCTTCATGATACCTAATGTAGTATATTTTATTATATGTCAATTTATGTATGTATTTATGTATGTATGTACGTGTGTATGTATGTATTTAAGATTTATGTATGTATGTTTATGTAGGTAAATATTTTTAAGTATATTGTGTAAATTATTTTTACTTATATTTTATTTGAAGTTTTATGAAACCACCGTCCTTCCAGTGTTGTATATTTCCTCTCCCTGCACGGTTGTCTGGAAGAGATCGCTTTGAGCGATAAGACCGCCAATTGATACACCCTTAGTTTTAATTTTGTTGTTTGTAAAATTTACTTAATATGTGGATCAATAAAGTGTTTCTTATCTTATCTTATCTTTAAATATTACCATCATAAAATTTCAGTGTTTCGAAGATATTCAATAAGAAAATCATAGCTACGCCTAAATTTTCAAGTAACACTGTTTTTAATGAAAGCTGTTTATTTAGATTTAAGTTATTGTACAAACCTTACAAGACTATAATGGATTAAATCGTATATCTCTTTATTATGACTGGCTTTTTCGTAAGAGGTGGGGCCGTATTAGCTTGTTTCCTTAAACAAACTCTTCTCCCATTAGTTGTGGTCCTCATTACTGAAGGCCGTTACATCCTCCAGTCTATATCCTATCTACAACTACCCTGGAGAGCATCGTAGACAGTAGAGTGTGGTATAACTCTGGTTAGAGAAACGACGAAAATATTTTTACTATTAATAAACCAATTATAATCTTTTTTCTATGTAATCCCGCCCTTATCTCATCCTTATGAGATCTTTATGTCATTATAATAGGAAAATACTGTTGTATATTAGTTGTGTAACGTGATTATTCGTTCTCAGTGTGGCGTCATAGAATGTGTACCAAACGCGAAGTCTCGCGATCAGCTGGGCCGACAAACTGACATCGGAATGTACGAGTATTTCATCAAAAAGTACGGCGATGAGACTACTAGAGAATTCCAGGTAAAACTAATAATTATAAATGTGAATAATATTATGGTATGGTAAGGACAAAAGTGCCCAGCAGTGGGACAGCATAGGCTAAATATAATAATAATAAAGGACAAAAATAAAGGAAAAGAACCACCAACCGTTTGAAACTTGGTATGTAAATAGCTTAAAACTGGAATAACATATATCAAATAAGCTACTTCTCAACTAGTCAATTAAGGAAAACATGAATTAGGTACATAAGCTAATATTATGAAGATGCAACTATACATATTTCACCTACTAGCAATATAAGATATTTTTTAAAAATTTTGAAATAATTTTATTTTCCCTCTAAATCAGGCGGCTCGTCGTTGTTTCGTGACTTCAATGGCCGCGTACAGTGTGATCGGATTCCTGCTGCAGATCAAGGACAGGCACAACGGGAATATTATGCTGGACACGGACGGACATATCATACACATTGGTAAGGATAATATAATATTATGTCCAATGTAATAATTACAACAAAACGACAATACTAGTTGAATATTGTCGAGAATACCTCGTCTCAATCATGGTTTCGGACAATATTTCATAATTCGGATGTCGATATTTTTTTGTCTGTAAAGTAGAATATTAATAAATATTGGACACGTATTATTTCTTTGTAAACTTAATAAAAAAAACCTGCGAGATACAACGCACTAAAGTTGTTGGGAAGTCACTGGCCGTATTCTGGTATATTTTGTATCGGTTAGTGACGTATCGCGTCCCCACCAAAAATCTATAAAAACGTTATATATTAGTTTTTTATTTCATTCATTAACCAAAAAAATACATACGTATTTAATAATGATTACGACTACAGTTATAACATTTTAGTAAAATGTGTTTTTTTATAACAGATTGTGGTCGAGCGAATGAACAAATTTATTATTATTTTTTGTCAGATTTCGGGTTCATGTTCGAGTCTTCACCCGGCGGTAACCTAGGCTTCGAGCCGGACATCAAGCTGACAGACGAGATGGTGATGGTGATGGGAGGCAAGATGGAGGCGCCGCCCTTCCGCTGGTTCTGTGAGCTGTGTGTCCAGGCATTCCTCGCTGTCAGGTATGTATTATAGGTAACCTAGGCTTCGAGCCGGACATCAAGCTGACAGACGAGATGGTGATGGTGATGGGAGGCAAGATGGAGGCGCCGCCCTTCCGCTGGTTCTGTGAGCTGTGTGTCCAGGCATTCCTCGCTGTCAGGTATGTATTATAGGTAACCTAGGCTTCGAGCCGGACATCAAGCTGACAGACGAGATGGTGATGGTGATGGGAGGCAAGATGGAGGCGCCGCCCTTCCGCTGGTTCTGTGAGCTGTGTGTCCAGGCATTCCTCGCTGTCAGGTATGTATTATAGGTAACCTAGGCTTCGAGCCGGACATCAAGCTGACAGACGAGATGGTGATGGTGATGGGAGGCAAGATGGAGGCGCCGCCCTTCCGCTGGTTCTGTGAGCTGTGTGTCCAGGCATTCCTCGCTGTCAGGTATGTATTATAGGTAACCTAGGCTTCGAGCCGGACATCAAGCTGACAGACGAGATGGTGATGGTGATGGGAGGCAAGATGGAGGCGCCGCCCTTCCGCTGGTTCTGTGAGCTGTGTGTCCAGGCATTCCTCGCTGTCAGGTATGTATTATAGGTAACCTAGGCTTCGAGCCGGACATCAAGCTGACAGACGAGATGGTGATGGTGATGGGAGGCAAGATGGAGGCGCCGCCCTTCCGCTGGTTCTGTGAGCTGTGTGTCCAGGCATTCCTCGCTGTCAGGTATGTATTATAGGTAACCTAGGCTTCGAGCCGGACATCAAGCTGACAGACGAGATGGTGATGGTGATGGGAGGCAAGATGGAGGCGCCGCCCTTCCGCTGGTTCTGTGAGCTGTGTGTCCAGGCATTCCTCGCTGTCAGGTATGTATTATAGGTAACCTAGGCTTCGAGCCGGACATCAAGCTGACAGACGAGATGGTGATGGTGATGGGAGGCAAGATGGAGGCGCCGCCCTTCCGCTGGTTCTGTGAGCTGTGTGTCCAGGCATTCCTCGCTGTCAGGTATGTATTATAGGTAACCTAGGCTTCGAGCCGGACATCAAGCTGACAGACGAGATGGTGATGGTGATGGGAGGCAAGATGGAGGCGCCGCCCTTCCGCTGGTTCTGTGAGCTGTGTGTCCAGGCATTCCTCGCTGTCAGGTATGTATTATAGGTAACCTAGGCTTCGAGCCGGACATCAAGCTGACAGACGAGATGGTGATGGTGATGGGAGGCAAGATGGAGGCGCCGCCCTTCCGCTGGTTCTGTGAGCTGTGTGTCCAGGCATTCCTCGCTGTCAGGTATGTATTATAGGTAACCTAGGCTTCGAGCCGGACATCAAGCTGACAGACGAGATGGTGATGGTGATGGGAGGCAAGATGGAGGCGCCGCCCTTCCGCTGGTTCTGTGAGCTGTGTGTCCAGGCATTCCTCGCTGTCAGGTATGTATTATAGGTAACCTAGGCTTCGAGCCGGACATCAAGCTGACAGACGAGATGGTGATGGTGATGGGAGGCAAGATGGAGGCGCCGCCCTTCCGCTGGTTCTGTGAGCTGTGTGTCCAGGCATTCCTCGCTGTCAGGTATGTATTATAGGTAACCTAGGCTTCGAGCCGGACATCAAGCTGACAGACGAGATGGTGATGGTGATGGGAGGCAAGATGGAGGCGCCGCCCTTCCGCTGGTTCTGTGAGCTGTGTGTCCAGGCATTCCTCGCTGTCAGGTATGTATTATAGGTAACCTAGGCTTCGAGCCGGACATCAAGCTGACAGACGAGATGGTGATGGTGATGGGAGGCAAGATGGAGGCGCCGCCCTTCCGCTGGTTCTGTGAGCTGTGTGTCCAGGCATTCCTCGCTGTCAGGTATGTATTATAGGTAACCTAGGCTTCGAGCCGGACATCAAGCTGACAGACGAGATGGTGATGGTGATGGGAGGCAAGATGGAGGCGCCGCCCTTCCGCTGGTTCTGTGAGCTGTGTGTCCAGGCATTCCTCGCTGTCAGGTATGTATTATAGGTAACCTAGGCTTCGAGCCGGACATCAAGCTGACAGACGAGATGGTGATGGTGATGGGAGGCAAGATGGAGGCGCCGCCCTTCCGCTGGTTCTGTGAGCTGTGTGTCCAGGCATTCCTCGCTGTCAGGTATGTATTATAGGTAACCTAGGCTTCGAGCCGGACATCAAGCTGACAGACGAGATGGTGATGGTGATGGGAGGCAAGATGGAGGCGCCGCCCTTCCGCTGGTTCTGTGAGCTGTGTGTCCAGGCATTCCTCGCTGTCAGGTATGTATTATAGGTAACCTAGGCTTCGAGCCGGACATCAAGCTGACAGACGAGATGGTGATGGTGATGGGAGGCAAGATGGAGGCGCCGCCCTTCCGCTGGTTCTGTGAGCTGTGTGTCCAGGCATTCCTCGCTGTCAGGTATGTATTATAGGTAACCTAGGCTTCGAGCCGGACATCAAGCTGACAGACGAGATGGTGATGGTGATGGGAGGCAAGATGGAGGCGCCGCCCTTCCGCTGGTTCTGTGAGCTGTGTGTCCAGGCATTCCTCGCTGTCAGGTATGTATTATAGGTAACCTAGGCTTCGAGCCGGACATCAAGCTGACAGACGAGATGGTGATGGTGATGGGAGGCAAGATGGAGGCGCCGCCCTTCCGCTGGTTCTGTGAGCTGTGTGTCCAGGCATTCCTCGCTGTCAGGTATGTATTATAGGTAACCTAGGCTTCGAGCCGGACATCAAGCTGACAGACGAGATGGTGATGGTGATGGGAGGCAAGATGGAGGCGCCGCCCTTCCGCTGGTTCTGTGAGCTGTGTGTCCAGGCATTCCTCGCTGTCAGGTATGTATTATAGGTAACCTAGGCTTCGAGCCGGACATCAAGCTGACAGACGAGATGGTGATGGTGATGGGAGGCAAGATGGAGGCGCCGCCCTTCCGCTGGTTCTGTGAGCTGTGTGTCCAGGCATTCCTCGCTGTCAGGTATGTATTATAGGTAACCTAGGCTTCGAGCCGGACATCAAGCTGACAGACGAGATGGTGATGGTGATGGGAGGCAAGATGGAGGCGCCGCCCTTCCGCTGGTTCTGTGAGCTGTGTGTCCAGGCATTCCTCGCTGTCAGGTATGTATTATAGGTAACCTAGGCTTCGAGCCGGACATCAAGCTGACAGACGAGATGGTGATGGTGATGGGAGGCAAGATGGAGGCGCCGCCCTTCCGCTGGTTCTGTGAGCTGTGTGTCCAGGCATTCCTCGCTGTCAGGTATGTATTATAGGTAACCTAGGCTTCGAGCCGGACATCAAGCTGACAGACGAGATGGTGATGGTGATGGGAGGCAAGATGGAGGCGCCGCCCTTCCGCTGGTTCTGTGAGCTGTGTGTCCAGGCATTCCTCGCTGTCAGGTATGTATTATAGGTAACCTAGGCTTCGAGCCGGACATCAAGCTGACAGACGAGATGGTGATGGTGATGGGAGGCAAGATGGAGTTCACTCGAAAACCATTAAGTTCTTTCGAAACATAATATTAATAATATGGCGCTCAAATCAAAGTTTACCTCTCCTGTCAAAATCTGAAGCTCTACTTAGGACTTTTGCAGTCAATTCATACAAACCTGTCATCCAAAAATCAATAGATTCGCTTTTCTTTTCTATCTTGTTATATAATATGTTTCGGCTAAAGTCCGGAGTGTGGCTATAACTGACTGCGGTCGGCTACACCTAGATTTAACCGGCTAAACCTAGGTGTAGCCGCACTTCGGACATTAGCCGCGACATATATACTTCGTAAGAGTTTATATTAGTCTTACTCGTCTTTGTTTCTTTATACGTAACTCTATGATAAAAATATTTTCTATTTTTCCAGGCCATACCAAGAAGCGATAATATCAATGGTGTCTCTAATGTTAGACACAGGGTTGCCTTGTTTCCGAGGTCAAACGATCAGACTGCTCCGTTCAAGGTTCGCACCCAACTCTACAGAGAAAGATGCCGCAGCTTACATGCTGCAAGTCATTAGAAACTCATTCTTAAACTTCAGGACGAGGACGTATGACATGATACAGTATTACCAGAACCAAATACCATACTAATACATCGTTTTATTAATGTTACCGATTTAAAATGGTATAATTCTTAGATTTAAATAGAAAGGGTAGTTACGATGTTATTATTATGTTCATGGGTTTATGCCGCTTCAAGCATTACTGATCTATTGTGACGCCCACTTGAACTATATTTTACGGTACACTACGGTACTATATTTTATGGCACGTTAATGGACTGCCCATTTTCGAGACGCCTATACCTATTCGGTTCATGCACACAATTTCAATCCAGTCATAATCGGGTACACCAACCAAGACTTTCAGACTCCATTACTCTGTCTCGCTTGCATTGAACTTAAGATCTTAGCTCTGTCTCGCGCTCTGAAGCGACACTGACATAATGTAACTAATTGATAAACGTGTGCGTGAGAATATTTATGTAGTATAACAAGCCCTAGTTTGGCTATAGCAATGATAGCGCGTACCTACCGTATCTTCCCTTTTTTATTTTAATCTAAAGTTATATTCCCATTCGCCAACCTGGATGTCATTCTTGATAGTGCGAAAGTTCCAATTTCTAATGTTAGGTACTTCCCGCTCAGTAAGATCCTGTCGTCAACATTGTTGACTATCGGGAAAAAAGTTACGCTCGTGAACTGTGTTGACAAACGCTGCGCTACTTTTACCATTCCTATTTTTGCATAACGTTCTTGAGTCATTATACAAATTGTGTATTTCAATGAGGGAACAATAATTTTTAAAATGTTTTAATTATTTCTTTTAACATACTATTGAAACCAAAATTAAAACAAAAACTTTGTAATCTAAAAAATATATCAAACTGATGCATAAAAAAGGGTAATACGGCTTCTAGAACCGAAAGCTCAGAACGAACTAAACTTTTTCGTTGTTTTGACATGACATGGTGTTATCGAGCGGAAATACCCGTAATGTTTAACATTGTATTTATTTTAAAGAACAAAGTTTAATACCAATTTTAAACGGAATAAGGTATTATTTTTTTGTGTTTTTGGTATAGGTCAAATTTTAGTACATAAATGGTAGCGGCAAACTTTTTAGGTACTTAGATATTGCGAAGACGATAATGTTACTCGAAATGTTATGAAACGGTGTACTAGTATAACAGTGAAGAAAAAAAAACTAAATATATATAGACATCGATTTTTTATTTCATAAACCGATCTGTAATATTTTTTTAAGGAAAATTAACTGTGGTTGAAAGCTTTTAAGAAAATATTTTTTAACCAGTTATTTTACTGAAAAACGAAATTAATTCTGTTTTGACTCTTTACCTTCAATTTAGTAAGTACCTACATACATAGGCGGATCCAGGATTTGGTTCTGGGGGGGGGGGGGGGGGGCAAGGTGCAGATGGGCAAAAATATTATAATTTTTACTACGAAAAGTGTGTGTTTAGCTCGCTCTGTGCAGTTAGAAAGTTTAAACATCCTTAATAATAAGTGCGCGAGCAGCTTGCTGCGCGCGTCGAGAGAAAAATTATAATCTTTACCAGCCATGAAATAAGTGCAAAATTCACCGCATTATTAAACATCACGTGGTCAAAGACTAACCCATTATGAAAAAAAAACTCGCGAGTGTTATAACTAAAACGGCACAACTCTCTCACAAGCGACGGGTTCTGCAGGCGTGAACTCCTGATGAAGGACATCGTATTGAGGGTTTTCACGAAAATTTAATCCGCCAGTTGGCGCCACTATGACAGGAGGTCCATCCTAATCTATAAATCTATGATACAGATAATTGTCGGTGTTTGTCTATGAATGTTATCAATTAAAAATAAATATTTCTTGAATCAAACCTTCTTGTTACGTGCATATGGACAAAAAAGGTTGTACTCGGACATTATTGACAGGTCCGGAGCTGATGTCTCAGTGCTGCCTCCTAGTGGATGTTTTTTTTTTTTCAGAAAACCCTCATTGTCCGTAACCGTGGTTGAGATATTTTCGACAATATTAGATGTGGGTTGTGCCGTTTTGTTGTTTTAGTTTAAAAAAAATTAAATATCTTTCGTTGGCCTTCGTATGTTTAGTGTGTACCTTGATATTATGTACTCATGTAAACTGAGCTTTTCTAGAGCATTTGTTACCGATACACAGGAGCATGTAGTTAGCTCGTTTTAAAAGCTACGATACTCGCCACAAAAACGCGCGTTTATTAACATACTGACTTAGTTAAAAGTATGAGTTTTTAAAGATGTAAAAGAGACCTCATTGACAGGCAATTCAATTCATTTCAGACTATGAATACACTATTAGCCCATTTTATATCCCCAGATATATTTAAATTACACATTTAGATTAAGTTCTTATAATATTTAGTTTCATTTGTAGATCGTTTTAGCAAAATTTTAAACACAAATACTTAAATTCAACACAAACTACAACTTTTAATATAATCCCGCGGCATGATGGCTTGACAGTCATTTGTTTTCTTCTCAAAACTAGGGAGGGGCGCGTGAAAAACTCAAACTTAATTTATTCAAATAGGCTACAATGACTACACTACACTTTTGCAAGTTAATACTACTTATTACTTTAAAAAACTTGTTTTTTATTTAGTCAGTATGTTAGTAATCGTGCGACTTGTACATTCTATATCACTAATGTTACCAATTAATGGATATTTGATAGAATATATTGTTTAAAATTAATAGTTTTTGCATATAGTCTGGTCCTCAAATGGATGGAATTCTTCCATGGGACTATTCTCTGTTTTTGGTGTCAATGTATAGCTAATATTTTCATTGGCTAGATTTATGTAACAAACACTGTTTTTTTATTGGCGACAGTAATGAAAATGTTCTTAAGATGGAGGAAATTTGGCATATCTATATGCTTAGACTATATAATAAGTCATACTTTTTACCGAGTAGAACAGCTACGCGCGGCTAGTAATAAAGTATTTGTAACGAAAACTATATTATCGGTGCTTAGTGAAATTTTGCATACGATATACCTTGTCCGAGAATTTTTTTAAAAAATTTCACCACTATAAAAATATTAAGAAGTTTGTCATATAAATCTAGCCCAGCTAAAAATAATATATCAATGTGTTACGTAATTAGTATCATTATACGTATTTATTATATTTATGTAGGCATAGGCGGATCCAGGATTTGGTTCTGGAGGGGGCCAAGGTGCAGACGGGCAAAAATATTATAATTTTTACTACGAAAAGTGTGTGTTTAGCTCGCTCTGAACAGTTAGAAAGTTTAAATATCCTTAATAATAAGTGCGCGAGCAGCTTGCTGCGAGCGCCGAGAAAAAAATAATAATTTGACCATGAAATATGTGCATAATTCGTACATCTACAATGCTTCTGGGGGGGGGGCTTGGCCCCCTGCCCCCCCCCCCCCTAAATCCGCCTATGTATGTAGGTACGAAATGTACTTAGAAATGTTTAGAAATTTTTCTTTCCCTATATTCTTGATCATGGATTGTTCTCTCTATAATAACATTTTTATTGACAAAGAAATCTTTACGAACAAAATGCCCCAAAAAATACATTGAATGTTATAGTTAAAACAATCCATATTCTTAACACTTTTTAAAAAGTATTGCGAGACGAGAAATAAGGCACACTTGGTAATTAAACTTTACCATGGTAATGAGTATTTTGTACTTCATACGTTATATATAAAAAAAAATAAGCTGGGTTTTTTTTTATTTGCTGGCACACATTAGAATAATAGTGCTTTTCACAAAATAAGTCCCTTAGGCGGGGTGCCAAATATATTTTTAGGTATTATTTCTCTTTGCCCCTACATTGACCCCGGGTGGCATTTGGGAATAAACAATTACAGCCGGTTATAAAGGAGATTGGCTGTCTACACAGCAGTTTCAAGCAATTTGAAGTGAGAACTATTCTCATCTACTTACTAGTCGCAATTGTCACATGCGGGCGAATAGCCCCACAACCCAGAAAACATTTCCTGTGTATTTTTCACTCTATCCTAGCAAATTAGAGTAAAAAACCTAGTAACTAGTAGTCTTTTTTTAAACTATAACGTAAGAATTACAAATTCCTTAATATCCATAGATTTCTATCTGGGGGCACGGCAGTGCACCCGCCAATTCGAGCAATAGTCATTTGTCTCAGTATGCCATATTTCTTGTCTAACAGTGTACAAGTGATTATTACTGTGAGCTAGGTGTTGTAGATTTGTTAAGTGTTGTGTTGGAATAATTTTATTGTAAATAAATGGATATTAATGATTGTTATTTCGGACATTCCTCAAGGTTATTCTTGTTGATTGAATAAAATGGTGTAAAGGTAATTTGTGTTTTTATTGATAAACCCTGCGAAAAAATTATAATAAGTCATTTTAACTCTTAGATTAAAAGAAAATGGGAAGATGCGCCATAGTGCTATCGTTGCTATGCCAAACTTGGGCCTGTTGGATCGGAAAGTGTTGGTTGTCACGCCGAAGTATAATTGTGCCAGGCATAATTTTCCGCATTTAAATTAGGTCCCTGGGTCTAATTGAAGCGGCCCATGTCAGAAACGTCAATACCGCATCTTCCTATTTTTTTTATCTATGCTATAACTGCAATAAGAAAATCACCCTAAATCGTGTAAATTCGATTCCATGTTTAAAATGGCTTTATCAAGTTAATCATGGGTTTTATTTTACGAAAAAAGCTGAATCCAAAATCAACGCTACTTGCACAAAAACAAAAATCTTTAGTAATAACTTTATTAAAATTCAGTTAACATAATAGAACTTATCCATATTCACAATTTTTATTTGTTGAAAAATAACTACATATAAGTATTTTATAGAGAACATAATATATTCAAAATATTAGTACATGTTGGAAAACTAAAAATTATCTCATAAAAACAGAACTAAAAGTTTGAAAAATAATGTACCTACTTAACTTTCCTGTAGATAAAATTGTGCCGTGGCTAACATATAGAGTCCTTTTCACGAAAGAGGTCCCGCGGAATTTAGTGGAACAATTATTTTCGATAATTACTAGACTTCATATCCTAAATTATTTTTATTTGTTAGATAAAATAAATACATATTTAATTAAGAAATTAAAATATGAGAAATTATGAGGCGTTAAAAAGTTATAAATATGCAAACTTTTAAAATTTGCGATAGTGGCGACCCGCAAAAAGGACTCCTTTCGTGAAAAGCACTCTAGCTTGAGCTGAGAAGCTTGACGCCCCTTGCCATTGAATAACATTTCTTTTTATTAAAATAAGGCACAAATCTTTATTTACAATATATGCATGTAATAACTTAAAGCTGCAGTGACATCATTGTTTGCGTTTTAATTGACGCTAAGCGGCTAAGAACGCACTAGAATTGGCCAATCATAGAGCTTGATTTTTTGACATTTTTATACCAACACTGTGATTGGTCAATTCTAGTATGTTCTTCCCCAATTAGCGTCACTAGAAACGCACTTTTTCAACGTTTTATAATATAATGTTAATTATTATGACAGAATATTAAAATAACAATACATAGATATAAAATTATTGGCACATTCTATTTAACACTAGATTATATTATGCTCCCGGCTCATCCCGTTAAAAAAAGTGGATGTCTTCATTCCAATATCTATTTCTGTGCCAGATTTCACCTCAATTTGTTCAGCAGTTTGAACTGTGTTTATCAGTCAAACATCCCATTTACCTTTTATATTTATTTTACATAAGATGTTGCTCCTGTCCTACAATTAATATTTCTGTTTCTAAGTTTCCGGAACCGATGTTGCAGTTGGGATGTATTTGGAGACCTTCAACTCTAAAACAGAATAAAATAGGTATTAGTTTTTTTTAACCGAACCGGCGAGTGTACATGAAGAATGTGATTAAAGTCGAGGAAGCGAAAGAGGTGTGTCAGGATCAAACCAAATGGAGGGAAATAGTCTTTTTTTATCCCAGGAAAAATGCGTTACGCATCATCACCCCACGCCGGGGACCGCGGGGCGGTATGTGGGACTCCCCCTAAAGATGGGAGCGGCGGGGATACCCACTAAAAACCTGGGGGTGTTCCTGCGGGACGCCATAATGCCGGGGCAACGGGTACGCCGAAGCACTCATCCGCGGCTCCGACGGCGTTTGGTCCTCACTGACAGGAGGACCCATCCGCGGAAATAGTCTCTGCCTACCCCAACGGGAACCAGGCGTGATTATATGTAGTTTTTATTTTTATAATATGGAAAATATACTATATTGTGGTGTTAAAACAAATACCGCCAATTGCCTCAAACCTCAATATTTTTAGGTCTCAGCTAAAGTTAGGAAGCAACTCTTTATCGCACAAAATACTGCGTTAAGCCGCGTCTCCAGCTAGTTTTTTGGTCTACACTCTCAACAAAAACAAGTCAACACACAACAAAATTCCCATACACAAAAAAAAATTAATGTCTATGCTTCAAGCTTCAACAAATGTTTTTGCTTTGTTTATTCATTTATTTATTTACTAGTTGAGTCCGGCGGTAAGCTTCAACAAATGTTTTTGCTTTCCATAGCCGATGGACATAGCATAGACATTATTATTTTTTGAAGTGAAAACTTCTTTAGCGGCGCTGAGCACTTTTTTTGTATGGGTAAAAACTTTCAAACTCGCGTCAGGGTCACGTGATGCTGATCGAAAAAGCGTAAGATCGAGGGGAAGGGAGAGGAACTAGTATCTCCCACTCTTTCTACCGTGCTTGAGTGTGCTGATCTGTGAATTTGGTTTAACTATGTCAAATGATCGCAATTTTAGCACAACGAAATACAAAACTACTATTGATGCGGTCTTTATTAGACACTTAAATAGGTTCGAATCAAAACTGTTTGTTTCTTACTTCAGTTATCATAAACCAATTGTATCAGTTGTAAAAATTTGCGATGATGATTCTGATAATAACGATGGTGTAAAAGTCGTCGAAATTATGGATGGAAGTTGATTTTTCTGAGAGATAAAATTTAATGTAATATATAAATAACGATATAATATTATAAATAACAACATATA
Organism: Hemithea aestivaria; assembly: GCA_947507615.1. Taxonomy (NCBI): domain Eukaryota; kingdom Metazoa; phylum Arthropoda; class Insecta; order Lepidoptera; family Geometridae; genus Hemithea; species Hemithea aestivaria. Next base: position 4,829,090 of record OX382343.1, read on the forward strand.
AATTGTCATATTTGTGTACGATAGCGCAATAAATAAACATTGTATTCTACCTCATAAATGATAGTATTTTTATACTTATAATTAAACACAACGTTAATATTGAAGTTTTCACTTCTGCCGGCACTCCCGGAGTGCTACCTTTTTTTTTGTGTAGGGGAATTTTGCTGTGTGTTGACGTGTTTTTGTTGAGAGTGTAGACCAAAAAAGTAGCTGGAGACGCGGCTTAACGAATCACCACCATGATCACTCATCACCCTGTCCCCCAACATCGTTATCACACTAATTTTATAAATGCATAAGTTTGCGAGTGAGTGTGTATGTTTGTTAATTCTTCACGCCTAAACGGGTGGATCGATTGAGCTGAAATTTGGTTGCATATTTTTTTTTTTTTTTATACGAGAAAGGCCTACGTTTGACCACATCCCACCTGATGGAAAGTGAAAATGCGGTCGACGATGGATCACGTAAGATGCCTATTCTATAGTTAGTTAGTAAGATATAACCATGTACCCTCGCATGAATACAACAGTGTTAACCGAGCTACGCTTGTGTCATTTACACCCACCCACATACAGAACATTGGCGACGAGTTTTAAATCTACCCACATTTAGAAAATGTTCGGCATTACTTCTTCTTTGGGAGCAATTTCCAATTTTGATCATCATACGCAAGATTGGAAAGTGTATAGAAACCGTCTACAGCAATGGTTCATCGCGAACAATATCGAAGACGGCACCGAGAAGGCGGGTGTGAAGAAAAAAGCTGTACTGTTGAGCGCGCTCACGGAGAGTACATACCAGCTCGCGTGCAATCTTGCACTACCGGATGATTTAGACACCAAGAATTATCAAGATATTCTACGATTATTGGATGAGCATTTAACGGTGAAGCGCTGCGGGTTTGCAGAAAGGCACAAGTTTTATACGGCGGTGCAACAAACCGGCGAGTCGCATTCTCAGTGGGCCGCGCGATTGCGTGGACTCGCCGTTCATTGCGGATTCAAAGACGTAGAAGATTACCTCTTGGATAGATTCGTCGTGGGTATGTTACCCGGGCACGAGCGCGACAAGCTGTTCGCTCAACAAATCAAGGAGTTAACACTCAGTAAGGCGGTGAACCTGGCTGAGAGTGTGCGGTGTGCACGCGAGGGTGCCGCCGCGGCGCCGTCTACAGGGACAGTCGCAGGAGCCAGCCAGGATGCCGTGTTCAAGATCACACAACGGCCGAACTCCAAAGGATCACAGGATTGCAGTGATGTGAAGTGTTCGGTGTGTGGTTATAAAAACCACAAAACGGCTCAGTGTCGCTTTTCTAATTACAAGTGCAAAGGTTGTAATCGCAAAGGCCATCTGCGTAGGATGTGTCCAGATAAAAAAGTGAATTACTTCGAGCAAGGTAACACCGATGATGAAGGAGATGATGGTGAGTCGAATATATATATTAATTCAGTGACTGAAGTGCCCATGACCGATACTGTCAGCTTGGAAGGTAACTTGATAGAATGTGAGTTCGACAGCGGTTCGCCTGTGTCAGTAATTTCTGAACAAATTTATAATACATTATTCAGTCAAGTACCGTTATCTGCCCCGACTAAGAAGTTATATACCTACACCAGCAACAAAATGGATGTAGTCGGTTCAATAAAAGTAAATGTGTCATACTTGGGTCGTGTCATTAAGTTGCCTATCCATGTTGTACGTAATGGCGGTCCAACATTATTAGGCAGAGACTTCATGAAGTCATTTAATTTACGTTTAGTGTCAACACTCGACCACAACGATGACGAGACTTGACTTGACTTGAGATGACGAGTGACTTTCTGCGAACTTTCTTGAATTCTCAGCTGATTGTAAGCCATAGAAAGATCTAGCTTACTGAACACTTCTGCACCATGTAATTTAGCGAATAACTCTTGTGCCGTGGGCAGCGGATATTTCTCAACTAACAGCTGTTTATTAATAGTGACGGAATAATCGGCACATATACGGACACTACCGTCGCGCTTTAAAACTGGCACTATAGGTGAGGCATAATCAGAGTATGTTACTGGAGTAAGGATACCTAATTCGACTAACCTATCTAATTCATTATTCACCTTATCTCTTAAAGCAAATGGTACCGTTCGGGACTTAAAAAATACCGGTTTAGCGTCGGACTTGAGCGGTAACTTTACTTCAAACTTATTTAGGCAACCTAAGTCATCCGAAAAGACTTTAGGATACATCTGAGCGAGATTTTCACTAATATTATATATACAACGATTCACAACATGCATCTTATATAAATAATATTAGTGAAAATCTCGCTCAGATGTATCCTAAAGTCTTTTCGGATGACTTAGGTTGCCTAAATAAGTTTGAAGTAAAGTTACCGCTCAAGTCCGACGCTAAACCGGTATTTTTTAAGTCCCGAACGGTACCATTTGCTTTAAGAGATAAGGTGAATAATGAATTAGATAGGTTAGTCGAATTAGGTATCCTTACTCCAGTAACATACTCTGATTATGCCTCACCTATAGTGCCAGTTTTAAAGCGCGACGGTAGTGTCCGTATATGTGCCGATTATTCCGTCACTATTAATAAACAGCTGTTAGTTGAGAAATATCCGCTGCCCACGGCACAAGAGTTATTCGCTAAATTACATGGTGCAGAAGTGTTCAGTAAGCTAGATCTTTCTATGGCTTACAATCAGCTGAGAATTCAAGAAAGTTCGCAGAAAGTCACTTGCATAAATACGTCTCGCGGACTTTTTAACTACACACGACTTATATTTGGGCTATCAAGTGCGCCGGCTATTTTTCAGAGGGTCATTGAATCTATTGTTGGAAACATAGATGGTGTACTATGTTTTCAAGATGACATTTTGATTGCCGGAGATAAGGATAGCCATCTGAGCAGATTAAAGGAAGTTTTGCAGCGCTTACAGGACGCAGGATTAACCTTGCGCAAAGACAAGTGTTCCTTTTTCCAAAAGGAAGTATCATACCTAGGATATATATTAGATAATAATGGCATAAGAAAAAATCCACTAAAAGTAGATGCTATATTGAGAGCGACTGTGCCTAAAAATGTCAGTGAATTGCAATCATTCTTAGGCCTCATAAACTATTATAGGTCTTTTGTACCTAATGCGTCATCCATTCTTAATCCTTTACATGCACTTTTACGAAAAGGAACCAAGTGGAATTGGACTGCGGACCAAGAAAATGCCTTTAATATTGTCAAAAAGTGCTTAGCTTCTGATAATACTCTGGCTCATTTTGATAATAACGCAAACATAATATTGACGGTGGACGCATCGCCAGTAGGACTGGGTGCTATACTCTCGCAAGTAGGTAGTGACGGCGTCGAGCGCCCTTTGTCATATGCATCACGTTCGCTTATTCCTGCAGAGAAAAATTACTCTCAGATTCAAAAAGAAGCGACTGCAATAATATTTGGTGTTAAAAAATATCATCAATACCTTTACGGACGGTCAGAGCCCTTCACCTTACGCACCGACCATAAACCACTCACCACAATATTCGGGAAAAACCGCGGCATTCCAGAAGTATCAGCAAATCGTTTGCAACGTTATGCTATATTTCTAAGCGCATACAACTATAATATAGAATATATAGATAGTGCATCCAACACAGCTGACTTCTTATCGCGCGCAATACCGGTTCAGAGTGCGGGTGTGGTGAAGGCACGCGCGGTAGCGGGCGCGGGTGATTTTACTCGTGATGATGAATTAGCTGCTTACGTTAATTTTGCAGTCGAAGGTTGTTTACCGATAACTACTAAGGATTTAAAAGTTGAGACAGAAAGTGATAAAATACTACGTACAGTGACTAAATATGTTTTAAACGGTTGGCCTCGTAAAATGTCTGATCCTTTTATTAAGCCATATTTTTTATGTCGTCATCAAATATCATTAGAGAATGGCATACTGATGAGAGGTCATAAAGTAATAATTCCAGAAAAATTAAGAGAAACTTTATTGAAAGAATTACATAGCTCACATTTTGGTATTATTAAAATGAAGGCAGAAGCTCGTGCTCGTATGTGGTTCCCGGGAATAGATGATGCCTTGGAACGATTAATAGGCAAATGTCCCGTATGTACTCAGTTAAGGCCGTCGCCTCCACGCGCGGCGCTCGCACCGTGGCCCCACCCACCGCACGCATTTCATAGGATTCACCTCGATTTTTTAGGCCCAATATCTAACAAAATGTTTCTTGTTGTTGTGGATGCGTATTCAAAGTGGGTCGAGTGTTACATAATGAATAACAATATAACTACTAAGGCCGTCATTGCGAAGATGTGTGACTTTATGGCACGGTTTGGAACACCAAATGTCATTGTTAGTGATAACGGTACTTCTTTCACATCGCAAGAATTTAAGAATTTCTGTGTTTTAAACAATATATCGCAGTTGTTTTCCCCGGTTTATCATCCGATGAGTAATGGCCAGGCTGAGTCATTTGTAAAAATAATTAAAAGAGGTATAAAAACATTTTTATTGTCCGGGTGCAAATCGGATGACCTCCAATTAAGACTTTCTAAATTTTTGTTTGACTATCGCAACTCAATAAACAATACTACGGAAACCTCTCCAGCTGAACTAGTTTTCGGTCATAAGTTGCGTTCGAGGCTAGACTTGCTCACTCCCGTCGATACTCCTTCATCGTCGAGGTTATCTCAGCTCGTCGATCGTAAACAGTGCTTACAGGCTAAACAATATGGCGGAAAAAAGTACAGTAATTTTAAAGAGGGCGACTTAGTGTATCTTAAGAAATTTATGAACAAAAATAAATATATTTGGATCAAAGGGCAAATCAAAAAGAAGATAGGGAAAGTTCTATATATAGTCAATTTGTTAGATTCGGATACTATCACCGAGGTCGTGCGGCATAAGAATCAAATATACCAAAGCAAAGACGACGAAAGTAAAGACAAGAAGTCGGAGCATAATTGGCAGGTCACATTGCCGCAGGAAGAGGAGGCAGATGTGAATGAGGCGGGCGCTGGCAGCTCGCATGCTGTCCCGCAAGCAGCGGCGCCGTCACCCTCCCCCCCTCCCGCTCCTGCACTAGGGAGTCGACCGGACGGTGATAATGCAGATCCTGAGGCAAGCTGCGGTACCATCGAGCGAGGAAGTACCCCGCCACGCTCTGATCCTGACGTTGATGTCACCGCAGGCAGAGACAACAATATGCCCAGTTCGTCTATGCAACCTGAGTGTCGAACACCAGAAGCTATGACACCTAAATCGACCACTAGCAGTAGCCCTATGTTCAGTACGCCACAGTCAGACGATCCGAGTGTACCGAGTCGTCCTCGCAGGAACAAACCACCAGTAGACTATAAAAAGTACTTTAAATATTAGGTTACTTTCTATGTTATTTGTAATATTTACCTCCAATTTAAAGGGGGGACAGTATTCTATAGTTAGTTAGTAAGATATAACCATGTACCCTCGCATGAATACAACAGTGTTAACCGAGCTACGCTTGTGTCATTTACACCCACCCACATACAGAACAATGCCTAGAAAGGTACCTATTCACTCGTGACTTGAATATACCCAAGTTGTACCGCTCGGGAAACACGGATGACGGCAAAGTGTTCCAAACGCGACCAGCAGGGTTATTCACTTATCCGTATTTGGGAACCGAACCGATGGTTAAGGAACTTAACAACGGCTCCCGATTTTGAGCTATTCAAGTATCCGTCAGGGAACCGAGCCGAGACCGAACCGATTTGATACGCTATAAATGTATGAAGTGACGTGCAAATCGGTACGATGGCTATTCACTTATGCGAATTTTATACCGAGTCGATGGTTTTTGACATTGATTAAATCAGTACAATGACAGACTTTCTTCCGACGCTTATTCGCTTCCGAATATAAAGTATTCGGTTGGGAACCGATTCGCGGTTCGCGCCGTGCCAATTTAAAACGTCGAAATGAAATGACGTATCTATCGATATGATGGCTATTCACTTATCCGTATTTGAAACCGAGTCGAGGATTTATGAAGTAAAAATCGGTGCAATGGCATATTTTCTTCCGGCACAAATTGATCCGCGGAATGCTTTCGAATCAAAGTTTTATACTTTAAAAAATACATATTTTAATGCTATTCTTGCTTATTTAATGCGGTTTTAATATGTGTGATAAATTAAAAATATCGTACTATACTTCAATTACTATTATAATGAGTTAAAAGCATATTTAACTTTTAAATGTCGTGTAAAATTAAATACGCACTTTGCAGTTGACCGCAGTGCGGACCAATGTAAAAAACCGCAGTCTTTGTTCGCACGGTAGTGCGGACGTCGTACAGCCGGATGCTGCGATATCCTACACAGTACCTACGCGTCCGGCTAGCCGCAATTTTACAACCGTGTCCCAAGTCCCACGGACAGCCGGACAATCTGCCGTCTGGCTAGCCGCAAAATGCGTATTACATATACATACACACACTAGCTGCGCCCAGTGGTTTTGCTCGCTTTTCAGTAGCCTATGTGTTATTCCAGGGTCTATACTGTAACAAATTTTAGCTCAATTGTTCCAGCCGTTTAGGCGTGAAAGTGTAACAAACACACATCTATACAACCTTACATTTTTACAAACTTTCACATTTATAATAATATTAGTAAGATAATTGTAACAGTTAACAGTACGTACGTACTATAAGTACAAATGAAGGACAACAATAAATAACAACAGCAAATAAAGAGTGTTCATTATCATTATATTATTTTTAATTAAATTTAAGGGATACATTATAAATAAGTAGGTTTACCTAATTGAATAATTTAAAGTAAAAAACTTGAGTTATTAAAGGGGCACATTAACATAACACATACACAGTAGGTATAAAACAAAGTTGTTTATGTTGTCACTTGTCTGTTTGTCCCTATGAATACATAAATTTTAAAAATACTGCAACGGATCTTGATGCTTGAACGGATAACAGCCTTTATAAAATAAATGCGTCCATTCCCAAGAGTCAAATGGTCCCTATTGGGAACGGAAGAAATTTGTTGTGTATCACACTCGTCTTCTGCTAGAATCATATCCTCGTCCTCTGCGGCTGTGCCGGTCACCTTTGATGCTTTTGGTAAATGAGCGGACGCTTGTATGTTTTAACACAGGCAGCATCTCACATCAACACTCCAAGGAATCAAAATATTAACAAGACGTATTTTATTTCTCTACTAGTCGTCCAACTTTCTTTTACACGTCATGTTAGAGTCCGAAACCTCGGCCCCTTGCAAGATTAGGATGTTCCAATTCAATTATTACTCTACTGATCTTTTTCTCTTAAAAAATCTAAATTTCTTTAATAAATTGTACATTCTAAAATTTCCAATAAAATTGGCTGAAACTGACATTTATTATTCGTACTGACAATCAATGGCACTGATATGTCATTAAAATAATATTACCTCTTTATATCACAATTTTACTGCCGAAATGCCGTGTAAGTGGTGCCTTACTCGGTAGGACCCGAAGATTGCCGATGATCCTTACCAATCGGTTTTGTGAATTGCATTTGACGTTACGATCGGTGCCTTTTCGTTTCGGAAGAGTCATTTTGATAGATTCACTTGATTGGATACCGAAATCCTGTCATTCTTGCTTTCATATTTACGTTTAATATAAATAAACGTAAATATGATTTTTATCTACTTCAATACCTGAATTTAACAGTAAAATGGAAATAAAGATCAGTGAGCCGGAGAGGGAGTCACCGCTCTTTTCTGAGATCCTCAGACCGATCTCCTTAACGAAACCGCGCGCTTCACTGCCCCAACTGCCCATGGTCTCTACGGCAACGTGGACGAAATGCCATGGCGTACATAAGCCTCTTCTTCAAAGTGGCGTCTTCCGCGGCTGCTGACGGTGAGTGGATGGTACGTCAAGTGGCTGGCGGCGACAGTGCAGGCACAAGTAGCGTCCCACACTAAGCACTTCCCGTTCTTCCAAGGCACCAGAGTCAGCTCTTTCGGCCTCTTACTGTCGGATCTACTCAGACCCGGAGGCTCAAGCACGCAAGAGACGTTAGCCGATATTAGGGCTATACGTACGATTATATATATTTTTTTGTTTTATTAGTTTACATTTTACATTAAATTAGTACTTTGCTTTCAGGCTTGCAACTCAGTTGACTGCTTTGGAGTTTTAAAGAGCCGTTTTAGATGCCTAAACAAAAGTCCCGTGCTGGAGTATGCACCAGAAAAATGTGGAAGAATTGTTATTGCATGTGCAACACGATGCATGGCATATTGTATTGTGCATATTATTGTCCTACACAATATGTGCTTAAAAAATGGCCTAACTGCGAATATGATACCAGCAGTGATGACTCGATCGCAGAACCTACCTATGGAAAGCCAAGAAAATAATTCCCTATTATAAAGAGGATTACAGGCCCGAGTAGCCATAATTAATAGATTATTATAAATTATCTGCAGGGTTGTATACGATATAATATTCTACTAATATTACAAACGCTAAAGTTTTAAAGAATGTATGTATAATGTATTTTTGTTGCTCTTTCACACTTGAACGGATGGTCATCCGTTCAATTGAAATTTAGTATAGAGTATAGAGGTAGCTTAGACCCGGGCATAACATAATGTAGGTTAGTGCGTCAAACATGTTAAGTATTGTTACTTTGCGTGCGTATAAGTAGTAGTTTTAAAACTCAGTAAAAATTAGGTACCTACTTGCATTTTGTTGCAGTAAAAATAAAAGGCTAAGAATTATACTGAGGTTTTATTGGCTTATTTGAGGTGCTTTTTAAGGCACTGAACTGAGACAATTAATATTAATCTAATTTAAGACATTTACAAACAGCTTAATGATCAAAATGTAAGCTGTACCAATGTGTGTACCGATTTTCATTTTAAAGCCTCTTCTTGATAAGTCGCGTACTTTTTAATAGTTCTTGATATATTCCCTAGCGCATTTGCTAGATTTGTTGATAGATTATTGCACCCCTCGGTGATGGCCTTGGAAAGGTTCTGCTCACCATCTGCCACTCTTTCGAGAGCAGCAGCTTGCCGCTCCAAAGAAGCTTCCAATGGATCTTCTGTGCAAAAACGTAGTAAATGAGAACTAAATTTATTTTATATATCAAACTAAACATTACTTTTACATAACTAATCCTAATACGATAGCGCTGTAAAATATACCTACAATACAAATATGGAACTAAATGCTTACGCATCACATCTAATTAAAGTAACTAAAATTATTAGCAAGTAAATTTAAAAAAACTTTTTAAAACAAGCTTTCATTATTATTCATGCAAAATTTCAGCTCAGACAGACAGACGGACACATGAAAGTAAAGTGTGAAAATTAAGTGAAAAACTTGTATAAAACCATTATCTTCTCGTGCTTTTTCAATTATACAATAACGAAAGAAATGTGCCTTCAAACCATAACTGTAAAAAGACCAAGTGTCGCAGCTCGCAGTTCATCTACCGTAAAAGTTGTGAGATCCATGTTTAGGCGTTTATTGGTGCCTAACTGAAGTAGGTAGTGTAAAGGAAACACTAAATCAGAAGGTAAAATATTGAATGTTTATTTACAAAAATGAGCCTACCTATATACAAAATAAATACCTTACAACTAGCGTACACAAAAGAAAGTTTTATGAGAAATTAGAAAGAGAAGAAATATTTACATGAAAGAGATAGAAACAGTGATATAAAATTGATGCGCAGATCGATGTGCGCAGGGTATATATGTTGCGGCTCGCGTAAATACAGCGCGCGGGAGTTGGCCTCTTCATTCGCCCGGACGTCGCCTCGCCGCTCACACGTGTTCACGTGTGCGCCCCAGCTCATCGAAGTGTTGTGAAGAAGTCTAGATTCTAGACTGTAGTGACAAGTGTGAAGTCTAGACTGGAGCGACGTGTGTGAAGTCTGGACTGCAGCGACGTGTGTGAAGTCTGGACTGCAGCGACGTGTGTGACTTGTTTCTTCATTGAACAAACAACAACAAAACCGCCCTTTTCAAGGCGTCTTGTTTCTAGTTTGAACAGCAGAAAAACCGCCCTTTTCAAGGCGATGGTTTTCTATTGTTTCTTGAAGATCTGCATACACGAACGTTGTGAAATAAATGAAGTGAAGTGCTTGAGTGTTGTGTTTTCTTTCTTCTGTTTACTGTAGGTATTGGTGCTGTGTTGCAAGGTATATTGTAGCCATGTCCGGGTATTGTGGACATGGTGAGGTACATCGCAGGTAATGTTCTTGAGGTACGTGGTAAGGTAAGGTACTTGTAGGTATGTAGTGTAGTGCACCTACAGTACTCCCCCTCAAGCGAAGCGTACCGGCAGTTTTATATTGCGGCCGGATCTTGATTGCTTCGTAGCAGGTACGGATGCTGTAGGTATATGTAGATCACTCGATGACGGAGTAGCTGCGCTGTCTGTGGTATTAGCGGGTGCATCGACGTCAGTGTCGAGGTTGATCGTGTAGGCAGGTTTCAGGCGATCGATCGATATAGTGGGCGATCGATTGTCAGGAACTTTTAGTAGGAACGTTTTATCGTTCCGCTCGACGACTTTGTACGGCCCTTCGTACGCAGGTTGCAGCGGCTTCTTGACTGCATACACGAACGTTGTGAAATAAATGAAGTGAAGTGCTTGAGTGTTGTGTTTTCTTTCTTCTGTTTACTGTAGGTATTGGTGCTGTGTTGCAAGGTATATTGTAGCCATGTCCGGGTATTGTGGACATGGTGAGGTACATCGCAGGTAATGTTCTTGAGGTACGTGGTAAGGTAAGGTACTTGTAGGTATGTAGTGTAGTGCACCTACACATGTATTACCAAATCGATCAAATCTTTTATGTTTTATATTAATAGAACGACTTGGCCATCGCATGAAAAAACAATTTAGGTATCTCACAAGTAATATACCGACACAATAGTGGTTACTCGTGTGCTCTGAGAATACGAACAATTTTAAATCAAATTAATACTCATTACGGATAATATGAATAGGAAGGAATTGTAGGAAAAGTAACTTTATTCATAATTTTAAAATTTAGATAAAATAGCAAATAAAAATCCGTCGATTGAAAACAATGATGATTGACATAGACAAATTATAATTTGAGTTGACAAAGATGATTGATGCTTGACAGTGAATGACTGGGGCTCCTGTCATGAGTGATATAAGTCGAAAATCGCCCTTTCCCAGGAGAGAAAAACAAGATTCAAAAAAATCTCGTGTACGAACTATGTGTGCTACATTAGCTTTTACTTAAACTTTTACTTAAAAGAGTTTTTATCATTCCGCATTACAGTTTTTCTTAAAATTATTTCATTATTTAAGTAATTTATGAAAAACCAGTGAGTTGTATCCGCACCAACGATAATTTTATCCAATCAATAATCATCAACAATGTAAATATTAATACAAGTAATTTTTTTTTCACTTCTAAGTATGGGGAGCCCCAAAAGTGTAATGTTTTTTTTTTCTATTTTAGTGTGAAAATCTTAACGCGATTCACCAAATACATCTACTTACCAAGTTTCAACAGCATAGTTCTTATAGTTTCGGAAAAAAGTGGCTGTGTCATCCGGATGGACAGACAGACATGACGAATATATAAGGGTTCCGTTTTTTGTCATTTGACTACGGAACCCTAAAAACCATCTTGATATTATCATTTATTTAAAAAAAATCATTTACCTATTAAATTATGTTGTTAGTAATATTGTCCAAGTTTGCAGATATCTCAATATTGAGCAAGTTGTTTATTTATTTATTTATTAAAGCATGCCAACATAATGTACACCTTTACTAACAATTACACACATTTTTATATAATACATGCTAAGTGTCATTACATTTATAGGCACAGACTGCATTTAATGAGGTGTGCGAGTAACATTACATTAAAATAATATAATAAAAAAGAAAGGAGATTAGATGGTAGGCAGAGTTATTACTAAAACTCAATTGAAAATTAATTTAATACATACTATATAATATAAATTAATGGTACATAAATATGAAAATAAATACGAATGAATTTCTTTATAAATATTTGTTGAATAAATGTTCGATTTATAGGTTTACTGTTAAACTTTTTTAAAGAATATGTCCCTAATTTTGGACTTTAGATGAAAATTGCCCCATTACACATTAGCCATTAGGTTTTAAGGTTTTATCAGGCCTGATATTGATTGGCGTTAAGACTTCAAAGCTCACTATAACACAAAGTACTTTTTTTGCTTACATTTAAAAAAATAATATGAAAATAAAATGCGAATTGTCTTAGAGGGATGGAACAAAGGTGTATCGATTGGCGGGCACACTATCAATAATTTGCGGTATGCTGATGACACAACACTTCTCGCAAAAACCCAAGACGATATGGAGGAACTTTTGTCTCGGTTGGAAACAACCAGTCTTAAATTTGGTCTCGCCATTAACCGCGACAAGACTAAAGTGATGATAGTAGACCGAGCTGAACATAACAAACCCGAAATACTTACTGTGGGCAATTGCCAAGTGGTTCAAAGCTATATCTACCTCAATTCTACTATCTCCAATACTGGTGGTTGTGAAGACGAGATCAAACGGCGGTGCGCCATCACTAGGTCGGCAGTGGAAAGACTAGGAAAGATTTGGAATGACAGAAGAATAACCAAGAACACCAAGGTTCGTCTTATGAGAGCTCTTGTCTTTCCAATCTTTCTTTATGGGTCTGAAACCTGGACACTTCGACTACAGGATCGTCGAAAAGCTGACGCTCTGGAGATGTGGTGCTGGAGACGCCTCCTAAAGATCCCATGGACGGCGTTTCGCACTAATAACTCAATCCTCAGAGAACTTCAAATCAAGGAGAGACTATCGTCGTCTGTGCAAATACGAATTTTGAAGTTTTTTGGTCACATCTCTAGGAAAGAAGACTCTATGGAGAGACTTGTTGTGCAGGGTCCCATTGAAGGAAAGAGAGCTCGAGGTCGTTCTCCAACTCGCTGGACAGACCTAATCAAGAAGGCCACGTAGGCATCTATGACCCAGTGCTCTCGCAACGCCATTAACAGACAAAAATGGCGTCACATCGCTAAATCCATCGGGAAAATCCAAACAGAAGACCGAGCATCAGAGCAACCACGACCACTCTGACAAGAGTGTACGACTAAGAAGAAGAAAAAAATAATCTATGTATTTTTTGATATAATTTAAATGGCAAATATTGTAAAAAGTCGTGAAAAGTAATATATCAGTAACGTATAATGAAATTCAAGAAAAAAAGGTGTTTTTATGTGAAAATGATTATAATCACAATTGTACCACCAACCACAAAATACTGATTATATTTGAGTAGATGAAATCGGAGATATAACTTGAAATATATTCATTACCACTTTGTTATTGCAAAAATAGTGCACTTGTATCACTTTTCACAAAATTATCTCCCAAACTATAGAACGTAGAAGAACGTGAGTAAGACGAAAAAAATCTTGTTTCTCATTTTTTTTCTCATTATTTAAATGTAAAAATCTCAAAAAGGCTAAAACTCAAGTTACATCACTCATCACTGGAGGCACATATGGGAAATGTTTACGAAGTGTGCTAGCTAAATTTATGCATATTAACTTTTCAACAGATTATATGGGTAAATATTTTTACTACAATAAACCACCAAAATGAAACTATCTTCGTAAACAGTTAGATCTGTAATTTATGCTCTATTTTACTGTCCAACTAACGTGTAGGTGGTTCCTTACTCGGTAGATCCCGAAGATTTACGAAGATACTTTCCAGTCGGTTTTGTAAAACGGAATTGACTTTTCGATCGGTTCCTTTTCCTTTCGGTAGCGCACTCGGTTCGGTTTCGGTATCGGATAAGTGAATCACCCTGCAGTTCTCAATTTAACAATGTTTTTAAATAGGTACTCACTCAGTATATTTACTCGCAGTGCCGGGGTCTACCTCGCATCTGACAGAGTTCTCGCTACACTCAGCTATAACAGTGTTGTTCAGTTCCACTCGACACCCGGAGTACATCTGTACGCCGACGCCGCAGTTCTTTATTTTACAACCTCGGAGCTCCAGCTGAAATAAAATAACACTTTATTTCACATGTTACATGAAATAGTTATAACTACAATATAAACTTAAAATGATAGGTTCAGCGGCTAATAGCCGCTGAACCTCTGTCTCGCTCGCACGATGTAGCAAATTGTCAGATAACAATTGATAAAATTTACTTTTTAGAAATGTGTTAAATTGAAAATTTAGTTTGATACTTTATAAAATGGTTGAGGCATGTTTAAAGATAGATATTTTTCATATAATTGAGAATCCCATTGTTGTTATTTAAGGTAGCAAACTGGGAATACTTATAAAAATAGTATAAAAATATGAGCAAATTTTTCAATTTAACAAATTACTAAAAAGTAAATTTTATCAATTGTTATTTGACAATACGTTATATCGTGCGAGCGAGACAGAGGCTCAGCGACTATTAACCCCTTAACATTGGTGATCTTATCGCATTAAACGTCTTTTCAGACAACCTGGCCCGAATTAAAATGAAATACAAGTACTTTTTTTTGATGAGACCAAGTAAATAATTTTTACAATGAAATGTTGACTCGTTTTTTTAAACGATACGATAAATGTAAATGAGTAAAATAAGCGTATTTCTTTAAAAAAAAAATGGTGTTAATACCTCAGCGCCTTTATGAACAACAATTCCCGAATAGAAATTGGTTATCGTGCAATTTTCGATGAGAATCTTTGCTCCTGCCATTGCTACGAGGCCTTGCGCGAAGTCACTCTGGAAGTAAAAAACAAACATTATATATTTTAGGTAAATGGGCGTAGCTATCAACGATTAGATCTAACTAAATGGATTAGGTGGAAAGAGGTTAAACATTGGAGGCGTACCTACTGGCCCGTCATTTTATTTTTTTTCACACGCGGCCAACGAAACCTAAATAAATCGATATCTGACTTGAATACCAACAAAAAATATTCTGACCCCCACCATCGTAAAGCGTCAAAGTTGATAAGGTGACTTCAATCAGATAATTACGATGTCCTTCATCAGAAACTCAGGGTCGAGCCCATCTTCATCAACATTCAACTTTTATACATGTGAGGTTTTGTGGGTATTTTTTAATACTAAATAGACCTACGTTTGACCACAAAGCACCTGATAGAATGTCAGATGCGGTATTTTTACTTATTTAATATTCTATTAATCATTAAAATCTCACCTGCGAACTGTCACCATCAATAACAGTACAGTTGATCATGTGCAGAGTTCCACTGCGCATAAGCACTGCAGTGTTAACTTGTGAACATTCTAGAGTTAGCTGCGACAGTTGACAGCGTCCTGACAGCATTAGCAGGCACGAGCGCATCTCGTCTGATGATAGACTTGCATCTGAGGAGTTATAGGTACCTTAGGGCATCAAACAATAATAATGGGCTGAAGCGGGAATCATCTCGGACCAAAGATGGAATTATTTGGGATCATGTGGAAATAATTGTCATTTCTGCTCAATTTGAAACGATTATTCTGTCTTTATTATTACGTAGTATAAATCAAAGTCGTATCCCGTGCGTCTGTCCCTATTTATGCTTAGATCTTTAACACTTGGTATGCAAAGGATTTTGATGCAGTCATACAATAATAATGGCTAGGTCAAACAATAATAGGGCTACATCGGGAATTTTTATTTGGGATCAAACGGGAATCACTATTTGGGCCCAAGTGGGGATTATTGTTAGACCAGCGGAAATTAATTTATGGGAATATGGGATCAAGTGGGGATTATAATTTCAGATGCATAGCAATGCAGTGTTGACTTGTGAATATTCTAGAGTTAGCTGCGACAGTTGACAGGGTCCTGACAGCATTAGCAGACAAGAATGCATCTCGTCTGACGATAGACTTGCATTTGAATAATAAGGGAAAGAATATAAATTTGTCCTGTGTAGATTATGGTGGTAGGATTCGGCCGTGGGTAGTTAGTAGTAAAAGCCTTATTACACTTGGCTGAATTTAGTCACTTAATTCAGAATCTAAATAAGGATGAACGATACTTTCTTCTAAATTTAGGATGCTAAATGTGATTACACTTGACTTAATTCAGTGGCGACTGAATTTACGCTTCTAAATTTAGCCAGGTGTAATAAGTCTTTTACCAAGGCCAAGCACTGAACAAAACCGTTTCGCCAAGCGGTTATTGTGATCGTGTCGCGGCGTAACGTTCAGTGAAGCCAGAGAGGTATTTATCCCGCCTTCTAGGTTTAGTCTACTACCATCGACAGCCACATCTTCTTAGCATCACGCGAGATCGTGGTCAAGGGTAAAGTTATAATGTGTAAAAAAAAAAGTATTGAGCACATTTTTTTGTTTTAGAAGATGAAATTGAAACGGCTCGATATACGCACTTAAGTTGCTTAATGACAGCAGACTAAGAATTGTGTCCTGAGTCCTGTTGTGACATCATCAGCCTTAAATTACCCACTGCTGGGCACGGGACTTCCTGTGATTGTACTTTTCTTGCCACTCTTTTTCAAAGTCAAACCCACTTTATATTACTTACTTGGTAAAAAACTAGTAATAGACGTCTGCATTATAGAAACTTCAGGCATTTCACAGGTTTTGCTGCAAATAACCAGTTCATCGGGCTCCATGGCTAACCCTTCTTCTGCCGTTGTCACCACTGTTACGGTTTTTTCTGAGGCGCGGGACTTTATGTATTCGTTTATTCGGTTCAATTCTTCAAAGTTACCGCCTCGCCAAACTGCTACTAACTAGAAGAACGTGAGAATTCTTTTATAATGGCATATTTTGTAGTGGTGGGCCTATTAGTGCAAAGGTCGCCTGGGAAGTAACTTTCAAACTCAAATTTAATTATTCAAATAGAGCACTTTTGCACTATGCCACTTATTTATTCAAGCAGTAATGTGCAGGCATTACAAGGCATCAAGGGCGGATCCAGGATTTGGTTCTGGGGGGGCCAAGGTGCAGACGGACAAACTCACTAACTAGCTCGCTCTGAACAGTTAGAATGTTCAAAATCCTTAATAATAGGTGCGCGAGCAGCTTGCTTCGTGCGCCGAGAAAAAAATTATAATTTTGACCATAGAAAATGTTCAAAATTCGTAACTCCACAATGCTTCTGGGAGGCCTGGGGGCCTTGGCCCCCTAAATCCGCCTATGCAGGGCATGATGAGAATCAACAACTAAAATCTCTAATTGACAGGCGCAATGCAGTATTTGAGCGATCTATCAACAATCAACACACAGTTTAACTGACTAATCTATCAACGATCAATGCACGGATTTTGGTTGAAATTTGGAACACAGATAGGTTTAATGATGTAGAGCTAGAGCTAGTTCATTCATAAAATGTATATTTTTAACGACTTTTTTTAAAGGAGGGAAAATGCCTACGCTCTGCCTTTCCGTCACAGGGGAGTGTGGGACTTGCACCCACTAAAAACCCCCCGTGAACAGTCCTCCGCCAAACAGATGCGGTCGCGATAGCATTCATCCCAATAAGACTTACATGATTCATGCCCTTTTGCTTAGTCCACTTGTTGCGTAGTTTATTTAAATACTGTTCCCTAATAAGGGAGTTCTCATAGAGGGTCCATTTTGCCATAATTCCATCCAACTTTGCGTTGAGTTCTGCACAATGAGTTAAGTAGTTTGGTGGTAGGAGAGAATCTGAAATAGAAAAAAGCTCATAAGAGGCAGTGATGGATGGTGCCCGTTTGTGTCTTCAACCAGAGCTGCATGCGGTCTTCTACCTTTTCACTACTACGCGTTGTGTTTTGTTTTACTACTTCGCGTTTTGTTTTACTACTTCGCGTTTTGTTTTACTACTTCGCGTTTTGTTTTACTACTTCGTGTTTTGTTTTTCCAATACGTGTTTTGTTTTTCTATGAGTGGTTTTGTTTTTTATTGCGTGTCGTGTTTTGTTTTTTTTTATCGTGATCGTCTTTTGTATATCTATCGCAGGTTTTGTTTTGTTTTTTATCGCACATCGCGTTTCTTTTTCGTTATCATAACAATATGCTAGCCTTGTACAAGCATAAGGCAAAGTGCGCAAAGTGGACTGCCGTCTTAAAAAGTTACTTAATCTGTTTTCTAGAGCACATCCAAGTTTTCATGCTCTATTTTCAATAAAATACTTAGTGTAACAGAACATACCATCGTCATCAGCCATATCGGCCTCGCTGAGTGAAGAGTCGAGGACCTGAAGCCTCTCGTGAGCATCAATGGCGCTGTTCCGCAGTAGAACCACTGACCGAGCGAGGGAGTGGTGGATGGTGCCCGTCTGTATCTCCGACCAGAGTTGCATGCGGTCTTCTATCGTGTTCGGGAGGAGGACCTTGTCGTCCTGGTCGTCCCAGGGCATCCAGATGTCAGTGTAATAGAACCTGGAAAAACACAGTAAAGTATAATATTATCTATCGACACGGATATATTCCTAAATTTTATCTTTGTTTATTAGAATACAACTAAGCAATAGCAAATAAATTAGTTTGCCCTGTAGCTAATGTAACGTTTTCGATTGATTATCTGTAAGTTACTTTTGGTAAATAAATAAATCTATATTATCAGGTCAAAATTTCCTTCATAGGCCTCAAAAACATTTTTATAGACAGACTGGGTCATCATGTTAAATACACCATTTGCCTGTGATATAATATACCAAATACCATGGTATTGATGGTATGAACATTAATCATAATATTATTTTCATTAAAATTTTTGGACACTCCAAAAACAATTTTTATGCATGTTATCATCTCCTACTTGAAGACACCTGCCTGAACAGTTTTGGAAACCTTATTGTATTTATTTTATTTAATCAAAATTGGTCAATTGAAATTCAAGTTATGAATTAAAATGTGCATCTCACCCTATTGAAAGCAAACTTGAACTGGGTTTAAAATTATTTTCAAATTCATTGTACAAATAACTTATCTGTAAAAATCTTACCTCAACAAATCAATAAACTCAGCAGTGGTGGTAGAGTTAATGCACTGCTCCCTCTGCTTCAACGTTGGCCATAACTCAATCAGTGGCACGTCCACCACTGACTCAGGCAATGTTACGGACTCGTGTTGGACACTTAGAACATCCACGCATGCTGACAGGTTTTCAAAGTCCACTGAGTTTACTGTTACGTAGGCTATGCACGGGAATCTAGCGGCTGCAAGAATATATTTAGATGAGTAATGGGGACCTTACTGTGTGGCGTTTCAGGCAGGATTTCATAATTTACTGGTGCTCACAACTAGAATTTTGAATTTCCTACTACCTTTTTTTTTTTTTTTTTATACGAGATAGGCCTACATTTGACCACATCCCACCTGATGGAAAGTGAAAATGCGGTCGACGATGGATCACGTAAGATGCCTAGAAAGGTACCTATTCACTCATGCCTTGAAGATACCCAAGTTGTACTTAGTTTATTTACTTACTTCTGTCCCCAATACCCATGATTTACAGCTCTTTTGTTGTGGTAATTCTTTAGTTATAAGACATTTTAACTATGAAATTTTTGGGTGGACCGATTGAGCTGAAATTTGGTATAGTGATAGCTTAGATTAGACCCTGGAATAAAATATAGGCTACACACAGCGGGCTACCACAGTAACCGCTGGGTGCTGCTAGTAGTATATATTAGCTAGATCCTTAGCTTTGCCAGTCACCAGTGACCATGGCTATTTCGGAGTTAATAAAGTAAACTTTAAGCAAAAATTAAGGATGTTTTCTGCTAGCCCAAATAATAACTTACCAAATCTCTTACAGAACTTCTTAGAAAGCTTCCACAGAGCGTCCCAGCCTATAGGCTCAACCAACATCTCAGCCTGCATGGCCCACTGTTCCCGTGCTGTACCACCTCCCGAGCTGAATACATTGAGCAGCTCTTGCAGGATCTCATGGTCACTGCGCGAGAATGTGTGCACTGACATACTCTGCCAAAATAAAATATGTAGATAATGTAATACTAATAATGTAATGTGTGTGTATGTGTTTATATTCATTAGGGACGGCAATGTAGATAACATTGCCGTCCCTAATGAATATAAACAGATAACTGCAAACACTGTAGTAACATTTGTTCCAGAAACCAGAACTTTTTAGATGCATATTTTTTTTTATTTACCTATTACAATTAAAATGTAAAAATGAGTAGATATAGACCTATAGAATTCAATATGAAATAAAAACAAGACAATGGCGATTATCCGTTTATTCGCGGGGTAGTGCGATATTATGGCATCCTATGATTTATGACCTGATCTCACTAATCGTGCTAATATTAAACATAAGTGTTTGTAAGAATGTGTTGATGCATGGTTGTTACTCTTTCCCACAAAAACTAGGTAAGTACTGAATGGATTTTGATGAAACTTTGCAATAATAAGATAACTTACACATCAGAATAACAGCTATAATTTGTAAATGTTTGCAAAAGTTAGTACTTACTTACTAAAGCTAATGGCAAATTAGAGTGGTTGCAATGCAGGCTTACAGTCAAAGAATTAACTAAGCAGGATCATGAGTAAGTTCCACGAGAAGTAGAGGAAGTACAGCCTAAAAGCAGACCCTGGCAGTATTCCGTACAATGTTTATTACAATTCCTGAACTATTTTGTTATTCAACTGGTGTCACCATGTAAGGACGTGCATATTTATTGTAGTTTTACCAACATCGACGTGATTCGGGTGTGTAAGAGGCTCACATTATGTTGTAATTTACATAGATTTCCAGTAAATAGCATCGAAAACAGTTACAATGACTCATACGTTAGGATTTTACATTAAAATGTTTTAAATACAGAAATGTACTTACGATTAAAGTCTGGACGCTGCGGTTGCAATCACAGATCAGATAGAGTCAATTACCTTTTGATTTCAGTAAATATTTAAAAAGAATTTGTATTTTAGTTATTTTTATTTACATTAAAACGAACATTTTGAAATTACAAAATTCAAATCGGAAACCGTCTGCTGCTTTTTTTTTTTTTTTTTTTTTTTCTTTTTAATAATATGGCAACATGTGCATTTTGCCAGTGTCGAGTAAAATTCGTGAATGTTCACGGGATATTAAATTATGGTCTCCACTTTCGTGTTTTGCCAGTGTCAAGTTAAATGTTATTTTTTAAGTAATAAGTTAGTTAGTCAGGTCAGAGTCAGAGTGAGCTTAATAGCTCGTCTAGTCACGTGAGTCTTCCAGTAAAATGGGTGGAATTTTACTGAAAGTTCGGAGGAGTTTTGGAGGGGGCACCAAAATTCATATTTCAGCACCATATCACTTGCCTACATCTGTGCACATTCAAAAACACTTAACACGCAATATTCCACCATTATTACACGCTAACAATCAAATTCTACACGATTATTAAGCAAAAGACGTGGAGCTAATGATATGATCAAGGCTTGCCGCCAAAAACTCCGTCTGCTGCTTGTCAATGTCAAATTTACACTAACGACTAACGACAAAATGTCAATTGTCAATGTCACACGGTTTTAAAAAGTATATTCCCATTGGTCCCCAAGTTTTTCGTCCCCTGGTGGCAAATGGGAATAAATTCCCATTGGTCAACGGGTGACGAACGGGAACTTTTACCACCACATAAAATCGCTGTACATCGCTGCATATAGACGGTACCTATATATCGATTGCAAAAATAAAATTAAATCAAATCATAAAGCTGCTATATACTGCTATAAAGGCGTTGGTGGTAACGATGCCGCGCTTATCACAAATGTGACAAAGATTTTTAAATATTGTTTCTAAGAATAATAAACGTCTTATAACTAATGCGGTTATTAACTCAATAATTGCTTATGCAACAGTAACGTTAACTGCTGCTGTTGACAAAATTTTCCATATCCAAAACGATGAGATTACTATTCACCAACGATTCACCAACAAACGATAAGTATTATGGACATTTAAGTGGTAAAAATAAAAATATTATTTACTTAATTTCTGATTTCATAAAAAAATTGATGATTTGATTTTGAATTGAATTTGATTTTAATTTTTTGATTATAATATGCTTGTTTTTGATAATTCAACCTTGCATCATGTTAATTAACATTTTTTGCTCCTCTATGTTTGAAATCAAAGTATAGGTACCGCTTTTATAGCGATCTGTGCAGCAATGTGCAGTGATTTTATTATGTAGTGGCAAAAGTTTCCATTCGTCACTCAGCAACAAATGGGAATTTATTCCCATTTGCCACCTGTGTACGCAAAAACGATGGGACCAATGGGAATATACTTTAAAAAATGTTACCAGGTGCAATAATAAAATATCTACTTTCATTTGATTTATTACACAAGGGAACAGCATTTTTGTTGCATGAGATATTACAACTAATATTGTATATTTTCGGGGTGCTGATTTCAGATCTGAAGTCAGATTTTTCGTATGACCTTTAGTTTTTGAGATATAAGTAAATCGTGATTTTCAGAAAAAACGAAGTCAATTAAATAATAACATCACATAAACAGCTACTGCTTATTAAAAATAGACCTTTTATATGTTTATCTTGTTTGACTTGGTTCACAAAGGCTGTTTTTAATGCTTTAGCAGTAGTCTACCATGCTGTTGGTATTACCAAGACCATGGCAACCCTTTTCCATGTTTAAAATCAATGGTCCAAATGGCTGTAGAGGAAGTGTACCTGAATGTTCATAATACAACAAAGCTGCTGGAAGTGCAACAACATCTTTTCGTTAAGCTCCAAAAAGCTTTTGTGCTTAACATTTACCAGAAAATTTCTTGCGTTAGAAATTTTTTTTTTAAGTAATTTTTTTTATATCAATCATGGTAACTCTCAAAGTTTTTATCATTCTTAAGATTCATTTTGCCGCGCTTTTGGAAAGCGGATGAAATTTTTTGCTTTCTTGGATAATAATTTTGCAATAAGTGCTAAACGCGTATTAATAGTGGGTTTAATAAACGTTGAGTGTTTGTGAATGTGATTTACTGTCGAAGAATGGAAAAACGTTCAACAGTCTGCTATTTTCAAGAATCGTCACAAAATGAATCGATGTGATTCGATAAACGCCCACTCTTTATCGAATAAACAATGAACTTAAAATTATAAAGATTTCGACTGAAGGACTTGTATCCATGGTCAGAATAAATTAATAATAAAAAAAATATCATTCTTAACTTTCTTACTTGTGGACTTGTGGAACATCAAATATTCGGTTTTCAGTGTCTCTTTGCTCAAATTATGGAACTTGCAGAAATGTTCCGAAAACAATCAACAATCTTGTTCAGGGCGTGAACATTTTGTTTCATGGGCCATTGTTTGATGTGCTAAGGTAGCAGTAGTGGTCGGGTAACAGATACCAAGTTAAAATAAAACGAATTGAACCATTTCTTATGGTTTATCCCGTTTATATATCAACCCTGCGAAAATAGCAATCGTTTTCATGATTTGATAGTTCCAGCCAGATCATATTAATGTTTGATCCTTAAAATGGGTTGTTTTCATAATTGCCCTTAAACTTAATGACTCGACGTATGTTTTACATTTAATTTTAGGCACCCAGCACTTGTCACGAGTGTCCAAAGAAAAGTCATCTACCTAAATACACCCGATTTTCAAACTCTGATGTACTTTATTTACATTTTTGTAACGTATATTGACCACATATGTCACGAAAATAGTTGAGATCGTTTCTTCAAACATTATGCGACATGGAAAAAATAAAAAAATAAAGTTCAATCAAAAAAAAGCTCGGTTTAACGAAAGTAAAGTGTTACTGGTAACAAAATAAGGCTAAAAAAATAATAAAGCTATATCTCAAAAACTAGAGCTGTTAGAAAAAAACTACAAGTGGATTTGAAATCAGCGACCTCGAATTAGTAAACAACAACCATAAAATCCCATGCAACAAAAAAAAAGTTTGATTTTGTTCCCTTGTGTTATTAATGAATAATTTTAACTTTCTTGAAATTTGAATTATAAATAAAAAGCTTGTAAAATAAATACGTTGTGTTTCTTAAAAGGAAGAAAAATAAAACGAAATCTCTATAATATTATATTGGTATCTGTTTATTATTCCCTATTCATATTTTGTACAAGTTGTCGTAATTTCGCTCGAGCCACTTTTCCAGCAGGCGTTAGCGGTAACTCGTCGAAGAACACCACGCCGCCTCTAAGCTGCTTTGTTTCTGATAGTTTACCTGAGAAAATGCGAAATATAATAATTTTAGGAGAGTTTAATACACTTTTCCGTGGCTATGCAGGTACTATATGTAGATTCAGAAGACCCCTAACACGAGAAAATCAGAAACTGTAAATTATAGTAAAACTTTTGTATGTACTTCGACAAAAAATATGGGAGTTGGACCTTAGAGAGCACTTACACCTAACATACAAACGAAAGGTAAATAACTAAGGATTTATTATTACTCGTAGTAACAGACTTTGCGTTTTGTGAGAAGAAACTTCCAAACAAGATCTTTAACCATTATTTTATTGTTCTGTGGCGTTTACTTTACTCACTGGCAACAAGGTCCTTAATCTCCTGCGCAGTGACTGTGGCCCCGGGCTGTCGTACCACGCAAGCGACCGCGTGCTCTTGATCCTCGTCGTTAGATACACTTGTGTAGACGATAATAGACCGTACTCACTGGCAACAAGGTCCTTAATCTCCTGCGCAGTGACGGTGGCCCCGGGCTGTCGTACCACGCAAGCGACCGCGTGCTCTTGATCCTCGTCGTTAGATACACTTGTGTAGACGATAATAGACCGTACTCACTGGCAACAAGGTCCTTAATCTCCTGCGCAGTGACGGTGGCCCCGGGCTGTCGTACCACGCAAGCGACCGCGTGCTCTTGATCCTCGTCGTTAGATACACTTGTGTAGACGATAATAGACCGTACTCACTGGCAATAAGGTCCTTAATCTCCTGCGCAGTAACGGCGGCCCCGGGCTGTCGTACCACGCAAGCGACCGCGTGCTCATGATCCTCGTCGTTAGATACACTTGTGTAGACGATAATAGACCGTACTTACTGGCAACAAGGTCCTTAATCTCCTGCGCAGTGACGGCGGCCCCGGGCTGTCGTACCACGCAAGCGACCGCGTGCTCTTGATCCTCGTCGTTAGATACACTTGTGTAGACGATAATAGACCGTACTTACTGGCAACAAGGTCCTTAATCTCCTGCGCAGTGACGGCGGCCCCGGGCTGTCGTACCACGCAAGCGACCGCGTGCTCTTGATCCTCGTCGTTAGATACACTTGTGTAGACGATAATAGACCGTACTCACTGGCAACAAGGTCCTTAATCTCCTGCGCAGTGACTGTGGCCCCGGGCTATCGTACCACGCAAGCGACCGCGTGCTCTTGATCCTCGTCGTTAGATACACTTGTGTAGACGATAATAGACCGTACTCACTGGCAATAAGGTCCTTAATCTCCTGCGCAGTAACGGCGGCCCCGGGCTGTCGTACCACGCAAGCGACCGCGTGCTCATGATCCTCGTCGTTAGATACACTTGTGTAGACGATAATAGACCGTACTTACTGGCAACAAGGTCCTTAATCTCCTGCGCAGTGACGGCGGCCCCGGGCTGTCGTACCACGCAAGCGACCGCGTGCTCTTGATCCTCGTCGTTAGATACACTTGTGTAGACGATAATAGACCGTACTTACTGGCAACAAGGTCCTTAATCTCCTGCGCAGTGACGGCGGCCCCGGGCTGTCGTACCACGCAAGCGACCGCGTGCTCTTGATCCTCGTCGTTAGATACACTTGTGTAGACGATAATAGACCGTACTTACTGGCAACAAGGTCCTTAATCTCCTGCGCAGTGACGGCGGCCCCGGGCTATCGTACCACGCAAGCGACCGCGTGCTCTTGATCCTCGTCGTTAGATACACTTGTGTAGACGATAATAGACCGTACTTACTGGCAACAAGGTCCTTAATCTCCTGCGCAGTGACGGCGGCCCCGGGCTGTCGTACCACGCAAGCGACCGCGTGCTCTTGATCCTCGTCGTTAGATACACTTGTGTAGACGATAATAGACCGTAGGTACTCACTGGCAACAAGGTCCTTAATCTCCTGCGCAGTAACGGCGGCTACGGGCTGTCGTACCACGCAATCGACCGCGTGCTCTTGATCCTCGTCGTTAGATACACTTGTGTAGACGATAATAGACCGTACGCACTGGCAACAAGGTCCTTAATCTCCTGCGCAGTGACGGTGGCCCCGTGCTGTCGTACCACGCAAGCGACCGCGTGCTCTTGATCCTCGTCGTTAGATACACTAGTTTAGACGATAATAGACCGTACTCACTGGCAACAAGGTCCTTAATCTCCTGCGCAGTGACGGTGGCCCCGGGCTGTCGTACCACGCAAGCGACCGCGTGCTCTTGATCCTCGTCGTTAGATACACTAGTTTACACGATAATAGACCGTACTCACTGGCAACAAGGTCCTTAATCTCCTGCGCAGTGACGGTGGCCCCGGGCTGTCGTACCACGCCAGCGACCGCGTGCTCTTGATCCTCGTCGTTAGATACACTAGTTTAGACGATAATAGACCGTACTCACTGGCAACAAGGTCTTTAATCTCCTGCGTAGTGACGGTGGCCCCGGGCTGTCGTACCACGCAAGCGACCGCGTGCTCTTGATCCTCGTCGTTAAATACACTAGTTTAGACGATAATAGACCGTACTCACTGGCAACAAGGTCCTTAATCTCCTGCGCAGTGACGGTGGCCCCGGGCTGTCGTACCACGCAAGCGACCGCGTGCTCTAGATCCTCGTCGTTGGGAACACTTGTGACGCTCACGTCTAGAACTCCTTCGTGCGTAAGGATTACTGCTTCTAGTTCTGGTGGAAGAATCTGGAAAATAACAAATTCATGTTAAATCGGAAATTTCACAAATTAGGAAAATGCCGTGGGAGTCCCACATAACGCCCCGCTCCCCACTACGTGGGCTGATGAAGCGTAACGCATTTTTCCTGGGTCAAAAAAGTTTCGAAATGCCTCTGCCACACCAAGCCACACTATGTGTCGCAGGTCGCAGTATGTTTTTTTGACACTTTGTTTTTACCCTGTGATTCGAGATCAAAGCTGTTTCAGCATAGGTACGAATAGAAATTAACTCCAGAAATTAAGTAGATAGGTACTATTACCGCGGCGCTTGGCACTTCTTTTATAAATGTCCTCTCATCCACTATTATAACCACCACTTTTAGAAGCTTATTATATGAGCTTACATGATAACCCCTGTACTTGATGAGCATCTTCAGCCGTTCAACAAAGTAATAGTTGTTATTCTCGTCTCTGTAGAACAGGTCTCCGGTTTTGAACCAGCCGTCTTTTGTGAACGCATTCGCTGTTTCCTCTGGGTTATTGTAGTAACACTGAAATATAGAATAGAAGAACTTATTGTATACCAAGTTATAAGATATAGTTATAACTACAATTTAGTAGACAATTTACAAGTTACATCCACAACTAACAGTTCTAAAAACAAAAAGTAATCTGTTATAGACAACCTGGCTGGAAGGAAAGTAAGGAAAATGTGCAGCGGTGGTGTGCAAAAATAGCTTTGTAGATCACACTGCAATGTACCTAAGTAAGCGTTGGTGCAGTGCACCTAGAATTTCACATCATTGTGAAATCCTAGGTAGCACTGTACTGATTATGGGCAGAGTTATCTTCTAACATCAGGAGAGCGTCCAGCTCGTCTTTTTACTTCTTCACATAAAAAAAGTTATAAATATAGATACTGAATTACCAATAACCATGTAAGTATATTATATGTAGGTATAATATGGTACTTACAGAAAATCCGGCTCGTTTAGTCCATAATTCGCCAGTAACATGTGGTTCTGTGATGTCTTGGTCCGTCTCTGGATCTACCAGCTGAAAGAAACAAGAAAACCGAATGAGGATAATTTGACTACCTCGCAAGTAATTATAAATATGTTAATTTTCACAAACTTTATAAGGACCATTCAATAAAGAACTTTAAAAAAGGATGGAGACTATTTAATTTTTTTAGGAACTTTTATAAGCTACATGGTGATAAAAACCTTACTTTGAGTGGTACTCCTGGAATAGGCTTGCCGCAGCTATCAACAGGATCCGCTGGGCTGGGCGCCATCACCGCTCCCAGATTCTCCGTCTGACCATACGCTTGTACCACTATGGTTTCTTTGGGTACTGCTTCCTGAAAAGATTTTTGCAGTGGTTGACCTCTATACCAAATTATGCCACCTGGGGAAGTACCACACATTTGCCAATTATGCATCCGCCAAGTAGTATATGCAGGCATTAGGCTCAAGGTTGACAGGTCATGATGCAGTGTGCAGTGCAAGGTCAAGCACTTATTTTAAAACAATGGGTGAGGTGGCGCTTAGCCTGATGAGGCCAATCATGATGCATACCATCAGGTATTTTCTAATCTTGTCACCACTCCTTATCATTATTATTAAGAAATATCTTCAATGTCAGCTAGATAAATGCTTAGAAATTCAGAGTATGTAAACTTTTGTTTTCGAAATTAGCATGGTAACTTCGAAAACAGAGGTTTTCATACGTAAATTGAGTCGTGGAAGAGACGCCATGTTTCATCATCAGTCATCAGCATCATACTGCCTCCCCTTTGGACTTCCATATATATACCGGTTGGAAGCAACCTGCATCCAGCATCTTCCGGCGACCTTTATATGCCATATTTATCCATTACTTAAAAACTTAGTTTTGTCCTATAGTGACCTACTGGTGCATTGAATTAGTTGGTAGTTATAGTACAGATTTTACAGTACTTACCCTCCAAGCCACTATGAGATCCTTGTGCACCTTGCCTCCAGCTAGTATGATACTACTGAAGCAGGTCAGGTCGCAAAGTTTCTTGTTTTTCAGAATTAGAGAAGCTATGTTTGGAGTTAACATCATTGTTTGAGGCTGGAATCAATATAACGATGTGATGATTTTGGTAAAAGGTCACCTATAGTCAACAGGAAATTTTTCGAAGGTTTTGCTATCGGAGAAAAGACCACTCGTAGTTATTTCGAATTCGGGAATATTTTAAAATAATTTGACCCTAGCTGAAAAATTGATAACAGCATGAAATCTTTATATATAAGATCCTTCTGCACGTTTATACGTCGCGTCGTTTTAGTTGAAAATTGGTTTATAACTAATATATTATGTTAGGATGACGTGTTTATGTACTTTGGTCCTCAGTCCTCATAGGTCAAAAGACTACTGGTTTTCTGATAGTAGAGGCTTCGGCCGTGGCTAGTTTTATTACCATGTCGTCAAGCGGGAATTATGACCGTGTTACGGCATGGTATTCAGTGAGGCCTGGGAAGGATTTTCCCCACCTTCTATTTAGTCTGCTACCATTTAAGGCCGCATTGTCACTCAACATCACGCGAGATCGTGGCCAAAGGCTTACCTAAAATCAAAAAAATAAATAAACAAGATATAAAATCAGTGACAGGCCTACCTTATATTTATTGATGATATCGATGATATGCTCTGTGGTGGCCGGCGCAGAGGTCTGAATCTTGGTCTCCTGCATCACTGGCATGCTGGCTGCGTTGAACAGGCCCGATATCCAGTGAACGGAAGATAAGCTTAGTGATATTCTGGTGCCTGGTTTTGGCATTTCAATTCTGAAATTTCCAGAACATGAAAATGAAAAAGTTTTTTTACTCACAAAACTTATGCTATGTTAAACCAAGAAAATGCACCAAAATGTTAAATACAAAAAAGAAAAGACATGCATAAATAGTCAAATGTTATGGCTGCGGTACCCTAAACTAGGCGAGAGCCTGTGTCTTAGGGCCCAGAGATACGAGTTTACAAGAATTATATATGCTAATTTTCGATGATATATCTACCCCGAATTAGGACTAAACAACGTTAACATAGGTTAAAATTTTGCAGTTTGTATCTTACTTATTAGAAAACATAGTCGTAAAACAGGTAATGAGATCAGCCATCTTCTGTTTCCAGGCGTCGTGCCTTATAGCAGCTAACTTGACGGAGCCAGATGTGCCCCCGGTGCTGATCAGCCATGCGTACACCTTCTCGATGTCTATTGTGGCCACCCTGGAATTTAAATTACATTTGATTTTTTTAACGGTGACAGGGTTTTCAATGCGAGATCTTGTTTGGCTTAGGTAATAATATTAAAATTATTACATAGACGATTAGCTCCAACCGCTTAGAGGTAGCCCGGGAAATTACTTATACTTCACATTATAATAAAGTTGAAACTTTCTTTCTTCCTCTAAGATAGCAATAGCATATGCCACTACCAGTGGTTTGGAAGTGGTGAATTTTTCATTGGACGTGTTGAGAATAACAAGTCTCAACTTCAACTCAACTTTCTTGCCGAATTCCAGAATAATCTTTAGGAATATCTTAAGGATTAATGAAAAGCATTAATATGGCATGCACTTCCGCTTTTTCAAAATAAGTATGACTCCTAACTCCTATCTATCTATCTTTAACGGGGGCTGGCAAAACCAGTAACACGTCGACCCATTGGGATCTATTATGTTTTCCCCTACCTTTCCGTCTCCTACTCTTGAACGAAATAGGTTATTGAAGCGGTGGTCCCACATAGAGGAGGAAGCCTATACTTCTCTGGTTTGGGATATGCAATCACAAAGAGATTCATGATTAACTTACTCAAACTCTTCAACTGGTGTATCATCAGGATTCGTCTCCATTAACTCCTTCATGGAATGTTGTCCACTCCCGAATGTGAATACCCTGGTATCGCTTCCTACATCTGAAGCTGCCTTTACATAGTTGCTGTAGTTTTCTGGCTCGCAGAATGCTATCTTTGGCTTGGTTAGCGCGAATATTGTTTTAATCTCATCTGTAATACAAGGTTGTTCAGGAAGCGTAAGTAAGTAATAAGGTGTGTAAGGACTGTACCAAGTAGCGGAAAATAGTCTTTGTCTATCCGGAAACCAAGAGTGATTAGGTATACGTATGTGATAAATATACCTACCATTGTAATCAATTAGATGCAAATTCACAGCTAAATTGGTTATTAAAAAACTGACTTCGTATTACCGATTACAAAGAGAGAAAAAAAATCACCAGTGAGTACTACCGACTAATAAATGAGCGGTGAGTACTCGTTTTACTTGGGCAGCAGAAGTGTTGAATACATCAAGATCAAGTCTGTTAACAAAATCATTGAAACACTGACTCGCTCGCAGCAGATACCTGTTTTGTCTGTATCATCTATATCATCAGCAGATCTGCTAGCCTATTCACTTATCCGGTAAGGAGCTGAACCGAAGACCGAATCGATTTGATATGTCAAAAGTGTTTGAAATCCACCACGGAAGCCAAAATATTGTCTTGTTTCATTAGTTTAGTATTTTATTGCATCACAATATTATCTTTAGTTAAGTATAAGTTATAACCTTGGACTTATAGACCAAGTTACTTGATGACTTAACTATTTTTTTGTCAATGTTCACGTACGAACGTACCTACTTTAGAAATAGGCAATGGTCGTTTTAAAACGATAATGGGCGGAACAGCAATTTTCTGCCGCATTTTAAACTAGCGACTAGCAGTATTTCCCACTGAAAAGTAGCCCATTTTTTCCTAGGTCTAAGCCATCTTAAGATCCAAAACCTTCTGAATTCTTTTAACCATCAGTTCAACTGTTTAGGTTAGGCGTAAAGTCAAATCTGTACCGTTTTTATCTAGACCTTTATCTAGTCCTCTAATATAGTCTTTTTCAAAATGTCTTTCAATCATAAAATCAAATATGTTTTGCCACCTACAAGTCGCTATCGACTTGCTCCGCTATCAAATTGCATTGTCTTCATAAAAACTACCATCTGATCATACCTACTCTATAAATATAATATTGTTTGATTAAAGTAGGTATACCTAATCTCTTCGTCTTAAGACATATTTAAAGTAGAACATTGATGACCGATAACAGCTCGCACTGATAAGAACAGGCATTTATTCCGCCTTCTAGGCTTAGTCTGCAACCATCTGCGGGCGCATCGTCGCTTAACATCACGCGAGATCGTGGTCAAAGTAACCTATAGAGGTAATGAAGAAAAAAACTTGAGAGGTGTCAAGGACAAAGACACCCGGATGGAACGAAGTTCCTTTCGATTAATGAAAATATCTGGCTTGCTTTCTATAAGAGAGAGAGAGAGAGACAGACAGAGAAACATGCGCACGCCGCACAGCTTACAATAGCTTACTATAGCAAAAAGTGTCGTGACAACTTTTCGTAAGAATTTTTTCCGTCTAGCCCCCTTTCACAACGAGCGATTAGGAACTTCGTTCCAAAAAAATCTTACCAAACTTCAAAAGCGAATCAACTCCAACTATAGGCAGCCCATTCATGACCGCTGCGTAGTATGGTATGAAATTATCCAGGTGGTTCTTCCCGGCTAAGGCAAGGTTGTCCCCGGGGTGTAGACCGAGTTTCCTGAGACATCTCGCCAAGTGGACGGATCGCCGGAGCACTGACCCGTTCGTCTCACTCTCTCCTGTCGCTGCATCTATCTGGAGATTGATCGATAGTTTAACATCTGACTAGGTAGGATCTTTTATCCCTAGCGAATTGTAAGCTACATTCTGATTGGTCGGAGTTGTATATACGAGTATTATGTACCTACCAATAATGTAATAATAATAATTGGGAGGCTTTTATACTCCAACAGAACAGGTTACCCTATTTACACTGTCAGAGTCAAATCACAATGTATTATTTTTATGTTGTGTGGCTAACCTATATGTTGCAGTTTCGGGTCGCCGAGATTACTATAGACTACAGGGCCTGCAACATGACCTAACGACTGCCTACATATCTTGTAGGAAACAGGCGGGTTCCACAGTTTAACGTGCCTTCTGAAACACGGTAAAAATGAAAGGCGAAAATCTTTGCCACAATGAGATTTAAACCCAGGACCTCCGGCTTATAGGTACGTATTTAATTAAGAAAAATAAATATAATAACGCCGCCCCAAAGGGAGCGTTTCGTGAAAAACACTATACCTACATAAAAGTTCATAGAGTTATTATATAGAGCGGTAGAGTTAAAAAGGCGTTTTTAATGTTAATGCGTAGGTAATCTACTAGCACGTTACACGGCAAATTTTAGAAACATCTTTTAACTTTAGCGCTCTATGACTTCAAACTATTTTATTTTTGCCGGTTAATAGTACTTAATTGTCACCAGTGTGATAGCCAATAGGCTCTCCAAGCTTTCTATTAAACCACAAGATTAGAGATAGAGCTTATACTCGCTATATTAAACCTGATAAATTTGCGGCGAGCTAATATTAGATGTCATAATATGAAATACAATATTATTAATAATCTCTTTCAGATAATATTATATTTTCTTTTCTTGGTTTACTAGTATAAATAGCTATTAGTGATAAGCCCGCATTGTAACGCCTTTTAAATGGCAAATGTCTTTCTGTAATGTAAATAATTATTATATCTAGTGTTCAAATATCAAATATCTATCTACATAAGTAGATAAAGCAAGTAGGTATCTATGTACATAATATTTAGAATAGGTCAATTTAAGTAGCACTCTTAGCAGTTACACGACAAATTTAAGAAATATCTATAGAACTGTACCTATGATTAAAAGGACATTTTATTTTTGTCGGTTATAAGTTATTAGTCACCAGTAGATCCACCTTACAGGGTATAATAAAACATAATGACAATATAATATAATGATAATTAATCTTGGCTAAATTTAGAAGTAACTGCTGCATTATTAGAGATAGGTGTGTGTATAAAAGCTACGACGATAATTTATTAAAGATAAGACGGCGATATCAAAGTATTTAATGTTAACAATTTATAACAATAAAAGACAAGAAAAATAAAGATAGGAGTAGCCTAGTAAGTATAGGATACTTTTATTAACGGTATGCAATTAAATGTTATTAAATAAATAATCAGATAAGTACACAATAGAACTTGCCGTTATCGGTTAAAAACGGATTACAACTTACGAGGAACAGGGCTTAATATTTTGCCTGGAGAAATGACAAATGTTTCTTATCTAGAGAGTAGAGAGAGAGGGAAAGAGAGACAAAGGAAAATTTGGCCCGTCAAGGCCTAGAAAACGGTGGCGAGCTGATATTAGGCTGGGAGGAAAATGAGATCCGCGCCATCCGGATTTGTTGTCAGATCTGCACTATTTAACCGACTTAAATTCATCGGAAACTTTTAATAAATGAGGGCAAAACGCACAATCATATAACTAGGATATCGACTGATTTAGATGAAATTTAAATTGAATCCCATGGAGAGTAGGTACTTATATTTTTATTATCACACTTATATTCTTTATATATATTTACCAATATTATTATAATGCAACTGCGAAAGTTTGCGAGTGTATGAGTGTGTCTGTTTGTTACTTCTTCACGCCTAAACGGGTGGGCGGATTGAGCTTAAATTTGGTAAAGAGATAGCTTAGACCATGGAATAGCACATAGGCTACAGTACAGCGGGTAAAACCGCTGGGCGCAGCTAGTGTTAAATAATTCTCCAAATCGATTTATATGCGTTTTCGAGTAATCGGTGTAAACCTAATTAAGTACTTAGTAGTTGTAAACCAGTTAAACGTTTCTCGAAAACGATAAAAAGTTTGTAAAAGACACAACAACAATTAAGTACATCAATCAAGTAGCAAAATTGTGACGCAACTTCTTTTGCTCGACTTGAGATTGTGTGATTTATTTTGAACTATGGGTGTGTAACCTATGTAACATTATGCAATAACTTTAAGAGAAAATATTCGTACTCTGTACTAGAGATGCACCGAATATTCGGTTACTATCCGGTATCCGGCTTATCCGGCCCTTTTTTACTATCCGGCCGGATACCGGATAGTAAAGTACTATCCGGCCGGATACCGGATAGTAAACTTGGTAGATTTTATAAATGGAATCTAAATAAAGACACAGTTGTAATAAAAAAAATGACACAGTTGGTAAATGTTAATTAATACAAAACCACTAAGTATCACACGAAAACACCACCAACTTATTTTATTATCTAAAAATACGCGAACATTCACTACGAAACAAGTGTCAAAACCTGCACGGCGCGCGGGCGGTGTGGCGGTACGCGACACCCACCTACGAAACTCAAAATGTATGTATCATACCGCCGGCCGAATATTCGGCGGCCGGATACCGAATATTCGGCTGGTGGTCAGGCCGAATATCCGGTATCCGGTATCCGGCCAAACAACTATTCGTTGCATCTCTACTCTGTACACATAATACAAAAGTGTAGAGTTGCCGCGAATAGTGTTTATAGCGAATAGTCGAATACCGATTAATCGCCATTCACTTTGGCGAATAGTCCAATAACTCGACATTACTATTCGACATAAATAAAAACATTAAACACATTAAAAATATTTCTAATTTCTTCTAAGGTTGTGAGAAAAGAAAACAATAAAGTTAAAGCATTCGTAGAGCTGCGCTCAGAGAAGGTCTTAGGCTTTTCTTCTTTCTTATGACGAAAATGATGATTCGGATCCAGAAACGGCATCCAAAAGGTCTCGTTTAGACAATGAAAGTGAGCATGATTCGGAAACTCATAAACTATTTTGGGCATGTTTTGAAGAATCATCTATAGAGCAACCTACTTAAGAGCAACCCAAGAATGCCTGAATTAAAAAAATGATTATTTTTAACTCATTAGTTTGCTAAAAACCCCGAGCTAGCCCCGGTATTAGCAGTGCATACAATAAATATATTATGTAGGTATTTAGGTGATATTAGATAAAACACAAAGGAGTTTTAGTAGTCAGCCGATAGAACAGTAGACCATTGATATAGAATATATTTGTCTACTGAGGTATAGAATAAATAACTTTTGACCAACTACACGTCGGTAGTGATCGTCACGGCGTTGGTAACCACTAGTGTTGCAGACTTTGCCTTCAGCAGGTTGTTTTTCTTTCTTTCTTTTGTTTCAGGGCTATAAGCTACCGTCACACACATGTAAAACAATAGAATCCATAAACAAAATTACGTACATTACTTGCTTAAACCTCCTCATTAACATTAGTAAAATAACAAACGCAGTAATGTACATTGAACTGGATATCAATCTTAGTGGGTATGAATCTGCCAATAGCCCTGCATGTCGGTGTCTAACATAATATTATTATTATGTCGGTCCTAAAAATGTAAGACTTTAATCACAATCTGGGTTGATCTTAGAAGCCGAAATAATAATTAGAGTTTATACTTCAACAGAACAGCTTACTCTGCTTTCACTGTCAGAGTCAAATCATTCATTCAAAATCATTACAATCGCACAAACCATATTATAAAACCACTATAGGTTTTATATTATGGTTTGTGAGGCCAACATACGAGTAATAATATTATTTTTAAATATGTATGTAGTATACCTATTTATAAATAAGTAGGTACATGAAAAATGTTGCAACCAAATAATATAGAAGGCGGGATAACTAAATCTTTCCATAGCGTCTGAACATCATGTCGGAGGCCTCATATTGACCGATTTACGGTTTTTCCATTGATTGCATAAATTTTAAACAAAATGTATGAAACAGGGAAATCACGTACCGCCAGTAGGTTAGGTACCTACTAACGACATATTCTAACCTATATAATTGTATTATAACATGTTAATTGTATTTTTCTGCGGGCTAAAGGTTTCTAATATACATTGGTATCACGGACTTTGGACTAATCAATATTTACTTAGAATTTTAGCGAATATTGTTTAGCACCTAGTTGCAAACTAAAATTTTTCACCTAACACCTAGTTACCGATTTGACTTACTTATTGTTGTTGAGTGTTATTATTTATTATAGCAGAGTACCTTTAACATTTTATTTATCGGCAGCTTATATTATAGCTATTAAATTTAGTTGCCACATAGTTAAATTCGGGGGACCAGAAACGGAAGTGGCACTGTTTCTTGTGTAACGCAGGCTAACATCGTTTCGTGATTGGTAGACATGTAATGGGAGTGACGGGAAGTGACGTTAGCCAATGAGAGTCGAGTAGTTGCACGGTCGTCCGCTAGGGGCGCTGTTGAGAGAGAGCGGTAGGGCGGACGGGCGTGAGGTATTATATTGAGCTGTGTAGACGACGGAGACTCACTTTACGTTTGGCTGGCGACCGGGACGGACACTTTACCTTCGACGGGCGACTGGGACGGTCACTATACGGTTTGGGTATCGAATTAGTTATCGAAGCGTTCGTAGCTTTGCGGAACACTCGGTCCCCGTTAATATTGTGTAATACAGAGTAGTGTAATATCATCCCTAATCACATTGTAATGTAATTGTCTGCAAGTGAAATAAATGTGATCATATTATTGTGGTGTGATGTCTTATTCTCCTCGCCCGTTATATCCACGCTGTAAACCATGCCTGAGGGGCTCCAGAATGAGCGACAATATGGTGACAGTGACACATATAGGTTACTACGCTAAGCGCCCGGTATCCTGTCCCGACATATTTTTATCGGCTATATGGAGTGCTATCTGTGAAAATTAGTCAATACGACTTCAGAGTAGAATTTCTATTTGGAATATATAAGAAATATTCAAAAAAAAATTCAATTTCGGTAAAACTTTTTACCTGTGTTCTAGAAGACATTATGAAAACTTTGGACTGGAACGAAAAGGGTGTCAATATCAACGGCCGATTAATGTCACACCTTCGATTTGCCGACGATCTCATTCTAGTAGCTAGCACCGCTACAGAGCTCCAAGGAATGCTAACAGAATTACACAATGCATCCAAAAGTGTGGGATTAAGGATGAACATGTCCAAAACCAAGATAATGACAAACCATCTGTCTCGTTTCACAGGAGTAACTGTTGACAACTGCTCTATTGAATTAGTCAAAGACTACATTTATCTTGGACATTGTTTATCCTTTGATCCCGGATCTTAAATTCGAGAGATCGCTAGGCGTGTGCAGCTAGGATGGGCAGCCTTTGATAAGCTAGATAATGTTTTCAATTCAAAATTAATTATAAAGGATAATTAATTTTAAAGGATAATTCATTAATATATAAGTAGAAAAAAAAAATAAATAAAAAAAAAAAAAAAAAAACATTTGTAAAGAAAAAAAAAAAAAATGTAAAAAAAAAATCGTATGATGCAAGCATTACCACTAATTTAACTATTACAACATTTCTATATATTATTATAACATTTTATAAAACATTCTAAATCGAAAATCGCTATACTCTTATACTTTAAAAACAGCCTTAGTAAACAATAATTCTTTGTGACAGCTGCATGCATCAGCCGATTGAACTACCCACATTTTACTGATTTTTAGTTGTTTTGTTTTGGAAATAGATTTAAATAACAGTAATATGATGTTATTGTTAATTTTAATCAGCTTTGTAATTTTATGTTTATTTTGTATGAAAAATAATTAAGATAGTAAGTACCTACTACACTTCTGCTGTATTTAGCTTTTGTTTACTCACGCCTACCGGCACTATTTATTTAGTTTAGATAAATACTGTATTTTCTCAATAAGTGAATTGTAAAATTCTTCTGAGAAATAAAGATCTTTAACCGTAAACTCCCGCAAAGCCTTAAGACCAAGGTATTCAACCAATGTGTCCTGCCTATACTTACAGTTCTGAAACATGGCCGCTAACCAAAGAGCACATTTATGGGATCAGAGTGGCTCAACGAGCTATGGAGCGCGCCATGTTAGGAATCTATTTGGTTGATCGTGTACCAAACGTTGAAATTCGCCGTCGTACCAAAGTCGAAGACGTAGGTACACGAATAGCCAGATTAAAGTGGAGATGGGCAGGACACTTGGCAAGACGGGATGAAAACAGGTGGACCAAGGCTACGACAATATGGTACCCAAGGCAAGGACAGAGATCTCGTGGCAGACCACCAGCCCGATGGTCAGACGATATTGTCAAGTATGTCGGAAGGAACTGGATGAGACTCGCACAGGATCGGAAGGTGTGGCGTGACCATGAGGAGGCCTATACCCTGCAGTGGGTGGATACAGGCTGAATAGATAGATAGATTCAAAAAAAAATTCTACTAACCCAACCAAACTATTTAGTAAGTATTCTGTGGATGTTAAATATACATTATAATAAATGTTGTCAAAATTTGTTACTTCTCCTTTTCTATATTTATTGTACACGTAATAAGTTATTAAAAAAATAATAATTATACAGAGTTATTTTTTCATGAATTATTAAAATTATCACCTCGATTAATCGAAAAAATTTAACACCAATGTACTGATATTTAGTATGTTTTATGTCACAAAAACCGTTATATCCGGTAAATAATATTGTGATATGTATCGAATATAGGTATTAGAATATATTTATCCTTCGAACCCTTCAAAAATTATCTTTCTTTTTGAAACGAAGTAGGTATAGTTAACTTACTTATGTACTAATAATATAATAATCACTTATTTATTTAGTTCGGTCACCAAGTAATTAAGTAAGAACGCTAAACGGATTTGAATGGTAAGAATACTTTGCTAATTGATAAATAATTATATTATTATGAACCTATAGGGATAGACATTGTCTGGAAAAATATTAGGGCTGAAGAGGCTTAACATCTTATGACTCTCAATTTAGAAACGAATTATGGGCAGCGTTATCTCTTACCATTAGGAGAGCGTCTTGCTCGTCTTCGCTGTATAAAAAAAAATCATGACGGTT
The DNA here is from genome assembly GCA_947507615.1 of Hemithea aestivaria. Lineage (NCBI taxonomy): Eukaryota > Metazoa > Arthropoda > Insecta > Lepidoptera > Geometridae > Hemithea > Hemithea aestivaria. The sequence goes on from OX382343.1 coordinate 4,868,857, forward strand.
TTTTCATAACAATAATTAGTGACAAAGATGAGCATTTGCCATGATTGCCAGTGTTTTTAATTAATTACATATATTATATTTAGACTTAATTACAAATCCTAACTTATGCTCGTTAAAAAGAAAAAAAAATTTGAGAGAGGAAAAAGAAAAATAATGAAAGGAAGATAATAATTATTAAATTATGTTTATTGTAATTATTAATAGTATGTTTATTTTTAATAAATAGTATATAAGGGTGCTGTAATAACCCATAGCGGCAGGTTATGTTGTCCGCATGAGGCGGTATTAAAAAAAAAAAAAAAAAACTTATGCTCGTTGCTTCACCGATATAAAGATTCTTCCATAAAACCAACTAGTAGATATAGTAGATACCTATGTAAGACTTAAGATCACTTAATCCGCAGGATGCTCTCTCGCTTGCACTATTTGACACATTTTGAAATATAAATTCATTTCATTCTTTCCGCGAACTAAGCGCTCTTAAACCCTATCCATTCAGCGGTTGGAACTGTGCGTGGTAGATCAGTCAATCTGTCCTTTACATGATATTTATACAGATTATCATAGTGTGCTAGATCTCTCGAGAGGTATTCAAACATATAAGTTTCAAGTGGTATTTCAATAGGTTTTAATTTAAATAAACACTTCAGCAAACAGATATACCAGAACATATCACACAGAGCCATTTAACCCTAAGATAAGTAGGTAACATAAAATTGCAAAAAAAAATATTCTGGAAATTAAGACGTAAAAATTAATAAAGTTTTATCAACAAAATGTTTAATGGTTAGAGCCTTATGCGTGGTTAATCGGTGTACAAAATTACGGATAAAGTTATCAATGTAAACGATACAAAACACAATAGATGGGCACAGCGCAGCATCCACTTAGCGACCGGAAACCGCACAAATAATTAACTAACATTGTTCATACCTGGCAGATAAAGTCGGGGTTTCTCTTAAAACTGTTGTAAACGATGTGACCTATGTGATGTTTTTCTTCAAACATTGTTCTACTTTTATTTATAAAACTCGCGTCTCTACGAAAATAGCCCTTACTAGAGTCAGACGTTCGTCCCGACGCGGAATTGGAATGGCACTATCTGAGGACGCCGGCGTTGTTAGTAGTAGCACTCGTATGATAGATTTCGCATCGTGTGACGTAGAGTTTACATACAGTCACAGATCATAAAGCTAAGTATTTGGATACAGTCAACAGTAACTAGCTAAAAAAGTAATGGGTCGAAACACATTACCAATTACTTCGTCCTATCGCGGCACCGCACGACGAAAATCGGCATCGCCGGTAGTCGGCGAAGTCAAAGAGCGAGACAGCAAAGTTTGCGTTGGGATTTGGGATGTTCAGAAAATTGTAACATTGATCATGACTGTCTGGTCCTGGCTGTTTTTTTCCTGGGCGACTGTAAGATCTGGATATAGGTAAAAATAAAATCTAGGAATTCTTACTTTTCTTGGTATAGCATTAAGGCTTGGTGGTGTTACATACAACGTAACGCGAAGCAACTAAATGGTACCTATTGATAAAAATATTGCAACATGGCTATGTGTTTTAACCCTATTTATTATAATCTTTTAAAAATGTTGCTATCAGTATACGGTAGGCGTTTAGGAATGATATCTTGAAACATTTAAACATTTGTAAACAAACATTGAGCAATAAACGCCTGGCAAAATTATCTTTGTTCTCTTACAGATTTGCACCTGCCACTTTTATTGAGCCAGGAAAAATGCCAGGAAAGGGCGGTATGTGGAGCCAGGGCGGTATGTGGAACTCTTCCGCTAAGGATGGGAGCGGCGCAGCGAGGATACCTCCTAAAAACCTGGAGGTGCGCCTGGGCTGCGGGTACGCCGAAAGACTCGTCCGTGACTCATAGCAACAAGTTATAGGATGATAACTGGCTAACATCTACAAATTCCATCTTTTATTAGTATGAATGAATGCCATAATAAATAAAAATAAATAAATGACGATTTATTACCAAGCATAAAAACACATCATTCAGTTTTCAGTTATTATTAAGTTCCTAACTAAAAATTACAATAGGTAGTAATAGTAGAGTCGCATAGGAACGATAATCATATTTATTATAAGTTATTCCATTTTTTTATGACTTAATTATTACGTTCGTACATAAAATCAATTTCCTGTGATACTTCATATCTCATAACAATACTCGTAAATATCGACCAACCTCCTGCTTTAATTACTATTTATGAATTATAATTTAGTACCGTTACAAAAGAAGCAGTCTAGGATAAAAACAAGATTAAATTACCCAAAAAAAATAGTTATAAAAATATATACCTTGCATAATTACAAGGTATAATTTTTTACAACCATTTTTTATATTACATTTTTAATATTGAAATAACTTCACGGTGTTTGTTATTATTACCTACTATATTTTATTGAGGAAAAATTAAGAAAACAATGCCTATTACACAGTGGCGTAGCGTGCCTTGTCGGGGCCCCGTATAAAAATTTTTTTGGAGGCCCTTATATGGAGGTAAAGATTTTTCACAAAAGAAAAAAAATATTGTGAAAAGAAATATTTATTTTATCACATAATTTACCCATTTTACAAATAAAAATCGAATTTTAAATATTCACTCTCCTTGCCTTTTTTTCGGCAAACTGATTTATTAAATCATTTATGGCTGATGATGATTTTAGTTTTTCTAAAGTTTCTGCCTCTATGGACAATAGTGAGATGTCTGATAGCCGTTCTTGTCCCATCGAAGTTCTTAAGTAATTTTTTATTAGTTTTAATTTTGAAAAACTTCTTTCTGCCGTTGCGGTTGTAACTGGAAGGGTCAAGAATAAAAAGCATGCTGTGATTACCTCGAGAAAACTGGATGCAAGACTATTGAATTTTACTAGCAATAATTCAATGAGTTCTTTAATGGAATAATTTTTTTTAATTTCAGAATTTAAGCATGTTTTTAGAGCCTTTAATTGGTCACAAAGATTTAGAACTTATGAACGCACGCTTAAGGCGGGAAAAAAAGGAATTGCTTTATAGAATTTTGTCATTTGTAAAATAAAATAAATTAGAAAGTTTTTATTCTTTTTCCTTACACACTTTGGGGGCCCCCGTGGCCCGGGGGCCCCGTATAATTGATACGGCAAATACGGCGGTAGCTACGCCCCTGCTATTACAGCTACTGCAGTAGTAAAGAACACGACATACAATATACCTATACAAGTATGACCATAGATCCGTCACAGAGTCACAGGGCAATCAACAGAAAATCCAAGTGCGCCAAACTACTGTCTGATGGCATTTTTTTTTATGTTGAGAAGTAAGAAGACGAGCAAGACGCTCTCCTGATGTTAAGACCTTACGGTACCTTTCTAGGCATCTTACGTGATCCATCGTCGACCGCATTTTCACTTTCCATCAGGTGGGATGTGGTCAAACGTAGGCCTATCTCGTATAAAAAAAAAAAAAAAAAAGAGATAACGCTGCCCATAATCAGTACAGTGCTACCCAGAATTTCACAATGATGTGCACTGCGCCAAAGCTTCTTACTCAAGAATCATAAGACGTTAAGACTCTTTAGCCCAGTAATTTCACTAGCTACAGTCCCTCCTACCGAAGCACAGTAATGTTTGCACAATACTGCTCAGGCGGTAGAATAACTGGCACTGTTGGGGTACCCACCTAGACGACCTCCTGCAAAGGAAGTCTACCCCCGGTATAGCATGTCCAGAATGCTGGCAGCATTGCCTCGTTGGATGGCATATCCTTATGCGTTGGTCCTTTTGATCACACGTCACCTCGACCAAGCGCTCACCTACGAAGAAAGATATTCTTTCAAGAAAGACTTTCTTCGTAGGCGCACATTTTTTTTTGGTCCTTAAAGCATAGTTCTATGCTTTTGGGCTCCAAAACGACTTGACCTGTTATATGAATTTCTTTATTAATATTGTTTTGTGTATTAAATTTAGAAGTTCTGAGTATAAATTATATTATACAGTATTTTTCATGTCAAATAGAATCATAATAAAATGGTTTATCATAAGGACGTAGAATTTTTTTTCATAGATATTGATTTTCTGCACAGGACCTACATTAATTTATTTCATACTTAGTGTGCTTATAGATTTATTCTCATCTCATATAATCAAACACGTATTTCCTTTATTGCTTTAATAATTATAATCATAGCTCATCAAATTATAAAATAACATTAAATTACTATAGTTAGTGCCAATATTTGCCTATTAAAAATTACTAGCAGTTTTATGCAGTGGAACGCTGAGTCACGATGATAATATTATAATGATCGACCACTTTTAAATTGCAAGTCGTTTCCTTAGAGATCAGAAACATTTTATATGTCAGGGAAAATAAATGAATCTGATTGTATAATTATTGACTCCAGAGAACATTAATCAAGTAAGCCACAACCATCGTCCTCAATCTTTAACAGGATATTAAACAATATGAATAAGCTAATCTAACGATATTAATCTATAAAAAGCTATAAGGGGTAATCATGACACCTCTAATAATTATAAATAATAATAATTGGGGTTTATACTTTATACTCCAACAGAACAGGTTACCCTACTTACAGTATCAGAGTCAAATCACAATTTATAGGTTGCGTGGCGAACCTATATTATGTTGCCGTTTCAGGTCGCCTACTGCAACAACCTGACGACAGCCTCCTACATATCTTATTAGTCCAGTAAAAGAAGAAATGTGGATCGAAAAGTTGAAAGCAGAAAAACTAACTTAGTGACTTTGTTCGGACTAGTTAGAAGATAAACATACTAAAAGTCCCCACCCCTCCGAGGTGAGCCCGAGGGGGGGGAGGCCGAAGAAGGTCCCATTTTTAGGCTTTTTGCTTATATGTCAAAAACTGTGCGTTGTACGATATTTTATTGTACTACAGTATTAAACCTCATAAAATTTTCTACAAGTTCGACCTTGACACTTTTCATCTATCTCCAATCGTTGTCCAGCTATGAGCTTCCAAACATGGTCTATTTTGAAGATGCTTAAATTAGTTTTCCATACAAAGTCGGTAAAAAAATCTTACAAATAAAATTTGATCGACTTCTGGTTGTCGTATCATAATAAAACTTTCCAAATGTCTAGAAATCTGATGACAGTTTAATAATCTGGTACTACTGAGCTGATCTGATGATGAAGCCCGAAGGTGTCTAATGAAACTCTTCAAAGGCTATTAGTAAAAACCAGCGAGTTTAGGCTCATTACATTTGTATTGATGAGACGTAGGCACCTCCTGGTCCATTATCAGACCCTCGACAGCAAGTGTTATGAAAAAGTCTCATCGATTCGAATGTAATGTGCCCAAACTCGACGGGTTTACTAATAGCCATTGAAGAGTTTCATTAGACACCTCCTGGCTCCATCATCAGATCAGCTCAGTGGTGCCAGATTATTAAACTGCCATCAGATTTCTAGACATTTACAAAGTTTTATTATGATACGATAACCAGAAGTCGGTCAAATTTTATTTGTAAGATTTTTTTACCGACTTTGTATGGAAAACTAATTTAAGCGTCTTCAAAATAGACCATGTTTGGAAGCTCATAGCTGGACAACGATTGGAGATAGATGAAAAGTGTCAAGGCCGAACTTGTAGAAAATTTTATGAGGTTTAATAATGTAGTACAACAAAATATCGTACAACGCACAGTTTTTGACATATAAGCAAAATACCTAAAAATGGGACCTTCTTGGGCCTCCCCCCCCTCGAGCTCACCTCAGAGGAGTGGGGACTTTTAGTATGTTTATCTCCTAACTAGTCCAAACAAAGTTACTAAGTTAGTTTTTCTGCTTTCGACTTTTTGATCCACATACCCTTTTTTGGCACTCATTGACTGGGCTATATAGGAATCACAGTTTTACGTGCTTTCCGAAACACGGTAGCGTCCAGGCGAACTTCTCACGAGTCGGGTCTAGTTCACGAGTTCTTAAAATGTACTTTTTGTAATTGTAGCTTTGCCCACAGGGCCTTGGCTATCGCCCAAACGTCATGAAAAACACTAGAATCCATAGACAAAATTGCGTACATTACTTGTTTAAACATTCTCATTAATATGAGTAACATAACGAACGCAGCAATGTACATTGAAATTGTCATCAATCGTAGTGGGTGAGAATTAGCCAATAGGCCCTTATCTTTTGTAAAATATAAACAAATGTACAAATGCTATCAATAACACTTGTACGGCAACCTTCACCAAGGCGCTTCGCTAAACTGCTACGTCATGGCGCTACGCCAAACTGCTACGCCAAACTGCTACGCCAAACTGCTACGCCAAGCTGCTACGCCATACTGCTACCACGGTAAAGAGATATACAGTAATTTGACTCCCTAGAAGCGGTTACACTCAAAGTGCGTAGGTTTCTGTAGACAGAACAGAGTAGAGCTAGGGCTAGGTGTACACGCAGATTAAGCTATAGAAGCTTTTAAAACTTATAACTCACAGAAAGGCGCGCTTTCGCTCGGAATACCACGGCTATGTAACTAATTTTGAACTGAGTAGTTGGTTTTTCTACTGCGCGATATTCGTTCCGCGAAGACCCGCGAGTTGCCCTGAACTTAACCTCATTTCATGATTTTTTAGAGAAATACAGCAATTTAGTTTTATGAGATTCATAATTATTGCCGAAATTTGCTGATATTCCGTCTTAATTTTTTAATGGGAGCAATTAGATTAGATTTAATTTGATTCATTTAATGAACACTCTGAACTACGTCTAAGTAACTAGACCAAAAAAATATACAGGGTTGTTTAGTTATGAATTCCGAATGTAAATATATATTTATATATATTCTTTTCATAATTATATGTCGCTAAAATCATAGTTCTTGACCTCCCAATAAGTATTTATTATAACGATTTAATTTAGTTAATTATACAGCTATTTATATGTTTAATTATAAGACTCTACCGGCCATTTGGAAAGCACCTCTATGAGAAGAACGAGCAAAAAAACTTATAGAAATTGTATTTTTTAAATACATGTTTATCTTGGCTACTAAATTTATTGTTCGTTCCAATGAAACCAGCAGATTTATCATGCAGAAACTTTCAGGCATTTATGTCTTCTGTCATGTACCTTTTGGCTAACTTTATAATAATAGGCTTTCTTGAGTAAATATAGTTTAACACGGCTTTTGAATTTATTTTTTAACATTAATTAATTCATTGTACCGAATTACCAATTCTATTTTTTTTTTATTTGTTATATAGGTTAGCCTTTGACCACCTTTATTTTTTTTTGTATTTGTATAGATTAGCCTTTGACCACGGCCTTTTTTTTTTTTTCGAGAGAGGGATTTATCCCACCCTCTAGGTTTAGTGTTCTACTATCTACGGCCGCATCATCAGTTAACATCACGCGAGAGCGTCGTTAAAGGCTTACTAACTTTTATGATGAATCTAAATATATAGGAAAGAGTGACTGATTGACTGACTGACTGATCTTTCAACCTACAGCCCAAACCGCTGAACTGATTAGGTTGAAATTTGGAACACAGGTAGGTTTTATGTTGAAGACCTCCGCTAAGAAAGGATTTCACTATACGGGCAAAGCCGTGAGCACAAGCTAATTATTTTTTACTATAGCTATAGTAAAAAATAACCCTGTATATATATAGATCTGTGGTTCAGGGACACTAAGTCAGTTCTTACTGCTAACTGCGTTAACTAGCCCGTAGTTTAGGATAATGTTATCAATATTGCAATAGAGCGACGTGACTAACATGTGGGGTTATTCATTTTCGGTCGGAATATACCGTAATCAAAACAGGTTGGACAGTCTATGTAGAGTCGGCTTTTTAGCGCTTATTCACTATCGGTATCTTACAGTTATTATATTACATATAAGGGATCCAGGGTATTTTCTGTGGCCAAGGTGCAGACGGGCAAAAATATTATAATTATTTTTTTAATGGAAAGGGAAAATATTTCGAAAGTAGTCCCACATAAGTTTGGAAAAAAAATCAAACCCTAAGGGTAGGAAAACAGGGTTGATTTATTGTTCATTCGCTGATAGCCACCTAAAATTATAAAATATAGTTTATTATTTTTTGCGTTTCAGTATAATTTAAAAAAAAAAAGAGACGTGTGGCACTCGGAGACTGCCGCGGTAAAGCTATTGCATAGCATTTTTTATCAACTTATGTAATTATATTATCACCGCTGTGCCGGTCGGAGTGGGGGGTGTTAGGTTTTTTTCGTTACGGAATTTCTGGATTCGGTCCCCACGCTCAAGGCCCGCGATAGAAGCTATGCAATAGCTTAAAAATTATTCGGAAGTGCGCGATCGCCTAAAAATGTAAACTTTACATTGCTTTTTATAAATCATTATATCATTGCTTCTTGGGGTTGGTCTCCCTCCCAACAACAACATGGAAGGACGAAAATGGCTAAAACCATTGACCTGAAACTTCGTAGGTATTTAAGAAATTTAGACCCTAAAATAACACAAAAGCTACTTTATGTATTAATCCTTAAAAATAAGAAATTATTAAAAATACTATTTATTATTGTAATTAACAGTTTTTTCCTATTTTGCGCTACGACGTGCGCGCGGGTCCACTAGTCTACTCAATCTTATATAATTTGAATGACATCTATTTAGGTGTATTGTTTATTGTTGTTCTAATCATAGTGTTATCCTAGAGACAAGTTTACAACAAATTGCCTAACATAACGTGCTCTGTTTTTCCACGCGTGTTTTCCTCTATAAGGCTGGTGAAAACTACGACGGGCCGCACCGCAACTCGTCCCATTACCAATCCTGCATCACTTTTGTACATTTTATATGAACTACTAGCTGCTTTTTTACTAGCTGTGCCCAGCGTCCTAGCTAATGTGTTATTCCAGGGTTTAAACCTATCTAGCTGAAGAAAGATTTCGCATACTTTCGCATCCTATCCTGGATCCTCCTGGACCGATTAAGCTGAAATTTGGTATAAAGATAGCTTAAAAGCTAGAATATCATATAGGCTACTGTACAGCGGGTAAAACTGCTGGCCACAGCTAGTTTATAATATTAGTAGGATGCGCACTACAGACGTGCTGCAATGGGCCATATTATTTGCCACGTTAAATATTATTTTTCAGCCTGTATCGTCCCACTGCAGGTCAAAGGCCTCCCTTCTCTCTTTCCACTCCTTTCTCTGGGTAGCGGTCAGTCCTAAGGTCATGTTCGTCTCTCCACGGAGTTGTAGGCCTGCCGCGTCGTCATGTCCGGGTGGGTGGGCTCCACTGAGTGGTAGTCCAAGCCCATAGTGCCTCAATCATAGATAACCCTTTATTGAAACACAAAAGAAAATGTACAAAAACAACTTAAAACTAAAACAATACAAAAGCTATGTGTTACAATTGGCGGTCTTATCGCTAATAGCGATCTCTTCCACACATATGGGTTAGGTGGTGTGTTCAAATTAATACTTTTATTATATAAAATGTACGCAGGAGCATTTTTGTTATACGATGCGTTGCGGCCCGCTGTAGTCTGCGATAGGCATTATTGTCTAAAGGAAATATTGTCAACAGAGGTTTTATAAAAGTTAGTGCGAATTTTGTTGTCACTTTGTTTACTTGACGCCTACGATACACACATAATATTATAATCATAGTTAATTTATAAAAGCATAGATGTTATACATCATTTGTTATAAAAAGTGTAGTAACATTTAAACGGATAAATATAATATACTTGAAAACAGTAGAGGGACTGAAATTCAAAAAAAATTGCTTTCACTAAAATTTTATTCTTCTTTTTCCAAAATTCTACCCTCCATTATTCTCTTAAAAAGTAAAATAAAAAACGCTAAATGTATGTTCAGTGAATAAGTTCATATTTTGGTTCTGAATGGAAAGTCGAAATTTAATTCACACATGTTAAGAGCATGAAATGTTTTCTACTTTTAATTATTAATTATTCTTGTTTATTTATTTTGTACGAGTGCTTTTTAAAGGGGTACCTCTACATTCACCTACTTTTCTTTTTTTTTTGACACAGGAAAAATGCATTACGCATCGAAAAAGACTTGAGCGAGATTTATGAGTTTTTTTGTGTGTAGATACTATAAGTATTTAGTAAATCTGAGAATAGATCGCAATTTTTTTTAACAGACGCCGAGTCTTTTCGTAATATTATATAGAAAGGTACACATTACATATACTATGTATTTAATTATTATAATGGTATTTTATTTACAAGTTATATGTTTATAGCAATGCATTAAACATAAGAAATTACCATAAAATCTAAGAGTTGTCAGTGCGGTGGTATTGAGGAAATGTTCTAGGTAATCTAGATGCCCTATAGGCTGCCTTCAGTAAATATATCGGTTGTGCTGTGTGTGGTAGTGTGACTAATACCTAAGGTTATACTTAATTGGTGAGTTGATATTTTATGTACTTATACCCATTAACTCCTTTGTTAAGATTTCTTTGTTAGGGAGATAGTTTTAAATCTTTATTACTTATATATTAAAGAGTAAAACACAGACTGACTAATAAAAGGCTTATTAATTTAGTCGTTACTGAATAAAGTCAAGTGTAATCACACAAGTGTCATCACATTTAGCAAGTTAGCATCAACTTGCTAAATGTGATTACATCAAGTGTAATCTCTCTTTATTCAGTAACGACTAAATTTAGGCTTCTGAATTCAGCCAAGTGTAATAAGCCTTTTACTCATCACGAAATCTCCGAAACTACGAGAGCTAGGAGTCTGAAAATTGACAAGGAGGTTCCTTTTAGGACGTAGGCGCTCACTTCTTAGTATTGGGATTGGGATTTTGAGAAAAACTTGTTTACCTACATAAAAATGTCTAGGTACTTCTATTATGATCCAAGGTTTGATAAGTAGGTAGTCCTATTAGATAACCAGTTGAGCAAGCTAGATTAAAAAAAAACGATTTTAGCAGGATTTTCCTGGGTTGAGTTTCCATTGTGTATGAAACAATAAAACTTAGTTATATAGGAAATTTGTTTGATAGAATAACGACAATTTACCCAGACAACTTTAGCGACGCCTGTAAAACTTGCTATATTATTATGTCATAAGATTTTAGAACGCCACAACACAACCGTTATTTCATATTATACCTCAAAATACATAATAAAAAAACAATAGATTCCTTTCGAAAAATAGATATAATTTCAATTCGGTTCAGGCAAAAGCCGAAATCTGTGAAGACTAGATCTTCAAGTAAATACATAAAAATCCTATTAACTTCCATAAAACCACCTCTTTTCTGAACATCTTGCAAATTGTATTTAAAAGTTTTAAAAATATACTTAATATTTTCTAGATTTACAATAATGTGGTGGACGATCCTCGCGAGCTTATTGGCAGTGGTGCTAGCATACTGGCAGCATTGGCGATGGACGCACAGAAGGATGCTGGACTTGGCTGCGAAGGTTCCTGGCCCCCCAGCGTTACCTGTCATTGGAAACTGCTTGCTCTTCATGACTCATCCTGACCGTAAGTATTATAATGTTCTGGGCACGATATTCACTATTCATCTAGATTTGAGTCAACTAAAAAATCGATAAGTTTGAGTTAAGCACACCATTCTCAAACTGAAGGTATATCGTCCAATAAAACAATTTTAAAATATGTTTGCTAAAATTTGTAATAAAGCATAATAACTATTAATAAAAGCTTGTAAGAACACTTCCACAGTGCGTAAAGACACAATAAGAAAATACACATAATTGTCTTTTCTCAAAAAAGTGCTTTTTTGAGTTAACTCCCTACAGACCTACAGATACTATACACAATGTTAATATGCTACTTGAAAATTCTGTAATACATGTGATGTCGAAATACTTATTAAATAAATAAAAAAATGCTACTGTGTTTCGAAAAAAAAAACAAGCTTTTATTATTATTACCATCTAGCACCAAAGTACTCGTCAAGACGAATTAAATGAGCCCAAACTCGATGGGGTTGCATTGTTTAATTACGAAGTTCTTATTTTCATTCACCTTCCAGTTTTTCGTTCACCTTCCAGCTCCCTCATTAGATCAGCTCGATTTAATAATAATATTGCATTATTATCCGAATTTACACATTCATGCAACATTTCAGCTCAATCAGAAACCGGGGAGTCGATCAAATTAAACATGCAAGATTTGATTACAGACAGTCAGGGAGACAACAGACAGGTGAAAGTAAATAAAAGCTAGTAATAAAAATAGTTTTTTTTTAAACTTAGATAATTTCTAAAGGAACTCACCAAAGCCACCTGCTATGTTTGATACACAAAGTAACAATAATGTCTTTTATGGTCTCTGATGACCATTTCAGAGAATGGAAATTATTAAAGATGCAAATTGCTCGATATTGAATTATAATAATAGCTTACACAATGTCACAGTATAATAATAAATATGTAAATGCAGTAAATAAGATAGTAGGCATGTAGTAAATTTAATAAATCAATTTTCCAACTTTTAAGTACGACTCAGCTTGTGATTGCTTAATAATTTTTAAGTTTTCGTCGTTTATAACATACAATAATTATTATTTGGGAGGAATCCTAAGTCATGCAGGATTCGTAATTCATGGCAACCTGAAATTGCACAATTTTGCCATATTCTTGTGATTTAACACTGACAATGTAAATAGGATAAATTGAATATGTTCTGTTGGAATATAAGATTTAGGTAACATTTTGTCACACGAAAAAAAGTTCTCTAATTGGTCTTATCTAAGTAGATACCTAGGTATATAATATCATATTTGAAAAAAAAAATGGATACATTGATACATCTAAGAATAATTAATCAACAGTGATCGGCTACACCTAAGATCAAAAAAATATTCGGCACCTCGCTGCCTTCCAAACCACTATCCACCTCGTTGCAAACTCGCGCGACCTTGAGTTCAACCGCTTCTAGGGAGTCAAATTACTGTATATCTCTTTACCGTGATAATATCAAGAAACCTACATGCCTAGTTACTAATTAATAAATACCAACGTCTTTACAAAGTTGTAACATAAGAATTAAAACTATATGAAGTACTTAAAGTATAGATAAAACTAGATCTAACAAGGTGACAATAATAATTACGCTATTACAGCGTTTGTGGCATTATAAAGGTTATAGTGCGCGTCACTCGACCCTTGGCGTATCATTCTGCGTAGTTTCCCGTAAAATTGATATGTATCTCGGTACATAGATATTACTCGTAAACAACTTTAAATAAGTAGGCCAAGTGCCAGTCAGGCTACGCGCAATGTAGGGTTCCGTAGTAGGTACAGAGTACAGGCCAATCGCATACTAACGGCCTTAACTTTTATCAACAATGAACGCTTTCAAAGCTATATTAAATAGCTTTGAATGCATTATAATATTTTTATGTTGATTTTTATTATTTTCAGAGCAACTAAACGTAATAACAAATCTGGCTGAAAAGTACGGAGACTACTTCAAGTTTTGGCTGGGACCAGATCTCAATATCGTCGTAAAGGACCCCAAGGATATTAGGGTAAATAAAATACGAGTAAATTGTACTATGCATTTTTACGGTGCGGGTACCTACTGAACTATATTTTAAGTGAGTTCTGACAAGCGCGTCATCCAGAGTTTAAGCCAAGTTCAAGCAAAGGAACTGGCGAGTGGCACGAATCATTTCGAGCGACTTTTGACGATTTTTAACCCCCTCATAACACAAAAACTATTGCACATATCACATAGGTAAACATGTCAAATTTGCCCCATTGGCTGCTCTAGCGTAGACCTTCCTTAAGAATTAAGAATACCTACTTAAAAACAGGCACTTACCTCAAAACTCCTATCATACCTTCAGTACAAGCGGAAACCTCTTTTTATCGTAAGATTAGGCTATGAATAAATTCAAAACATGAAAAAGTTTTATCTATTCGTAATTATGTAGGCTCTCTGTTTGCTAAGATCAGGTAAAGTCACTTCAAGCTTGTCTTATGTCCATATTATGTTGGCTTAATAATGGCATGTATAATACAACCTATCTGGTGGTATTTTATAATTATAACTTACCTATCAAAAGAGGTAGACACATAATACTCGTATATCCGCACAATAAATTAAACATCTGGCTTACAGTTACTCCTGACAAGCAATAAAGTGAATCAGAAGGGTCCTGCGTATGAACTGATGAAGACCTACATTGGTCCAGGGATATTGTCTGGAGGTCAGTAAGTATCCATCGTTCAGTTGTAAACAGTGATATACCTATATATTATATATACCTATACTATTTTTTCCCCTCGCTATACTGGTGATATGCTTCTGCCGTGGCTAGTTACCATCCACAGGACAAACCGTATAGTCAGGCGGTCATTATACCCGTGTTCCTATATTTAAACTGAAAAACTCGGCAACCTGAAACTGCAACATATAGGTTAGCCACACAACCTATAAATTGTGATTTGACTCTGAAAGTGTAAGTAGGGTAACCTGTTCTGTAAGAGTATAAATCCCAATTATTATTATTATGATTTTCAGTGAAGCCAGGGAGGGATTTATCCCGCCTTCTAGGTTAAGTTTTCTACATCCTCGCTTATGATCACGTGAGATCATTCTGGCACGTATCTTCTGTAATAAAGATTTTAAAGTTACCTATTATTTGCAGGACCCACATGGCGTAACCACCGCAAGATCGCCACTCCTTCATACAATAAGAAGTCAGTTCAGGAATACGCAGCCATTTTCAATAAGGAAGCTAAGAAATTAGCTAACATTCTGGCTAACAAAGATCCGGATAGGACAATAGATGTGTACGAAGATGTTGTTAGATCTACAACTCAGGCTGTTTGCCGTAAGTAATGTGAAAATAACTGTAACTCTTCATGGGGCTCTTCAAGAAGAGGGTTAAGATTAAAGATGGTGTTAATGGACCGACAACGCGTCCTTAATGCCACTGGTGTTGCAGACGTCCATAGGCGACGGCAACCGCTCATCATCAGGCGGGCTGTTTCCTTGGTTGTGTGTCTCTAACATAAAAAATGTGAAGCGAAGAAAATTATGGCCCACCAGATGAAAAGCTCTCACCATAACTTATTGGCACATCAGAGGCCTTCTTTAAGTCTGTGGGAAGGGTCAGGGGTAGAAGATTGGTCCACAATTAGCATAAGCGTAGAGCAAAGGCGAAGTAAGGATCTCTATCAAGTATTCCTATATAGAGTATATTATTTATTAGTTCACGATCTATAAGGGTCCCACCTAAACTCTCAGGTCCCTTAGTATTTTTAATACACTTTACTCAGTTGAATAAGTTCTTACCGTTACGTCTTCAACTGTCTACATCTATACATAGACTGTCATTAAGAAAAAGATTATGTTCAGAAATACCTACCTAAACAATTTTTTTCAGAGACCCTAATGGGGCTGTCCAAAGAAGACTCTCAAAATCTACACAGATTAGACGAAGTAGTGGTTTTAACTCCAAAGTAAGTAAAATAAAGTCAACAAAATTCTCAATATTGGCTCACGATGATGAGTTTTAGAGAATCTTACATTTTTCAGAATGTACGACCAAATATTTAAAAAGATGACGCGGTGGTGGCTTCAAATACCTTTCGTATACTGGGTATTAGGAGAGAAGAAGCTAGAGAGATACTACTTGAAGGCAGTCGACGATCTCACATCGGATATCGTAAGGAAGAGACGGAAGCATTTGGAGGTGTATGGAGTAGGCGATGAAGAAGCACTTGGCATTGTTGATAGGTACATCCTCTCTAAAGAACTGAGCGAGCAGGAGGTCAAATGGGAAACCTTTAGCTTGTTTACCACTGTAAGTAGTTTGATTTAATTTTGCAACGAAGTGAGAAGACGAACAAGACGCTCGCCTGATGGTAAGAGATAACGCTGCCCATAATTACTAGGTGCTACCTAGGATTTCAAAATGATTGTTATGTAGAAAAACGTTCTATAGAAAAATCAATTTTGCCATCAATTAATAAATTATAATAATTACGGGTGATCTATTCATTAACAAAGCATTTAACTTAATTGCACTATCAGAGTCAGAATCAAATAACAAATGTACCTATACATAGGTTGTATGGCCCACCGATATGCTGGAGTTACAGGTCTCTAACATGACCAATGACTGCCCCTACATATTTTATAGTAAACAGTCGGATGCTGGATGATAAAAGTGCCACACAGGGATTTGAAACCCAGGGTCTCTAAAACCTCTTAATTCTATTTTTACGATGATATTTTAATTTAGAATCAATACTTGCTGTACTTGTTTCAGAGTCAAGAAGCATCGGCTAAAATTGCTTCAGGCGTTTTGATGTTCTTAGCACACTTACCAGATTGGCAGGTAATGAAAGCTATAGTTGTTTAGAGTTTTGAATTTTATTTAACCCACTTTACAAAAAAAAGAAAAGGTTTACATTTCGTCAGAATCTTTTTATTATTCTTGTAACTTTACAGATGGCCCAATTTTAATTAATTTTCAATTTACCTACGTATTTAAAACTTGCGTCTCGCGTCGCTTATTAAAAGGGTGTTTATATATGGATTTATTTCAAAATTCACTCGTGGCATATCAGTTCCTCCCCCGAATTTTGGTATCTACATACCTACCTACTTAGCACAATAATATTTCTCGTCCTTTGGCGGGCATCTTCATAAAAAATTGTACAGTTTCATCATTGAATTTTCCAGGAGAAAGTCTACAGCGAGATCAATTTGGTCATCGGTTCCAATGACGATGTGATCACTGAAGAGCAGCTCAAACAGCTTCAATACTTGGAAATGGTGTACAAGGAGACCCTGCGGTACTTCTCCATCGCCGCTATGATACAACGCACTGTTGAAAATGAAGTTACTATTAATAATGGTAAGATTTATCTAAGTACACAAAAGTAAGAGTGACTGATCTAACACAAAGCAGAGCCGAAACCGCAGAACGGATTACAATAAAATTTAATGAATCCGCTAAGTATGATTTTCTGCACGTGGGCAAAGCTGTGACCATAAGCTAATGTAGGTAACATAGGTATATACCTACTTCACTGGTCAGTTGTGAAAGGAACCTCTCCTATTGTTTCAGCTCGATCGTGGTACTCTAAATAAGAGTACCTTAAACGTACTAGAGGATATCGTTAAATTGCCCGTCATAGGTCATTTTGCTAGAGAGAGATAAGGTCGAGAAGCCTGTAACCTGTTCAGTTGGAATATAAACTCAAATTTTTAACCTATTCGTATAAATATAACCTGTTCCAGGTAAGATCACCCTCCCAGCGGGCACGTCTCTAGTGATCCCCATCCACGAGCTGCACCGTGACTCCCGGTACTGGCCCGACCCGTACAGGGTGATGCCGGAGCGGTTCCTGCCTGAGAACGTGAAGAACAGGGACCCTAACGCCTTCGTGCCTTTCAGTTTGGGTGCTATGGATTGTTTAGGTAAAATATAAGGGTTAGGACGACTGTCGCATTAGTAGGTACATATAAGTTTTTTTTTTTACTTGTCGATCGAGTCCCTGCCGAAAAATGAGCATACGGCTCTACCTACGAACAAAGTAGGGCTCTACCCACTACAAACCTTGGGGTGTTACTGCTGAGCGCCATAATGTCGGGGCTGCAGGAACGCCGAAGCTGTCATAGGCGCTTGATCTTCATTCCTCACTGACAGAAGGACACGTCCGTAGTAGGTACCTTTTTTTTCGATCCAGGAAAAATTCTTTACGCATCGTCATCGTATGTGGGACTCCCGCTATAGATTGGCGCGGCGGGGATACCCACTAAAAAACCTGAGGGTGTTCCTGCGGGACGCCATAAAGCCGATGCAGAGGGTACGAGAACCTATCCTAACAATATTATGCTTGTGTTCAGGTCGTGTGTACGCCACATCACTAATCAAGACAATAGTGGTCCGCGTCATACAAAAGGTGCAGCTCAAACCAGCTCGAGTTATAGACAACCTGCCGCTAGAGGTCGCCATCTCCGTGAAATCAGCCGTCGGGTACATCGCTCGGGTGAAGCCGAGGACAGTCACTAGTGGATCTATATCTTAACATTGACTTGACTAATAAACTCGTGAAATTATAGTCCTTTTTATTTTTTAGTTAAAACCGATTTATTAATTAATAGAGCTGGTCTGCGATCGGCAAACCTTCGTCGTTTTATAAACGCTGAAAGTTTGTGTATAGAAATAGCCTTAAAAGAATTAAGAACGATCCCCAAATTTGGAACTTGGGTTTGTAGATATCAGGTAAGAAAGGTGTATTATAAATTTGGCTCTCAAATTCGTTATAGTATTATAAAAGCTAGTTTTTATATAATTTCTTGGTTACATTAAGAATCATGCCCTCCATCGGCAGACACACTTATTGTACGACGTAGAGTGGACAATGAGAGGAGTGCAGACAATGTTAAGGAGATGAAGCGATCTTTAAACTAAGAAAAGCTAAAAGTTAGTGTTTATATTTTCGCTCTCCTGATGGTAAGAGATAACACTGTCCATAATTAGTACAGTGCTACCCCGTGCACTGCGCCAACGCTTCTTACTTGAGAATCATTTAAGATATTAAGACTCTTCAGCCCAGTAATTTCACTAGCTACAGTGCCCTCCTACCGAAGCACAGTAATGTTTGCACATCACTGATAACTGCTCAGGCGCTAGAATAACTGGCACTGTTGGGGTACCCACCTAGTTGACCTCCTGCAAGGGAAGTCTACCCCTGGTCTTTGCTGACATTGCCGGGGTAATCTCTCCCTGCCTGGCTTCTAAACATCATGCCGGAACCCAGTCATAGTAACCGCTTTGTGACACGGTTTTGTCCAGTGTGTGGTAACTATAGCCACTAGGCTGTGACTTCAGCCGAACTCTGCCACCAGCACAGCAACTGGAAATCCGCAAATAGTTAGGTTAGGTTAGTCCTACTTATTCTTCATTGGTTTAGGGCCAGGATTCGAGCGCGGTGATCCAGAATCTCATCTGCACCAAGCCACCGCTTCACAAAATGCACATACAACATGCTAGGCAGGTCAACTACGACTACCATACATAGCCACATGTTTTCTATTAAAATTGTGGTAATTCACTAGAGGTATAATTACGGACGCTGCTTGAATCATCTTTCATAGATGTAAGAGCGGGCCAGTGATGACTAGAGGTGTTCTTATCTTATCTTATAATGATCCTAAACTTATTAAATAAATAATATGTAATAGATATAATATGTATAATTACCGGATAATAATTATAAGTAGTATTATTATAATAGTGCACGAATCGCAAATCTTAGTGCAGTTGTATATCTGAATTCTTACTATAAGGGACATCGAAGGAAGTTTAAAAACTAATTTTACTTACGTTTCATACACTAAAAATACTATAGACAGAATTCGTGTGATATTGGTGTACCAATTGATTCTTTATACTTAGTATATTACTTACAGAAATTATAAGTGAGAAAAATTGTGGTAAAATTCGACGTAAACTAGTTTCTAAATATGTTGTGATTTGAGTTTCAATTCCCCTCATACCGAGGTAAGATGAAACAGATGTCGAAGAGTTTTTTTAAACTTACACGATTTGAACTCATGTTAATTTTATGAGATTTTTTGATGTTTGTGTGGTCACGAACAAACTTACTGTTCATGACCACGGTTCATGTAACTGAGCCGAAACGTCGAGGTCGGTTTATTAATGTTTTTGAACAAAAGAAAGAAAACACATAATTTATTCGACGACTTAAATTGGTACATGAGAAAAATGAAACAATAGTGATGTACATAATATATGTATAATCTAATTATAATGTAACAAAATGCGCCATAGTTTGATTTAATTTTGCAACGAAGTGAGAAGACGAACAAGACGCTCGCCTGATGGTAAGAGATAACGCTGCCCATAATTACTAGGTGCTACCTAGGATTTCAAAATGATTGTTATGTAGAAAAACGTTCTATAGAAAAATCAATTTTGCCATCAATTAATAAATTATAATAATTACGGGTGATCTATTCATTAACAAAGCATTTAACTTAATTGCACTATCAGAGTCAGAATCAAATAACAAATGTACCTATACATAGGTTGTATGGCCCACCGATATGCTGGAGTTACAGGTCTCTAACATGACCAATGACTGCCCCTACATATTTTATAGTAAACAGTCGGATGCTGGATGATAAAAGTGCCACACAGGGATTTGAAACCCAGGGTCTCTAAAACCTCTTAATTCTATTTTTACGATGATATTTTAATTTAGAATCAATACTTGCTGTACTTGTTTCAGAGTCAAGAAGCATCGGCTAAAATTGCTTCAGGCGTTTTGATGTTCTTAGCACACTTACCAGATTGGCAGGTAATGAAAGCTATAGTTGTTTAGAGTTTTGAATTTTATTTAACCCACTTTACAAAAAAAAGAAAAGGTTTACATTTCGTCAGAATCTTTTTATTATTCTTGTAACTTTACAGATGGCCCAATTTTAATTAATTTTCAATTTACCTACGTATTTAAAACTTGCGTCTCGCGTCGCTTATTAAAAGGGTGTTTATATATGGATTTATTTCAAAATTCACTCGTGGCATATCAGTTCCTCCCCCGAATTTTGGTATCTACATACCTACCTACTTAGCACAATAATATTTCTCGTCCTTTGGCGGGCATCTTCATAAAAAATTGTACAGTTTCATCATTGAATTTTCCAGGAGAAAGTCTACAGCGAGATCAATTTGGTCATCGGTTCCAATGACGATGTGATCACTGAAGAGCAGCTCAAACAGCTTCAATACTTGGAAATGGTGTACAAGGAGACC
Source organism: Hemithea aestivaria (assembly GCA_947507615.1). Lineage (NCBI taxonomy): Eukaryota > Metazoa > Arthropoda > Insecta > Lepidoptera > Geometridae > Hemithea > Hemithea aestivaria. The sequence goes on from OX382343.1 coordinate 4,889,661, forward strand.
CTGCGGTACTTCTCCATCGCCGCTATGATACAACGCACTGTTGAAAATGAAGTTACTATTAATAATGGTAAGATTTATCTAAGTACACAAAAGTAAGAGTGACTGATCTAACACAAAGCAGAGCCGAAACCGCAGAACGGATTACAATAAAATTTAATGAATCCGCTAAGTATGATTTTCTGCACGTGGGCAAAGCTGTGACCATAAGCTAATGTAGGTAACATAGGTATATACCTACTTCACTGGTCAGTTGTGAAAGGAACCTCTCCTATTGTTTCAGCTCGATCGTGGTACTCTAAATAAGAGTACCTTAAACGTACTAGAGGATATCGTTAAATTGCCCGTCATAGGTCATTTTGCTAGAGAGAGATAAGGTCGAGAAGCCTGTAACCTGTTCAGTTGGAATATAAACTCAAATTTTTAACCTATTCGTATAAATATAACCTGTTCCAGGTAAGATCACCCTCCCAGCGGGCACGTCTCTAGTGATCCCCATCCACGAGCTGCACCGTGACTCCCGGTACTGGCCCGACCCGTACAGGGTGATGCCGGAGCGGTTCCTGCCTGAGAACGTGAAGAACAGGGACCCTAACGCCTTCGTGCCTTTCAGTTTGGGTGCTATGGATTGTTTAGGTAAAATATAAGGGTTAGGACGACTGTCGCATTAGTAGGTACATATAAGTTTTTTTTTTTACTTGTCGATCGAGTCCCTGCCGAAAAATGAGCATACGGCTCTACCTACGAACAAAGTAGGGCTCTACCCACTACAAACCTTGGGGTGTTACTGCTGAGCGCCATAATGTCGGGGCTGCAGGAACGCCGAAGCTGTCATAGGCGCTTGATCTTCATTCCTCACTGACAGAAGGACACGTCCGTAGTAGGTACCTTTTTTTTCGATCCAGGAAAAATTCTTTACGCATCGTCATCGTATGTGGGACTCCCGCTATAGATTGGCGCGGCGGGGATACCCACTAAAAAACCTGAGGGTGTTCCTGCGGGACGCCATAAAGCCGATGCAGAGGGTACGAGAACCTATCCTAACAATATTATGCTTGTGTTCAGGTCGTGTGTACGCCACATCACTAATCAAGACAATAGTGGTCCGCGTCATACAAAAGGTGCAGCTCAAACCAGCTCGAGTTATAGACAACCTGCCGCTAGAGGTCGCCATCTCCGTGAAATCAGCCGTCGGGTACATCGCTCGGGTGAAGCCGAGGACAGTCACTAGTGGATCTATATCTTAACATTGACTTGACTAATAAACTCGTGAAATTATAGTCCTTTTTATTTTTTAGTTAAAACCGATTTATTAATTAATAGAGCTGGTCTGCGATCGGCAAACCTTCGTCGTTTTATAAACGCTGAAAGTTTGTGTATAGAAATAGCCTCAAAAGAATTAAGAACGATCCCCAAATTTGGAACTTGGGTTTGTAGATATCAGGTAAGAAAGGTGTATTATAAATTTGGCTCTCAAATTCGTTATAGTATTATAAAAGCTAGTTTTTATATAATTTCTTGGTTACATTAAGAATCATGCCCTCCATCGGCAGACACACTTATTGTACGACGTAGAGTGGACAATGAGAGGAGTGCAGACAATGTTAAGGAGATGAAGCGATCTTTAAACTAAGAAAAGCTAAAAGTTAGTGTTTATATTTTCGCTCTCCTGATGGTAAGAGATAACACTGTCCATAATTAGTACAGTGCTACCCCGTGCACTGCGCCAACGCTTCTTACTTGAGAATCATTTAAGATATTAAGACTCTTCAGCCCAGTAATTTCACTAGCTACAGTGCCCTCCTACCGAAGCACAGTAATGTTTGCACATCACTGATAACTGCTCAGGCGCTAGAATAACTGGCACTGTTGGGGTACCCACCTAGTTGACCTCCTGCAAGGGAAGTCTACCCCTGGTCTTTGCTGACATTGCCGGGGTAATCTCTCCCTGCCTGGCTTCTAAACATCATGCCGGAACCCAGTCATAGTAACCGCTTTGTGACACGGTTTTGTCCAGTGTGTGGTAACTATAGCCACTAGGCTGTGACTTCAGCCGAACTCTGCCACCAGCACAGCAACTGGAAATCCGCAAATAGTTAGGTTAGGTTAGTCCTACTTATTCTTCATTGGTTTAGGGCCAGGATTCGAGCGCGGTGATCCAGAATCTCATCTGCACCAAGCCACCGCTTCACAAAATGCACATACAACATGCTAGGCAGGTCAACTACGACTACCATACATAGCCACATGTTTTCTATTAAAATTGTGGTAATTCACTAGAGGTATAATTACGGACGCTGCTTGAATCATCTTTCATAGATGTAAGAGCGGGCCAGTGATGACTAGAGGTGTTCTTATCTTATCTTATAATGATCCTAAACTTATTAAATAAATAATATGTAATAGATATAATATGTATAATTACCGGATAATAATTATAAGTAGTATTATTATAATAGTGCACGAATCGCAAATCTTAGTGCAGTTGTATATCTGAATTCTTACTATAAGGGACATCGAAGGAAGTTTAAACTAATTTTACTTTAGTTTCATACATTAAAAATACTATAGACAGAATTCGTGTGATATTGGTGTACCAATTGATTCTTTATACTTAGTATATTACTTACAGAAATTATAAGTGAGAAAAATTGTGGTAAAATTCGACGTAAACTAGTTTCTAAATATGTTGTGATTTGAGTTTCAATTCCCCTCATACCGAGGTAAGATGAAACAGATGTCGAAGAGATTTTTTAAACTTACACGATTTGAACTCATGTTAATTTTATGAGATTTTTTGATGTTTGTGTGGTCACGAACAAACTTACTGTTCATGACCACGGTTCATGTAACTGAGCCGAAACGTCGAGGTCGGTTTATTAATGTTTTTGAACAAAAGAAAGAAAACACATAATTTATTCGACGACTTAAATTGGTACATGAGAAAAATGAAACAATAGTGATGTACATAATATATGTATAATCTAATTATAATGTAACAAAATGCGCCACTAAGCCGCCGAATAGGAACTAAATAGCTACTGTTAACGACTGTTAGTTTTGTAAAACTAACATAAAAATAATTACGCGATAAGTCTGGATTAATAAAATTAACATGTCGAAGCGTTGTTACATAATATTATTATGATTTTTAAAAGAAGTGTTAAGAGCGCTTAGTCCGCGGGAAGCTATCTCGCTCGCATTTTGAAATATAAATTCATAGAACTCTTTGAAAATTCCTCAAGAGGGTCGCACAATATTATTGTACACATTTTAAAAGTGTTTTTAGTTTGATATGTTAAATTATGGCAAGAAGAATTTTTTTTTTTCTTTTTTTTTTTTTTCAAAATATGTCAAATAGTGCGAGCGGGAGAGCGTCCCGTGGGTTAGTCCAGCAAGGGCTGTAAAAATGTAAGTTTTATTGCAGAAATCACATAATGTGGTCAATCATCTTCACTTGTTGCATTGTGGTCGGAGCTTGGCTTCACTGGAGGTACAAGAACAGACGTCTTCTAGAAATGTCTCAGAAGTTCCCTGGACCCAAGACTGTGCCCTTCTTTGGAAACGCATTCCTTTTCATATGCAAACCTGATGGTAAATATTCGGTTTTTATTTAGGTACTATACTTCGTTTCAAAAACATAGATAATATTTTTGCAGGGTTCGAAGGTTATATATCAATAAAAATATCGTTGATATATTCACAAAAACTGTTATATCCGATATATTTTATGTTATATAGCTGATATATTATGATAAAGATCCGACATATATCCAATTTATTAAGATATTGATCCTTTGAACCCTGCTAAAATTATCTTTGTTTTTGAAACGATAGATGTGCGCATAGGCGGATTTAGGGGGGGGGGGGGGGGCAGAGGGCCAAGGCCCCCCCCAGAAGCATTGTGGAATTACGAATTTTGCATATATTTCATGGTCAAGATTATAATTTTTTTCTCGGCGCTCGCAGTAAGCTGCTCGCGCACTTACTATTAAGGATATTTGAACTTTCTTACTGTTCAGAGCGAGCTAAACACACACTTTTCGTAGTAAAGATTATAATATTTTTGCCTTTCTGCACCTTGCCCCCCTCCAGAACCAAATCCTGGATCCGCCCTTGGTTGTGCGCAGCAGTTTTGGGTTCAAAATAGCCTATGCGTTACTGAAGAGTCTAAGCTAGCGGCGTACCCGCTGCCCCGGCATTATGGCGTCCCGCAGGAACACCCCCAGCCCCCAGGTTTTTAGTGGGTGTCCCCGCGGCAATCTTCGGCGGGGGAGTTTCACATACCGCCCCGCGCCCCCCGGCGTGGGGTGATGATGCGTAACGCAGTTTTCCTGGGTAATAAAGGGTCTATAAGCTGCCTATGGACCAAAATAGCTCTATGACTTCGGCCGTTAAGGCGTCAAGAGGTTACAGCTTACAGAATACACACGCATTAAGAGGATTTATAGTGAGGGAAGCCCGCTCAAGTTTAGGTATATTAGCTGAGCGCGACGCACACCAATGCATCACTTACGCGGCCGAGTAATATAACATGTAGTCGCTTGGAATAAAATGTCTTGATCCTATGCAATGCAAGTTATTTGTTGAAATCATTAAGTCATTATGTAGGTATTAAAGTTTTAACCCCCGACGCAAAAACGACGGAGTGTTATAAGTTTTTAACCCCCGACGCAAAAACGACGGGGTGTTATAAGTTTTTAACCCCCGACGCAAAAATTACGGGAAGTTGATAAGTTTTTAACCCCCGACGCAAAAACGACGGGGTGTTATAAGTGTTTAACCCCCGACGCAAAACCGACGGGGTGTTATAAGTGTTTAACTCCCGACGCAAAAACGACGGGGTGTTATAAGTTTTTAACCCCCGACGCAAAAACGACGGATCATTCCCTTTTAGTTCCCTAGTGGATCTAGTGGGAACTTCTTTTCTCAGTAGTTCCCCTTTTTTGAAAAGAGGGGAGGGGGAGGGGAGGGGGCAGGGGGAAGAGAGGGGGAGGGGGGAGGGGGTAGGGGGGAGGGAGGTGAGGGGGAAGGGGGAGTGAGGGGGGCAGGGGGAAAGTTGGGGAGGGGGAAAGTGGGAGGGGGAAGGGGGGAAGAGGGAGGGGGAAGTGGGAGGGGGAAGAGGAAAGGGGAGTGGAAAGGGAGAGGGGAGGGTGAAGGGGAGGGGAGGGAATGGGAGGGGAGAAGGGGGAGGGGAGGGTAAGGGGATGGGAAAAGGGAGGGGTGAGGGAATGGGAGGGGGATGGGGATGAAGGGGGGAATAGGAGGGATGAGGGCGGATGGGGGATGAAGGGGGGGATGTGAGGGGGAGGGGAATGGGGGGGCTTAACTAGTAGAATACAACGCACTATGATAAATTTAAAATTTAAGATGGCCGCCACCAAAAAACCGCTAATTACATATTTTGAAAGCGCTGCGTTGGGGGTTGTTTTTAAATTTTTAATTTAATTCACTTGTTGCTATAGTAAGCTAGCTGTGCGGCGTGCGCATGTTTCTCTGTCTCTCTCTCTCTTATAGAAAGCAAGCCAGATATTTTCATTTCTATTTCGCATTGAACAGTGTGGTGTCGCGACGATTATTTTGAGTGTATACAGGTTTTTTGTAAATAATAAATCGTGTAAATCGTGGGAACTTCGTTCCATCCGGGTGTCTCTTGATACCTCTCAAGTTTTTTATTATTATACTAGCTGCGACCCGCGCTGTTACCCGCGGAACAGTTATTGCCGATAAGACTTGATTATAATAATTTTGGCCAAGTGGGGTTATGGCGTAGATTTTGGCCAAGTGTGATAACGGCGAAGATTTTTGCCAAGTAGGGTCGATGGCGAAGATAAGTACATGATAAGTACGCTGTCATGGAAGAGTCCTCCCCCTCCCCCCGACCCTTCTCCCCCTCCCTCCGACCCTTCTCCCCCTCCCCCGACACTTCTCCCCCCCTCACCCCTCCCCTTCTCCCCTTCCACCTTCCCCCTCCCCTCTCCCCTTCCACCTTCCCCCTCCCCTCCCCCCTTCCCCCTCCCTTCTCCCTCCCACCCCTCCCTTCTCCCCCTACCCCCTCCCTTCTCCCCCTATACCCACCCCTACCTCTCCCTTCCCCCTCCACTTCCCCCTTCGCCCCTACCCTTCCCCCCTCCCCCTCCCTTACCCCCTCCCCTTCCCCCCTTCCCTTCCCTTACCCCTTCTCCCTCCACTTTCCCCCCTCCCCCTCCCTTCTCCCCCTCCCTTCTCCCCCTAACCTCCTTTCTCCCCCTTCCCCTCCCCTTCACCCTTCCCCTCCCCTTCACCCTTCCCCTTCCCCTCCCCTTCACCCTTCCCCTCCCTTCTCCCCCTCATAACGCGCGATAAGAAACTTCGTTCCAAAAAGGTGTTATACTTATAACACCCCGTCGTTTTTGCGTCAAACACTTGTTTAACCCCCGACGCAAAAACGACAAGGTGTTATAAGTTTGACGTGTCTGTCTGTCTCTGTGTCTAGGTTATTATATAGTATCAAAGTACTCGTCAATACGAATCAAATGAGCCCAAACTCGATGTAATTGCGTCGTTTAATTACGGAATTCCTATGTCCACCTTTCAGCTCCATCATCAGATCAGCTCCATATCATAATAATATTGCATTGTCATCCGATTCAAATATGCATGCAAAATTTCAGCTCAATCAGAATCCGGGAAGTGGATCAAATTTAACTTGCAAGATTTGATTACAGACAGACAGACAACAGACAGATGTAAGTAAAACATGTGAAATTAAAAAAAAAACTTTTTAAAAACATGCTTTTATTATTATTACTACCCAGCATCATAAAGTACTTGTCAAGCCCAAACTCGATGGGTTTGCGTCATTAATTACGGAGATCCTATGGCCATCTTCCAGTTCCATCATCAGATCAGCTCCATGTCAAAATATTGCATTGTCATTCGATTTATACATGCATACAAAATTTCAGCTTAATCGGACACCGGGAAGTGGGTCAAATTAAAGTTGCAAAATTTGATTACAGACAGACAGACGGACAGACAGACAACAGACAGGTGAAAGTAAATAAAAGCTTGTAATAAAACGGACTTTAATATCAGCAAAATAGTACTATAACATTATGTGACCAAAAAAAAGTTCCGTTATTATTATATAGAGTATCAATTTTTGCGGTCCAACTATAATCGCACTATATGTGTGGGTTAGCGACGAGAATAATTTGGAGCGCAGAGCGATACGTCCACTCTCTGAGAGGGCTCAGGGCCAAGTGAAGCGAGAACCGACGCGGGCCTCGTTTTATAGTGATTTTGAAAAATTCGGAAAAAATATAAATATTACATTTTAAGTAAATTTAAAAATACGATTGGATCAAAAAAATGTTATTATTTAATGGTAAGTAATTATTTTGAGTAAATATAAAATAGTCATGTATAAAAAAAATGTTTTGTAAACAGTAATTTCGTGATAATTTCACATCTTTATGATTTTATTTTAATAAGAAATACCTATAATTCAAACTTTTCCTTAACAAGTATACTAGTTTAGGATCTTTCCAGTAATAGTAATTTTTTAGATTCTAATAAAGACATGTATATTTGGATATACCCATGTCCAAACATTGCTTCAGAAGTAAATCTATAAAACCTTTATCCATTTACCTTGACGTAATTTAAAAACGGTCAAAACTAAAAAGGTTTTTCTGTAGAAAATGATTAGAATACAAGTTCTTTTAAAAGTTGTGAGTAAAAGTACCGTTCTTAAATAAGTATTTTCAAAATAATCCATGTTTGAACATCACATATTTGCTCTTGGGTCCGTTACAGGCTCTTAAGACATCCATTATTTTTCATTTATAGGAGGTCAGAATACACCTAGGGGGATAAAAGAAGTAGGATAATAAAATATAGTTTTGTGTTAAACAAAGAGGAGTTTGATAATAATTAAAAAAGAAAATTATTAAAAAAGAAGAAATAACGCAAAAATAAATTTTTGAATTAAATGAATCACGCGCAAGATTCCTAGAAAGGATTCATTCGTGCCTTGAAGATACCCAAGTTTTATCGTTCTGGTTTTAACTGGAAAACCGCTCATCGATTCTGAAATGTAGTTCATCCTATATGGGGCGACAATAATTGGCCATAGATCGCGCTCAGCGCTGCGAATCTGCCTATTTATTTTGTTAGTAGCAATAATAATTATTAATAGTAATAATATCTTAAGCACTAAAGCTGTATTTTTTTTAATTGGGCAATAAATGGTTTTTTATTATTTATTATTATTATTCTCAGTTGCCGCGACGCAATAAATGCTGTATTTGCAATGCATACCATCTCAGAACCTTCGGCAAAGGAGATGAGGACGTCTTCTGCCGAAGGTTACGAGGTAGCTCACATTGATTCACGTCACAATATTACTGGTATCACTAAAGAACTGTTTATATCAGGATCTAACCTACGTAAATCCAAATTTTGGTCCAATTAGTTGAGTTAGTTTTGTATGAAAGAGGTAACACACACAAATTCAACTAGTAGTTGAACACGCACACATACACTCACTCGTACATACGCGCACAAACACCAATATTCAAGTCCAAGTAGATATATGTGTCCAAGCGTATACTTAAACTTAAACTTTATGCCCGCTTCACACCACGGTCTCAAATTCTTGGTATGAAGCTTCCCGCGTATGGAGCGACCACACAAACAGCGCGAACCGTGAATTCCATTCCACGCTCTCGTATCACAGCATTTGCGAGCTTTCGCAGCCATAGTGTGGCACGGGCTTCAGACTTCCGTATAAAACTCGAACTAAGTCCCGTCGTAGTGACCATGAAGCACTTGTAGGGGAAATAATTTTCTCTCATTAGTGCTCCGTCTTAAATAGCCAGGAGCTATCACTGTAACTGATAATTGTCTACGATGTTAAACCATGTGTCCAAAATTGGAACTAACACTTCACTATAGAAACTCCATGTCGACACTAGCGCTCTCGGCCACATTCTTGGAGAACACAGACATTGTATGATAATTTAATTTACTTATTATAATGTAATATACACAGGCCATGACTCATTTCACAATATTTACACAGATTTCAAATTAAATCCACGCCGGAATGTATATTATGCGACCCAGAAAAGAAAGTCCAATACACCTTATTAACAGAATGTCCTAAATATCTAAAGCAGAGAACCGAATTAGAAATCAAACACGATAAAATAATAAAAACAGAGAATTTCAAAGAATGGACAATTGATAAAGAGACCAGAACCGAATTTTTAACATTTCTAGAGAAAATATCAAAAAACCTCGGTATAAAACTCGTACTAAGTCCCGCAGGGGTCATGGTAACCCTATAGCACTTGCAGGGGAAATAATTTTCTCTTATTAGTGCTTCGTCTTAAATAGCCAGGAGCTATCACAGTAACTGTTCACTGTCTACGATGTCAAACCATGTGTTCAAAATTGGAACTAACATTCCACCACCAAAATACATGTTAAAACGTTGTAAGACGTAGACACTAGCGCTCTCAGCCACGTTCTTGGAGAGCAGAGACATTGTATGATAATTTAATGTAGGTACTTATTTATTACATGTTTCAGAGTTTATAACGGTAATTAAGAACCTAATCACCGATTATGGAGACACGCTGAGATTCTGGCTCGGGCCTGACCTGAACTTTGTCGTCAGTAACCCTGATGACCTGAAGGTAACGACTGTTTAAAATTAAACATTAGTTATGGCACGGTAAAGAGGTTATGGGTAGTTTGGACTAATTCTTCTCACGGTTGTTAACTAGTAGTTAATAGCTGTAGCTAGTAAACCATTTAAATAAGTTTTTCTATCCATCAAGTAAGTAAGGTACATCATTAAAAAATATTGTGCACACACATTTTTACTCTGTAAATTCCCTGTCAACGTCCCTATTGTGTAGGGAATATTTTAGTATGTCATATTTAAATTTAATCGAAATCGGTGCAGCGATTTTCAGATTATGAACTAACTAGCTGCGCTCAATGGTTTTACCCGCAGTACTTATGTAGCCTATATGTTATTCCAGGATCTAAGCTATCTTTGTACCAAATTTCAGCTAAATCGGTCCACCCGTTTAGGCGTGAAAGAGTAACAAACATACATCCAGAAATCCAGACATCCATACATTCTTACAAAACTTTATAATACACGTTTATAATATTAGTAAGATACGTGCGCCTTACCTTTTTTATCCCTAGAAAAAAGCTTATTGAAAGCTAGCTTGATTGAAGTTAGTTTAATTTTTCCTTTACAGATTATTCTGAGTAGCGTGAAGACCAGCGTCAAAGGTCCTCAGTACAAGTATATGGCTGATGTCCTCGGAGGAGGCTTATTGAGTGGTTCTGGTAAGATTACACTACTTTTAACTAATTACAAAAAAGTATAAAATACTAGCTGCGCCCAGCGGTTTTACCCGCTGTACCTACTGTAGCCTATTCCAGAGTCTAAGCCATCTCTATACCAAATTTTAGCTCAATCGGCCCACCCGTTAAGCCGTGAAAGAGTAACAAACCTACATCCAGATATCAATAGGTACATTCTTACAAACTTTCACGTTTATAATATTAGGAAGATTGTTGGAACCTTGAAAACGTACATGGGGCAATTTTTTGCATTCAAACCAATATTAGAAATTTCAGAAATGTATGCTTTATATTATATATTAATGTTTTATTTAAAAGTATTGATGGGATGTTGACCATGCTTACATTTACTCCGATTTAGGACAGTGCCGGGTTTATCTAGATCGGTTCAGTAGTTTTTAGGATATGAATTAGAACGTGCGTCTCAGTCTCGTCACACGTATTGCAATAAAGTCAAATGCATGAGAGTGCGCTTCGTGCTCTCCTTCAGGCTTTTTTGTTGACTCTGAGAAAAAACGTATAACGCATACCCTCCCTTTGGGGAGCAGGATGGTTATTTGGGAGTTGGGCAGGACGACTGCACGGGTATACCAATCGAAACAACTCAGCGGCACTCCCTTTGTGATGGAGGCCTGAAACCGGCATAGCCTTGGGTGTCTGGAAGAGCTATTAGTGATAAGACCGCAGACGGTCTTGTAACACTTCTTTCTAATGAGTAATCTTATTTCTATTATATAAATCTTGCTTATAATTTTATTGTATTTGTGGTAGTCAATAATGAATTTTCTATTCTATTCCAGTCCTACATCGACCTCGCTTTCTACTTTCTGGCTTGCTTAAAATCGCTTTTTTTATTTCACTTATGACCAGGTCCCATATGGAGGAAGCACCGTAAGATAGCTGCTCCAAACTACGGCCGGCGAGCAATAGAGAGCTACAGCGATATATTCAATAGAGAGATGGACCAATTACTAAAACGGATCAGAGAGCTGCCGATGGGCGAAACGCATGATATTTATTACCATGTCGTTAGAGGCACTACATACACTGTTTTGCGTGAGTAACATTGTATATCGCATCAACTCATGCTTTTTATAGACATTATATAATATGAAAAAGACATCTAGCATGCTATATAGCATGTTTTTTCACCAGAGATATAATGCTAGATGTGGTAGGCCTCTATTGCAACTTGCAACTAAGTGACAACGTAATTGGCTTTTTATTCTTTTATTTTTTTATAGCAAACAAGCGTTTGACCGCAATCTCACCTGTTGGTAAGTGACGATGCAGTCGAAGTTGTAGCACGCTTGTTCAGTTAGAACCTATTCACTATTGATTTGAACAACCCCACGTTATAGTATTCGGGTAACACTGAAAGTGGTAGCGAGTTCCATAGCTTCGCCGTTCTTAAAATGAAAGACAAAGCAAATCGCTTCGTCCGAGCTGTTGGTATATTCACCAGATATTGGTGACGCAGTGCCGTTTGCCTAGACGTTCGGTTGTAAAGGTGGTGGGTGGCTACGTAGGCATAGATGGACAATCTGATGCTTACCATGACGTATCTGATTTGCTCATCATATAAAAAAGATAAGAATTATGATGTTTGTAAATTGTTCTCCTAAATAATAAAATTCTTCATTTACAGAAACATTAATGGGTTTGACCAGAGAACAATCTTTAACCTTGCCGCATTTGGACACGATAATCAGCAACTCGCCAAAGTAAGTTATCATCTTTCAATGTATTACTATTACTGTATTCTAATTAAAAAAATTGTTAGACACGTATTTTTTTTTTGTAAATTTGATAAAAAACAATGGCTTAGTCGTGACGTCAATATACCAGATTTTGTGCATTTTGTACCGGATGCGAAAACTTATAATCGTCGTTACTCAGCCACTTTTTATTTTATTCACAAACAAAAAAATACGTGTCTAATATTTTTTTATTATTTAAAACATGGACTAATTATATTTTGAATTTGCTGACCTGGCCAACATCTCTTTTTTTCAGCGCTGATTTTACCGAAACTATTAATTTTATCTTAACCGCTATAGTTTTCCTGGAAAGTTCATGGTTGAAAGCATACCTCTGATTTTTTTCAGAATTTTAAAGCTAGTAGTTCAGATTTTAGAGGGGGGGGGGGACGCTCAATTTTTTTTTAAAACTTGAATATCTTTCAAACAGAACATGAAATCGAAAAAGTTTCTTAGCAAACCGTCCTTCATTTTAAAATACCTATTCAACGATACCCCACACGATGGTATCAGCCAGAAAAAAAAAATCATCCCCATCTTACGTGTACGGGAGGTAGCCTAAATTAATTAATTAAAAATTATTTTTTGTCACCGTTCTCTTACCCTTATTATTACTTACCTGTATACAAAATTACACTTTTCTAGGACTTATAGTTTCTCCGCAATGCCGCGGACAGACAGACGGACGGACGGACGGACGGACGGACGGACAAAGCGAAACTGTAAGGGTTCCTTGTTGACTACGGAACCCTAAAAAGAGGTTATCAATTACAAATTGTAGATGTTACTTTTTTATATTTTAGAAACTGCGAAGTATAAAATGGGTCCGTGTTTTGAGGATTCCAAATTTCTATCATCACCAAAACTAACAACCTAACTATTCATCATATTTTGACAACCTTCTTCAGGCTAAAGATGGTTTAATTTAATCATTTTGCTAATTTGGGCCTTTAATTTTCAACTGACCACTGCCGGGCATAGGCTTATCTTTGATTGAGCTATAAGTAGGTTATAATACTTCCCAGTCTCTTGCTTACCACATCCAGCTGACTCCCACCATTTTCTTGATGTCTACGGTGTAGTGAAAGAATATAATGTGGCTGGAATTCTGCAAGCGCAGTGTTGCCCCGCCGAATACAACTGTTTGGGCATTGAGCATTCATCTTATAGTCAAGTGTTAAGTCTTCAGTTACAAATCTTATTAGTGTTTTCATCTATTCCAGAATATACGACATAGTCTTCGACAGAATGTCGAAGTGGTACCTCCAAATCGACCCTGTTTTTTGGGCCAATCCACGGTACAATTACTTGAAGGCATACGAACGAAATATTTTAGAGTTAAGCAAAGCTATCATACAGCATCGAACAGAACATCTGAATTCCTTGAGTGAGAAGGAGAAATCAAAGCTGATGGACCTGGAGGATGACAGCTCTACGAATACTAAGCTGAGTGTCGTTGATAGGCTAATTTTGTCTCAGGAATTGAATGATGATGAGCTTCAAAGAGAAACGTTCACTATATTTACAGCGGTAAGTTATTTATGGAAAGAATCAAGGTTTTTCCATTTTCGCTAACTTATAATTCATAAATATTCACTACGATGTCGCATGATGTTAATTGACGATGCGGTAGTAGAGATAGCGCTTAGGCGGGATACATCCCTGGCTGGCTTTACTGAAGATCATCCCAGAACACGGTCATATTTAATGACCGCTTGGTAACGGTTTAGTCCAGAGTCCAGTGGGTGGTAGCTAGCCACGGCCGCAGCCTATTTACCACCAATATCTAATAGCAAGTGGAAAAAACCGCACATAACTATTTACTCCATAGTCATTGGTGATGCTGGGATTAGAGCTAGGTGATTCAGAATTACTGTGAATTACATCTGCACCACATAAACCCCTGGCCACCACCGCTTCAAAAACTGTAGGAAGTAATATGGGCTCGTACTTACCATTCACCTATTTCCTTTTACACGATCAGCGAACCGAGACCCAGTTAACCACGGCCAAGTGACAAGCTGTGGCTAACCGCAAACTCAGAGCTTTAGATACCTACCCGAAGAACCTGTTTTACTAACATCTCTTTATAATAATTTCAGAGTCAAGAAGCATCTGCGAAAATAGCGTCGGGGCTATTACTGATGATGGCTCTTCATCCCGAATGTCAGGTTCGTAACTTACGAGTATATCGTGCGTGGGAGAGTTGCACGTGAAGACGAGGTTCCTCAAAACCGCAAAAGTTCCGCAAAAATTTAGTTGTGTAAATCAATATACTCTAGGCGAGTTCTTGTATAAATAAAAAGTAAAAGTGAAATAAGAAATAATTATTGACACATAAAATTACAAATATTAAATTAAGTAGGTACATCAAAACAAATATGCATCCATAGAAAATCCATGGAAATCCATCCATCCATCCATCTATCCATCCATGTAATTTCGAGTACCTGAAACCATACTAGGTTGGGCACACAACCTTTTTTAACCACAATTGTGATTTGACACTGACAGTGTAATTAGGGTTACCTGTTCTGTTGGAGTATAAACTCCAATTATTATTATTATGGGTCCTTAAACTAAGTAGGTATATATGAGTACACGACATAATTTTGCAGTCAATTGGGATAAGCACAGCTTTTAATGCTTCGCGAGGGAATCCTGCGCAGCGCTGGTTTTCAGCTTATTTTATAGCATTTTATTTTACGTCTGTGAATACACTTTCAGGAAAAGCTGTACGCGGAGATAATAGCGGTAATGGGCAATACATATAGAGATGTAACAGATGTCGACCTCAAACGGATGGTTTACCTGGACATGGTGACTAAAGAGGTTCTACGAATATTCCCAATAGGGGCCATACTGCAGAGAACTATTGAGGAGGATGTTACTATTAGTTAGTATATTTTTATCCTACGCCAGAAGAATAGGTGAAGGTTTCTTCCTCTTAGTGGGATCATCGAAGTAATAAACCACTATTTAAAAGATTAAATAACATAATAATAGATCCCAATGGATCAAAGTTGCAACACTTCACTATCGAATGATCACTATAGTATATTTTTGACGCGTCCATATCCGTCCGTGGTCCAGGAGACCTTGGATTCAAAACCCCTGTGTGGCACTATTCTCATTTGGGCACTTTAAAGAAGAAAGGCATGTCAATCTTTGCTTCCTGGTTGTTGACTATGAGATGTGTAGGGGCACGATTAATTTAAAAAAACTTCTTTCAACTTTAGCGCTCTATGATGAACATTTTATTTTTAGGGAAAGTCTCCTAGTGCGCTTCACTTCAAAATTCAAAATTGTGCATAAATTAATAATTTTGCATGCTGGTACCGTACCAGCGAAATATGTGAAACATAAACTATTTTTATCACCTTGATATGATGTACCATATTTCTTGCAAATAAAGATATTTGTATTTGTGCGCGGCACTGCTCTGCTGACTTGCTCGTTATGTCATTTTGATAAATATTTAAAATATAAGTAGTAAAAAAAATATATTATTTTTTCAGGTTCCGGCATTCTCCCAGCTGGAGGTTCTGTCATAATTCCAATATATTTCTTGCAACGCGACCCTAAATTCTGGAGTGACCCCGACACGTTTGACCCTGAGAGGTTCACACCCGAAAATTGCAGAAAACGTCCACCTAACTGTTATATGCCGTTTAGTTTAGGACCTATGGATTGTTTAGGTAATAATCAAAAATATATACCTAAATATATATAAGGTAACGTGTCCGACTGATGTATCAATGCACAGCTCAAACTGCTAAACGGATTGGGTTGAAATTTAAAACACAGATATACAAGGGCAGGAAGAAGATACAATTTTAATGTCTTAAACCTCGGGAGACCTTCTCAGGAAAGTCTGTCTGCATAAGGTAAGTTAAAAGAAAAGCTTGATTGACGATGCGTAACGCATTTTTCCTGGGGTAAAAAAAGGTTTAATAAAACAAGTTAAATTAAAAAAAAACTTTAAAAGAAATCAAGCTTTTATAATTATTATTACCCTCTTGCATCAAAGTACTCGTCAAGAAAAATCGAATGAGCTCTAACTCGATGAGGTTGCGTCGTTTAATTACGGAGTTCCTATAGCTACCTTTCAGCTTCATCATCAGTTAAAGTCGATGTCATAATAATATTGCATTGTCATCCGATTTACATATGCATGCAAAATAGACAGTCTTTACATTATAGATGGAATTTAAATGTGTTGTTAAATTTCTTTTTCAGGAAGATACTACGCTACTAAAATAATAAAAACAGTCTGCGTGCGAGTGTTGAGAGAGTTTGAAGTATCCTCTACGCTAAACTACAAGGATCTCAGGCTGACAATAGCCATATCAGCTTTTGCTCTTGAAGGTTATCACGTGATAATCAATCGAAGAAAATAATTTTTGTATATTATTTATTACACTAGCTGCGCCCAGCGGTTTTTTTCCGCTGTACTATAGCCCATAGGTTATTCTAGGGACAAGGCTATCTCTATATCAAATTTGGCTCAATCGGTCCACCCGTTTAGGCGTGAAAGAGTAACAAACATACATCCAGACATCCCATACATTTTTACAAACTTTCACGTTTATAATATTATTTAGTAAGATGGTAGAAAATAAATAAAATAAAATAAGTATGTATGTTCCTAATGTTTTTGTTTTATTCTCCTTTCTCTCCTGCTTTTCACATTTGGTATTTCATTATACGAGTACAGAAACTTATAAAAGGCTCGTCCTCTCGATAGCACGATATGACGAATTTTTATATAAAGAATGCCAAAAAAATGAAAAAAAAATTAAATACCTAATGAAAAATGAAAAAATTAATGTTTTTTTTTTAAATGATTCATGGTAAAGTACTCAAAACTAAAAAATAGGTATACTTACTGATCCGTATAAAATTGCAGTTCGCGCATCCATTTGGAGCAGTAGTTTTCCAGATAAAGAAAGAACTAAGTAAGTAAAAAGTTTTCGTAACTTTTGAATGACCTACATAATTCTGTTTAAAGTAAATATTTATGCGGAACAACACGTATTTGTGTTAGATTGTTCAGATAAAGACATTATTTAAACGATACTAGGCTTACTAGTCACGTATGAACTATATGAACATACTCGTAAACGTAGTCTATGTACCTATGTATATTGCATCAGAAACTAGCACATTTTGGGAATAATGAATGGAATTAAGGAAACTATTGTAGGACAGGTATAGGTATACCTTATGTTAAGGCCGTAACTTATGTTGACTTTAATGTTCAAAAGCTGTAGTTATGATTATACAGATAACAATTGAATTTAAATATAATATATCAGATGTGCGAAACGCATTTTTAATTTAAAACTTCAAAATCACTCGGCTAATTTCGATAAAACACTTTTTGAAACAGACCATAATATAATCGTAATAAAAAGTATGTTTTCAAAAATCCGTCCAATTTCAAAGGAATCTGGGGTAAAATAGAATAGACAGTTAGACATGTGCGCCGATTATAAAACGACCGGCGGCGGCGTCTGGTCCAAAAATGACCGGCGGCGGCGGCGTAATCGGTGTGAAATTGGCGTGGGGGTAAAATTCAACAAAAATCAAAATAAAGCGTGCTGAATCACGTTTCTTAAGTATTATTTGTAATATTTAATGAAATTAGGCGTTGTTTTGCGGAAATCTATGATAATTATATTAATTTAATATCAATATGTTAATTCTGCTCCAATTTGACGTTAAAGAGGTGCGAGGAATTTAAACGATACACTATGTGAGCATTAATTTCACTATCTAATGCACCACCCCACCTTTTGCATATGTTTGCATTAATAGTTAATAACTAATAATTAGTTGTTAGTTAAGTTATCATCTTAGCCATAGGACATTCACTGCTGAACATAGGCCTCACTTTTGGATTCTCATATATATACCGGTTGGAAGGGACCTGGTGGACGTCCTACGCTGCGTTAGCTGCACTGCGTTAGCTGTGCTATTCCAGCACTTTTCGACCCCATTGGCCATCCGCTCTACATGATATGTGGCCTGCCCATTGCCACTTCACCTTGTTTATCCGCTATGTCGGTGTCTTTAGTTCGTCTACGTTCGTCTCCTCATTCCTGATTCGATCTCGTAGAATCCCGAGGATAACCCTCTATATAGCTCACTGAGGGACTTTGAGCTTCAAGATGAGGCCAATAGTAAAGGAACACGTTTCAGTGCCGTAAGTCATAACGGTAACACACATTGATTGAAGACATTCGTCTTGAGGGTTAGTTAAGTGGTTACTTGAGACTTAGACTAGACTCCTCCTACAGAGACATACAACGACGATGACGATGAAAACCACTGCAGGTGTAGCTACGTTAGAAATAGTATACAACGAGAGAGCTGGCATGTTTTTCGCTTCTACTTTTAATATAAAAACTGTGTTTGTAAAGGGGTAATTCCGGGTTGTTCAGCGGTCGGCGTTATGTTGGCTTTTTTCTTTTTTTTTTCTTGTGATAGGGTCTCCCTCGGCGATGATGACCGCGGCGGGGATACCCACTATAGTGCGTTTGGTCCTAATTGACAGGAGGAACCCCCTCAGTGAAGAGTGTAGAGGAGTTTCACCTCCAAAATACACCACCTCGTGGGTCTGTTTGTCAGTGACGAGTAGCCCCGTACTCTGTTTAGACCCAAGTAGGTGGCAGAAGGGCGTGGAAGATGCGCCTCCGATGCACCTTTTCCGGGCACGCATCGAAAGTTCGGTAGTGAACTCCTGTTCGCGTTGCGCGATCTCCTTCTGCGAGAGTGTTGAATGAGACCGCCGCCTCCTAAGATTCCTCGCTTGGAACCATGGCTCTTTCCGTGGTTGATAGTGAGAGTTCCTCCCTCATAACTGTGATGAAGGTACGGCGCTCACTGACCCATACTGAGCGCGCGTATCTACTTCGCAACCACAGAGGTGGCAAGCAGGGGTAGGTTCACTGCCGGCTACTTGGTGCAAGTACTTTCCGAAGCATCCCGGAAAACACCTGCACGAGCCGGAGGACCCGTGTTCTCTGTCCATCCACTGTTGGAGTAGCGGAGGGACCTAACAGGCGGGGAGACAACCGGGTAAAGTGCTCCCAGAAATTCCACCGCCCGTCGAGGTCGAGTCCAAGATATTTCATCGAGGGCTTGACCGCGATGTTACGCGACCCCGGCGTTATATTGGCTTTTGCTAAATCCACACATTGCCAACGATTGTCAAAGAACGCCATCGTTGACATTCGCTGGTTTGGTGTGGAACGAAATGGTGGAAAGTGGAAATCATACCTCCATACAAATATCATGCTTTTAATTTCACAAAATGGTAGTAATTTACTACTCTGGTAGCAATAGCAACAGGTAGTGGAAGTGGCGTGTCGACCCGCTGACTAGTTTCATTCTTTTCCATACTGTCTACCCCTTTCAAGACGTTTAATTTTATGTGAGACGTTGCTTGTGCCTGCAATTATTTAATTTGGATAATAATGATGATTAAAATATTATAATTACTTTAATAAAATAAAAAAAAATCACGCCGATTTCACGCCGATAAAATGATCGGCGGCGGCGGCGTGGCCAAAATGACCGGCGGCGGCGGCGCGGCGGCGCGGCGCACACGTCTAAAGACAGTAAGGGAGTGGCGGGAAGTAGATGGATGAGAGCGACAAAAGTAGTGAGAAAAAAAAGTAGATCGCGATACAAATAGTTCAACGAAGTAGGTGACTATCCTTTTTTTTTATCCCACGAAAAATGCATTACGCATCGTCGCCCTGTGCCGGGGGACGCAGGGCGGTATGTGGGACTCCCCCGCCGAAGATGGGCGCGGCGGGGATACCCACTAAAAAACCTGGGGGTGTTCCTGCGGGACGCCATAATGCCGGGGCAGCGGGTACGCCGAAGCACTCGTCCGCGGCCCCGCCGGCGCCTGGTTCTCACTGATAGGAGGACTCCTCCGCGGTGGGGTGAAGAGGAGTTTTCAGCCCACCCTCTCAAGGGGCGCGCGCCACCTCGTGACCTAGACCCTGTAACAATTATGAGGCTATCATTATTGTTTGGTAATCTTTCTCTTCTTAAGAATTTATTGAGCTGAAATTTGGTATATAGATTATATATGGTTAGTATAGATTAGACCCAAGAATGCATACATATACATCCGTCCATTCACACATCCATCCCATCCACACTAATACTCGTATACATACATACATTTTATACATTACATCCATACATACAAACTTTCGTATTTATGATATTAGTAAGAAGCAGTGACCAGTCCTTTAATGGTGATCTACGTAGCTGGCACGATTATTGTCTATGTACCTCTACATAACACATAAAGGAAGTATTTAAATGGATCTAGTATACCACGATATGATATTATGCAAGGAGCATTACGACAAGGTCCTACGAGTATGCTTAGTGATTTTTTTCCTCCATTCGTTTAGTTGGGTGTGATTGGTGGACCAAGCCGCAGGTGAAACTGACAGGTAGGATCATTGATAGGATATTTTGAGGGTTTACTGCGAAACACACACACACACAAACAGTTTGTACATTTGTATCTTATGGTATTTTTTATATATTATTTTATCTTTTTTGTAAATTGGGTCATAGGGACCCCACAAGGCAGGCTTGACCTAGTGTGGGGTCTATTAGAAATGCTTTTGTATTGTTTTATTATGGAAAATAAAAATATTTGTGTAATTTGTAAAAATAACAAATTTACGATAAATAATGGAATTAGGCGTTACTTTGCGGAAATCCATCATTATTATAATTTTTATAGGTATTTATATAGTGTTAATTCTGCTCTATTTAGAGCGGAATTAATAAATAACTCATAATGACAATTTTAGATCAAGTTATATATTTTTTAATATAATATTAGATGTATCGTTATTTTGATATTATAAGATACCAAATATATTAAAATTAGTAAGTGACAAATTTTAGAAATCGACTGTTTTTACTAGACATGCATTTAAATGGTTTTCGCGGTAAGCCCTCGATTTATTAATTTAAATAGGTCATTTAAACAGGTCGTTCGGCGTTAGCCAATTAGGCCCTCTGGGATATTAGTTGCTCGTTATGCTTTTTAATTTTTTGCTGATCATGCATATACGATGGCAAAGGTGTGGTAATTCCCCAAAGCACTATAATTTTTTTGAGTTAATAAATATATAATATGTATATAATAAATTATAAAAACAATCAGAAATGTGATATCTTATTTACTATGATCTAGTCTATATAGTAGTAATTACAGAATTTCCTAGAACCACTGCGGAAACATTATTAGCTACTCGTTGGTCTACAACATAATTTCGCATTATTACTGAGACTTTAGTGTGACAAGTGACAAGGTTCCAAGTGCCCGATGCACAGAATTGGGTGCTCTAATTTCTGTCCTTCCTTTCTCTGCTTGGTTGTCTGACATAGGTTGCTGTTAACTATAAGACCGCCTTTGAAACTTTTTTTGGGTAATTTATAATTAAAGTTTTTCTATTGCATTATATAGTCTTCAATAATGAGTTTTCTTTTCTATTCTTATTAAATAAGCCAATTTTAGTCCTTTTTACCTTAACATGGAAACAAGCCTTGTAAATGCACCGTAATCAGAAGTTTTTATTGCTTTTCCGCAATATTAACTAAAATATTAACTCCTAATAACTAAAGATACAAAAGCATTTTGGAATTATATAAAAAATAAAAAAAACAATCACTCTTCATTACCAGCAAAAATGAACCTAAATAATTCTACAGCCGAAACTAACTCTGAAATTGCTAATCTTTTTGCTGAACATTTTGCCTCAATTTTTAGTTCTGATTCTACTGACTCCCACAATCACACTTTCGACATTTCATCATCACCTGATCATTTTAATAATCTTAACCATCTTAACTTTAATGAATCTGACGTTAGAAAAATTATTAAACAAATTGATGTAAGAAAAGGTTCAGGACCAGATAATATTCCTCCACTATTTGTAAAACGTTGCATAAAAGTCATATCACTTCCCTTAACTTTAATATTTAATCAATCCCTTAACGATGGTGTATTTCCCTCTGACTGGAAAAAAGCCCGCATTGTCCCAATATTTAAAAAAGGAGACCAAAACATTGTTAAAAATTATCGTCCAATATCAATTTTAAGCTGTTTTTCTAAATTATTTGAATCTTTGATATGTCCTTTACTATATAAACATGTAGATAATGTTTTAACAAATTACCAACATGGTTTCAGAGAAGGTCGCTCAGTTCAAACTAACCTAGTTCCATATGTTAGTGAAATTTCAAAAATTGTAGACAAAAAGGGCCAAGTTGACGCAATATATTTAGATTTCTCTAGTGCGTTTGATAAAGTAGACCATTCTACACTCTTACACAAGTTGTCAATACAAGGAATCGGGGGATCTTTACATAAATGGTTCAAATCTTATTTACTCAATAGACCACAAGTTGTTTCTATAAATAATTCAAATTCTTATACCTATTTTGCTAAATCTGGTGTCCCACAAGGGTCACATTTAGGACCAATCCTTTTTCTAATATTTATCAATGACATCACACAATATATCAAACATAGCAAAATTTCACTCTTCGCTGATGACATTAAACTCTACAAAACAATAAATAGCCCCCAAGATACGATAAATTTACAAGAAGATATTAATTCCATCACAAATTGGTGCTCATCAAATCATATGACTGTCAATGTTAACAAAAGTTTCTACATAAAATTCACAAGAAAGAAAAAGACCATCCAATCCGCTTATTTATGTGACAACACTGAGCTGAAGGAAGTTCAAGAAATCCGAGACTTAGGTGTAACATTAGACTCTAAACTTAATTTTATATCCCACATTGATAAGATTGTATCAAAGTCAGCTAAATTATTAGGATTTATTAAAAGAAACAGTCGTGAATTTAAGACCAATACAAAAATAATATTATTCAACTCGCTTGTACGCAGTCATCTAGAATTTGCCAGTGTAGTCTGGAATCCATTTTACATTACACACTCCCAACGTATTGAAAATCTCCAACGTGCCTTCACAAGACACCTTGCTTTTAGCACCCCATCATTTTCACACAGAAGTCCTTATGCTCAACGCCTACAGAAATTTAAGATGATCAGCCTCTACGACCGTCGCAAAATATTGGAATTTAACTTTCTTTACAAATCTTTAAATAGTAAATCGAATAACAATAATCTAATAGAAAATTTCCCACTGACAGTCCCTCACAAATACCCACGACATCCCATCCGCAACTTACTTCATGTTCCGTTCTCACGTACAAATCTTGGATTGCAATGCCCCTTTACTCGTATCTCCAAACAGTATAATGAAATAACTAATAAAATCCATAATATTGACGTATTCCACAACAACTTTGCCTCATTTCGAAAAAAAATTATTGAGCACTATACACCCAAAAGTGATAACAACAATAATGATTCTTAAAAGCACATAATTTGAATTTTCTTTTTTTTATATTGTATCTACTTATTTATATATTATTATATGTATATTCCTATACACTTAAATAATATAGGTATATTATAGTCTAAGTTTTTTCAGCAATTGTATTCATGAATAATAATAGTGTTTTTCTTTCTTATACATTGTATTGTCTAAACATTTTTACTATTGCATTTTTATTACATTTCCAATATTACATCTTTGTTATCTTAACGAGCTCTATGGTGAATGCTATGTACGCCTTAATTGTTATACGTATAAGAACAAGCCTATGTTTAAAAATTTAATCTAAATGTATAATATGTATAATGTGGCTGTACTTAATAAATAAATAAATAAATATTAACGACATACACCAGATAATTAATTATTAACAATTATTGTTTACATTTATTGTTTGTTTACGGTTATTACGATTGTATAATTTTATCCTTACCGGTTAGAATACTGATTAGGATAAGTAGCTGTTTAGGTTGATCCCACATTTCGAGCGTGTGTGTCCGACCGCATCGTTGCGTAGGACGAATGTCGTGCACGCCCAATAGTTGCTCAGATTTAAACAAGTGAATTAAATTAAATATTTAAAAAACCCCCAACGCAATATCTTATTCACCATTTTGTGATGGCGGCCATCTTGAATTTTAAATTTTATATAGTGCGTTGTATTCTACTAGTTAAGCCCTTTCATTTGATACCCATATGGTCGTGGAGAAAAAAGTAATACGCCATTTTGTAGCGGCGGCCATCTTAGACCGATTTCCACCAATCATAGCTAAGAACACTCTCGACTAACTCTACTTTCAAACAAAAAAACTAAATCAAAATCCGTTCATCCGTTCGGGAGCTACGATGCCACAGACAGACACACACACACACATAGACAGACACGTCAAACTTATTATACCCCGTCGTTTGGCGTCGGGGGTTAAAAATAGTAATAAAAATTTTTGTTGAAGTAGGCTTGTATTGCAGAAGTACCAAAGAAGCACCTGGGGAAGTACCACACCTGCCAATTATCTCATCCTTCAAGCAGTTCGGACAAATACGATGTCGTTCATCAGGAGTTTAAGTCAGCGGTGACCGACGAGAAGTTTGGTAGTGTTAAAACATCGTAATCTAATTCCCCAGGATGTTATGGTCAGTCGGCTTCATCATCTGCGTGGTGGTAGCGGCCTGGCTCCACTGGCACTACAAGAACAGGCGTCTGCTGGAGATGGCCAAGAAGTTCCCTGGACCCAGGACTGTTCCATTCTTTGGAAACGCATTCATGTTCATGGTCAAGCCTGATGGTAAATATACCTAGTCAGGTCATAAATTCTGTCACATGTTTTATATAAAATTATTGGAACAAGTTTATTTATTATGTAACCATTTATATACCAAAATGAACTTAACAAAACATAGATTCTTATGACAATAAAGTTTATTCAAAATGACCTCCGTGATTTTGAATACAGGCCTTCAATCTGCGCGGCCAGTCGTCTATCGCAGCACGAACGAGGTCCATGTCAATATCGGCTGCTGCCTTAATCAAGGATGTCTTGAGTGACTCCAAATTGGGATGAGGCTTTGAGCACGCCTTTTCCTCCAAGTGTTGCCATATCTTGTAATCTAACGGACTCAAATCTGGACTGGAGGAGGGCCAGTCTTCGTGCGGGATGAAGTCGATTTCACGCGCCGCCAGCCAGTCTTGTGTGCTCTTCGCTCTATGAGCTGGCACCGAATCTTGTTGGAATACCCAGTGCCTGTTATTGAACATGGTATGAGAAACAGGTTCCACAAGGTTCGTCAGGACTGTATTTTGATACACAACTGCATTCGTTTTTACACCTTTCTCATAAAAATGTACCTCTGTTAAGCCCCAATAAGAAACTCCCAACCATACCATGAGCGAGGATGGAAAATGACCTCGTTGGACACGCGGAATACGGTTGCTCGCTTCTTCACTACTGTGTGCGTACACCTTATCATTTTGTTTGTTGTAGCTCTCTTCTACGGTAAAAATTTTTTCATCCGAAAAAAGAATTTCTCGATGTTTTTTTCTCGCGTACCGCTTCAACAAAGCGCGGCATCTCTTCAGTCTCAGGTCCATTAGACGAGCATTTAAACGATGTCCTGTTTTTCTTCGATATGCCCGAATCGCTAAGTCTTCATTTAACACCCTTTTCACCGTGGTTCTGCTTGACCCCATCTGAAGGGCCAACAGTTTCTGCTTACGTTTGGGATTTCTTTGAATTCGCGCCTTCACAGCTTTTATCACTGCTGGAGTCCTAACAGACCGAGGGCGACCACTTCTTGACCTGTCATCTACACTAGAGTCTTCATTGTATCGTTTGATGGTACGATAAACGAATCTTTTGGTTATATTCAAATTTTTCAGTATGTCAAAAATTTGAATTGGCGCGTAACCGCAACGATGCAACGCAATAACTGCAACACGGTCTTCTTTAAGCGTCCACTCCATATTTAAAAATGAGTAAAATTCTGAAAAGTATACATTTTTATTTTCATGAACAATTCGAAATTCGAATTCAATAAACTTTTTTGTGGCCAGCATTCTAAAAGAAAAGTTTTTACTGTGTGACAATACTTATGACCTGACTAGGTATATTATGCAGAAATTATGCAAATTAGTGAATGAAAAAAAACTGACAAGTGAGGCGCCCTCGTCTCTCTTGAGACGAGAGATGCGAGACTTGAGGATACATGAAAACTGCTCAACTGATTTCGATACAATCGGACTATTTACCTGTGGGTAGGTACAAAATTCAAACAAAAGATTTTCGGTGCAGGCGTTTTGGAATAATCCGTAAACATCATATCATCCACAGCCATACATCCCACGGCTGGGCATAGTCCTCCCACATGTTATGCCAATCGACATTGTCCTATTGTACATGTACATTAAAAAAAATCTATGAACTCTACAACTCCCTGTAACTCCCTTACTTTTTCTGCAAAAACGTGGTCCCAAACTCACACCACTTAATTATAATACTCACGCGACACACGGACATTGATAAGGCATAACCATGCTAAATTTATTTTCTGTACATGAACTCGCCCATTCATTCATTTGGGGTGTCATTTTACTTAGTCGGATAGTGTTGAGTGAAACAGAAATATTCAATCAACATGTGCAAACGGGATGGACAAAACGAAGGAGTACAAATTTAATAAGAAAAAACTAAAATAAAAATGGCAACATTCTACCTATTTCTTTCAAACTACTTCTGTCAAATTTGACAAAAAAAAAGTAAACAATAACATGTTGTTCGTATTTTTAGTGATTAATAAGTTATTTCGAAGATTTTTTCACAATAATGTTGATGAAAATGAATAAAATAATCCGTGGCGATGCTTGCCAAATGAATTACAAAATGTATATATACGGCGTATACAGCAGTTGCAAATAGAAAAGTGGTTGCTGCTTTAACTAAGTGTTTCTAAGAGAACAGCGTATATCTCAGGTACGTTTAAGTTAGATTAACAGTACATCATCAAGCTCATTGAATCTT
Source organism: Hemithea aestivaria (assembly GCA_947507615.1). Lineage (NCBI taxonomy): Eukaryota > Metazoa > Arthropoda > Insecta > Lepidoptera > Geometridae > Hemithea > Hemithea aestivaria. The sequence continues at coordinate 4,916,790 of OX382343.1, forward strand.
ATCATTGAAAACGTAAAATAATCGTTATTTTGTCCATAAATAACTATTTTGTGTTATATATTTGTTTATAACTAAAGTCATAAAATACATTATAGTATGACTGAAAATTTTTGATACTTTTCATATTGTCCAAGTTTAATGATGATATTATGTGTATGAAAAATTGCGTTTTAGGGTTCCGTACCCATAGGGGAAAACGAGACCATATAACTAAGACTTCGCTGTCCGTTCGTCTGTCTGTCTGTCATCTCACGAACCGTGATAGTTAGAAGGTTGAAATTTTCACGGATGTATTTTTGTTGCAATACTAAAAATAGAATAAAATAAAAAAGGGGCTCCCAAACAACAAAGTGCTTTTTTCCGTTTGTTTTTGTATATATGAGATGTTTCAAGAAAGAGTTCAATTCAAACGAGTCCGACTTGCACTTGGCATTTTTATTTTGTTTTAATGTCTATAAGATGTCCCTACGTACAAGTGCAAATACAATTGCTTTATTTGGGAATTTCTTTTAACATTATATTCATGGCACCTATTTTACTGTTACCATACTGGTACGCCTTTTTTACTTTTAAAAGATGATATTAATCTTATTTATTTTGTATTTTCTAGGCGAATCGAAGCATCAGTCAGAAAATTTGTTTTGGAAAGTATTAAAAATAAAGGAAAATGCCCGCCTACGAGACATCGAAAAGACCACCCCACCGCAAAAAATAAAGAATTGGATTACCCTATATAAACGATTTATTACTTTATTTTATGTATTTTTAATATTATATTTGTGTCATATAACACATCGTCTTTTATTATCATTTTATAAAAGTATCATTATTAGACGCATGTCTGTTTTATGTGAAGCATGTGTGTTACTTTTTCGCGCCAGAGCTACTTATCTGATCAAACAGAGGTCAGTGACCAAGTACAGTAGCGATTTTTTTAAAAATAATTAAAGTATCAAAATTGTTTATAGTTAAATTCGGTATTGCCATACGGGTAACTCAAATATATTATTTTATGTCAGACTAGGGTAACCTTGGTATGCTTGAAACAAAACAAATATCTCATCAACCATGCGTTCGACAAGGTAATGGCAAATTTGCCAAATTTGGTACAGAGGTAGTTAGAATCCCCAAAAAGGATATGGAATAAGTTTTATCGGTTTGTACGACAAATGTCCAAAATCCAAATTGTCCAACTAGTATTAATGTCCAATACTAATTTGGTCAAACACTAATTTGGTCCAACATGGCTTACGTCCAACTAGGAAAAATGTCCAACACGAATAATTTCCAACATGAATTTGGTCCAAAATGAAATATCTCCAATTAAGAATAATGTCCAACACGAATTGGTTTATTTCTGACGCTGTCATATAAGAAATGAAAGGTCTTAGGAAGATCTACCTTTCAGATGACAGCTGTCAAACTTGAAATATCAAAATCTGGAAGATCTTCAAAGTTTTTTCATTTCTTCTATGACAACGTCTGCTTAGGACGAGTATTTTTCGAGATATTGACGTTTCAAGTTTGACAACTGTCATCTGAAATGACAATCTCTCCAAGACCTTTAATTTCTTCTATGACAGCATCAGCCTAAGACGAGTATTTTCCGAGATATTGACATTTCAAGTTTGACAGCTGTCATCTGAAATGACAATCTCTCCAAGACCTTTAATTTCTTCTATGACAGCATCAGCCTAAGACGAATATTTTCCGAGATATTGACGTTTCAAGTTTGACAGCTGTCATCTGAAATGAAGATCTCTCCAAGACCTTTAATTTCTTCTATGACAGCATCAGCCTAAGACGAGTATTTTCCGAGATATTGACATTTTAAGTTTGACAGCTGTCATCTGAAATGACAATCTCTCCAAGACCTTTAATTTCTTCTATGACAGCATCAGCCTAAGACGAATATTTTCCGAGATATTGACGTTTCAAGTTTGACAGCTGTCATCTGAAATGAAGATCTCTCCAAGACCTTTAATTTCTTCTATGACAGCATCAGCCTAAGACGAGTATTTTCCGAGATATTGACGTTTCAAGTTTGACAGCTGTCATTGCATTGGAAATAAAGATTGTGCACTACGTGACACTTTTTATAGGACTACGGGATTAGCTATTGATAGAACCACGGATAAAATAAAACTTTATTGGACATTTTTACGAATGGACGTTTTAGAATGGACAATTTTCAAATTGGACCTTTTTACGATTTGACATTTTTATGAGTGAACTATTTTCCGAATAGGCATTTGTATGATTGAACGTCTATAATATTTGTCATTTTTCATAATTGGACATTAGTCGTATAAACCTGGGCTTTCGATCGGTGTCGGCTCGTGCGGTGTAAAAGCGCGATGCCAGAATCAGCAAGGCTATTCACTTATCGGTTAGGGAACCGAACCGAATACCGAATTGTCAAAAATTAATGAAAGGACGTGACATGTCATGTCAAGTTGTATCTACGTAATACGTCATTTCATACATTTTTGACAATTCGGTATTCGGTTCGGTTCCCTAACCGATAAGTGAATAACCCTGCAGGTCGAATCAGGCCGAGCCGGGGGGGCCGGGTCAGGTGAATTCTTCACTTTAGAGGTTTTTTCTTTCTTTCTTCAGACTTTTATAAAAGTCATTATTGATTTAATTCAAAAACAAATGCTCTTATTTATTGTACATAAATAACATTTTTGTAGCGGGGGTGAAGCCGTGGGTTTAGCTAGTAAACAAAATAAATATAACGTTACCTAATCGAATGCGAATGCAATGAACGACAAAAATAAAATTGTTTCAGCCATGCCTAGTTTATAGTCCAGTAAAAGAAGAAATGTGGATCGAAAAGTCGAAAGCAGAAAAACTAACTTAGTAACTTTGTTTGGACTAGTTAGGAGATAAACATACTAAAAGTCCCCACCCCTCCGAGGTGAGCCCGAGGGGGGGGAGGCCGAAGAAGGTCCCATTTTTAGGTTATTTGCTTATATGTCAAAAACTGTGAGTTGTACGATATTTTCTTGTACTATATTATTAAACCTCATAAAATTTTCTACAACTTCAGCCTTGACACTTTTTATCTATCTCCAATCGTTGTCCAGCTATGAGCTTCCAAACATGGTCTATTTTGAAGACGCTTAAATTAGTTTTCCATACAAAGTCGGTAAAAAAATCTTACAAATAAAATTTGACCAACTTCTGGTTGTCGTATCATAATGAATCTTTGCAAATGTCTAGAAATCTGATGACAGTTTAATAATCTGGTATCATTGAGCTGATCTGATGATGGAGCCAGGAGGTGTCTACTGAAACTCTTCAATGGCTATTAGTAAAACCAGTAAGTTTAGGCTCATTACATTCGGATTGATGAGACGTTGGCACCTGCTAGTCCATTATCAGACCCTCGACAGCAAGTGTTATGAAAAAGTCTCATCGATTCGAATGTAATGTGCCCAAACTCGATGGGTTTACTTATAGCCATTGAAGAGTTTCATTAGACACCTCCTGGCTCCATCATCAGATCAGCTGAGTAGTACCAGATTATTAAACTGTCATCAGATTTCTAGACATTTGCAAAGTTTCATTATGATACGACAACCAGAAGTTGGTCAAATTTTATTTGTAAGATTTTTTTACTGACTTTCTATGGAAAACTAATTTAAAAGTCTTCAAAATAGACCATGTTTGGAAGCTCATAGCTGGACAACGATTGGAGATAGATAAAAAGTGTCAAGGCCAAAGTTGTAGAAAATTTTATGAGGTTCAATAATGTAGTACAACAAAATATCGCACAGCGCACAGTTTTTGACATATAAGCAAAAAACCTAAAAATGGGACCTTCTTCGGCCTCCCCCCCCTCGGGCTCACCTCGGAGGGGTGGGGACTTTTAGTATGTTTATCTCCTAACTAGTCCAAACAAAGTTCTTAAGTTGGTTTTTCTGCTTTCGACTTTTCGATCCACATACCCTTTTTGGGCACTCATTGACTGGGCTATTACCCTATATTTTTATGTATTTTATGTCAACTAAAATCGAAATTATATAATTTGGTTTAAAATAATATTTGTTAGCTGTGATAAGTTTTTCCTGCTTTTTACTGCCTTCTTTCCATTTTTACACCAATTTACCACACAAGAGGTCATTTTTGTCCGTTAACTATATTATTTTGGATATTTTTAAAAATCAAACGATGCGTGCATCTGTCGCTGAGCGCGTTGTGTGACTGAGCGGCGGGTGAGTTGTACTTTTTACGCCCCGCCCATATAGTTGTACTTTGCGTTGAATCACTTTTTGAGCTGTGTTCGACTTCTATTATTTCCCTAATTCGTTGGAACTCTATGAAAAATTGACACCCCTATTTCACGGGTCGGCAACGACTGACACCGCGTCAGCCGAACCGCGGTAAAGAGATATAACCGTGGACTGTGGCTGAACGTTTAGCTCAATATCTCTCCTATTTCTATGTGAATTGTCCTGAGATATTTATTTATTTATCTTATAACATAAAAATTAAAAATATACACAGTTGCTTTGATGATTGATTACAGTAGTTATTAATTCTCTAGCTCTAATAGCTAACTCGTAGCGTTTGTGGCCCAGTGGTATTACGTCTGGCCTGTGATCTGGAGGCCCTGGGTTATAATCTCAGGGTGGCAAAAAATTTTTTAGACGCTACCGTGTTACGGAAGGCACGTAAAACTGTGGGTCCCGGCTGTTTCCTATAAGATATGTAGGAGGCCGGAGGCGGTCGTTAGGTCATGTTGCAGGCCTTGTAGGAATCTCGGCGACCTGAAACTGCAACATATAGGTTGGCCACACAACCCATAAATTGTAATTTGACTCTGTAAAGTAAAGTGTATGTGTAACCTGTTCTATTGGAGTATATAAAACCCTAATTACTGATTTATATTCCCCCGTATTACCTACCAATATTTCCCCGTACCATAAACGAGTTAGCTAGACAAAGACCCATGTTGGTTAATTAAATAACCGTGTAATTATTCTAGTTGAACCGGCGGTATAACCAGTGGTCGTGGTCGTTTGACCTCTACTTAGCTGTTAGCAGGAATATCCGCGGTTATGTCTTGTCATTTACTACAATAATGATCTTGTGACGTCATAATTGCTGCGTATGATTAGAGTAATTAAAACCCATATAACTTTACATCAAATATGAAAGTGTATGTTTGTAAAAACGTTTATTTAAAAGGAATGCCAAATTGGCGACAATTGTATTTATTGAGGACTCCCAACGGAGGATGCACAAAGATACACATGGTACCTACTCGTATTATAATGTTATTGTGTTCTAGCAACTAAAGGGAGTCACACAGTCACAGCGTGCACAACTAAACAAAATATAAAATCTAATCAAATAGATACATAATTTCAGGGTTACTATGGCGTCCCGCAGGACACCACCAGGTTTTTTAGTGGGTATCCCCGCCGCTCCCATCTTTGGCGGGGGAGTCTCACATACCGCCCCGCGCCCTCCGGTGTGGGGTGATGATGCGTAACGTATTTTTCCTGGGTAAAAAAAAAGGGTCTAATAGCTATCAGCTAAGACCCCGTCTATTTGCTCAATCGGTCCACCCGTTTACGCGTGAAAGAGTAACAAACCCTACATCCAGAATCCAGACATCCATACATTCTTACAATCTTTCACGTAATATAATATTAGTAAGACTAGTAAGATAATAAACGAAGGAACAAAAATGTGTGTCAAATTTTTAGTACTATTTAATAAATAAGAGTAGGTACCTACTACAGGTAGGTTCTAATTTGATTTTGGATAGTTTTAATATAACTTGCAACAATTGGTACCTATAATTAGTTACCACAGACATTGATATAAGTAATTAACATAAAACAGTTCACACATTTTTTGAATGAAGGATCAAGATACTCGTACTTTATAATTTCAATTTATTATTTTAAATAATTATCATCACGGAAATCTATTCCCACATAAAATTTCTATTATAAATGTGAAGTATTTAAAAATAATAAGGTAAAGAAAGATTTAGAATAAAGTAATAGATTTTATATATAAAACTAATTTTCATTTTTTATTTATTTAGGTACAAGCTTATGCGCCCGGCGTTATCCACGACACTAAGTCCTTTCTTAGCAGAGGTCTACGTCATAAAACCTACCTGTATTTCAAATTTCAACCCAATCCATAGATAGATAGATAGATAACACTTTATTGGAACACAATAAAAATACAAAAAAGAACCTAAGAACTAAAACAATATAAAAACTTAGTGTTACAATTGGCGGTCTTATCGCTAATAGCGATCTCTTCCAGACAACCATGCAGGGAGAGGAGAAAATAAATCATAATAATATCCATTATGCGGTTTGAGCTATGCGTTGATATTTAGAGATGCAACGAATAGTTGTTTGGCCGGATACCGGATACCGGATATTCGGCCTGACCACCAGCCGAATATTCGGTATCCGGCCGCCGAATATTCGGCCGGCGGTGTGATACCTACATTTTGAGTTTGGTGGATTTCCAATATTAAATTAAATCATATTACTATGACCTCTGTATCGCGGTGGGCTAATACCCACCTGCAACGCAGAAGGTTGCGTGTTCGATTCCCGCATGGGACATAGGTTTGTGTGATCCACAGACATTTGTTTCTGGTCTGGGTGGTTTCAATATATATCATAAGTATGTATTTATTAAAGAAAAGTATATAGTATTATATCCGTTACCCTAACCACCATAATACAAGCATTAAGTTGCTTAGTATGGGGTTAGGTGGCGCTGTGTGAAATGTCCTGAAATATTTATTTTTTTACTATTACTAGTTACAAATAAGTACATTTCTTAACTAAGAGTATTATCACCAAGTTACTTTAAATAATTGATATATTATAAAAAGTTAAAGTTGTTTAAAATAATAAAAAGCTTCAATTACAACTGTGTCTTTATTTAGATTTCATTTATAAAATCTACCAAGTTTACTATCCGGTATCCGGCCGGATAGTACATTACTATCCGGTATCCGGCCGGATAGTAAAAAAGGGCCGGATAAGCCGGATACCGGATAGTAACCGAATATTCGGTGCTTGCAATCTCTAGTTGATATACTTATCAGTCCATCATTCAGTCACGCTTTACTCTTATATATAGATATATATTTAAATTGTAGGTAGAGTAGATATTCAATTTGAGATAGATTTGCTATCTGAAAAAAAAAAACATTCTAAGACCGCTCCAAGTCCAATGATATAATATACGAGTATAATGTCATTGGACAAGATAAATAATATCTAGTATCTAAGTGCTTACTTAGCTGGCATTTTATTTCACACGGAAAGAGAGATGAGATTAAGAAATGATTCAAGTTAAACAATGGGTGAACCTTGGGACTCCAAAACGGGATTTTATTATAGGCGTGAGCAAGGGATTCTTTTCTCAGCATAAAAACGGTTTCCCTTTCGAGGTATACTATTATCCTAGCTGCGCCCAGCGGTTTTACCCGCTGTACTGTAGCTTATGTGTCTAAACTATCTCTATGCCAAACTTCAGCACAATCGGTCCACCCGTTTATGCGAGAAGAAGTAACAAACATACACAGTCACACACTCAGAAACTTTCGCATTTATAAGTGTGATTATCTTTAAATTGTTAGTGACTTATCAGAAACATCATGATATCTACATATTAATAAGACTTTTGCCCATATACATTTTCGCTGAATACCTAATAGTACCTGATTAATAAACATGTTTAATTTACTTTGTATTGAACCCAGCATAAAGGTAAGCTTGGAGGTTTTCCCAGGGTAGTGCTTCAGCCACGGCGGAAACTTACCACCTGTTTAGTGAGTGGAAAATCCACACATGTTACTAATATTATAAACGTTGAGATTTTGTAAGAATGTATGGATGTCTGGTTGGACCGATTGAGCTGAAATTTGGTGTCGAGTTAGCTTAGACCCTGGAATTACACTTAGGCTACCGTGCAGCGAGTAAAACCGCTGGGCCCAGCTAGTAAAATAATATAGACATTGGTGAAGCGCCAGGATTCTGCCTCGGTGATCCAATATGCGATTTAACATCTACACTGGAACCTTTTATACCTACCATCACTAAAACAACACATTATGAAGGACAAAATTAAATTAAAACAGCGGTCTATCGCTCTTCTAGCGAACACCAACTTCACCACCAAAATTACTAAAAAAATAAAAGCACTTGTTATTACAATGTATACTAACTCAGAACCTTCGGCAAAGGAGATGAGGACGTCTTCTGCCAAAGGTTCCGAGGCAGCTCACATTGATTCACAAATTCACGTCTACACCGCTACACTATTTTAATTTAATAAGTTTAACTACTAACACGAATTAAGACATCATTGTGGACTTTAAGTCCATATTAACATAATATGAGTTGGCGAGCATTATTTCGTTGAACTAGCTTCGCATGTGGTTTTTACGAATGCATTTTTTATTCTTTAATTATTTCTTGCAATCAGATCACAGTCTCTCTTGTATATGAATCAGATTGTCTGTAAGAGATTGCAATACGCGATAAGTTGCCAATGTTTTAGATTAATTAATGGAACTAGGCGTTACTTTGCGGAAATCCATCACAATAATTATTAGCTATTATTTAATATTTAGTGTTAAATCCGCTCTAATTAAATTAAAAAATTAGAGCGGAATTAACACTAAATATTAAATAATAGCTAATAATTGTAATGTTTTAGATTGTTTTATATTTAGAACTAGTTCTTGTAACTTGGTTTGCAATAAAATATTATGCTATAGTAGTGTAGTGTGCTATTTTTTCTATAGGTTACGATCTCGCGTGATGTTAAACGACGATGCGGTCGTAGTGATAGTAGATGGTAGACCTAGAGGCTGAATAAATCCCTCCCTGGCTTCACTGAACATCATGCCGGAACACGATAGTAATGACCGCTTGGCGACACGGTTTTGTCCAGTGGGTAGTTTAATAAAGAGTTTTGGAAGAGCAAGGGGAGGACCGATTTTGAGCTGAAATTTGGTATAGAGATAGCTTAGACCCTGGAATAACACATAGGCTACTGCAAAGCGGATAAAACCGCTAGGCACAGCTAGGATATAATTTTATAAATTTACTTATAATGTTCCCTAGCAACAATACATTTTTTTGACTGAGTAGGTAATGAAAATAGCTTAACTCTTTTAGAAGGTGGCGCAAATTAATCATTCCATTTTTATGATGTTTCAGAGTTTATAACGGTAATTAAGGACGTAATCACCGATTACGGAGATACGCTGAGGTTCTGGCTCGGGCCTGACCTGAACTTTGTCGTCAGTAACCCTGATGACCTGAAGGTAACTAATAAACTTAATTCTATAGATCTAGGCTGCTAAATCCGTAAGAGATTCTTGCACGTTCTTCTCATAGAGGTGGTTTCCGAATGGGTGGTAGAGTCATAAAAGAAAACTAGATCATTGTAAAATTTACTTGCAAAAATACATCGTTCAGGCCTATTTGAATACACGCATTTTTAAATTAAATATTTTTATGACATAGACAGCTAGTTCTAACGAGATTCATTTCCTCCCAATAATCAGGAACCAAAAAACTTTAGACTCGCAGTAAGCTTCACATTTTCATGACCAATAGTCATGGTTAGAATCCAGCAAAATTCATTGATCGTTTGTAATGACTCTATGATTTCCTTTTTATGATTAACTTTTTCAATAATGTTTTGTATAGGTTCTCCTGAGTAACATGAAGACCAGCGTCAAGGGTCCACAATACAAGTATATGGCTGATATACTTGGAGGAGGCATATTAAGTGGCTCTGGTGAGTATTGCAAGGGCGGTATATGGAACTTTTCCGCAGAAGAAGGGTATGGAGGGGTCTACCCACTATAAACCAAGGGGTGTTCCTTTGGGATCATTGGTGCTAGGGCTCTGGAGCACTTGTCCGCGGCCCTGGCGCACCACGAACGTTTTTTTAACGTGGGGAAATGTTTTTACGTATACCCGCCCTGGGGGTGGAAGGGTTATGTCATATGTCGGGCTCGGTGCTGAAAGATGGTAATATCAGCACTCATACCAATTAAACCTACCACGATGTTCTTCCAGCAAGGGTTAGTGGTGAGTGGTGGGGTCACGGGTCCGCTGATGCACCCTCACGCGGCCTCATTGATGACGCAACACAAGCCTAATTTAACACTCAGTCAGTTCACATAGTGGAAGAAGAAATTATCTATAACTTATTATATTGTGGGCTTAAGGACTTTTAAACTAACTTTTCTTGTTTTTTAACATTAAGGTCCAACATGGAGGAAACACCGTAAGATAGCGACTCCAAACTACGGCAAGCGAGCTATAGAAGGCTATAGCGATATCTTCAACAAAGAGTTGAACCATTTACTCAAACGATTGAGACAGCTGCCCACGGGTGAAATGCTCGATATTTATTACCATATCGTTAGATCAACCAGCTATACTGTTTGCCGTGAGTAGCTTAATAATTCATCTTTGTAATCACAAATCGTTTTTATTGTAAAAATAGCTTAATATTTGTATGTCAATGACCGTGAATATCTAAGTCTCTATTTTAGTTATCTGCCTAAAAGAACTAGGACTGTAATAGTTATTTGTTATACAAGAGTGCAAAGTTGCTTTTTTACCGCGTGCTCAGTTTGTATGACCGAGCAAGCGAAGGATTCTAAAATTAAATCACGAGCGTAGCGAGTGATTTAATAATTAGAATCCTGAGCGTTAGCGAGGGAATCAAAAGAGCACAAGGTCAAAAATCTTTGCACTCGAGTGTGACACATAATTTTTCATCCCCCCTCAGCGAGGAAATAACTCAAAGCTAAAAGTTTTTTTTTTAAATTATTCTCACCATGGTTTATAAATTTATTCTGACCATGGATACAAGTCCTTCAGTCGAAATCTTTATTATAATTTTAAGTTCATTGTTTATTGGAGAGGATATTCCCTCCAAAATTCGATAAAGAGTGGACGTTTATCGAATCACATCGATTCATTTTGTGACGATTCTTGAAAATAGCAGACTGTTGAACTTTTTTCCATTCTTCGACAGTAAATCACATTCACAAACACTCAACGTTTATTAAACCCACTATTAATACGCGTTTAGCACTTATTGCAAAATTATTATCCAAGAACATAAAAAATTTCATCCGCTTTCCAAAAGCGCGGCAAAATGAATCTATTCTCACCATGGATGCGCACAGTGTTGCCAGTGCACTATCTTCAAAAATAACCAGTATTCAATTTTAATTTACGTAGGTACGCTTACTTAGTCCTTTTCACGAAAGAGGTCCCACGGAATTTAGCGGAACTAATTTTTTATTCTATTATTATTGGACTTCATATTTTAAATCATTTTTATTTGTTACATAAAATAAATACCTTTTTGATTTAGAAATTAAATATGAGAAATTATGAGGCGTTAAAAAGTTAAAAGTATTTAAACTTTTAAAATGTGCGATAGTGGCGTCCCGCAAAAAGGCCTCCTTTCGTGAAAAGCACTCTACCTATTCGTTTTAGTGATTATTTCCTCATTTTCAGTTTATTACAGTGAGAAATCGTTAATAAAAAAGTTACTAAAAAGTAATACTTAGAAAAAATCTTACTACTAACTAAATAAAGTTATAAAAAATTGGCTTATTCTATTAACTCTGCTAAATTAACTCAACTATTATTTACTATTACAGTACTATATAATTCATTAAAAAAACATTATTGCCTCGAAATATAACTTATATCTAAACAACTAACGTAAATATAGTTCAAAAGAAACGTAATATGTTACAAAAGTAACTTACTGGTAAGGCTGACGGTGTGACGGTGCGCCCAAAGCAAATTAAAAAAAAAGTTTACTAAAGAGGTTCTTACTCCGAGTTTTTAACAAATTTAAAAAAGTTGTACGCTTATTTCGGTACCATAGAGGTGGAAGTAAATAGGTTTAATTATGTTTTTGTCTCTAGAGGGTAAAGTAAATTTGAATTTCTCTAGAGGATAAAATGGACTTTTCCAGTCAGATATCGATGAGTAAAAATACACTTTCCGAGATAGTGGGATGAAAAAGATGTTTCATTCCCATATTCTCTCCAATTAATAATAGTTATTTGTTATACAAGAGTGCAAAGTTCCTTTTTTACCGCGTGCTCAGTTTGTATGACCGAGCTAGCGAAGGATTCTAAAATTAAATCACGAGCGTAGCGAGTGATTTATTAATTAGAATCCTGAGCGTTAGCGAGGGAATCAAAAGAGCACAAGGTCAAAAATCTTTGCACTCGAGTGTGACACATAATTTTTCATCCCCCCTCAGCGAGGAAATAATTCAATGCTAAAAGTTTTTTTTTAAATTATTCTCACCATGGATGCGCACAGTGTTGCCAGTGCACTATCTTCAAAAATAACCAGTATTCAATTTTAATTTACGTAGGTACGCTTACTTAGGAGTCCTTTTCACGAAAGAGGTCCCACGGAATTTAGCGGAACTAATTTTGTATTCTATTATTATTGACTTCATATTTTAAATCATTTTTATTTGTTACATAAAATAAATACCTTTTTGATTAAGAAATTAAATATGAGAAATTATGAGGCGTTAAAAAGTTAAAGGTATTTAAACTTTTAAAATGTGCGATAGTGGCGTCCCCCAAAAAGGTCTCCTTTCGTGAAAAGCACTCTACCTATACGTTTTAGTGATTATTTTCTCATTTTCAGTTTATTACAGTGAGAAATCGTTAATAAAAAAGTTACTAAAAAGTAATAGGTACTTAGAAAAAATATTGCTACTAACTAGATAAAGTTATAAAAAATTGGCTTATTCTATTAACTCTGCTTAATTAGCTCAACTATTATTTACTATTACAGTACTATATGTATATTATAATTCATTAAAAACATTATTGCCGCGAAATGTAAATTATATTTATACAACTAACGTAAATATAGTTCAAAAGAAACGTAATGTTACAAAAGTAACTTACTGGCAAGGCTGATGGTGCGCCCAAAGCAAATTAAAAAAAAAAGTTTACTAAAGAGGTTCTTACTCCGAGTTTTTAACAAATTTAAAAAAGTTGTACGCTTATTTCGGTACCATAGAGGTGGAAGTCATCATCATCATCATCATCTCAGCCATTGGACGTCCACTGCTGAACATAGGCCTCCCCTTTGGACTTCCATATGTACCGGTTGGAAGCGACCTGCATCCAGCGTCTTCCGGCGACCTTTATAAGGTCGTCTGTCCACCTTGTGGGTGGACGTCCTACGCTTCGTTTGCTAGTCCGTGGTCTCCACTCGAGCACTTTTCGACCCCATCGGCCATCCGCTCTACGCGCTATGTGGCCTGCCCATTGCCACTTCAGCTTGCTAATCCGCCGGGCTATGTCGGTGACTTTAGTTCGTCTACGGATTTCTCCGTCTTTTTTTTCTTTTTTCTCTTTTTTTTCGGAGGTAGTAAATAGGTTTAATTATGTTTTTGTCTCTAGAGGGTAAAGTAAATTTGAATTTCTCTAGAGGATAATATGGACTTTTCCAGTCAGATATCGAAGCGCAAAAATACACTTTCCGAGGTGGGGGGATGAAAATGTATTTTTATGTTCAGTTTTTCGCAATTCTATTTGGAACTAAGTATGTATATTTGGAACAGTTCTTCTTCTTTCTTGAAGCAGTCTTATCAATTGATATATTTCATATGGCGTTCTTTTCTATGAATAATAAATGTTTTTAAATAATTTAACAGTTTAGTTTTATTTTTTTCAGAAACTTTAATGGGATTGTCAAGAGATGAAACTTTAAACTTGCCGCATTTGGACACAATAATCAGTGGTACACCAAGGTATGCTCTTCTTCTCTCCCTCTTGTGGTACTCATATCTGAGGGTAATGACCCCCTCCATCTATGTCTTTTGTCCGAACAATGGAGCACCATCTCCGGGTATCCGGAGAGCATAGACGGTAGAGTCGAGCGTAGTGCGGATCTGGTCGGACCAACGCATTGGGCTTAACTAATTCGTTATCAGTTTTAACCAGTCTCAATAAAAACACTGGCAAAGACGCCAATAGGTATAGCTCTAAGTTTATAATGTAACACAAGTAGCGCCCTGCTATTTTAATCGCTGATAATAATGGTAAAATCCAGGGCTGACCTAACAACCTTACCTTATTCCAGCCGAATCGGTTTTTTAAGCATGAAGAAGTGCCAAACATAGGTACCTACACACATTTTTACGATATACGTAGGATAGTCAACATACTACCTGTGATCACTTCCTACTTCTTTTTTCAGAATGTACGACATAGTCTTCGATAGAATGACCAAATGGTATTTACAAATAGATCCAGTTTTCTGGGTCACTTCGCATTATCAAGACCTAAAGACTATGGAAAGGAACCTTCTAGAATTCAGCAAGACTATTGTTCAGCATCGCATAGAACGTTTGAATTCTTTGAGTGAGAAGGAGAAACTAAAGCTGATGGACCCTGAGGATGATAGTACTAGGAACATTGAACTGAGTGTCATAGATAGGTTCATTTTGTCTCAAGATTTAAACTCTGATGAACTGTTACGGGAAACGTTCACGATTTTTACTTCGGTGAGTTACTTTTCGCAGAGCAGCTTGTATTTCCAGCTCTATGCGGTCTACGAACTAAATATTAGATCTACATAATATGTTCTCTACAATAATGGTTACTAGAACGAGTATTAATCAGATCCTATAGCAGTGATTTCAATCTAAAAATTTTGCACTTGGTACTTACTTATGGCAATGAGAAATGCACTTATTTAGAAGACTCTATAGTTTTTTGTTGTACCGTGCCTCAACCTACCGACCTAGTTTTCTTTTTTAAATCTTAGGCTAGACCGTAATACCTATCAGCTAGATTCAACCTCCCCGCATCCATCATCCTGGACTGTTTAGGTACCACAGATCGTCAGGTTTTGAAACATTCCCTAAAAAGATTTCTAAGCATATCCCTTTACAATTTCAGAGTCAAGAGGCATCGGCGAAAATATCGTCAGGATTATTGCTGATGATGGCTTTCCATCCTGAATGCCAGGTTGGTAACGTTTAATTTTTAAATGACGAGCATTGAAGAATGAAGGAATATACTTACTTTACCTACCTATGTAGATTCTTGATGGTGAGTGACAAGACGAGAGCCAAATCAGGTGCGTGGATAGTAAGCATCATGAATCATGATATTATGAGACCAAATATTATGAGACACAATGCCACCCAGTCACCCAGTGTAATTGATTATGGATCAATCCAAAACTTCCTCCAGGATCCATCATTTGGAAGGACTTATATCCTAAAAAGTGCTCTTGCATTTTTAACTTAACAAAATAAGGAAACGCTTGCAATAATACGAAATCTTTTCTATTAGTACTAATGTAATATTAGAAACCGTCAAGAATTAAAAAAAATCATGTGTTCTTTTTTTTTCGGCGCCGGCGGCAGTGTGCCGTGGGCCGTGTGCCACGTCGTGGTTTAGCCTTTGACCTCGATCTCGCCCGATGTAAAATCTTCAGTAAAAGAGTAGATCTGAGTAAAATTTTGTCTAAATCGGTCGAGCGGCGAGCGACGTGTTTGTTCCCCGCTTATAGTTAATAACTCTTACAGAAAAAGTTGTACGCTGAGATAAAAGCAGTAATGGGCGACTCAGACAGAGATGTAACCGACGAGGACCTGAAGCAGATGGTGTACCTGGACATGGCCTTTAGAGAGGTGCTTCGGCTGTTCCCTATAGGTGCCATGCTGCAGAGGACTATTGATGAAGATATTTCTATCAGTGAGTTTTTAATGTATTTATAGAGAAGAACGAGACGAGTTCTATGCTCGCCTGATGTTAAATGGTAACGCTGGCTTATTATAGGGAATGATTCATGATTAATTTTATGTTAAAACGACTCGTTGCTTTTCAAATCGCTTGCTGTCAAGGGTAGGGAAACAATGCTTCTTCTTCTTATTGATTGATTGTGCACTCGCTGGTTGCAAAAAGTTAAACTTTTAGCAAAAATTAAACCGCCGAAATAAGTATGAAATAATAAACTAAAGTTAGTAAGTGGTAAGTAGATAACTGTAGGTACCCATACCTACCTTCCTAAGTCCTAATTTAGAGTTGGTTTTTTCGTAAGCTTTTTCGGAAGTTTTATTGTAAAGATAAATAGATATAGGTACGTATTTCGCGCCAAGAAAATAAAGATTTTCATTCCTTCCTTCTGCCTTTCAGGTAGGTACTGAGTACTGGTATTTTTTTTTTAGAATTATATTCTTCGTTCTAGGTACTGGCACTATTCCAGCAGGCAGCTCAGTCGTAGCTCCGATATACCACATGCAGAGAGACCCTCGATACTGGAGCGATCCGGACGCGTTTGATCCTGACAGGTTTACCCCTGAGAACTGCAGGAATCGTCCGCCGAACTGTTACATGCCGTTTAGTGTTGGACCTATGGATTGTTTGGGTGAGATTTCATTTAATTTACAGATTTTTTTTTGTTGTAGATTTATCAGCTGCTGCGAAAACCGCATGCACCTTTTGTCATTACAATTTTTATATTATTATAGTAATTTAATTTATTTTATAGACTACCGCTATCTTTCATCCTATCTTATTATGTCCCATCTCTCCTACAAGCAACAACTATGAGACAAACGAATAAAATATCTATATAGGTATAAAATAGGCGCTCTGATATTTTCGTGCAGGAAATCATTTTAATTTTCTCTTTTCAGGAAGATTCTTCGGAACAAAATTAATAAAAACAGTCTGCGTTCGTGTGCTAAGAGAGTTTGAAGTGTCCTCTACGCAAATCTACAAGGACCTCAAGCTATCAATAGCCATCTCTGCCTCGCCTCTTCAAAGCTATAATTTAATACTAAACCGTAGAAAATAGTTACACTTGTGAAGGATAATAAATATTTTGTACATAATATGCAATATACCTTGTACTTTTCTTTTTATCTATTTACTCAGCAAATATACGAGCTGCGGTGCTTCATAAGCCTTAACGATTTTTAAAACTAATGTTGTCAATGTCAGATGTCATCTGAAATATTTTGTAACTGTCATTGTCATGAACGCCGACCGCAGATTGTCGTTGCGATATTTGCGTAAAGTCGTGAATATTTAGGTTAAAAACTATAGATTTTAGTTTTTAGATAAATTTAACATAAAATTATAATAATCCTTGTAAATGTGTAAGAAAGAATAAACCTAATTTTATTGAATGCTAAATAAAATGGCGACGTGGTCACGTTTCCAGAAAATAGCCATCGTGAGCTTAGGTGCAATCGGTGGTGGTTTAGCTTATTATCAGTTAAATAATAATAAAAATGTGAAGAAATTCGATGTCCAGAACTCTTGGACTACTAATTATACACCCAGTGTGAAATGGGACAAGAATTGGGACCAGTAAGTACTCTTTTGTAGCTATATTTTTTGGGTTTTTATAAATGCCAACAGTTCATGTTTTTGTAGTCATGGATTTTTAAAGTAAAGTCAATGAAATAAAGTTGTAACAATTCCTATATACTATCTAGAACCTTAGCTTTACCGTTAGAATAGAGTTAGTTTCCAAGATGAGTATCAGAAAATAAATTCTATAGAAACCAGTGCCCTATTTACAAAGAGGTCAATGTACTTTTGAAAGATCCATTTTTGGTTATATTAAATTTTAAACGTAAAGGGCGAAAGGTGAAAGCTAGTTTGACTTGAGAATTTATTCTCAAGAATGTTATACTTAGCTTTTTTATATGACTTTAGAATAATAATGATAATGTAGGTAAGTTAACATTAGGCCCTAACTCAATAATGAACAATAATCAGGAAAACCGTTGAAATTTAATCTATATCAGCTTTAAATCTACAGAAAACTTCTACTAGGGGGTGTGCCCAGCAGTTTTACCTGCAAGTAGCCTATATAATATTATTATTCCGGAATCTGAAATACATATTTACCAATTTCCAGCCAATCCAACCTTTTTGGTGTAAAAGGTAATGAACACATACACACACACATCTACACATTTATAATTTACTGTATGTATAATATAATATTACTAGCTAGTCTAGATAGCTGAAACATTGAAGTAGTCCCTATGGAGGGGCACTTAAAAAGCCATAATTAACTGCTACACATCTGCTTATAGACGCAAGATTGATCACAGATAATCACATAGAAAAAAAAACTATTTTCCAGTCGCCAGCCAGAATCAATAGTGAAGCCCAAGAAAGATGTTCCAGAAGAACAGAACAAATATAACGAACACCTGGAGAAGGCGAAGGCCAAAGCAACTAGACACTTGTTCCTGATCCGACATGGACAGTACAACATTGACGGGGTGACGGATAAAGATAGATATCTTACGGAACTAGGTAAGATATTTCTGCCATGTTTTAACTCCTCAGCTACTAGCACTTCAATTGTTTTTTAGTGGGGGTGGATTGAATTAGTTTGTAGCATTTTTAAATTAAAGCCTAAATTTAAAAGGGGTGGTTGCGGCCCTATTGATCGGGAGTTAAATCAAAACAAGTTATTATACACATTTTGTATTTGCTGTCTACAAACTAGGGTATGGTGTTGGGGTGTGTGGTCTCTGTTTAGAGATGCGAAGTGTTAAGCTCTTGTGGCTAATGCAAAAAAAAGTCAAAAAGGCAACTGTAATTCCAGTGTATTTATTAACCCCCATATTTTTTGTAATTTTTTTTTATAAATAAAAAAAAAAAACTGTACAGCAGCCAAAACATTTACAGTTGCCTGAAAGACATCACTCTCAACAATAAGGCATTTGTAGACCTAAATGTAGTTTATTTTAATTTTAGGTCTATTTCTTATTCATTTTTGGTCTCAATAAAGAGTATCGCATTGTTTTATTATTTTCAGGTCGTAAACAAGCGGACATGACAGGCCAAAGGTTAGCATGTCTCAACATCAAATGGGATATGCTCGTCCGCTCAACTATGACAAGAGCGCAAGAAACAGCTACCATTATAGCTAAACATTTAGACAAGGATATAACGGTCAAGGACTGTCAGTTGATAGAGGAAGGGGCACCTGTGCCACCTGAACCCCCAGTGGGGCATTGGAGACCTGAACCCAGGGTAAGTTTTTAATTTTTTTGTATGTAGGAGGGTAGGGTAGTATCAATCATATTTCATCACAAATTCAACACGGCTGCACTCACATATTAATTTTGTAAAGTTGACGGTTATGAACAATTACAATGTCATGATGATCAATGATAAATTATGACATTGATTATACTGATTATGAAAATAAATACTTAAATGTCAAAGAGATAAAGAAAATTGTACTGCGGAAGAGCCCCAGTGTGGGGATGTCAAAAAATAATCTACCATTGAGCCTGGTTGAGGGTACTATACCTTACTACTTTGCTAAATCGAAACCTGCAGCAACTCAGCCGGAGCGTAACGTTCCGAGCAGTTCAGATGCACCTAATCCGATTGTCTCTAAAAAAACTACTCTCTTAGATTATTTTCCAACAATTAATAAACAGCTTTTTCGTACCTCATCATAATTGTAACAAAAGTGAAGAAAAGGTTAAAGGAAATCTTTTCAGGATTATGCACCAAAACATTGCCGGCGCTCTTTCGAAACAGGATCTGTTGGAGGTTACTTTTCAAGAACTACGCGAGAACGGTAATGAACCAGATATATTATGTTTGTCTGAAACCTTCCTACATAATGATAACATAGCACACTTCAAACTTAATGATTACGAGCTAGCATCATCTTATTGTAGAGATATCCGTAGAGGAGGAACCTGTATATTAGTTAAAAAGGAATTATCTATAAAGAGCTGTGTAATTTAAAAAACTATGCAGTAAAAAATATATTCGAATTATGTGGTATTGAAATTCCTATGCACAATTTGCTTATTGTAAACCTTTACCGTACTCCTACTTCTGATCCAGTAAGCTTTCTAAATAAACTTGACCTATTGCTACATACCATTGCTAAAAATAATAAATCCAACTATAAAATTGTTGTTACTGGTGACTTCAATATTAATACTATTAAACCGGGTAAATTAACAAATTACTTACAAGATCTGTGCAACAACCACAATCTACAACAATATATTCAAACGCCAACTCGGAAAAGCTCGTGTATAGACCACATTCTTAGCAATATAAAAAAAGCCACTGCTATGACTTTGCCTCATTATTTGTCTGACCACGATACGGCTCAACTATTAACTTTTAAAGTAATAGCTAAGTCATGTGAAGAAAAGAGTTATTATGTGTATAGAAAAGATTATTGCATCGAAAATATGATCAAATTCAGAGAATGTCTCAATAGCCTTTCTTGGGCGGAAGTTCACATAGAGTCTGAATTTAATAAGGCATTCCAGGTTTTTCATGAACTAATATGTCTTTTTTATAACTTGTGTTTCCCGGTTATTAAAATCAGAATAGACAATAATAAAAATAAGAAAAAAATGTGGATTAGTAAGGGTCTTCGAACTAGTTGCACAACAAAAAGGACTCTAAGAAAATTATACTATAAACACAAAACTATTTTATACAAAAATAAATACTTAAAATATTCATTGATATTGAGGAAATGTCTTAGAAACTCAAAAAGAAAAATGAATAATGACATTATAAAAAACAGTAAAAATAAATGTAGAGCCACGTGGTCGGTTATAAAAAATGAAATAAATGGTAAAAAATTAAGACATGACATTCACGAATTAAATATTAATAATAAAATTTGCACAGATCCCATCGACATTAGTACCAATTTTAATAATTATTTTATCAATCTAACTAGTAGTCTGACATATAACAATAATAATAAACGCGTTAGTAAAACAATTAGTAAAAATAGCGTCAATTCTATGTATCTCACTCCTTTGTCGCCATCTGAAGTAAAAAATGAAATATTTAGTCTAAGTAATTCGAAATCTGAAGGCTATGATGGAATTAGTACAAAAGTAATCAAATATTGTGCTAATGAGTTGACCCCGATTATGACTTACTTGATTAATTTTTCATTTATTTCAGGGATATTCCCAAATGCATTAAAGCTTTCTATTGTAAAGCCGCTGTTCAAAAAAGGTAGAGAAGATGATGTGGACAATTATCGTCCCATCACAATAATACCCATATTGGCAAAAGTATTCGAAAAATGTTTCTACAAAAGATTATTGGATTTTTGTAATAAAAATGAAATTATATCTGCATCTCAATATGGGTTTCAAAAAAATAAGTCCACTACTCTAGCAATATTTAAATTTTTAAGCGCAGTATTAACAGGTATTAATAAAAACAAATTTACTACAGGTATATTTTTAGATTTGTCCAAGGCTTTCGATTATGTGACGCATAGCATCCTTCTCCATAAATTGGGAACTTATGGCATCAGAGGGCTTGCTCTACAATGGTTAACGTCTTATTTAACCGATAGGAAACAATGCGTTTCTATCGAAAAAGTTGAAGGAAATGAGTTATTAGCGTTCACTTCACCCTATAGAGAAAATGAACACGGTGTCCCACAGGGGACAGTGCTTGGCCCTATATTATTTATTTTATATATAAATGATATAATTAATGTGACATCCCATCAATGTGTTTTGTTTGCAGATGACATTTCAATAATAGTGACATCCGATAAAAATAATAATAACATTGTAAATCATCAAATTGACATTAATATAACTATTGACAAAATCATTGAATGGCTAGAATTAAATAATTTAAAAATTAATTTAAGTAAATGTAATTATATTCAATTTAATAAATCGAGCTATACAAAAATAAATCTGAATATGGCTATCCCAAAGCTGAAAGAAACAAGGGAAATAAAGTTTCTAGGTTTAACAATTGATCAAGAGCTAAACTGGAAGTCACAATTAGCAAATTTGTGCGGTAGAGTTAACAAATTTACATATGCTCTCAGCCAAATACGGAACGTGGCTAGTCAAAAAACCGCTGTTATCTCGTATCACTCATATAGGTATGTAGAGTCGATCCTACGTTACGGCTTAATGTTTTGGGGCAATAGTACTGACAAGAATAGAGCTTTTATTGCCCAAAAGAAGTGCATCAGAGCTGTTTGCGGAAAGCGTCCTGATGAGTCCTGCAGGCCATTGTTTCAGAAGCTTGGACTTTTACCACTGCCTGCTTTATATATTTACGTTGTATGCACTTTTGTTAAAAAACATAAACAACTTTTCAAAACAGCGGGAGATGTAAATCAGAGGCTAAAAAGAAATCCTCACAGGCTTGTGTTTACTGATACACCGGGCTCTGCAAAGTATATTAAGAGTTTTATTGTCATGTGTGTTAAAATATATAATAAAATACCAAATAATATTAAATCTCTTAACATGAATCCGTTTAAGAAGAATTTATATATGTGGTTATTAAGTAATAATATTTATGACATTGAAAAGGAATTCTTGACTAAGACATTTTGATTTTTAATTATTCATTCTTTATTTTATAAATTCTTTAATCTCTTTTTAATTTTTAATAGTTATTATTATTTGACATTCAATATAATATATATTTTTTAATTATCTCTGACATACAAACCTAATATAATAATTATTTTTAAATGGATCATTGACATAAAATTTAATTTAATCTTTGTAATTTTACTGCTAAAATAGCTTTTTTATGTTTACATTTGCATGCTTTTATTATAATTGGCTCAACATGTCTCAGCACTTAATACTAAACTGTACCACCTGAAATACCATGTTGTATAAGCAAATAAAGATTATATGAATTATGAATTATCATAATGGAATTAGGCATTACTTTGGCCACACAACCTATAAATTGTGTTTTGACTCTGACAGTGTAAGTAGGGTAACCTGTTCTGTTTGAGTATAAACCCAAATTATTTATTTTTTATTTATTTTGCGGAAATCCATTACAATAATTGTTAGCTATTAATAAATATTTTGTTAATTCCGCTCTAAATAACAATACAGCGGAATAAACACTAAATATTAATAAACAGCTAATCATTAATAACAATGTCCTTTACAAGCAGTTAACACTTGCAGTACCCAAAATTGATGTTAAAATTAGTGAGTAAAGCTGTATTGTGCATTTGTGATGAAAAACACTTGTGGTAGGTTCCAAAATCGTTAAATCATATATACAGCATTAATATCATGTGATTATTATTAATCTTCACAAATTTAGAAGAAAATCTAAATATTATAAATAGGCTTACCAGTTTTAACCCACAAGTGTTTTAACTGAGTGTTAGCCCCAGAGGTTTTCCATACCTCCATATATCCATACCTCTATGTATTGTGTGACACACACATTCATTAGAAAAAAACAGCCAGTCTACATTCAATAAAAATGATTATTTCTGGTCTTATTTCATAAATAATACTTTGAATCGTAAACGAAAATGCTCTTAGCAACACATTATGTAACCTACAACTTTTTTATTTATCAATAAATCCGTCAGATTGTTAATCTATATTTGTGAAGATATAGTATATATCCAATTTTGCACACCATTTCAATCCCTATCTGTCTTTTGCACACTGGTTCTACATTGTACTGTTTCTTACTGATTCTTTTTTAAAGCATGGAGGGTTTATCGAAGTTAGATCCCATTTGACTATGCGGAGGTTAAAGGCCCATTCAAACTAAACTGCACAGAAATGTTCAATTTTTTTATATAAAGAAAAGAACGAGCGAGATGCTCTGCTGTTGGTAACAGATTATGTCGCTTACAATTAGTACAGTGGCACCCAGGATTTAACAATGATGTAAATTCTAGATGCACTAAGCCAACGTTTCTTACTTAAGAGTTAAAAGTCATAAGATTTTAAGGCTCTTCAGCCCAGTTATGTCATTAGTTTGATTTCTTTGCAGTTATGTTTCGCTCCCGCCGATGGTAGCGAAAGGTTTGAACAGGTTATCTCAATATCCTAAAAACTTTATGTATTGAAATCACTAAAATTATATCACACTATGTCTCGAATGCTTTTTCTATGTTTTATGCTATGCTAGCATGATTTGTGTACCTACTATGTATTGTTGTATTGCATCTTGTATTGATCAGTTTTGCATTATTCCATCCCATTAAACTATTTGTACATTCACCTATTGTACCTAAGATTCACTAATATGACATTATGTGCTATAGACTACTTAGGTTTTCTATATGCACGCATGAATATTATAATAATTGGTATTACACATTTGAAAATAAAAGAATAAGTACATCAATAAAATTGGTCACCTATTATAGTTAAATTCCGAAAACTGTTCTGAAGTAGAGACTTAATCTCGGCAAAGTTCTAGGCGTAGTGAGTGATGTGTCCTAGGCCAGTCGCTGAAAGTGTTTGGAGGAGTAAGAGCCGAGTTGAATGGTCTGCCATGTCATGGGGCGGCTTATGTCCAGCAGTGGCCGAACGTGGGCTGATGATGATGATTGTGTTGTAATCCGGACAATGACACTTAAACGGTGCTCGTATATCCCGTTTACGTTGTTAGGCAAATCATATTTTGGCTTAGCCATATTGCAAATCCGCGAGTTCACCATATAAAAATACACTGTCGTTGTAAAATGTTGAATAAATTTAAACTTCGTGTTGGCAGACCGACATATCATACACGATACTCGTAGGCCACGCTTTAATAACGTAAGCGTATCACATTTAGGCTTAGCCATATAGTAAAACCGTGAGGGCCCCTAAATAAATTAACACGTCTGAGATTCTCTAGGTTAGGCACCGCAATTTTGTCTAATGTTGAGTCGACTACAAATTAACCACTTCAACGACGTAAATTCTATATGGAATAAAGCACATCTAGACAGTACAATAATGCGGGCTGGTGTTGGCATTTGTAGCAGTTCTTCCAGGACGGCGCCCGGATCGAGGCCGGGTTCAGGCGCTACTTCCACAGAGCGCCGCCAGAACAGACAGAAGACTCCTACACTTTGCTCGTGTGCCATGCTAATGTTATACGATTCTTTGTTTGCAAGTGAGTATTTTTTACTTATATAAAGATTTTTTTTCGTTTATTCTCTTCTTTTTCTAATAGATATATAAAAAAATCATATTTTTAACATATCCTATATATAAAATATGAAATTGTCCATCAAGTTGGTTTTAGTGGTAATAGGCTTCGGCCGCAGTACAGCAGATAAAACCGCTGGGCGCAGCAAGTAAAGAATAAAAAAATACCGCTTGGAAATATTTGCGATCTCTTCCAACCAACACATACGATGTTAAGAATCATGATCCCAGTAACTTAACATGCCTTAATCTCTAATTCCAGAGCCCTACAATTCCCTCCAGAAGGTTGGCTCCGGATAGCATTGAACCATGGCTCTATAACGTGGATATCCATCCTGCCCAACGGCAACGTGGTCCTAAGATCCCTGAGCGACGCTGGCTACATGGACCCTAAGAGCATAACCAGCCGGTAATTTAATGGTAAATAATCGTATGTAGATAGATTAAATGTTTACACCGCAGATCAAAATAAAGGGAACATATGGTACAGGCACCTCGAACTCAAACTCAAAATTCATTTATTCAAATAGGCTACATTAGAGCACTTTTGCAAGTCAATTTTACATTTTTCTATTTTAATACTGTACCGCTCGTTCGCAAGGCACCTCTATAAGAGGACCGCTTTTAAGAATGGACCGCTCCAATGAGGTTCATGCACACAAGTTTACTTCGCCCACACTTTTTGACCCCACTATTTTGGCTATAGTAACGATAGTGCATATCGTATATTCCCTATTTATTTTAATCTTAAGTTTGCACCTACCCTACATTGAGCGACAGCGACTTTCTGACTAAAAATGGGTCTAGGTTAAACTCGTACATAGTCATCTTTATAAATAAACGGCATAAACTCACTTGTATTTACTTCGGCTTCGTGCCGACCGTTTCGATCCTGTACGAGGATCTAGAGTGAGTTTATGCTCATTATTTACAAAGATGAATCTAAATACTCACGAATCGTTTAGTGTAAAAATCGTACAGAGTCTTGCAAGTTCGCGTACAAGAATAGGGAGGTTGACTCATGTTACGAATTCATATAAAGTTATGTTTTTCACATAAAAGACAGTATCTAAAAACCTACAATCACATTTTAAGGATCTATTTACAAGCCATAATTGAACAAGTGAAATTAAAAAAAAAACTTTTTAAAAACAAGCTTTTATTATTATTACCATAAAGTACTCGTCAAGACGAATCAAATGAGCCCAAACTCGATGGGGTTACGTCGTTTTATTACGGAGTTCCTATGACCACCTCCCAGCTCCATCATCAGATCAGCTCCATGTCATAATAATATTGCATTGTCATCCAATTTATGCATGCATGCAAAATTTCAGCTCAATCGGACACCGGGAAGTGGGTCAAATTTAAGTTGCAAGATTTGATTACAGACAGACAGACAGACAACAGACAAGTGAAAGTAAATAAAAGCTTGTAATAAAATGAATTTTAATTTCAATAATTTTTACTAATTATTACGCGAATGCGAACGCCAATCAGAGCGCGTGACGTCACACCACTGCCTGGACTTACGCTTCCTATGAAATGAACATTGCTTAGGAAACGTAAGTCCAGGCAGTGGTGTGACGTCACGCGGTGTCAGATGACAGTTCGGAACGTTTTAGCCAGAATTCAAAAAATCATTTTTATTTACTTATTTTTATAAAATGGGTGTATCTATCATATAAAAGCAATTCCATAAATTAGTCAACATCCCTATTAGAGTTTTCGTTTTCATTTTTTTTATGTGATGAAGTAGAAGACGTGCAAGACGCTCTCCTGATGTCAAGAGATAACGCTGCCCATAATCAGTACAGTGCTACCCAGGATTTCACAATGATGTGAAATTCTAGGAGCACTGCACCAACGCTTCTCACTCAAGAGTCATAAGATGTTAAGAGTCTTTAGCCCAGTAATTTCACTAGCTATTTATTTTAAGAAGTGCGAGACACGCCATTAGCCAGAGAGAGTCGCCGGAAAGTCGCGGCGATGTTGATGATAGTTGCTGTCACTCAATATAGGGGCGGCCTTAGTTGTATTTGTTCATAGTAGCACGCATATTGATTGTGTATCCAATAGACGCATAGTTAAGGAAACTGAAGTGTCATATTAGGAAAATAAATCTGGTGTGGTCTGTATAATTTAGATTTGGGGAGTCGATCCTCTGTGCTCTTTTAATAATTAAGAAAAAATGAATGACTTTTTTTATATTTATTGATCAATATTGACACTATTTTATGTAATTATATGTTAAATGTAAAAAACTAACTGTACTTGACTGCACTCTGCATGTTTTTGTAACAAAATGATTTATTCCGCATGGATTTTTCATATTACCTTTCCTTGTTTTCCATCTTATATTTGTATAAAAAATTATCCTAACTTTTTTAGCTCAGTGTATAAACATTATGTGTATTCCAAAAATTTGTATCAAGTCAAGCTTCACACCGCTATCCTAACAAGTGAAAATTTAAAAAAACTTTTAAAAAGAAGCTTTTTATTATTATTACCATCTAGCATCATAAAGTACTCGTCAAAACGAATCAAATGAGCCCAAACTCGATGGGGTTACGTCGTTTAATTGCAGAGTTCCTATGGCCACCTTTCAGCTCCATCATCAGATCAGCTCGTTGTCATAATAATAATTACATTGATCCGATTTGTACATGCATGCAAAATTTCAGCTCAACTGGGAATCGGGAAGTGGATCAATAAATTAATCTTGCAAGATTGTATTACAAACAGACAGGAATGTAAATAAAAGCTTGTAAAAAGTAGGGATTTATCAGACATTTAGCGAACAAAGTGTCGCTGTTCAACGGATAGTTTTTTATGATGAATGGGCATCGCACGCTTTATTGCACACATGCATGTTTTCCGAAAATATATTCTCCACTTTATTTAATGACAAGACATATTACTTACAATGACATGTTTGGTTATATACGAACACGAAATCTTTATAACAACTATGATATATTATATTGTCTTGTATGTATTATGTATTCGACAAAATCGGCATTATTCTATACTTCGTTTCAAAAACAGAGATAATTTTTGCGGGGTTCAAAGGTTATATATAGTAATAGCCGCAGTAACGCCTTAAGTATATTTTTACAACAATAGCATAAAACATGTATTTGTGATTTAAAATGTCCCTGCCACTAACAAAATAACAAATCAAAATTAATAAAGCATGTCAAATTAATTTCTTTTAGGGATCGAAGAGAGGAGATCAAGATACGTGCAAATAGGGATGTTGCCAAGATCGAAATTTTTTATGTATAATTATGTGTATTAGTCCGTAATTTTAATAAAAAAATATTCAAAACGTTTTTTTTTCTTGCAAATAAAATTAAAAATGGCTGAGATATAACGCATATAAGATTCTGTGTTGGGACGCGTGACGTCACACCACTAAACAAAAATGTACTAGATTTTGTGGTGTGTCGTCACGATCAAGCAACTTTAGTGCGTCGTATCTCTCACATTTTTCATCAGATTTATAATTAAAAAAAAACGTGTACAATATTTTTCAATAATCTACATAATGGACAAAAAAATTTAGTCAACATCCCTATTAGTTAAAAGCAATTAAATTCATATTGATGTGCGCATAGAATTATTACTAAAAGTTGAATGTATCTTTATATGTATCAGTAAATCTATAAAGGAACCAAACTTAGGTCAAAACTGAAAACATGGTTTCTCTTTCTAAACCCATCTAAAGAAAGTTAATAAATAAGCCAATGTTAAAGAACGGACAAAGTAATACGTAGCTTTTAATAACAATACTTCTGACACTTTCTGTGAGCCCATTGTCTTAAGAAAGGGATAGGACCCACTCGACCCCCAAAATTCGTACCCCGGAAGAAAGTTGTAGATTCGACCCCTATTTGAGTGCCCATTGGTCTCCCGGCAGGAGACCAATCAATATTTATACAAATATTTTTTTATTTTAAAGTACTCACTCGTACCCCGAAACAAAAGTTACAAATTCGGCTTCTGTTCGGTACTATAATAATGACAAAGGTACAGTTGTAAATAGAATAAGACTCGGAAGGACTCTGACAAGTGTCATTTTTCCTATTACTTTTAAAAGCTCAAAGGGATATATATCAGTTAAAAAAACAGGCCTACTACAGGCAGGATTTTGAGCAAAATATTTTTTTTTAAATTTCGGGAAACAAGCATGTTCTACCCTAAAGCTAGATTCAAATTGTAAATACATATAATATTATTTCAGAATAAAATTATCAGAAATCATTCGCATTTTTCACATTTACACATAGTTTAGTTTTTTTTTTTTTTAATTGGTAAATTTTCAACAGGAATTCTTCGCCTATAAGCGATTTAAAGGAAACTGAAGTATGCAAATGAAGAATGCTAGAATAATCGTGAAGATTTTTTTAAATATTGACTGACATGATAACTTCAATTCAATTGAATTTTTGTACAATCTAAATATATAAAAGGAAATAGTGACTGATCTCTAGACGGATTCGGTTGAAATTTGGAATATAAATAGGTTTTATGACGTAGACCTACGCTAAGAAAGGATTTAGCCACGCGGGCAAAGCCGCGAGCATAAGCTAGTATATGTCATGACAATCAAGGGGTTTAAAGAGACACCTGCAGGGTAATTCACTTATCCGTGAAAGAACCGAACCGAATACCGAATTGTCAAAAATGTATGAAATGACGTATTATGTAGGTACAACTTGACATATCATGTCACGTCATTTCATACATTTTTGACAATTCGGTATTCGGTTCGGTTCCCTAACCGATAAGTGAATAGCCCTGTTGATTTTTTTAATAATAAATAAGTGAGCATAATACAAAAATTAGCAGGACTTCCATTATTAATATGTATAAAGAAAGCTAAGATTGCATAGATAAGATTAATTAGTTACCACTATGTATTTGTTTATAAAAATATCCTTATACTAAAATGGCTTTGCAATAAATATTATGTTAAAAAGTACTAATTGTTCCTACCCCTGAAAAGGTGAAGTAATATCAAACTTATAATAATATAACTAATGGATCAGCCTTTGTAGAAAATTGACTTTTTCATAATTAACCTTTTAACCGCCAGACTTAAAATCACTTGTCGTGCCCCTAGCGCCAGGCTAGTTTTTTGAATTATAAATACCTACAATAAAAGTGATGTCTAATATTTATTCTATTTGGGAGAGAAGCATAAAACCAACTGTAAATCATAACTTTATTCACTATTTATCTAATTACGAGTATAGTTTTATAAAATACAGTGTTATGACTTAAAAAATGTAGATTTAAAGTGCAGTCGGAAATATACGACTCGTCGGAAATATACGACTCTGGCGGTTACGTAACAGAACAGGCTTGTCGGATATATCCGACGGTGGCGGTTAAAGGGTTAAAAATATTGTGCAGGTTTCCTCTTGAGGATTTTTAAAAAAGTTATTTAAAAATTTATATTGAAAAATGTGTCAAATAGTAAGAGCGAGACAGCGTCCCGCGGCATAAGCGCTCTTAATATTATCAAGTTTTAATATTACTTCATCTTTATGAAACTTTTATTAACAATGTACCATACACTAATGGAACTAAGCATTAACCCATTTTAAGCCTACCATACACCGACGACGTTTCACATCATGTCATTATGCGTTTTGTCGTCGGAGTATGGTGTAATATTTTTGGTGAGCTTTTATTGTACAGTCAGCGATATATACTAATTACTAACACCACCAAAAGCATTTAAAAAATGTAAAAATTAATTTGTATTAGCTTTGTTTATAAAATGGTGCAGCTATAATTATGTTATAATTATTATAAATAAATAGATGAACGTTCACCAACATTATGTAGTTAATATTACACATGTTAGTAAATTATATTCTTTCTGTACAAATATAAATCTTATATTTTGAAATTTATTTTCTAGATTATGTTTTAAATTAAGGGGCTATTGGCTAACTCAAAAATAAGTTTTCGATATACATATATTATATAGTTTATAGTCGAGACAAATAAAATGTTCTATCCAGAGATAGTAAAATAAATATATGTACCTATGTAAAAAATATTAAAAATATATACTGTTGGTGAACTTTATCTTGCTTATGACATGTTATAATCAATAATCATATGACTTGCCAAAATACCTCTTATAATATCAATTATTGTGTTAATAAACGAAATTTGTATATGAACTGTACTTATAGTGGAAATGTACATATTTTATAATGATGAATAAAAATAAATGTTTTTTATAATTACAAATTCGTTTTAATTATTTTAAAATAATTATAATTCACCATAATTATTATTATGTTGAAATAATAAAATTTTATGTTGAAATTGCTGTCTCACAATATTTAAAAAAATTAAAATGTGAATTTATCACAAAGAAACATAAATTATTTGAAATAATTACTACCAAATTCAATTCTTCCTGTCGTATGTGTATCTCGGATTCAATTGTTTTAAATAAATATTATTCCAATTATTTAAAATACTGTTTCATAAAATTGAATCTTTTTCTAAAGCACGTTTCGTTGTTTTCTTAGCAAATAAATACATAAGGAAAAAATGTACCTGAGTGGATGTGTAAGTAAACGCGTGTCAAGTACTTCTTAGAAAATGTATTTTTAATTTTGTTGTGTTTCATTAATTGATATCTATTTAAACGCAGATTTGCTAGGAATCTTAACCTTTAAGCACTGATGTGGTGTTGTGTTTTACAGATGGCGCTAGCAAACTTTAACTTTATTTCAAACCATTTAGATGCGCTATTATTTACATGACTAAACCACGTAAGTACTTAAAGGTTTAGCATGTGTTTCTACTGAGGCGGAACGGAGAAGATAAGCCTAGAATTTATCAATTTATATTGTTAATTTTTTTAATACCCACTCTCTATTACTGGCGCTTCGCCTCAGTGAAAACGCACTCTTACACTTTTAGCCCTCTAGCCTCTGAAGGTGACGAAACACACCGGAGGGAAAGTCGTCGCGATGTGGGATAGTTTTTTTTTAAACAACGAAATAAGAAGATGAGCAAGACGCGCTTCTGATGGTAAGATATAAAGATAACGCTGCCCATAATTAGTACAGTGCCACCCAGGATTTTACATTGGTAAAATTCTGGGTGCACTGCGCGAACACTTCTTACTTGATAGTCATAAGATGTAAAGACTGTTCCGCCCAGTAATTTCACTAGCTACAGTGCCCTTCTACCGAAGCACAGTAATGTTTGCACATCACTGCTCAGGCGGTAGAATAACTGGCACTGTTGGGCGTTGGGGTACCCACCTAGTCGACCTACTGCAAAGGAAGTCTACCCCCGGTAATTTTTTTGCAATGTTCGAATTTGTACGCAACCTGTCACATATAAGGCGAACGCGGGCAGGAACAAATAATAAATGAAGATTGCGACCGCTTTACTGCTCCGTCCCGCCACTATTATTCGTCAGCTTTAGGATCATAAAATCAAACACCAGTTGTATTTCTCAGAACATTTTATTGTATATTGGTCTGTTATAATAATATTTTACAACATCAAATCGAATTAGTCGTTAACTTCATTGCATTAAATACGTATATTAAATAGAAGTAACAAATTAAGCTCTGAGATGATAAAATTCTTGCTAGGATATGTAATAATTTAGGAATATTTGAGGTACGTAATATTAGAGCTAGCTTGGTTCTAAAGTGGTCAATGGTAGATGAATAGTAGGCAAGTAACAATTTTGATATTATGATATACAAAACCGAGCTGTATGATTTGTAACACACTGATATTAAAAATGCGAAAGTTTGTAAGTTAGTAGTATTTTTGTTACTACTGCACGCCTAAACGGATAGACCGATTGAGCTGAAATTTGGTATAGAGATAGGTTAGACCCTGGAATAACACATAGGCTACAGTACAGCGGGCAAAACTGCTAGCCGCAGCCAGTACAGAAATAAATTATAATAGATAGATACATAATACATACATAATAGCGAGGTACATATAAAGATACATACTATTATAAATAAAACACGAGAATTAAAGAATTTAAAATTAAAGAAGCGGCAGCCTTGATTTCACTGAACATCGTGCCGGGACACTGCCTTTATTAGGTACCGCTTAGCGACACGCTTTTGTCCAGTGGCTCTCAGCGATATAATATACCTATATATTAAGCCATAAAATGTTATATAGAAGACCACTTTAGTTTTAGGCTGGAGCTATTAAAGTTTATAATAAGTTTCAGTATGTATAAATCGTCCGCTTACGACGACAGTGTAACAACTCAAAAAGCATAATTTTACAAACTGTACTTTTTGCTTAGGGTCGTTTTCTGTAAAATAACGCTTTTTGAGAAGTCACACTGTCAACGCAAGTAGACGAACTTATGAACTTATATCTGACTTCATAACCTTTCAGACAAAAGTTTTCTATTTTTAGGATTTTTTTATCCATACCGACTAAAAGTTTCATCTAAATAGATGTAGGCCTTCGTCTTAATAATATCAGAGGGCCTATTGGCTATTTCTCACCCACTACGGTTGATGACAACTTCAATGTCCATTGCTGTGTTTGTTATTTTACTCATATTAATGAGGAGGTTTAAGCAAGTAATGTACGCAATTTTGTCTATGGATTCTAGTGTTTTACATGTCGTTTGGCGATAACCAATAGGCCCTCTGCTGAGCCTTCGTACTAGGCGTCTTATCATATTATAGGTATATGATTTAGACTTTAGAAACTTAAGGGATATCCACGTCAATATTTCTTTACGTATTATGTTCAGCAGTTTGAGCTGTTTTATAAAAAAAATATTATAGGTAAAATGAGTAGATTTGTCCATATTTGACCGTGGGCATATTTTGATATGACTATAATTTATCGGTAATCTACGAATATGGACATTCCTTATTCGTAGTTAGTAATACTTTTTATCTAGTAAGGTAGTCATATTAATACTAGAAATTGTTGATAACGAAAAATGGTCGTCTAATTGTTACAAAATATCTATGAGTCATGTTTGATTAGAAGTAAAAGATATCAATGACTTCCGTTTTAATAGATATACAATTTATGATTATCTTTTCATAGATAGGTACACTTTTTATGTGACCTTTAGATATTATAAATGCATCAATTCTTGAGACTGGATGCCGCTTTGAATATAGTTGATTTATTCTTTCGTCCACGTGAACTGTAGTTCTCCCACTAAACCCGAATTCCGAAGAGCTCCCGAATTCCGATTCTGAAGAGCTTTTTAGACTTTCTACCTACTTTCGGAAATGATTCACCTGAAGAGAGTTTCCATGAGATAATTTTTTCCGAGTATCAATTCCCTACTCAGTCTATTAAAGATATTTTCGAAGTAATGCCAAAATTGTGCTGCAAAGTTCACCTTGATTATACAGGGTTACTCATAAATCAATTTCTCTTCCAGGCTTATAATAGATCACCTTCCTCAGAAATGTTCCTATTCTACTCGTATTGAATTACCAGTAACCCTGTATATACTTATTGCGGATGGTATACTCATCATTCTAAGAAAACGTCGCGTCGATATTTTTTTTAAATTGACATTATATGATTTTAGGAAAAATCTCTTCAAAGCTCAAACGTAATATTTTGAAGAACAGCCATAAATATTATTAGAGTTATTTAAATATTTGAACAATGATCTTTAAACTATTGTATATTTAAAATTTGCAAAAACATTCAAGCAAAATATTTAATTTAGTTCTCCTACCTACGCGTTGTTTTATCACTCTCTGTTATAATATTATGGCTAAGTGAATATAATGGAATATCGCATGATTAACAGAACATAAGGTAACCCTTTAACCGCCACGGTCGGATATATCCGACAAGCCTGTTCTGTTACGTAACCGCCAGAGTCGTATATAAATATACAGGCTTGTCGGATATATCCGACCGTGGCGGTTAAAGGGTTACTGCATTTTGCACTTTTTGTTGTACAATATTATTTCTGGATTTCATACATTGTTTTAAATATTTTATACATTAAATAGTTGTTATTTCTTCTGATTTTTCTTACATTTCGTGGCCTCGTTATACTAATAGTGTGATTGAAAAAAAATTAACCCACCTCAACAGTTTAGAATAAAGGAGAGCCAAATAGTTTGCATTAACAAGTATGCCAATTTTAAAATTTACCTAGGTTGTGTGCGGCTATTTTATTTAAAGGACTCCAAAGATATATTATGTTGATAATATTATTTTCATAATGTGTTTTGGAAATAGTGATGACGTATTCATATTAAAAATGTAATGTGTGTGTAAAATGTATGTGTGTATTTTCACATAATTATACAATTAATATAGAGTAAATGGTTTTTTAAAAATATATAAGAGTCATTAATATTATTTTAAAACGTTTGCAATATTTACAATAAGCAGACTATTATAATTATTTGTTCAAAATTGGTGTTTTTATTTATTGAGTATTAGATAAGTATTAAAAGTTAAGCGCTATTGTTAGATAAAGTTGATAAATTTAAGTAACTACTTCTTTCTTTTGCTTAAGAATATTTTAATTTTTAACCAACCAAAGAAGTTGAACTGTTTTTAAAAATGTATTTTTTTTTTCTTTTTTGTAATCGTACTCTCGGTAGAATATAGATAATATAGTAATAATATATTTTTAAAAAAACTGACAAATTTGAGAAAAAGTACGGCATTGAATCCAGAAAAAAGAATTTTATTGCAATATTTAAAAATGTACAATCAAGAGTTATGACATTGTTCTATCGAAAGTACGACATTTGAAATTAATCCATTAGATATTGGAAGCCTTTGCGTGTAGGAATAAGCAATAAAATGCTACTTATAATAACTTAGATTACCTGAACAAGTTAAGCACCGAACTTTAACTTAAGTTATTACGAACATCATACAATGTTCTAAATAGTCTACCAAAATTTCAAAACTGAAACTTTATTTTTAAAAAAGTAGTTAAGTAGTTGAATTGAAAAAAAAACTTAAATTTTGCATTTCCTTGTTAATGAATTTAATTATGTCTATTTTTTTAAATCTTCAAATGTTTTATTTTTATAAATTATTCCAGAAAATCATTCATTCATATTCCATTGGCTGTAAAATTTTAATTTAAAGCGGGTAGGCCCAAATAATCCATAAACAATGTAAGCGTTTTACAATGGAGAGATAAAATATTTAAATTGCGGGTATTTGTCTAGGCAGAGGCATGTCGGGAGTGTCAGTCGCGTCGTCTTCCTCGTCGTCGTCGCACGCGTCTTCCGGCTCGCCGAGAGCGCGGACGAATTCTAAAAATAAATTTAAAATTATTCATTACATTTTAAATTCTGCTCTTTCACTTAAGAACGTGAACAATGAGAATTTTGTCGTACGAGCAGCTTGCTGCGAGCGCATAGAAAAAACTACAAAGACTATGACGTATGTTGGATCGGCTTATTTCGTACGCTAAGAAAATAAATAATTTCTTTACAATCCTACTAGGGAATATTAAAAATTTAACTTTTGGGTGGGGTTTGTAGAACCTTCTTTTTACTGTAAACTTACCTAAGAAATCTATGCGACCATCGCCATCAGAGTCCACTTCTTTTATCATGTCTTCAACTGAAAATAAAAATATACATATTAGCAAAGATCAAATACTTGGTGGACTAGATTCTTATTGCACTTTGTGTTCACGAGTAGGTACTAGTTGATGTATGTAAATTTGACGCTGCGTCCGCTTGGCATTTGTCTCAAACTCCATAATAATATCTCGACATTCGACCAAAATGTGGATGCGTTGCATGAGCAATATGTACTCACTCTCCTCCTCCGACAAGTCTTCTCCCAAGCACTGCAGCACAGCCCTCAGGTCGGACGCGCAGATGTACCCGCGGTTGTGCTTGTCGAACACTCGGAAGGCATCCCTGAGCTCGCGCTCCTCTTGTTCAGCTGAGCTGGTACCGCTGCCACCGCCGTGCATCGACTTGGAAAGGATCGATACGAACTCCTCGAAGCTTACGTTGCCGTCACCTGGGAATGACAATAAAAAAGTTTAAAAGTCAGGTAGGTAGGTATTTTGGAAGAGGGCTATTCACCAGTCAAGATCTGCTCTTATGAAGAAATGCGCTTTCGACGAATTGCGATCGGTTGTCGAATTGCGCTTTTGACGAATAGCGCCTAACCCAAAAGTGGTTAAAAGTTGACCATCTTATAAATAACCCTGTTGACTGAAAGTTAACTAAAAATAACCACTTACCTAAAACGAATAACGGCTAGAATCTTAGATTTCTTCTTCTCAGAACGACAAGGCTAACTATACGATTAGGCAACTAATGGTTTTAACTCTAGGACCTAGGCGGGTTCTTTCACAGTAATAAGATAAGATAAGATAAGATAAGAAAACTCTTTATTGTTTCACCACAATTAATATCTTAAATCTAAATAAACAGTTTATAATATAAACAGTGAGACAATTGGCGGTCTTATCGCTAATAGCGATCTCTTCCAGACAACCAAACAGGGAAAGGAAAATAAATATCGGACGACGGTGGTTGAAAGTTATATAGGGAAAGAAATACTATATTGACATTAAACTACTAATAAGCATAAACAATACATAAATATATTTACATATATAATACACTATACATAAGTAGTAATATAAAACATAATACATAAACTACTGTATAATATAAAAACACATACATAAAATATTTATTTAAAGATACATATAATATTATAGTGAAAGAAAGTAAGCTTTGACACAAAGTTTAAAAGTAATGTGATCGAATTAACGATGATCACATATTTTGAGGTTTAATCACCTAAGTAAATGTCGGTTACAAAAATAGTTTAATGATAGATCCGGATTGACATCATCGATTCGGTAATGAGCGTAGATAAATGATTGCGTTATGTCTTGTCATTTCTAGAGCAAGAACCAGAGATCGGCAAACCTTCGTCATTTTATGAAGACTTCCTTCTAAGGTTGTCCATTAATTTCGTCACACGAATTTCATGTTTTTTTGCCCCTCCCCCCGTCCTTAGACAACCCCTTATAAATAATATACTAATATTAAATTATTGTTATTTCTTTTATATCTAATTATTAGTGTCATATTAATATATGCATTGTAAGCTACATTATTCTTCTGTTTTCCTATATATCTTTAAACCACCGTCATTCTTAAACTTGCAAGTATTTTTTCTTTCCTGCTTGGTTGTCTAGAAGAGATCGCTATTACCAATTAGACCGCCAATTGTAAAACATTTTAAATCTAATGCTTTATGCTTTTTGTTCATCAATTTTTATTATTTTGTTTGTAATTATGAATAATATTATCTATCTATAATGGCATGATTTCTAGTGTTCTTACCTAGAAATTATTATAAAAACTAGCTTTTACACCATAACGAAAGTATGCATCAAATTTAGGGTATCTGCTAGGGGGTTGAAACCGTACTATCTGCCGAGAAAAACAACACACAAAGAAAAAAAATAGGCACAAAGAAAACACAAACAAAGGACAAAGAATATATAAAAACTATATAAAAATATTTTTTTTACTATAACGAATTTGAGAAAACCAATTTTATATACTTTTATAGGTAGGTTTTTACCTTTACCTGATATACTGGTATCTGCTAAAGCCACTACCCACCCAGGTTTCATATTTGGGGATCGTTCTTACCTCTGTGGGGGCTTTTACATAGAAACTTTCAGTCTTTATAAAGTGACGAAGGTCTACCGATCGCTGGCTCTTAGGCCATACTTAGGCATGTGTCACTTTCACACATGAATTTTGTCATTTCTACGAAAAGATTAAAAATGCGATCATGCTTTATGACTCAATTGTAGTAAAATTCTAGACTACATTATTATTTATTATTATTTGCTATTTCGTAAATTTACGTAATATTACACAAAGTGTAATAAAAATTGCCTTACCTTACTGACAAGATATCTTTGTTTTGATTATCTTCAATCACTGATAGAGCAATTAAAAAGGGTAAAGATCTCCCAATGTCATGCTTGCACGTAATATTGATGATAATAATAACCTAAACAAACGAACATAGGCATATTTAAATTATTTACGAAGGCATAAGCTGCCTTCTGCTACCGATGCGTGTTCACCGTTCGGCCCACGGACATAGTGTGTGGAGGAGCCTTTATCTTAAGTATTGTACTTCAGGTAAGACAACATCTCTTTCCTTGTATATTTTATACACAGCCTTATACCATCGCTGTCGACCTCTTGCAGCATATCCTGCAACTCCTCGAACCGCGCAAACTGCCCCAGGCTGCGCATCACTCGGCCGAGCTCCTCCTTGGTGATGTGTCTCCTTGTATGTTATACACACCCAGCCTTACCATCGCTGTCGACCTCTTGCAGCATATCCTGCAACTCCTCGACCCGCGCGAACTGGCCCAGGCTGCGCATCACTCGGCCGAGCTCCTCCTTGGTGTCTCCTTGTATATTATACACGCAGCCTTACCATCACTGTCGACCTCTTGCAGCATATCCTGCAACTCCTCGACCCGCGCGAACTGCCCCAGGCTGCGCATCACTCGGCCGAGCTCCTCTTTGGTGATGGTGCCGTCTCCATCCTTGTCGAACAGCCGGAATGCTTCGCGGAACTCTGAAACCAGAGAGATCCGGTTACTGAATTGGAAGATCCCTTGCTTATTATCCCACGTTGAGCAGAGTACCTTATAGGTGTATAATTGTTTAAGACACAATTTGCAAAATACATGCAAGGTGTTGCTTGGGGTAGGCCTATATCCAGCAGTGGATAAACGTGAGCTAATAATGATATTATGCGGCGCATCAACCTAAACTGAGTCTTGGCTTCAAATACAATATATGTAGAAGTAGGTTACTCTTCCCGGTTCAGTGATGCATACAATCAGTTTAATTACAATGGGTTTATGAGACTTGGTATTCTGTCTCATAACGAAAGCGTCTTAGACCTTAGACCCTATGGAACGCCTAGATAACGCTTCAACTGTAGTTAGTCAAATTCATCTCTTTCATCAAGTAGTAGGAGAAACATCGTGAAAATTTTACGATGTACCTATATATAACTATCTAATTAATTCTTGGAATTTATGTCAAATTAAACATCTAAGCTTGCAAAAAATCGCATAGAGCTGAAAATGTTACGACTATTAGCAACACCATTTATTATCAAAAATGTGAAAGTCATCACCTATACCATAATGTGTGTGTGTATTTTCTTATTCAATGTCAAAGTTTTATAATGTAGGTTTTTGCGTTTTTAAGCGTTACCGTTTTTTTTAAGATATTATAACGATTTAGAAAGTTTATTAAGTTGTCCCTATGACCTCTAGATATATTATTTCATGCTGACAGGTTGTGTATTGTAAACTCACCCCTTGTATTGAATTATGTATTACCTACTTATTTGATCGTGGGAGTGTTTAGATATGTATGAATGAAATACTATCTATTGTTACGATGTTTGTTGAGACAAAATGCTATTGAAACAACTTTATGCATTGTGTTGTGTATAGAAACATAACGCACATACGGGACTATAACATCACTACTGTAGTACGTAAGCTCATACATCCAATGGAATAAAACTTTTTTATCGTGTGTCAAACCGTAAGACTTTACTAGTACGAAATATATTATGGCATGATGTTCAGTGAAGCCAGGGAGGGATTTATCCCGCCTTCTAGGTATAGTCTGCTGCCATCTACGGCCGCATCGTCGCTTAACATCACGCGAGATCGTGGTCAAAGGCGTACCTATCATGAATAAAAAAAAGGAAAAAAATGGCAATGCCGGACCGTCGCGTCTCTTAAAGAAATCGAATCGGATGTAGAGCCGGAAGTTTACTTATGGAAGGTCATGTTTACAAACA
This sequence comes from Hemithea aestivaria, assembly GCA_947507615.1. NCBI lineage: Eukaryota > Metazoa > Arthropoda > Insecta > Lepidoptera > Geometridae > Hemithea > Hemithea aestivaria. Next base: position 4,957,713 of record OX382343.1, read on the forward strand.
ATATTTTAGGAAAATCCAAAACATGCAGTCATGAGGGTCATTACATCAAACAAGTAGATGAAAAACCGCAATAAATATCTACCATAACAAAATTTAATTGAATTTATGAGATGTTATGACACCAGGTTTTAAAGATCAAGTTTTAATTAATTCAATAACACCTTCATGTAGTACGTATTTTAAATTATTGTTTTGTTTTAAAAACTTACCTATCAACTCTTTTGGTTTTAAATGGCTTAGTTTGCTGCGTTTTTTCCGCTTCGGTTTTGGTATGATTGGGGTCACAACTTTTAATATGGTAGTTGGATAATCTACTAGAGGTGGTGAGAAATCTTCCCCCGTGACATTAACTGTAGCTGTGTTAGTATTTATTGTTAATTTTGACTCTACTTTCTGTATTTGAGTTATTTCCACAACTGGATTTACTTTTAACTTATCCAATTCAGCTCGTAAAGCGACAATATCTTTCAGAAGTCGCGTCACACCAGTTTGGTCAAAAGCTAAAGGAGGTATTCCACTTAAATTCTGAGCTACAAATATAGGAACTTCACACGTTTTTAGTATGCGGACGATTTCCGCCATAGTCTTCTGATTTTCTCCATTTGCAGTCAGTCTTATATCTTCAGGTAAAATTTCGTTAAGTACATCCACGGCTTCTTTAATCTGTTTGTTGTTAAAGCCTCTAATGCATATGAGAACTAATCTTTCATTTTCAATCACGTTGATTTTGTTTTGAACGAAACAGAGAAGTTCGTTGATGATCATATTACACGCGCACTTCATTTTTGTTTCATAATATTGTGAACTTTTAAAAAAATAATCTTCTGTAGCAAGAAGAATTTTCTAGATTCACGTACACACAGAAATGAACACTTATTAAACTTATTTTAAGCACCTAGTTATATTGAAAATTAAAGTTGTTCCACTAATTTTGTATTGAAATTGGAACTTAAAAAAATACACTTCTTCTTTATTTTAATTTTTTTAAAGAATTTTCTAGACTGATGTACACATAGATAGAACTTAACACTTTAACTTTAAAGCACCTATAGTAATATTAAAAATTAAAGTTGTTCCACTAATTTTGTAAGAAGTAAAGCACGTTGTGCCTTGTCGGTGTTTATCTATATACTGGACGATAAGCCCGGATAAGAGCATGTTTCGGTTTAAGAAGTAAACATTGACGTCTTCCAATTCATTATATACGATATGTGACAGGTAGGTTACAACCATTTTTAAATTGCTGATCGTTTCCATAAACGATAGCAACGTTTAATTCAGCTGTTAACTACAATTATAAAATGGTTTGTGTTAATCTAAATATTTTTTATCAGGCGAGCCTCTTTTATTCCTGACACACCCTCTGATTAGATTTTCGTCACGGATTTTTCCCAAATTTGTCATTTACTTCTTTTGTTAATCTCGTGATTATCTTTAAACTGCTAATTGGTTAGATCCATTGCTTTCCGTATTTTGTCATCTCATCACGACTTTGCTAAAAGTTGAGAGTTTATTTTTGTTTTAGAATTGTTTATCTTATTATTTTGCAAAAACGATAATGGATATCTACATAATAAAGTACCGTAATATCTATCTTATTGTAGATTTTCATTCTAATCTATCTCATCTTTTGGATAGCCGATTTATCAGATAAGATGTATAGATAATATTTTGGACTTCCTTTTCTTTCCAATGTTATCCACGCCATTAATAGGTATACTTAATTAATTCGACAATAAAATTCAAACAAGTAAATTAAAAATCTCAATTGAAATAAAATGTAAATGAAGGATACAGGGGCTGAAGTGTAACATAAATAAAAAACTCGAAAACAAATTGTATTGTAAAAATTTCTTCCTTTTTACAAGCTTTTATTACAAGCTTTATATTACTTTCACCTGTCTGTTGTCTGTCTGTCTGTCTGTCTGTCTGTCTGTCTGTCTGTCTGTCTGTCTGTAATCAAATCTTGCAAGTTTGATTTGACCCACTTCCCGGTTTCCAATTAAGCTGAAAATTTGCTTGCATGTGTAAATCGGATGACAATGCAATATTATTTTGACATGGAGCTGATCTGATGATGGAGCTGGAAGGTGGCTATAGGAACTCTGTTATTAAACAACGCAACCCCATCGAGTTTGGGCTCATTTGATTCGTCTTGACGAGTACTATATGATGCAAGATGGTAATGATAATTAAAGCTTGTTTTTAAAAAGTATTTTTAAAATTTCACTTGTTTACTTTCACTTGTCTGTTGTCTGTCTGTCTGTCTGTCTGTCTGTAATCAAATCTTGCAAGTAAAATTTGACCCACTTCCCGGTATCCGATTGAGCTGAAATTTTGCATGCCGGTATAAATCGGATGACAATGCAATATTATTATGACATGGAGCTGATCTGATGATGGAGCTTGAAGGTGGCCATAGGAACTCCATAATTAAACGGCGCAACCCCATCGAGTTTGAGCTCATTTGATTCGTCTTGACGAGTATACTTTATGATACAAGACGATAATAATAATTAAAGCTTGTTTTTAAAAAGTATTTTTAAAATTTCACTTGTTTTGGTTACGCCGGGAAAAAATGCGTTACGCATACCCTCCCATCGGGGGTATGGGAGGGTTATGTGGGATTCCCCGTGCAGAGCGACTGCACGGGTATACCCACTAAAACAACCCGGCGGCACTCCCGCATCGTCTTTGTGACAGGGGACTGGAAATCGGCAGAGCCTTGCATCCAGTCCTAACAAGGTACCTACATTCCCATTTATACCTTTCATTTGAGTCCTGGTGATGCCGGTGGTTTCATCTACGATGGACGCCTTCCTGTCGAGGTTGGTGTCTGCAGCTGGCTTCAGGAAGGTGACCTGACGCTGCGGCCGTGATGGAGAACCAGACCGCTCTGAGAGTTGTTGACTGGGGATGGAAGATAAAGGCAAAATCAATAACTGTTCTTTTATAGTTTAGCTTTTGGACGATGATGCGGCTGAAAATAGAAGCAGACTAAACCTAGAAGGGGGAATGTAGCCTATGTGTTATTCCAGGGTTTAAGCTTTCTCTATACCAAATTTCAGCTCAATCGGTCAGCCCGATAGGCGTGAAAGAGTAACAAACATACATCTAAGACATCCATACATTCTTACAAACTTTCACGTTTATAATATTAGTAAGATTATTATTGTTGGGGAAGTTTGGGGATCTCCGGAGTTATGTGAGATTCTTGAAGTTACCGTAAACTTCTTGATCCACTGCGAAATATTTTGATCCTGTTTTCTTCGATACTGCGATCTGGAGTTTAATATAAATTTGCAAGAATATTTCCGAACCATGAACAATAACATATGAAATAATTAGACTACCGGGGGTAGGCTTCCTTTGCAGGAGGTCGACTAGGTGGGTACCCCAACAGTGCCAGTTATTCTACCGCCTGAGCAGTGATGTGCAAACATTACTGTGCTTCGGTAGAAGGGCACTGTAGCTAGTGAAATTACTGGGCCGAAGAGTCTTAACATCTTATGACTCTCAAGTAAGAAGCGTTGGCGCAGTGCACCCAGAATTTTACCTATGTAAAATCTTGGGTAGCACTGTGCTAATTATGGGCAGCGTTATCTCTTACCAACAGGAGAGCGTCTTGCTAGTCTTCTTACTTCGTTGTATAAAAAAAAAACAAAAACTACAATACAAACTTTAAAATTAAAGGTAAGCAATTGGCGGTCTTATCGCATAAATCAATCTCTTACTAAGGGAATTTAGTTTTTCTGTATTTCCCACCAAACATGCCTTCTCAAAACGTAGGTACAGAACTATGGCGTACCCACTATCTGTTTCTGTTATCTGGGAACGTTATTTAAATAAAATCGTTATAGGTACTACTGGTATAAAACTCGAGGATCCCTTCGGTCTTCACAAAGCGAAATATTTGCTACAATAAAATGTTCAATGTTAGGAATAATTGAAGTGATCCCCGATCCCGCTACTCGGGGCGAATGTGACTCCATAGGAAAAGACAAAGGGGACGCGTCAAACATGACAGCTTTTTAGTCTTCGGTAGTCAAAAAGAAAGCCTTATAGTTACGCTTTGTCCGTTTGTCCGTCCGCGGCTTTACGGATAAACTATAAGTCCTAGAAAGCTGTAATTTTGCAAAGATAAGGGCAATAGTAAGGGTAAGAGAACGCTACAAAAAAATAATTCAAAATTAATTAATTTGGGGTACCTCCGATATAATATGTAATGATGGGGCTGATTTTTTGCTGATTGATCCCATCATTTGGGATACCATTGAATATGTATTTTAAAATGAGGGCCGGGTTGCTAAAAAACTTTTTCGATTTAGTGATCCATTCGAAAGATATTCAAGTTTAATTTTTATTTATTTCGGAAAACTTTAGCTCTGTGTGCATTTTCAGATATTGTAGTCAGTAACATATGTATGTTTAATGGGATTTCCGTAATGACAAGCGTAAGTACGATGAACGTACCCATTGCTTGTTAACTCCCCTTTTTAGATACTCTATGAGCCAATGTGACTCCCAAGTAAAAGGCTTCCGAGAGTTCAATCGATACAAATCCGCGCAACCTCGCTTTATTGCGAATACTTTACGACATCTTTGCAGAATATGTAATTAAATTATAATGTGAGAGATGTGCCTTTAAAAGGAGTTACTTTGGTTTAATGAAGTTATTATACCATCCTTTGAATTGGATTTTAATGAAAAGTCATAAAACGTGAATTATTTTACATAATAATGTGTTTCTAAAGCTTTGACGCTGCGCCGATGTAAAAAAGGGTATGTACAGGAAATAGGAATGTATTTATTTCGTTTAAATTTTTATTTGCATGAAATATGAAATGAAATTTGTATTTCAGGGCGGGTCCCTGGCGGGCCGCGAGCACTCGTCCGGCGGGCCGGGCTCCCCGCCTCTGCTGCTCGTTTGTATCCTGATCCAGTACTATACACTACTGTGACGTCACCTGTCTGACGGACTGATGGCGAGTGAGGGCGGGTCCCTGGCGGGCCGCGAGCACTCGTCCGGCGGGCCGGGCTCCCCGCCACTGCTGCTCGTTTGTATCCTGATCCAGTACTATACACTAATGTGACGTCACCTGTCTGACGGACTGATGGCGAGTGAGGGCGGGTCCCTGGCGGGCCGGGCTCCCCGCCACTGCTGCTCGTTTTTATCCTGATACAGTACTATACACTAATGTGACGTCACCTGTCTGACGGACTGATGGCGAGTGAGGGCGGGTCCCTGGCGGGCCGCAAGCACTTTTCCGGCGGGCCGGGCTCTCCGCCACTGCTGCTCGTTTGTATCCTGATACAGTACTATACACTAATGTGACGTCACCTGTCTGACGGACTGATGGCGAGTGAGGGCGGGTCCCTGGCGGGCCGCGAGCACTCGTCCGGCGGGCCGGGCTCCCCGCCACTGCTGCTCGTTTGTATCCTGATACAGTACTATACACTAATGTAACGTCACCTGTCTGACGGACTGATGGCGAGTGAGGGCGGGTCCCTGGCGGGCTGCGAGCACTCGTCCGGCGGGCCGGGCTCCCCGCCACTGCTGCTCGTTTGTATCCTGATACAGTACTATACACTAATGTGACGTCACCTGTCTGACGGACTGATGGCGAGTGAGGGCGGATCCCTAGCGGGCCGCGAGCACTCGTCCGGCGGGCCGGGCTCCCCGCCACTGCTGCTTGTTTGTCGAGTCTGTACAATAAAACAAAGACATTATTAGACAGGTATGTATAGAATGCTTATTAGACGGCGTGAACGCAACCTATGCTGTACTTCCATAAAAGAGACCCTCTCCAATTCAAAGTCATTATCGTCATCGTGTGGAAGTCGTCTACTGCTTAGGCACCACACATAGGGGGCGACAGCGAATCTCGAGCTGGTAACGGAAGACGTTGAAGAGTCGCGACGCCGCCAAGTTGTCGGAGCGGTCGCCAGAGTATCTCCTCAACAACGACGAGGCGGCAATGTCATCGACCGTGGAGTCCCTGTCGCCTAATGGGGGACAGCCTTAATTATGCCTTCGCTTTAGAACGCCACATCGCAAACACGCTTCGGTTTAATCTTCAATGAACATCAAATATCATGTCCCTTATTTGAGGTTCATACCAACCACATTTAAGCCCAAATGCTTCAATCATTACGTCGTACTAAGATTACATATTATGAATGAATGAATGAATGAATCGTTTATTTGTATAAATACAGGTATTAATAAGGTCTTAAAAATATAGTATAACATAGTTCATTCCGTATTTGACATGATGTAATGTCGTGCAAATATTTAATAATAACATTGTTCTTGGCATGCATTTGAATAATTTTCCATTACATTAAAATTCATAAATAATTAAAACAAAGTCTATTCAAATTTACATTTAAAATATTCATCTAATGAGTAAAAACATCTGTCACATAGCCATTGATATGTTTTATTATAAAATTCATTTTTGTTTAATTGATTATATTCCATAGGAAGTTTATTATAAATTTTTGTCGCCATTTTGTAACAATTTCTTTTGCACATTTCTAACCTGTACCTAGGCTCTATCAACGTTTTCTGAACTACTTTTCTTTTGGTACTTGCTAAGTGGTCTTTTATAAATAAATTTGGATTGTTTCGCACGAATTTTAACATTTCAAAAATATAGAGACATGGTAAAGGGAGTAGAGCATGTTTTTTGAAAATTGGTCTGCCTTATTATTGTACCTAGTATTAATTAGGAAATTAAAAACCTGAGGTTGTCGGTTTAACTACTGAATTTTATAGAAGGAAATATTTCAGCTTCACGATTGATTTTAACTATCTAAAATTAAGCTGTAAAATAACAGACATAGAACATACCTAAATACGCTGAGAGTTAAAAAAGCTTGTAAAATTCAAAACAAATCTAATTCAAATAGGCAGGTTCAGTTGCCGCTGGTTTTCTTAGGTAGGTATTGTAGGTGAAATTAAGTCAAAGTGTAATCACAAGTGTACATATTTTATGAGGGTAAGTGCGTACCGCGTACTCCGTTTGCGTAACAGATTAGTTCCGTGCTAATTTGCTCGGTAAATACGCCGACGCTACGCCGTAGACGCTACGCTACGAATAGACCATAGATAATATAATATATTATGGTATGCTCATTGCTCATAGATGCCGTGTGTGTTGATTTTTGTTATCTTTTTTAGGGTTCCGTACCTCAAAAGGAAAAAACGGAACCCTTATAGGATCACTTTGTTGTCCGTCCGTTCGTCCGTCCGTCCGTCCGTCCGTCTGTCTGTCTGTCTGTCTGTCAAGACCCTTTTTCTCAGGAACGCGTGGAGGTAACAAGCTGAAATTTATAGGAAATACTAAAGTCCATTGCCTCTTAGAGCTGTGAAAATTTCAAACTTCTAGGCCAACGCAATCAAAAGATATAGTCGAATATGTCGCAAATTTCAGCAAATTTTCGACATTACCAAATAAATCAAAACCTACGGGGCACTTCCCGTGAACTCAGAATCATGAAATTTGGCACGAATCAACTCCTTAGATCACAGATAAAGGAAAAATTGCGAAAACTATACATTTTTATTTGCATCATATGAAAAAAATATTTTGAATAATTTTATATCTACTACCCTTTTTCTCACGAACGCGTTAACGTATTAAATTGAAATTCATACCAAATACTCAAAACTATAATACCTTTAAACTGTAATAAAATCAAACCTCTATGTCAACGCATTCAAAAGAAACAGCAATTTTAGTGGCAATTTTAAACTCGCAACTACTCTCAAAAAATCAAAACCTACAGGGTACTTCCCGTGAACTTAGAATCTTGAAATTTGGCACAAAGCAACTCCTTAGAGCACAGATAAAGGAAAAATTGCGAAAACTGTAAATTTTTTGTTACATCATATAAAAAATTATTTTTAATAATTTCATACTTACTACCTTATTTCTCATGAACGCGTGCAGGTATTAAACTGAAATTCATATCAAATACTAAGGTCTATAATACCTTTAAACTGTAATAAAATCAAACCTCTGTCTCAACGCATTCAAAAGAAACAGCAATTTTAGCCGCATTTTTATACTCGCGACTACTCTCAAGGGAATTAAAACCTACAGGATACTTGCCGTTAATTTAGAATCTTGAAATTTAATACGCAGCAACGTCTTAAATCAAAGGCACAGGAAAAATTGCGAAAACTGTAAATTTTTTGTTACATCATATAAAAAAATATTTTTAATAATTTTATATTTACTACCCCTTTCCTCAAGAACGCGCACAGGTATTAAATTGAATTTCTTATCAAATACTCAGCTTTATAATAACTTTAAGCTGTAAAAAAATCAAACATCTATGTCAACGCAATCAAAAGAAACAGCAATTTTAGTCGCATATTTTCAAACTCACATGGGATTCAAAACCTACAGTATATAATATTATACCCACTTTTCCTTAGGGTTCCGTAGAAACCCGTAGGTTTGTACGGAACCCTCGGTGCTCGAGTCCTACTCGTACTTGACCGGTTTTTTTTAAATGTAAAATATAATCTTTTGTACCTAATGAAATTGAAATTCAAACTATAGCTTCTTACTTCGTTAATTTGTATAAAAAAACAAATTCTTCTTAGCATTGAAAGGAAATTGGCTCAAAACGTAGCTTTTACTATTAGATTATAAAATAGTACAATTACAAATTTCAGTACTCGTATGAATCTTAACTTGCTTAACGCTCGAAGGGGAATAAATAAATTAACTGTAATATTTGGGGTTTAAACTACATTACCCAAAGCCCAAATTACACTTCCAGAGTTTGAATCACAGTTGTAGATTGTGTGGTCAATCTATTAAAGCTGAGATCACGCGGTAAAGCGGTCGCGATCTGTGTTTTGTACCTGACCGCGTCCGCATTAGGTATAATGTGATGCACGTACGTATTCGTACGCATCCTGCGTACGAATTCAAACATTACTAACATTCCGTCCCACTGTCCTGCGCGATCCTGCGGCTGTGTGGCACCACCTTAAGTGATGCAAACAATATAAAGTCGCGTTATCCACCTTTTTAAATTCCCGTAGCTACAATCTACGCGGCTACGCTACGCGGGGTCACAAAGAGAATAGAACCAATAGGAAAATGGGCTTCGCGTTTCAATTGATTGAAAACCTGGAATTCCATTGCGTTTCATTTAAAATTCAATCAAGTTGAGTTCTTTTTTCGATTGTCAATTGTTTTTCGCAGTTTAATTATGAACTTTAAAAATGTAGCAAGTGACCGTGCTAAAAATTACCCACTATATATTTTTGTTGCTGAAATCGCGGGAGCCAAACAGACATTCCATAAAAGCGTGACTAATTTGCTTTATCAAAAATCTAGATTCTGAGATGCTAGTTAGGGCTTGTTGAGACAATTCATACAAAGCTATCATCAAGTTCAAAAACGGTCACAGAACAATAGCTTGAACGGTCGCAATAATAATCCCTTCCTTTTTTAAGAAAGATCGCTTTCCTTTTCTAACTTGTTATATATCCGTAAGAGATTATTTTTTGTCTTGCTCGACTATGTTTCTCTATACGTAACTGCATTGCGAGTCAATTTTACAATTCTACTCGTTCACAAAGCACGTCTATGAGAAGAACGAGTAATTCGTACGTATTGTACATACTGTATGTCAAAATAATTCCAATATTTTATAAAGATTTATTGTACAACATGGTAATTTAATACCAACAAAAATATACAAAAAAATCAATTTGGTAATACGTTAAAAGATCTATTTTGTTCTAAAAGCTTGTAAATATTGTTGCCGATGCTTCCCACGCCTTCCTTTTACGAATTTATTGTTTATTTGAATTGATTCACGATACTATGTTATTCACCTATATTTACTTTCAGTCTATTTCTAAACAAAGTAGTTTAAAGTCAATACTTATAGATGATCAATTATCTAAATATATAAAAGAAAAGAGTGACTGATTGATTTATCAACGCACAGCCTAAACCGCTGGACGGATTGGGTTTGAAATTTGGAAGACGGGTTTTGACGTAGACTTTTGCTAAGAAAGTATTTCGCCATGCAGGCAAAGCCGCGAGCATAAGCTCGTATTAAATAATTAAACACTACAATTGTTTAAGCTACGGTAGCTAGGGTGTCCTGAAAAAGTATTTTTTGGATTTTGAAAACGCAACACCTCTCGAAAGTTGCGTAATTTTACGCAGATTAATTTTAAAAAATCATTTTCAGGCCTCTACTGTTCGTTAAAGTTTTGAAAATTTATCATTTTTAAACGGTTTTATTATTATTAAACGGTTTTATTTAGCTTACTCTGTTTGTTTTATTCATTTTTCTTTTTTCTTGGGTCAAATTTAGTAATTGAAATTTCACCCTCTTCCTGTCAACCGATTGATCTGAAATTTGATATACGCCTTTGGTTCTGGTGACAATACAATTATGTATATTCAATATTGTTGTAAATCCAAGATGGCCGCCGCTACAAAATGGCGGATAACGTATTTTTTTTTAATCATATCAATATGGGTATCAAATGAAAGGACTTGATAAGTAGAATACAGTGCACCATACAAAATCAAAATCAAAGATGGCCGCCGCTACAAAATGGCGGATAACCATTTTTTTCAATCCCATTAATATGGGTATCAAATGAAAGGGCTTTACAAGTAGAATACACTGTACTAAAAAGTCTAAAAATAAAAAAATGTAAAAAAATGTTTTTAAGTTAAACGGTTTTATTGTAAACATGTACTAAAAGCTAAAAAATAAAATCGTGAGGTACGTCAAATATCTAAAACTCTAATGAACAGTTTCACTGACAATTGTAGATATTTGACGTGCCTCACGATTTTATTTTTTAGCTTTTAGTACATGTTTACAATAAAACCGTTTAACTTAAAAACATTTTTTTACATTTTTTTATTTCATATTTTTTTCCCAATATTGAAACAATAAAATATTATTATTTTTCTAGTTTTAGATATAGTAGCTATTCGATATTATAATTTAAAAGCAAATTTATCTTCATAAAATTCGTGTTTTATTTCTGAAAAAATCCGCAAGTACCCGCAACTTTCAATTTGTTTTGGAACTTCCTTTCATTGACTCTTGGGCCTTTATTTACACAGCTAATATTTTTTGTTTTATATATGTTATTCTGGATCACCGAGTTCAAATACCGACTCCTCACCAATTACTTAAGTAGTATTATATTTATTAGTCACCAACGGAAGTGCCGAAGAAATCTAACAGACGGTGCTATCTAACCATAGAATGATGTCCCATCTGAAAAATCACTAGGTACTTTAAAGAAGGGCAATTTAACGTATGACTTCCATATATTCCCTAACTTTTTCAACCCTGGAATACAATACACATAATATTATTATGTTTTACTCCAGAGTCAAAAGTATGGGCAAAATGTATGCAAATCATACTTTAAATCTACGTACCTACGTTCGTAACTTAAATTGCTCTTCTTTCGGCTAGTGATATTTTCGATGGGACTTTATTCTACGGATGGATCGAGTGCTTAAATCGTCTATTATTAGATGGTAAATGCCTGTGATCGTGTCAGCAGTTGTATAAAACTCACCATGATCCCTTTGAGCTGATTCACCAGCGGCGAATCAGCGAAGAAGTTGTTCACCGCGGTGAATATGTTTCCTCGTTTACTCGTCGCGGTGGTATCCGAGCAGGCGTTCCCACGCCCGCCGACCCGTCGAGCTGCACAAACAAACATACATAGATAGGTATAAACATACACTTTATTAACATACTAGCTGCGCCCAGCGGTTTTACACGATGTTCTGAAGCCTATATGTGTTCCAGGGTCTAAGATACCAAATTTTAGCTCAATCGGTGCCAGTTTAGGTGTAAAGAAGTAACAAAACAAACACACTCACAAACGTTCGCATTTTAAGTATAATATTAGTGTGATTATAATACTTGATGAACATATCCTACAGTTCCAGTTTATGATTTATAAAATGTAGCCGTACCAATTGGTCTGAAATTTGGGAAGACAATTTAGACCGAATTCCGAATACCTAGGCAAACGGCACTGCGCCACCAATATCTGGTGAATATACCAACAGCTCGGACGAAGCGATTTGCTTCGTCTTTCATTATGAGAACGGCGAAGTTATGGAATTCGCTACCACTCTCAGTGTTATAACAGTCCCGAGTGCGGTTTGTTCAAATCAAGAGTGAATAGGTTCTTATTGAACAAGCGTGCTACAACTTCAACTGCATCGTCACTTACAACAGGTGAGATCGCGGTCAAACAAAGAAAGAAAAAAGAAAGATAAATATTTATTGAGCACAGAAGCACAGGCACAAGAATATTTTTTCGTATACATAGGTACTGTAGTATCACAATTCACAATTCACCATAAAATAAAAACATTCTATTGTACGACCTATTGTGTGTGGAGACGCATCCCGTGCCATCGTGCATCGTGCAAACGCTTGTTTAGACTGCTATATAAAAAAAGACTAAAATAAAGATACTTTTCAGCAGCTTTCCACTGAACTCTGAACCGCTGGGCATAGCTAGTACATTCAATAGTTATTGTGCTCGTTTTATTCTATAGATATTATAAGGATTATAATTATTGTATCGAGAGACCCATTTGCCATGATGTGGATCTGGAGCAACTGAAAAACTGAAGTAAGTACCAATCAATATTGTAACTAGCTTCTGAGGCCAGGATTTTCCCCTTCTGTATAATTCCCCGTATCTATATTATACTCGTTGATGTTAGAAAAATTGATGAATTTCCTGTTGTTAACGAATTCAGAACAATATATCTGCCAAATGGTGTATTACTTACATATTTGGACATTTCTTCGAAATTGCGTTCTTCGGCTGATTCCTATGGTCAAAATTTAATTTCACTTTTAGCCCTGTAACACATGTTTATATGAAAATAGGTATCCTAAAAAACATATATGTGAATGAGGGACTCATTTCTATAAAGTAGTTTTCGAGATATGATCGTTCAAATATTTCGTGCCCATATGAATCAGAATTTGTTACAGATGAATCAGAAACAGGAATAAAAATTAAAAACTAAATGTTTTATGTGAATTAATCATTTAATATCAAACAATAATATGTTTATTTAATAATATGAAGATACGAGAATATTATTATTTAACAAAAAGTGTAACTATTGTGCATATTATAATTTTTCTGAGTACAAAAAAGTTACTAATATTGTTTCATTATGTTGCTTATTTTAATTTTTTTTTCGTGGCAAATGCCTTTATTGGGAAAAACAAACTAACAATACTACAGCTACTACAGCAGTAAAGAACACTTTTATTAACCACAGATCGGCCACAAGCCGATCTACAGAAAATCCAAGTGCTCCAAACCACTGTCAGTTTATTTTAATTAATGGTTCCTATTTAATATACTTATTGATAGAGCTATTATTATATAATATAACCTTTCATAATGATTAAAAATCACAGAAGTACAAACTTATAATATCTAACATAATAATACAAAATATGTAAGGAGCTACAAAGTTAGGATAATTGCTACGTAATATTTTACTCTGTTAATTTTTTTAACCGTCTAATCAGTCCTGTTTACTTATTAACTCACATAACTATTAACTATCTTTATTTGAAAATCACAGAAGTAAAAACTTATTCTAATAATGACACTTTTGACATCAGTCTCAATTTTAAACAATTTTAATTCTAATTAAAAAAACAATCACATTGCATTAGTGTATTTATAATACACTGTCCTTCGTCACGTCCATAAAGGGGCGCGGCATCAGGCGGCTGAGAAGTTGTGTGACATTATAGATATGTCCGTAGATCGTAACGGAGTGGAGGAATGGAGTGCACTACTGTCATACGCTTATACTGCTTTGAGGGTGCCATTGAAAGATAGTCCTGGAAATATGACAGCGAAGGTTAAGGCAAACATCATGTCTTCGGGGCCTAGTCTCGTTGAAGGATTGGACAGTGAAACAACAAAACCTGGATTGCGCTCAAAAAAAAAGTAATCGAATCCAAAGTCTTTGAGGGGGATTTACGGGGAGCGGTTCGATTATTAATGTCCGATGACACTTTTGCTGACCGGGGCTGCAAATGTTTCACATTTGCAGCCTTGAAACAGAAGCACCCGGCTCCGTCACGTATCCTCAATTTCCCCCCTGAACCGGATTTGTCATTTCCCGCCCTGACAGTCACCGTTGAGGACGTGAAAGCAGGGATAGAAGCAGGGATAGAAGAAGAAAGCGGGTTCGCCGCGGGCCTGGATGGGCTGCGTCCCGGCCATTTAAAAGAATTAACGTCCGCTTCAGCTGGGGAAAATGGGCGTCGTCTGCTGGGTTGTATTACTAAATTAGTGATTTTTTTGCTGAGTGGGCAACTAAACCCTGCAGTGTGCAGGGTTATCTTATGGTGCATCACTGTTCGCATTAGATAAACAGGATGGCGGGGTACGACCGATTGCCGTCGGGAGTGTTTTTCGACGCTTAACTGCAAAATTGGCTTGTCGCGCAGTGAAAAACGACATGGCTGCATACTTGCAGCCACACCAGCTGGGATTCGGGACGCCACTGGGCTGTGAAGCAGCTATTCACGCAACACGAACGTTCGTTATGGACCCTTCGAACGCGGACAGTATTTTGTTGAAGTTGGACATTCGCAACGCGTTTAACACCCTGGAAAGAGACGTTCTATTGAGCGAAGTTAAGGACAAAATTCCATCCCTTTTTCCCTTCCTTCATCAAGTCTATAGAACTTCTTCTAACCTTTTTTTTCAAGACCAGCTCATCCTTTCAGAAGTGGGAGCCCAGCAGGGAGATCCACTTGGGCCGCTCGTTTTTGGACTGGCTATTCACAAAGTGATTCTTGACATCAAGTCATCCTTAAACGTGTGGTATCTCGATGACGGTATTATAGGGGGTAAACCAAAAGATGTACTGAAGGACCTTGAGACCCTCATTCCTCGCTTCCAAGAGCTAGGTCTCAAGGTAAACCCTTCCAAGTGCGAATTCTTCCCCTGTAGTACAGGGGCTCGTACACACTTCTCTGGCATCAATACTCTTCTTCCAGGTCTCAAAGAAATTTCACCTTGTAATTTCAATCTCTTAGGCTCTCCTATATTCGTTGACGCTGCTCCTGAGGCCGTTAAATGTCGAGAACAGCTTCTCCTTTCCGCTCGTGAGCGTCTTGAACCCCTCTCCGCACACGTTGCGATTGTCCTCCTCCGCATGTGCTTCGGCCTCCCTAAGATTAATTATCTTTTGCGGACGACTCCCACCTGGCTCTGCCCAGAGGAAGTTACCTCATTGGACATGACATTAAAATCAGTAGTGGAATCTGTTCTCAATGTGTCTTTGGGTGACCGTCAGTGGGATCAAGCGAGCCTTCCAGTCCGTAGTGGAGGTCTGGGTATACGGCGTGCTTGTGATGTAGGTTTGCCGGCTTTCTTGGCGTCTGCACATGGGGTTGCCAGCCTTGTCACAGTTTTACTCTCTAATGGTGATGAGGCGTATATACCCTATGTTTCGGATGCTCGGTCTGCATGGGTGGCCCTTAACTCCGGTGTGGCGGTCCCAGACAATACAGCAACTCAGCGGGCGTGGGATGACGTTGGGGTGAAGCGGGTCCAGGACCTTTTATTAGAAAGCGCCATCGGAGCCGATAAGGCCAGACTGCGTGCGGTGTCGCAACCGGAATCAGGAGCATTGTTGCATGCGCTACCTTCTCCTCAACTGGGCACCCTACTAGACGATGACTCTCTGCGGGTGGCGGTGGCTCTCCGCCTGGGCTGCAAGGTGTGTGAACCTCATGTATGCACCTGCGGTTCCATGGTGGAGGCCAACGGCCATCACGCTCTGAGTTGTCGGCGAAGCACAGGGAGGTTTCCGCGCCACCATGCTCTGAACGACATCGTGCGCAGAGCCCTAATAACGGCTAACGTCCCTTGCGTGCTTGAGCCTCCGGGTCTGAGCAGATCTGACGGTAAGAGACCGGACGGGCTGACTCTGGTGCCTTGGAAGAACGGGAAGTGCCTAGTGTGGGACGCTACTTGTGTCTGCACTGTCGCCGCCAGTCACTTGAGTCGCACCGTCCACTCACCGTCAGCAGCAGCCAAAGACGCCAGTTCAAAGAAGAGGCTTAAGTACGCCTCCATGGACCCACTTTATCACTTCGTCCCGATCGCCGTAGAGACCATGGGCAGTTGGAGCAATGAAGCGTCCGGTCTCGTTAAAGAGATTGGACAAAGGATTGCGGAAAAGACCGGCGACACCCGCTCCGGGTCGTTTTTGGTGCAGAGGATGGCCATCGCTATTCAGCGTGGCAATGCTGCTAGTGTGATGGGCTCATTTGCACCAGGAACTATCAGGGGCGGGTTATTTAGTGACTAAGTTTGTAATTATTTGTATTTTTTTTTTTTAATATTAATGTTTTAGTTTTAAGTACTGTTTTTTATATTCTTAGGGTTATTTCTAAGTCTAATTTAGTATATTTTCTGTTCCTTTTTATTAATAAACTAGCGGCCCGTCCTCGCTTCGCTTCGGGTTCTATTATGAATAAAAATAATTAAAAATATTGTATGGTAATAATAAAGTATGAGAATTGAGATAAACTTTAATTAAATGGCACTTTCAACATTATGCTGCCTTAGTAAAATAAAATTATTAATTATGGCTAAGTTATGAAATCGAGTGCCAAGACTATCTCGCTCGCACGTTATTAAGACGAATAATAATAATGACATATGCATTCGCAGAATTTACTCGTTGAAAATTTAAAATTCGAGAATATTGTTAAAATATTTTTAAAAGTTTTTCCACTTACTTTTTACTTTGAAAAAATGCCAATGGGTTTCTAAAATACAAAAAAAATCTTTGTTTTAAGTATAATGTTATTGTGATTTGGGACAACAGCCCGGTACCTTAATATTTTCAAGAAATTTCTATAAAAAATTGTATTCCAAATTTTTCTTATATTTTCCATTCTTTTACGTTCTGCGAGTTTCTTTTTCACCTTTATTTCATCTTTACTGCGTGGCATTTTTGTGAGCTGCAACATTTAATATAAATTAGATATATCATAGAGAATTTTACTTATGAATAAATATTTTTTTATGATAGTTACAAGACAAGAAAAAAAAAAGGACAAGGAAAATATTGCATCAGATGTGCCGAATATTTATTATTATTACGTTTGTATATTTATTTTTCTTTATTAATTGACATCTAAGATTACATTTTTTACAATATTTCTATAAAATTATTATTTATTATTATGTACCTATATAATGATTCCTACTTTTTATCTAAAACATATCAAAAGTTACTCGTACATTATGTTAAATAAGATTTTACTCCAGTTACTTTTGCATACTTATTCAAAAGCATAATATGATGAGGAAAATACATGTCATTAGCAATACTAAACCTGTTAACATGGTCAATAATAGGAAAAATACGCATCAACAGCACTCCTTTCCTGCTGAAGGGGACAAAACGAATTTATTTTCTGATTAATATAGGGGTTTAACCATATAAATCAGGCACAGATGAATCAGTATTTTGCCTAAAATCAATCATAACTCATCATACGTATAGACTTCAGTATTTGTATTTTTCTTCATGAATCTACTATCCAAAAGCATGACTCGAAACTCAGATTAAAGTCCCAAAACAGTTTTATTTTTTTTCACACAAGGCATTGTAATCAGTTTTCTAGCTGAACCAAACACAGATGAATCAGATATTTACCTTTGTAACACCGGGATTTTAGGTACCAGCCGCACGTCCGCCTTCTAGCACGTCCGTTGCACGACTGGCTGCCCCCCGCGCGGGGTGCCATACTCCCATTATAATTACTTCACCAAGTACGGTCAAGCGTAGGTCGCGCCACATTAATCAGTACTATACGCCGGACACTTCTTATTTATTTATTTATAAATACGCTAATGTAGTTATAACTAAAACATATTTTTTATAGAAGAGTTCAATTCAATCCCTTTCGTTTAGATTATAATTCATATTGATATGTCAAAGTGAAAATGAAATATCGACCACTTTGTTCCGATAAACGACAAACGGACGCCCTATATTAATCAGGAGAACGAACTTCAAAAAAATATTTCTTGTATCTAGACTGCAATTATTTTAAAAATACTACTTGCACCAGTTAGCGACAACACTAAACTATATATAAAAAAATATAATATGCTGTTTTGTCTATTGGTCTAGGAGATAAACCTTCAGACATCGAAAATTTTGCCTCCGAAGAATCATCCATTTGTGATTTACATCATTCTTGTTTATGTAACCGTGAAAATTTACATAAACGTAAAACAAAATGGCTGAACGAAAAATGTGTAAATGTGTGTGTGTGTTGTGTGTGTGTACTTTGTTACATACAGAGCTTTTATTTTCGATTAATGTTATTGTCTGTTGAAAAAGTTTTTTACGGCTCATCACACTTATATCATAGTTAAGTTTGTGAATGTATGTTTGTTATTTCTTCACGACTAAAAGGGTGGCCCGATTGAGCTGAAATTTGGTATAGAGATAGCTTAGACCCTGGAATAACACATAGGCTACAGTACCACAGGTAAAATCGCTGGGCGCAGCTAGTATTTATTATGAATTATAGGTACGGTAGAACATCATAATAGATCGAACCATTCAAAGGAGTACACAAACACCTTTAGATAGGTGGTAGGTACATGTTTTTTTTTAATTTATAAATTATTAGATTTACTTGTTATGACTGTTATGTAATTATAAACCCGCCACTCAATATCGACTTGTTACCCCGGGATACCAACATTGCAATTTTTATATGAACTCATTGAACAGTGCATAGTTTTCAAGGCGCTTTATTAAAGCGCAGCAGCGCGGAGCTCTCTTAACAGATATACATAGTAAAATCTACAGGCGTTAACGAGCGCGTGCGCTTTCAGTAATGGCATGGGGTCTTTTTTTTTTTTTTTTATTAGATCCGCCAAACTGGCCGCTACACAGGAAATTATTACAGTAAATTTATAACATATTGTAAAACATTGAGCGAACGGCCTACTTGAGGCAGATACAGCGTGTAAAATATTATCTCTTAGAAATTGCTAGTAAACTTAATTAAACTTAATTAAACTATAACTAATACTATAGCAAGATAACTGATGAACAAAATTTAGGTAGAAGTACAAAAATGTGTTTTGATTGATTTGACTGATGCACTGAAAATATCCAAGTTATTGCAGATTTCGTTGTAGGAAAAACACATGCGACGTAGTGCCGAGTGCTGGCCATAATTAGTGCGATGATTGGCGAGGCTGAACGTTGTTCGGTTGTGAAGCCGACTGCCCGGACGCGGGACGGAGAACATGATCTTACTGAGCAAGTGTGGACTGTTGATTTTACCAGTGACTAACTTATGCAAAAAAACAATATCTGCTATTTTGCGTCTTGTTTCCAAGGAAGATAGTCTGAAGTGGCAAAGTTTGGAATCATATGAAGTGAGACTACGACACAACTTGTTGGCATAAGATAGATGGTATAGGAATTGCTTCTGAAGCCTCTCTAACCTGTGAATGTGTGTAGCGTAGGAGGGGCTCCAAATGGGACTACAGTATTCCAGCAGCGAACGCACGTAACAGTTAAATAGGATTATAGGAACGTTAGGGTCGTTAAAAAATTTAGTTTTGCGGATTACAAATCCCGCCAACCGGGCTCCTTTTTTCGTAATGTAATCAATGTGTTCACGAAAATCTAATTTTGTATCCAAAATAACTCCTAGATCACGCATAGTTGAAACCTCGGATAAAGGAATATTATTAATGGAGTAAACTGCTGACTGGGGTTCTTTTATCCTGAAGAATTTCATTTGGTTACATTTCGAGGCGTTGAGTACCATTTTGTTTTCTGAACACCATTTGCTGATTTTATTTAAATCGGACTGGAGTGTTAAAATATCGTCAGTGTTATGAATCACTCTATAAATCTTTAAATCGTCAGCGAACATTTGGTAATTTGAGGATATGGAGTTACATAGGTCATTAATGAAAACCAAAAAGAATAAGGGCCCAAGGTGGGAGCCTTGAGGAACCCCTGAAGGTACAGTTTTAGGTTCAGATTTATAGCCTCTCACCATGACTAGTTGTGAGCGATTTCGGAGGTAAGACTCACACCACCGCAAAAGAGAACCACAAATTCCAGCATGGCCGAGCTTTTGAACGAGAAGACCGTGATCTACTGCATCAAAAGCCTTTGAGAAATCGGTATACACCGC
Source organism: Hemithea aestivaria (assembly GCA_947507615.1). NCBI lineage: Eukaryota > Metazoa > Arthropoda > Insecta > Lepidoptera > Geometridae > Hemithea > Hemithea aestivaria. Next base: position 4,977,999 of record OX382343.1, read on the forward strand.
GTGGACTTCGAGCTTGTTCTCCATTGCTTCAACTATGTCACTCACATATCCCAAAAGATTTGATGTAGTAGACCTTTCCGGAAGAAATCCATGCTGAAATGGATTAAAAAAAGGTTTAAGATGGAAGAAAATTCTCTTTTGTACGATGGATTCAAAGAGCTTGCCAATCGAGGATAATATGGAAATGGGTCTATAGTTGGAAATATCACTCTGATCTCCTTTTTTAAAGATTGGTGTGACGTATGCAATTTTCCAGACTTTAGGAAAGGTACCGCAAGCTAGAGATTTATTGAAAATGTACAGGAGAGGTTTCGCAAGATAAGATGAGCAAGTCTTTAAGAATACTGGAGGGATGTTATCAGGTCCAGATCCTTTGTTGGGGTCTAAATGTTTCAGAGCTGCCAAAACCTCCTGTTCCGATAGTTGAAAAGAATTAAGGGTCTTATTCCCTACATTGATTTTTTAGTTCAAAATAATTTCGCTAGATGGCGTTACATGTATCGATAAATTAATAGAGGTTGTGAAAAATTCAGAGCAGGAAAATATTATAGGTAAAAAATTGTATATACTACTTTAAAAAAATCCCCTTAGTATAGAGAAATGAAAATAATTTGCTTTTAACTTAAATTTCGATAATTTTACAAAATTCAATAATTATCGGCGTTCCTCTGGCGGAAATTCCTTGGTACTACGTTGAGACTGGCAAACAATCACTGTTCACTTAGTTCAAATTAGGAAGGTGGCGCTGTTATAAAGTTTTTCTCGCGTTTTGTTTTTTATACATGTCTAGTATAATGCATTGTATAGTGTTAATATAAAATTGATAAATGAACTACAAAGGATACTTTAAAAAAACTTTAGCGAATTAATTTTCCTCGTGAATGATATTTTATTCCTGAATAGGTATTTTATATTGAAATTTAAATTCTTATGAACTTAGTTGGTAGGTAGGTATGTTTTTTTTTATTGATGAGTAGCGTGAAATTACATGAATAATGGTCATTATGCGATAAACTAAGTATTGTTCCACATACATTCTTCGTGACGCAATGTAACAAGTAGAATTAAAAAATATCATTATTTTCAATGGTTTCCATTTTCATTATAAATTTAGATCCATAAGTTAGTTTAGAACCTATCACCACACAAAATTACATCGATCAAAGCCTGTCAACTGTCAGATCACAAAAATTAACCTACATAAGAACAAGTTTTTTTCAAAAGTCAATAATTGCATATTATATTTTTTTAAGATTTTGCTTGGGTTGACAGAGCAACCTTATGTCACGGTAAAGAGATAGGTATAGGTATATACAGTAATGTAGGTAACACCTAATGGCTGGAACGCGGAGTCATTAGATATGAGATTGAGCGCCGAGGGGTAAAACCGCCGGCGGCGGAATCGGCGGCGCGGCGTGAAATAGAGATACAAACAAACCAAAAATTAAAATATATATCTGCGTTTTTCTCGAAATTAAATTCATCGACGTTATTGCACTTTAAAATAAGGACGGCAGTACTGCTGTAGGTACTCGATGAGCGCCATCTGTTGGCCCCTTACTATTAAGCGTTTAGTAAATCCATAGGCACGCGACAGATGGCGCTTGCAATCGCCTGAAATCGATCCTGTCATAGCGCCATCTAGCGACAACAGAGGTCAAACAAAATAGCCCGCAGAATAGCCCGAGTTAGGACGGTCCAAATTTTTTGTATGAGATGAGGTATCTGTACTAGTATTCTTTTATCTGTGGTAATGGCAATTTATTTTCACCTCAGGAGATTTAAATAATTTTATCAGTACCTGGAATGCAAATGCAAAGTCATCTGCGGTGGATAACGCTAAAAATGTTCTAAAATTTGGATTGACTGATGGGGATAAAATGCCATCCCAGTGTATTTTTACAAGCTTTTAATTACTTTCACCTGTCTGTTGTCTGTCTGTCTGTCGGTCTGTCTGTCGGTCTGTCTGTCGGTCTATCTGTCGGTCAGTCTGTCGGTCTGTCTGTCGGTCTGTCTGTCTGTCTGTAATCAAATCTTGCAAGTTTAATTTGACCCACTACCCGGTTTCCAATTGTGCTGAAAATTTGCATGCGTGTGTAAATCGGATGACAATGCAATATTTTTATGACATCGAGCTGATCTGATGATGGAGCTGGAAGGTGGCCATAGGAACTCCGTCATAAAACATCGCAACCCCATCGAGTTTGGGCTCATTTGATTTGTCTTGACGATTACTTTATTATGCAAGATGGTAATAATAATAAAAGCTTGTTTTTAAAAAGTATTTTTAAAATTTCACTTGTTTAACGTTAACCTCAAGCGATTGTCTGAGGATTTTATTGGATGTGGAAGCGCCCTAAAATGATACACTATGATAAAACTTTTTTTAGCAAGAGCAAGACGCTCTCCTGATCTTAATAGATAACGCTACCCATAATCAGTACAATGTCACCCAAGAATTTGCAATAACGAGAGATGCACTGTTTTTTTTTTTACCCCAGGAAAAATGCGTTACGCATCATCACCCCACGCCGGGGGGCGCGGGGTGGTATGTGGGACTCCCCCGCCAAAGATGGGAGCGGCGGGGATACCCACTAAAAAACCTGGGGGTGTTCCTGCGGGACGCCATAATGCCGGGGCAGCGGGTATGCCGAAGCACTCATCCGCGGTACGAGAGATGCACTGCACCAACGCTTCTCACTCAAGAGTCGTAAGATGTTAAGACTCTTTAGCCCATTCATTTCACTAGCTACAGTGCCCATCTACCGAAGCACAATATAATGTTTGCTGCTCAGGCGGTAGAATAACTGGCACTGTTGGGGTACCCACCTAGACGACCTTCTGCAAAGGAAGTCTACCCCCGATGAAAAAACTTAGGTAAAGAAACTTAGGTAAGTAGGTAGTGTTCGAATCCATTCCGACGTAAAACACTATTTTAAAAACAGCAAAGCGATCTGAATAAACACGCTCGCCTGAAGACAGATTGTATATAAATACCAGCTAAAAGAGTGTGTTTACTCACATTGAGGTACGCCCATGGTGCAGATGAGAGCTGACCGAGCGAGCTGGCAGAGCACTGAACATCGAACGGTGCGATCTATGGGCTAGGGATGGGGTATAACACGTCATCTACCGTGCCCATGGTCATGCGCAGACATATAAACTAACATGATTTAACATAGCACATCTAATGGTGATTGCAAGCATCATTATGTCTAGAGGGCCAGTTCCACTTTGCGCGTCGTCAAATTCTCAAACAATTAAAAATGTTGATTATAACTTTTTAAATATGTGTTGTTATTTACTAGCTGCGCCCGGCGGTTTTACCCCCTGTGCTATAAGCCTTTGTGTTATTCCAGGGTCGAAGCTATCTCTCTTTACCGAATTTCAGCTCAATCGATCCACCCGTTTAGACGTGAAGAAGTAACAAACATACACACTCACACACATACAAACTTAAAAAAAAAAACTCTAGTCTATTTTGTCCCACTGCTGGGCAATGATAAAATATTAGTGTGATAAAATATACAAAAAAAATAGATCTTTTTTTTTTTTTTTTTTTTTTTTAAGTGGCAAATGCCTTTATTGAGAAAAACAAACTAACAATACTACAGCTACTACAGCAGTAAAGAACACTTTTATTAACCACAGATCGGCCACAAGCCGATCTACAGAAAATCCAAGTGCTCCAAACCACTGTCAGTTGGCAGAGTGCCCAGAATGCTGGCAGCATTGCCACGTTGAATGGCAATACTTATACGTTGGGCCAAATATACCCCAGCATTTTGGTCACACGTCGCCTCGATAAATAGATCTTCAATTTGACTTCATTAGAACTTTCTGCCTTACCTTTTCTGAGCCTTTTAAAACTTCATAACATTCCAAAACAGAAAAGCCCATTTTCTGCTTCTTAAGGATTTAACTTACTAATTATGGTGATTCAGAAGATGGACACAGGAAATCAGTTAACAAAGCCGTCTCAACTCGAGTTCAGGCTCGTTTGATTTGTCTTTCCATGTGTACTGCTAAAAGCTTATTTATTTTCCGTTTGAATTAGAGGAGGACTTTTAGAACTTTGTGTTAAATTAATATTACAAATGTAATTATTTGTCGAACCGCGGACCGATTTAAAAAAAAAGTAAAGTAGAAGAAATTGTTGCAACCTTAGCACATAGGGAAAAGTAATAGTTAACGCTTAGAGCGATAATGCATATGCGATTATAATAATATCGAGTTTCGATTTGACTGCGTGATTATTTAATCATGATAAGATACAAAAAGAATTGCGACAAATATATAATGTGTGTTTACTCTTATGATTCAGCTTTAATAAATGTTAGTATTTAGGCATAAGACCTGGTATTTTCCTTCCCTTAGTAGAATATCTAAGTCTGAATTTCAGTGAAATATAAAAATTGTAAAATTCAAAGCTTTCAAGAATTCATGAATTTTCATCTCACGATTCCACTCACTCTTTTACATTTTCCATATTTTAATCAAAGAAAAAAACTAATCATAAGTAGGTAGGTATTAGGTATATTTTAAATGACTATAATAATACTCTTTACTTAGATTTTTTTTCACGCGAGAAAGATTCTCTCTCATAAAATAAAACATCTCTCATATTGAAAATCATGGCTGATGGATCAGCCATTATGCTGAAGCATTATATGCTAAGCTAAGCGTTATGTCTTTTGCCATAGGAACTCGGTATTAAACAAGTGAATTAAATTAAAAAAAAACCCAACGCAATACGTAATTCAAATTTATTTGATGGCGGCCATCTTTGATTTTAAATTTTATATAGTGGGCTGTATTCTACTCGTTAAGCCCTTTCATTTGATACCCATATCGATGGAGTCGTGGAAGAAAAAAGTAATCCGCCATTTTGTAGCGGCGGCCATCTTGGATCGATTTCCACCAAACATGGCTAAGAACACTCTCGACTAACTCTACTTTTAAACAAAAAAAAACTAAATCAAAATACTTTCATCTGTTTGGGAGCTACGATGCCACAGACAGACACACACACACCCCGTCGTTTTTGCGTCGGGGGTTAAAAACACAACCCCATCAAGTTTGGAGTTTTTCGTTTGATCCATCTCAAACGAGATCTCATCGTTCGAGCGTTGGTGCAGTGCTCCTAGAATTTAACATAATTGTGAAATCCTAGGTAACACTGTACTGATTATGGGCAGCCGTTATCTCTTAACATCAGGAGAGCGTCTTGCTCGTCTTCTACTTCATCACATAAAAAAAAAAAAATATCTTAACGCGTACTTTGGTGTTATCTACTAAATGGTAACCAAGCTCGTTGAAGCTGTATTTTATTTTAGGCAAAAACTATTAATATCAAACTTTAGCTTTTGTTATCTTCAAACTGTTTATTATACTGGAAATGTTACCTATTTATACATTGTTAGTTTAAAAGTTGCCTACGTAAGAAAGATCAGCAGCAGGGCTATTCACTTATTTTTCAGGGAACTGAACCGAAGACTGAATTGTCAAAACTATATGAAATGACGTATTATTTCGGTCTTCGGTTCGGTTCCCTGTCGGATAAGTGAATAGCCCTGCAGAAATCGCAGATCGCGACGCGAACGAAGATGCTAGAAGTATTAGACTAATCTTTACAAAATTTTAACAAAATCATCACGTCGGCCTGTTTACGCCAGTCAGTTGCAGATTAACCACAAATGTTGGCATTAACATCTGGGTTTCCAGAATATCTGAGCAGCTTGTTTAAAGTTGTTTATTTACTTTAGTTCTGAGGTCGAGTGTGTTTGCTTTGGAAGTATCTCATAGACCTAGGTTGGAGTGGGTAAATATTGTTGAGTCACAATGGGGCATTTTATTTAGTAATTCCCTGGAATAACAGGCTACAGTAGACCCTGGTCTAAGTTAAGTCTATACCAAATTTCAGCTCAATCGGTCCACCCGTTTAGGCGTGAAAAAGTAAGAAAAAATAATACACAAATAACGATACATATTACACGATACAATAATATGTATCGTTATTTGTGTATTATTTTTTCTTAGTGTATATTGATCATGTAAAGGTATGTATAGTTATTTTTTAAAATACTAGTATTTTGTATTTAGTTGAGATGTTATTGTTACTTTTTTTCTGTTTACTACATAATTTACATAATTTTATCACTTAAACGTGTAGTAATGCGCCACCGTATTTATCTTTCTGTGAATTCCTCTCCATTCATTGGTTGTCTGGAAGAAATCGCTTTTTAGCGATAAGACCGCAGCTTGTACATTTATATTTTTGTCCATAATTTTCTACTGGTAACGTATTTCTTTTTGTGTGGTGTACAATAAAGCATTATCTATCTATCTACTTCTTTCTAATGTGTAATCTTATTTCTAAGCTTATTTTATTGTATTTGTGGTGTGCAATAAAGAGTTTTCTATTCTATTTATACAGACATCCATACCTACATTCTTACAAACATTCACGTTTATACGTAAAAGCAAGATGGTATCCACCATTCGAAAATTAATCGGACGGATAGACACATTAATTTTGACCGACGTCGAACAATCATTAGGTCTATGTACTAGATCTGTTTGTTTTAGATCATTTTTTGAGCAAGTTAAATCTCATTACTTATTATTTTAATCTTTAGCTGACTCTTTCAAAATCCTAGACTTGAAACGCGCCTGTTCACATTCGTATGAACATAAAGATTACGAAAAAACAAGGAAAACCTGAACCAGGAAAGCCATTAGTATCTTAGAAAAAAAGTAATTGGGTCTCGAGTTCTCAGGAAAAACAGCGGACAAAGATTGCGGCCATTTTTATTCAAAACATTTCCACTTTATCTTGCGTAGTTAAATCAAGCACAAAGGCGTTTTAACGGTAGGCTGAGGTTTTTTACAGGATTCCCAAAACGAGTTCAAAAGAGAAAGTAATTTTACTTTTTAAGAGACTAAAAAATGAGGTTATTATCGATATGTGTTCGTACGTAATGTAAAGAATGGAATAAATCTTGTATACCAAAAAACAGTTGTTTTATAAACTATGCAAAACAAACTTAAAATTAGAGGTAAAAGACGTGCTATGCTTGTAGAGTTGACTTGCTACGCGTTTCCATTCGACGTGCTACGCGTATGAAGTCTACGGGCTACGCGTTGCATTCAACGTGCTACAGTGGAGTCAACGTGCTACGCGTAGGCATTTTACGTGCTACGTGAGTGCACTGGACGTGCTACGGTGCAGTCTACAAATATGCAGTCGTGTTACATATATGCAGTCTGCGGGCTACGCGTGTGCATTTAACGTGCTACGCGTATGCAATCTAAGTACGTCGTGGTACGCGATTGCAGTAATAGACGTGCTACGCAACGAATTAGGGAAATAAGTACTATGGGGCTATTGCCAACGCGTCGACAGTAACGCGTGGCGCGTCTTTGTCTGACACGTAGCTTGTCAACGGCAAAGTGCTGCTCATGTGTTAACGGCAATTATTGCACAGATTACTTTTACTGTAATCTACTTCTACTTGTGACGTGACGAGACTTGGGGGATGATGTTAGGGTAATGAGGTATTAATGGACAAGTAGGCAGGGTAAAGCAATACCTATACCTGAATTTATTTGATGTTAAATAGGCCTACATTTGACCACATCCCACCTGAAGGTCCAGATGAGGTAGACGATGTATCATGTACTGCTTAAGGTTAACCTACCTATTCACTCGTGTCTAAATGATTTGAATAAAAAAGCTCACGCTATACGAAGGTCTGTGATGAGGCTTGGAGGTTGGTGATGGGTGGTACGGGCGAGTGGTACCTGCCAGGGTCGGCAGCTAACTGGAGATGTTTTGTCGGACATATAGGCAGGCAAAATTCTTCCCTACCTGACCAAACTAATAAATGAATTGAATAGTAAAACTTACGTTATACGAAGGTCTGTGATGGGGCTTAGAGGCTGATGATAAGTGACACGGGCGACTGGTGCCAGGGTTGGCAGCTAACTGATACTATGATCATCACTGATCATTGCTGACGTATTGTCTAATAAGTAGGTAAACCCTTCTTTATCTGAATGAAATATTAAAAACTCACGTTATCCGAAGGTCTGCGGTAGAGGCTTGAAGGTTGGTGATGGGTGGCACGGGCGAGTGGTACCAGGGTTGGCAGCTAACTGGAGATGTGATGCTGGGCGCCGCGGAACAGGTGCCGCGCATGCGTCAGTACTGGTGGTTAAGGTGAGAACTGGCTAGTGCGATTTGCGAAGTACTTTTTTTATGACAATGGAAACACTGACACACTAAATGATCACGACGGTGAAACGCCTCACTGCTACAACTGATGTAAACATTGGGTGGCATTGAGTCAGATATGGGGAATCAGATGCTTATCATCACAGACCTGGGGCCCTAGACAAGCGCCGATAGCAAGTGGCTAACGCAAAAATAATCGAGAAATAAATTTTATAATTTTGTAACTATTTTATAATTTGCAAAACTTAAGCGGTGTTATTTCAAAAGTTTAAAAATCATTAAAATTCGTAAGATTTTTTTTTCACTAAATCTTACTCATCATTTAGCATGACGAGAGAAAGAGAGAGAGAATAAGGATGTGTTCTGTAGACCTTAAAATTAAATTTAAAAATACATTTGTGGAAAAATGTCAATGATCAAATTGATAGTAACTAGTACAATATCGTAGGTACTTAAACCACTTTATGGCTCCATATTGAATAATTTGTTTACATATTTATAATATTTTAAATTTAGAATATATGTCAAACTGTCGCAGCTATCGCCAAGTAATAAGAATTTATTTTTCGTGGGTAACGACACCGCACCTTAACCTTAAATACTAGCGCTAGCAAAATATACATCGCTGTACAGTTCAACCAAGTGAAATAACATCTGTACTTACGTACCTTATACATATATAATATAATGTAGGGGTACAAGTAGGTACGTACATTCTTACATAAGATGAACCGGGGAGGTGACTTTCTTTTATTGGGTGCGTTCAATACTTAAAGGATAATTTACATTAATTTTGCTTAGAAAAATAAAGGTTTTTCTCATTGTTCATACATTTTTATGCACATATTATGTAGGTACAAACAACGTGTGCCTAGTGCATTATATAAACCTACCCTTTTGTAATTTGTTTTCTTTTATTAGTAATTTCTTTAAATTTTATGTTCCCGTTTATAGGTATAAAGTTTTCCTTTGTTTCTTTCCTTTTATGAAGTACACAGACTATACTCGTAGGCACTGGCGGATCCAGGATTTGGTTCTGGGGGGTGGTTCTGGGGGGGCAAGGTGCAGACGGGCAAAAATATTATAATTTTTACTACAAAACTGTGTGTTTAGCTCGCTCTGAATAGTTAGAAAGTTCAAATATCCTTAATAATAAGTGCGCGAGCAGCTTGCTGCGAGCGCCGAGAAAAAAAATAATTTTGACCATGAAGTATGTGCAAAATTCGTAACTCAACAATGCTTCTGGGGGGGGCCTTGGCCCCCTGGTCCCCCCCCCTAAATCCGCCTATGCTCGTAGGTAAGTGTAGTGTTGTAGTGGTCGTTGTAGAAGTGCTTAGTGCTTAGTTCGTGTACGAACAGAAGAATTTGACACTAAGACCCACAGTGTGTAGCTAATTGGAGCTGGCCTAGGTACTATCCCAATCAACAACCAAAAAAAATGTTCGCGCGATGTTCGTGTCATATTCTCCAATTAAACATAATTTCAAAGTTTTTGTCTGAGAATTAGACAATCCATCCACCCTGACGTTTGCACTAAGTGAAGCGCTGGCTCAAACATAATCTTGTCTGAGGCGGCAAAAAAGTTATAATTAATAAAAATTTCAACAAGTCAGCATTTCCCATAGATTTTACTGCTAATCCGCGAAGATTTATTCGTAGACTAACGGTTTCTTTCAAGATTAATATTTATTGTGTAGGAGGACAATAGAAATACCTACGTATACCTATACTTAAGGGGTTTTGAGATGGATTTTCGTTGTGATATAAATTATGCGCCTGACGGAGTTTTAACACAAGAGAAGCAACGACGATGCTATTTAAAATGTATGGAATAGATAGGTGACTTTTTACAAGCTTTTATTTACTTTCCCCTGTCGGATGTCTGTCTATCTGTAATCAAATCTTGCAAGTTTAATTTGATCCACTTCCGAGTTTCCGATTGAGCTCAAATTTAGCACGTATGACGTATGTAGTATAGATAGATAGATAGATAATCCTTTATTGAAACACAAAAATGTACAAAAACAACTTAAAACTATAATATAAAACTAAGTGTTACAATTGGCGGTCTTATCGCTAATAGCGATCTCTTCCAGACAACCGTGCAAGGAGAGGAGAGCAATTGTAATTCACATGGGTGGGGTGGTGTGTTTAAATTTACAAGATACAAGGTGTTTAAATACTTATTATTTATACCTATATATTCAATACACATAATATATAATACATAAATAATGCAACACAATAAATATTATATACTCTAAAAATAAATAAATAAATACCTACATATTATACTAATAAAATAAATACTATTTTGTCTGCTTAATAATAAAGGTAGTAATAATTTAATATTATACTAAACGGAGTAGTATACCTAGGTTTTTTTTTTTTTTTTTTTTCGGTGTGAAGCTCTTATAGATAAAAGAAAGCTCCTGCTATTGGATACAGGCAGCTTTCTTCAATATTATTAGAATGTTGTTTGAGTCACAAAAAGTATTGTTAAAGAATAAGTTATGGTTAATTTAAAATTTGACTTGAGAGCTCACTTAAATAAGTTACATAGTTTTATCTAATAATTATGTAGTATTATAGCTAATTATAAATACAATATAAGCTTTTACATTTCTAGGTATTGTCACTTAAATAATAATGTTAAATGTGTAAAACTTTATTTAATGTCTTAAATAAAGTTTTATATAATAATTATGTAGTATTATAGCTAATTATAATTATTGATACAATATAAGCCTTTACATTTCTAGGTATTGTTAAACTTTTTAAGAGTGTTAACTATATGTGTTATGTAAAATATAAATGACTTTATACAGGAATCATTTTGCAGAAGGTTTAAAATATTGTATGGATCCACGTTGAAATTGTTACATATTTGTTCATGATCGAATCTCTTGGCATCATAACGAGAGCAAAATTTAAGGAGGTGGTCTATTGTTTGAGAAGTAGAAGCATTGCAGGGGCAGAGATCACTGGTCACTATTTTGAATCGGTGGAGATATGCGATATGGTAACCATGGCCGGTAAGAATTTGTGTAAGAGCAAAGGTGGGTTTAACAGCTTTTAAAAGGGTTTTTATATTTTTAAGTTCAGGGCACCACGCTCGTGTCTGAGCACCCGTTTGACTGCTGAGGTAGATACGCTCACTTTCTAACTGATTTTCTTCAGCTATTTTGTGTTTTACAAAACTTAATGGGATTAAAATAACCGGCTAAACCTGGGTGTAGCCGCACTTCGGACTTTAGCCGTAACATATATTATATCGGATGACAATGCAATGTCATAATAGTAAAATGGCACGGAGGACAGAGACTATAATATTTTTATGACATCGAGCTGATCTGATGGTGGAGCTGGAAGGTGGCCATAGGATCTCCGTAATTAAGGGTGATTCCTGAGAGTCAAAACTTTACGTGTCTGGGGGAATAAACTACCCGTAACATAAACATTCTACCCAAAGGTATTTTTTTCCTGTTAGTCTAAGGTTCAATCTACTTAATGCATGATAGACATCAGGTTATATTTAACTGCAAGTATCTAAAAAAAAATGTAAAAGCCCTGAAATTTGATTACCGTGGGCTGTCCCTTACACATTTTCGGAACAAAATATATTTTTTACACTAATTTATAAAAGGAATTTAATTAATTCCTGTGATCAAAGCTGTAAAGGGTGAACTGTTATATGATCAAAAAATACGCGAAGGCTGTACTCAGCGTAGTTTTAGAAAAAATAACAAATTTAGGTTTGTCCCCGGACAAAAAGTGATTCCCAAGGCGCGCGACATAACTACCCACATTTCACAAACCACAATACTTAGAAGCTTGTATGCACGCTATTGGCTAACTTCGATTGCGCTCTAAACATAGTGAAGAGAGGCTCCTCCTCTCGTTGTTATAAACTGGATTTACGAAGGTGAGAAATTGATTACCGTGGTTTTGGTTCACTAGATCATTGATTACCTTTTCCATGTTTAAAAATATTTTTTTATCCATTACGGTTTTTTGACTAGGGTGTGCAGTTAGGAAAAGGGTATTGTTTATCATATATTTTATTAATTTTGGTCTATAATTATGGTATTTAAAAATATTGACAAAAAACTATACAATTTTGATTTCCATGGTATTGATTCTCATGGCATTTTACCTCGGTGATCAATTTTCCCCTGAGTTTTCTTATGCATTCTTTCACTTTTTACCCAACTACAGCGAAGCCGCAGGTATGGAAGTGATTTTGACAGTTTATATTTGTATATTTCATTATTTCAGATATTTTTTTTACACCATTATATCCCCACATTAAAAAGTCGCTCAGCGAGCTATGGAGAGGGCTATACTCGGGGTTTCTCTACGTGATTGAATCAGGAATGAGATGAACCAAAGTCACTGACATATCTCCGCGGATCAGGAAGCTGAAGTGGTAATGGGCAGGCCACATAGCACGTAGAGCGAATGGCTGATGGGGTCGAAAAGTGTTCAGTGGCTACTACAGGCAAGCAAACGCAGCGTAGAACGTCTACCCACAAGTGTGGCAGACGACCTTATTTAGGTCGCTGAAAGACGCTTGAAGCAGGTCGCTTCCAACACCGGTGTTATATATGGAGGTCTAAAGGGGAGGTTTATGTTCAGCAGTAGACGTCTTATGGCTGAGATGATGTATGATGAAAAAATAAAACGAAACTATGGGCTGACTGCAACTTTCAGTCCAGATTAACCTAACTAATGATAAATGTACAATCTGATGACAGCTTCTGGAGTGAATCCTGTCAGTGACTGTGACTGAGAACTTAATCTCATATTCTAGGACTATATATTCAATATTTTTACATTGTTTAAGACTGCAATACGTTGAATTTATTTAGTTTACATGATTATTATATAGAGAGCCAATATAGACCTTTTTAATACTTTATGTTTGGTGTATATCTGTTTGGATCACCGTTTTTAATCATTTCTATTTTATATGATTAGTATGTAGAGGTCAATATTTAAATAATAACATAGAATTCAAACAAAATAGTTTTGATTTTGATTCCCATGCCACACTTTATTGATTCCCGTGGCACCAAAAATTTTAATTTAAATATCTTCTGAACAAAACAAGTTATAATGATGCCTATTTGATTGATGTGCTTATAATTATGGGAAATTTGATGTTTTACATGTAAAATGCAATAATACTTTGATTTTAAATCTGCCACGGAAATCACTTAAATACGCCCGATCTCAGGATTTACCCTTAAACGACGCAACCCCATCTAGTTCAGGCTCATTTATTTCATCTTAACGAGTACTCTGGTGCTAGATGGTAGTAATAAAAAATGCTTGTTTTAAAAAGTAAATTTTACTCGTTTCAACAGACTTCAGTAAAAAGTTCAACCGAAAAAGTTAAGTCGTTGATTTATTCTTATCATCTGAGTTCTTAACTTTATATTTTTACACCAGGTGCGACTTGTCCTTATTCCAGAGTTCACAATTCGCGCTTAAATATAAGCTAATGCCCTCCCCAATAAGGCCTTAAACACCAATGTACCTACCATAATACCAATAACCCTGTATATATCATTTATCTAACAAGTGAAATTTAAAAAATACTTTTTAAAAACAAGCTTTTATTATTATTACTATCTAGCACCATAAAGTACTCGTCAAGACGAATCAAATGAGCCCAAACTCGATGGGGTTGCGTCGTTTAATAACGGAGTACCTATGGCCACCTTCCAGTTCCATCATCAGATCAGCTCCATGTCGTAATAATATTGCATTGTCATCCGATTTATACAGGTATGCAAAATTTCAGCTTAATCGGACACCGGGAAGTGGGTCAAATTAAACTTGCAAGATTTGATTACAGACAGACAACAGACAGGTGAAAGTTATTTACTTTTAATAAAAGCACACTTGCATTGGTGTTTTTGATAATAGGTATATTAATTTTATTTCCGTGGCATTTTGCTATAAATAGAAGATAATACCATAATACCATTGTTATCTAATAATCTTTAATCTCCGGGAAGTGGTGCAACAGTACCTATTAAAGAGACATTATAAAAGTTTCCAAATTATTATGAAGCGACCGTTGTACCATAGGGCAATGTCCAAAATGAATCACTAAAACTACTACGATCATTACAGATGCGGACAAAAATGGAACTACTGTAATGTTAAAGAAACACAAAGACGCTAGCGCCGTTGGGAGTGTCAATTTGGACAGTAGACAGAATAATAATTTAAAGTAAGGCATTCCACAAGGTCACGCGGTCAATTCGTTCGTTCTTTTCATTCACTTGGTCGCGAAGTTAGAACGCATGCGCGATAACCGGTCTCGCGAGTCGAGCTGTTCACGATTCGCCGCATTCACTCATTCTGGTCAGGCCCGCTAAACTCAAAAGGACCAATGGGGGCTTCAGACCGAACCGGTTGTTGTACTGTCCCAATGCAGATGATATACAGGAAATTTGCCATTTTTTTCACTCTTTTCTTCAGCAATATTAATTTATATAAAATATGAGAAAATTAGAGGTAAACATATATCCCGATTTTTTCCTTATCACAACCACCTTATTTAAATAAAAAACAAATTAAAATCACATTACTAACTTTTTTTAAAGTTCAAAAAATAAATTTATAAAATTTTACTATCAAATTCTGCAATTTTTCAACTCGGCCATGTTTGTTTATATACTTAAATAATTTAATTTTTCTAAGTCCAATTAAGTACAATTATGCAGTGCAGTATTATTATGTTTACGTTAAAAGTTAAGTAGAATAATTAAAAGATATTGTCTTTACACGAGGATACATACAGAAAACTGGAAAATTATGGATGTTTACAGAATGAAGAAATAAACCATTAATGTAAGTTTTCTTTTCAAATCTGAATAATTTATCTGAATAATGTTATCTTTGTTGTTAGCGCATGTTGTGTAATCATCTTGTTGATATTCAGTGTGAAGTTTACTCAAAAATCTCAGTTTATACGTGCTTATCGAAAACAAACTTTTAGAGGTTATTTCAGTTCTAATTTATCTCTAACCCAACTTTTTCAACTATTATAGAAGTCGATATTAAGTTATGTTACCTATATGGTGGTTTAATCATAAAATAAGATTTAATTATCACATCAATCGGTACATTAAATCATTAACATTAAAATATTTCACTTTGTTAAGCTATGTAGGGTGATTTCACCGGTTTCGTGGCCAGCGTTGGTTTGCAACCATTCAAAGACTTAGCTTCAGAAATTCTTAGAAAATACCATCCATCCATCCACCACCCATCCATCCATCCATCCACCATCCACCATCCATCCATCCATCCATCCAAGGGAGATATCCATCTCCCTTTTTCAAACAAAATTTAGCCAAATGGCGTAAAACAGAACCCTTATGGGTTCTGTTTTACGCCATTTGGCTACGGAACTCTAAAAAGTGGTCCCAAACAATTTTGAGAAAAATATAAACTCAAGCTATTTTATTTATTGAAATCTTTTTCTTTTGACAGATCTTCCATTACTCAATCTTTTTTTTGGTGTGGGAACTCATTTGTTTACAAAAAGGATTCTCCTTGTTCAATCCGAGTATAGTTTGGAGGTTGGATTTTATTTTACAAGAAAGAAGTGTGTATGAATAGTCTACACTAAAAGAGGCCAACGGGCTATGCTTGGCTACCACCGCTTTGAATGAGAAAAAATGTGATTTGTCACAAATATAGAAAATACAAGTAGTTAAAAACATTCACTGCTGAAAACACAACGGCTGTGTTTTTGAGGTCAGAAAGAGAGTGCTGAAAATCAAGCATTGTGTTTTGTCAAAGGATTTTCCATAAAAATAATTTCAGGCACCTGGGATAGCCCTAAAACACCGCCACAGTCAATTAATAATATTTAATTATTATATCTTAGCTGATTATGTTCAAATACTTAGTTACTGTACATATTTAATTACACCATTAATTTCATGACTTTTCATAACTGTCAAGAACACTTTTCATTTTAATAAGCTAAGGTAAAGTGGTGAACTCCACTAATTGGCCGCAAACTAGCGAATTGACCCTATTTGTACCTAATTATTTAACTTGCTCTATTTCAGATTTCGAGAGCATCAACACAATGCGCCAATGGAAAGCTTTTACTGATTTCCGAGACTTTTTTACAAGGATCCAAGACTAGACTATTAGCGTCCAGACATAAGAGATGGTAAGATTTCTTTTTTATATAAAATCAGCGGCAAAATAGTATACGATCCGTCTGATGTTGAGCAGTTACCGCCGCCTATTGACCCTTCCAACTCTAGAGGTGTTATCAGAGAGTTGCCGGCCCTGAAATGACACATAGGGTAGCCTATAAAATATGAAACAAATGACATTTAAAAAAATTAAAACAAGCTTTATTAATTTTACCATCTGACATTAAAATATTTGACTTTGTTAAAGTATGTATTTGTAATTATTTTACTTGTACCATTTCAGATTTTGAGAACATCAATGCGCCAATGAAAATATTTTACTGATTTCTAAGCATTTTTACCAGGATATTAGCATTCAGACATAAGAAATGGTAAGTTTTCTACATTCAATATTATCACAACTGAATATGATGTATGATTGTTTATCTTTCACAACAAAAATACTGAACCGATTGTAATAAAACATAGTATGACCACAATCCTTGCCCTGCTTAGGTTTGTCAGCATTATTAATAGTAATTATTGTAGCAGATGGACAAGTTTACATGCTATAAAAAATCGGGGGCTTAAAAGCCATATGGTCATAATTGGAAATGGCTTTTATAGAAACAAATATCACAGATTCTACATACAAATATTTTTTTATCATTGCTATTGAAAAACCCGCTAA
Organism: Hemithea aestivaria; assembly: GCA_947507615.1. Lineage (NCBI taxonomy): Eukaryota > Metazoa > Arthropoda > Insecta > Lepidoptera > Geometridae > Hemithea > Hemithea aestivaria. The sequence goes on from OX382343.1 coordinate 4,995,100, forward strand.
GAGCTCTTAATTTCACAAGGCGCAAATTTATCTATCTATTCAATCTATCTCGCACCTTTTTTTGAACACCCAGTTAATGGATAAATGCTTCTAAAGGAAATATTTTAATTTTTTATTTCAACTGTTTCAGATACTGTGAACCTGAATTAAGCTAACTGAAGATACCAAGATGAAAGAAAATGCCCCACTCACTCATACCTCATGGTGGTGTGGAAATGAGTGACAATTTGTAAAAAGTTATAATATGACTCGGTTCAATTTAATAGGTCACATTTGCTTAGACTCTGGCGGTGTAAGTAGGGTAACTTGTTCTGTTGTAGTATAACTCAATTATTATTTTTTATTACTTTGACATCAGTCAGTCCCCATCACTAATTATTCACTGGTCATTATTGCTTTCGATAGTCGTGACCTGACGTCGGAATGTTGATGAAATTATGTATATAACTGTGACATCTATTAAATTGATCCGAGTATAGAATGGAGGTAATGATTATAATTATTGTGATACTTAGCTAAGTACTATTAAATGTAACTCTGAGGACCCATTGTCAACTTATCACACACTGTGGCTGTAGCATGCCACACGGGATCCCGCTGAAATGTCAAGAGTAGAACTGTCATCCAATACATTGTACTTTTGTGAATGTATGGGATGACAGTTCTAATCTTGAAGTTTTGTTAGGATCCCATGTGGCATGCTACAGCCACTGGTGTCTATTTAGAGTTATAGAGATATAACTAGAATAAGGACAAGTCAGATCTGGTGCTACGCCAGCTGCTACCGCAGCACGCTCGCTCGGCTCACACATTGTGATTACAGTTACTGTTCAAACCTTACTTAGCCAACTGATGTCCGTGTGCCCTGAACTTTGAAATAAAAAACAAGTATTTCAGGTTAGACTTGAGTGGCATAACAAGAGCGAGGCCTATGGTCAGCACTGGGCGGTAAACATTTTGTTTTTTTTTTCAAATAATGTATTATACATTTTAACATTGGAAAGAAACATCAGACATTAATAATATAATGTTTTGTATGACGATTTGGTGTTACATAAGATGTTACTATGATAAGTGCATGCAATTCTTTTATTATAAAATTTTTGTTTATTTAATATCCTCTGTAATTTTTATTAGTCTTATTTTTGATCAGGTATCCAAACATTAATATTGTAATGTTTTGTATGACGATTTGATGTATAAGATGATGGCATAATAAGTGCATGCAATTCTTTTATTATAAAATTTTTGTTTATTTAATATCCTCTGTAATTTTTATTAGTCTTATTTTTGATCAGGTATCCAAACAATAATATTGTAATGTTCTGTATGACGATTTGATGTATAAGATGATGGCATAATAAGTGCATGCAATTCTTTTATTATAATTTTTTTGTTTATTTAATATCCTCTGTAATTTTATGTCTTATTTTTGATCAGGCTTCCAAACATCATAATATTGTATTGTTTTGTATGACGATTTTATATATAAGATGTTATCATGATCGCATGCACTTCTTTTATTATAAAATTTTTGTTTATTTAATATTCTCTGTAATTTGTATTAATCTTAATTTTGATCAGGCTTCCAAACATTAATATTGTAATGTTTTGTATGAAGATTTGATATATAAGATGTTATCATGATAATAAGTGCATGTAAATCTTTTATTATTGATTTTTTAATTTAATATTCTCTGTAAATTTTATTAGTCTTATTTTTGATGTTATGAAGCCATTGTTATCTTTAATAAAATTAATGGTCGAAAAAAGGGCTTTCATTTAATTGAAAAACAAATTATAAAATTCTATAAGAATAAGGGTGTAATACATTAGATAAAGTAGGACCGCGCGGTGTCAATAAAAAAAAACTGTCAAACTCCACGACAGCTATTACCACAGATAAACTACTGTCCGTATTTTTTCATGGAAGATTGTTATCTATTTTATATAGCTGATCTGTGATTCTGGTTTTAGCCGGTCGTACAGTCGAACGTAGCTCTCCAAATTCAAATTAAAAATGGAATTCATCGGCAAGAAATACAAGATGATTTCGTCGGAGAACTTCGACGAGTTCATGAAGGCGATTGGTGAGTGATTTTTCTATATTTTGCACGTATTTTTTGCGTAGTTTCATGTGTTTTCTGAATAAGAATCGATGAAATGCCGGCCGGCGCGGCGTCGACTTCGCGTCGCAATGCTCACACCCCAGTTTTTTTGCAAATAAACTTGCAGTTAATTTAAACCCATATAGCAAACGAACTAGAAACTAAAGAGAAGATACCTGTCTTAAGTTATTTTATGGACGTTTTAATGTGCAATAAATAATTATTCTTTCGCGTTATGATTGCCGCTGTAAAATAATTATGTACCTTTATAATATTATGTAGTTAGGATAATATTATTTTTATTATGAAGAATGTAGGTAGGTACTCGTAAATAATTCTCAAACTTAAAGGTACAAAAAGACATAAAATGTCAATTATTTGAATTTTTTTATTGATATATTTTATTTTTTCTTGTATTTAAATAGCCATTCACACCATTTATTGTTTTTTTTTTTCACCGAAAAAGTATTACACAAGCAAATATTTTAGATTAATCCTATAGGGTGTAACATTAGTTACTTATACTGCCTAGGTAGGTACCTAGATGTAAGTTATTTTTATCTCGGGACTTCAAGTCGCCCGCCGGTGTTAACCCAAGGCCAAGTTTGGAGGGTAGATCGATAAAATACTCGTGTACGTCCTTTTCTTAGAGAGAAAATCTCGAATGTTCTATATCTTCTGTATATCTTGATTTCATTTTGATCCTTCTAAGTATAAGCATTGAGATGGAAGTCTCAAATGTTCTTTAGTATTTTCCCCTATATTTTGATTTTATTGTCATGCTTCTAAAAATAAAAAAAACTATTTTTTTTATAAATTTTTTAATTGTATTTAGTTCTAAGTTCTTTTATGTTGTATCAATAAAGCGTTATCTATCTATCTATCTAAATATTATGTTAAAGGAAAGCGTTGACTGACTGATCTATCAACGCATAGCTCGAAATATTGAACGGATTTTGAGTTTAAATCAGGCACAGAAATAGATTACGATACCGTGACTTACACTAAAAAAAGAATTTGTAACGAAACCAAAGTTTCGACGAGCTTATATGCTTTAAAAAATAAAATATTTTATGTGAATTATTTTTAAAAATTATACATGTTAAAAGTTTTTTTTCAAAATATTTTATAACTAGCTTATTATGCGATTGTTAAATATTTTATAAGATCTACTTGATTCTACGAGATAACTTTCTAGATAAACGATAAACAAGATTATTTCTTCTCAGTACCAACATGGTTTTTATAATAGCTACCTATAAGCATATATTAAAATTCATGACCCATGTACGATGAAAACAGTGTGGGTTGTGCGCTGAAGCGTGGATTTAAGTTTTTGTTACGGTTTAAAGGTGTACGCACACTTTTATCCGTCTCGAACTCACCGAACGAATCGAATTCTCTTCATGAAAACTCAAGAAACCGCGGACACAGAGCACAGGGCACGTGTATCATGAGATAGAATAGAATAATACTTTATTGCAAACCAAAAATACACAAAAGTGCTTATTACTGTAATATTCTGTTATAAGTAGGTTAACAATCGGCGGTCTTATCGCACTAGGCAATTTCTTAGATTTCATATAGGTAGGTACAGAATCCTAAATAAATAGGCCAAGCGCTATTCGGGCTACGCGCAATGTAGGCTTCCTTAGTAGTGGTCAATCGAATATTAGCAGCTTTAACTGTCATCAACGATATCTTTACAACTAATAAAGATATCTTAACGGTTTTTTAAAAACGTTTCGTTCGACGCGCTCGGCGCGTTCGTCTCGGATAGATGTGCGTTCACCTTAATAAGAGATAAACCAGTTTTATAATGCACGCCATTGCACTCTATTGGGATTACCATTCTACATTGTAAGCCTTGCTCAAGAAAGGAATGGAAAAGGACGGTTCAGAAATTATTGACTTTTTTTTTTGTATATTCCGATTAATCTGAAACGCCTGAATCGATTCGAGAAATTTTATTTTTGTTTCAAAGGGTATTTTAAGTATTTTTAAATTATTTCTAATGTCTTTTTTTCTGGTGGTCCCGCGAGCTATTTTTTTTTAATTTTGGATTAGTTATCACGTATTAAATTCGTGCTTTAAGTTATTTTAACTAGAGAGAAAATTCATTGTGTATTGATTGCACAAAATTTCTTATTTTTGATTTTAAACTTTATTCACCTGGATGAACAAAGGCAGGTGGACTACGAAACAGTATCACTAAAATATTGTCTTACTGACTGTACCTAACGTCGATAAAGTTCAAAGTTCCACACAAAAAGAGTTGTAGGACGAGTTGTGCAATAACAAGTGAATTAAATTAAAAATTTAAAAAAACCCCCAACGCAATACGTAATTCACCATTTTTTGATGGCGGCCATCTTGGATTTTAAATTTTATATAGTGGGCTGTAATCTACTCGTTAAGCCCTTTCATTTGATACCCATATTGAGGGGGTCGTGGAAGAAAAAAGTAATCCGCCATTTTGTAGCGGCGGCCATCTTGGACCGATTTTCACCAAACATAGCTAAGAACACTCTCGACTAACTCTACTTTCAAACAAAAAAAACTAAATCAAAATCCGTTCATCCGTTTGGGCGCTACGATGCCACAGACAGACACATACACACACACACACACACACACAGACAGACAGACACGTCAAACTTATAACACCCCGTCGTTTTTGCGTCGGGGGTTAAAAATAGAATTTATTTTGATTTTCTTCAACTCGTCCCATTTGGGCCGTAGGCTTGTAGGACGATTGATTGATTGATTGGTGGGAATCATTCATGTTTTTAAGTAAATGTTAAGATTTAGAATGACACATCTCTGCGAATCTTCAATAAACAATGCAAGCAACGGCTACCTGCATTTGTAGGTACTGAGGTACCTTCCTCATAATAAATCATACTGTTATATTGTTACGCAGTTCACTTTTTATGTATTTTATCCTTGTAGGATATATAATAGGACTTGAAAAGGATGGAAGCAATATAATATAATAGCACTTTAAATCCTCATTAACAAGATTAAAAATAAAATAGTAACTAAACCGATTTAGATGAGACTAAGTAGGTATATGTGTGAAAACTGGACTAACATAATATATAAGAAAGCTGTTACCTTTATTACAAAATTTTATTTACTTTCACCTGTCTGTTGTCTGTCTGTCTGTCTGTAATCAAATCTAGCAAGCTAAATTTCACCCACTTCCTGGTTTCCGATTGAGCTGAAATTTTGCATGCATGTATAAACCGAAGGTACTCCGCAATCAAACTTCACAACCCTATCGAGTTTGGGCTCATTTAATTCGGCTCATTTAAAGTTGTGGCTAGATGGTAATAATAATAAAAGCTTGTTTTTAAAAAGTTTTTTTAAATTTCACTTGTTATTACAATGCTCTTCATTTAATTTGGACAATAGTTATTTTTTGTTTAAAAGGATAATATATCATTATTTCTCACTTGGTGTTAACAAATATTTTTTGCCTACATAGGAAAATTTAATAATATTTTTAATTATTTCACCTCTAAGAATTAAGGTCACTTTTATCATTTGTTCATTTAAATATTGACCTTTGACATTTTAAAACGAGGGATCGCGATTTAGGTATACATGCCTTAATTATGTTAGTAATCACACAATACATACATACATATAAGTAATAATAAATTTAGGAGACGGACGATTTCACATTTTGATAAATATTGAAAGAAAGAGGAAAATATAGGTATATCATGGAAAATACCTCAGTAAGACATTTATAATTTTCACAATAAATCCATTGTTGTGGAGCGGTCACAAGGGCAGTCAATCACTTGTGACCTCTTATCAGTTGCAGAGTTTACTGTTATTGAGATAACATTATTTAATAATAATAAAAATAATGACAAACTTGGCTCAAATCATATTGTAGTACTAAATTTACTGAATGACTTTAGGGGGTTATGCCCAGTTATGCCCGATTGAATAGATGTCAAAGCGACTGTTGCCTACAAATTTCAACAAAAACCTTAACTAATAACTTTTCTGTAACATAATCAAATGTTTTTTTTATTTCTTTGTTTTAGTGAATTATAAGTGGGGTTTCCAAAATTTTTTTTATAACCCTTAGTCCCTGTTAACTTCTTAGGCGCTTTAGTTTTTTTTATGCAATGCGTTGCGGTGCAGCCAGTCTTTAAAGTGTGTATTATCTAACCAAGCCAAACAACAAATTATACACACATAAAAAAACACTTTCCGAAATGGTTTTCCCTCCTCTTTTGAATTCTGTTTAAAATACGAACGCAACAAACCGATTATCATCCCGTTGATAGACCGTAGTCATAATACCAATAAATAAATAAAAATATTTAAATGGGCTATAAAGTGAAAGCTACCTTATTATTTTTATCACAAATAGTTTAGCATGAACATAGGCGTTGTTCGATAACGATTCCACTGTCCTTGTTCCAATGCAGTTAATGTTAATTTAATATAGTTAGCTCTTTGTTTTGTTATTGCTAATTAACGCATTTTAGCGATTGATTCATGAATTCCCAACTGATGACTCTTCGCGGAAGTTTTTTAACGACTCAAAAAGATAGAGGAAAGTGACACAATTCGTTGAAATCTTTTATATGGCATACTATACATTATTTCATACAAGATAATTAACCTACAAAGAAACTTATTGAGCTAGATATCTTTATAGATTATCTTTTTTATGTTTAGCAATTAGGTAGGTAAATTGGAAAATAATATTTTAATTTGTTTGATTTAGAAAATCCTTTATTTTTCTTTCAAAGGCTCTGTCTTCCAGGTGGTGGAAATTTTAACAGCTAAAAAGTAAGCGTTTGTATTTTTCTAGACTTCTAGTCTTAGCTATATTTGTACTAAATTTCAGCTCAATCGGTTCAGCTGTTTAGGCGTGAATAGATAACAAACACACACAGGCACATCAACACATCCATTCTTTTGTACCTAGTTATGAGTAAAATTTTGTTAAATGTACGACCTAACTCGACAAAACAACGAAAAAACAGTCACTGTAATTTTCAAAAACACTGGCATAAAAACTAGTTATAAAAACAACAAAAGAGTTTTTACGTGTCACCTTGGACTCTTTGACTTGTCTTGGACTTTGAACACTTTACAATGTTACAATGCGTTGGCTCGCCTTATGTAAAACATAGTTATTGTACCTATTACCTATTATTTTGTTTCAGTTTAGAAATAAACGGTTGATGACTTATTATGTAACGCACTACAAAATTATTTTTTATGGTTTTTAAGTGCGTTATCTATTAACTCCTCAGCTACCTACTAGCACTTAATTTTTTTTAAGTGGGGATTGAATTAGTTTCTAGCATTCTTAAATGAAAGCCTAAATTCAAATGGGGTGGTTGCGACCCAATCGGCCCGTTTGGGAGTTTAATAAAGGGTTAAATTTCAAAATATTACATTTGATTCTCGATGAATTTACCTTACTAGCTGCGCCCAGCGGTTTTACCTGTTGTACTGTAGCCTATATGTTATTCCAGGGTCTTAGGCTATCTCTATACGAAATTTCAGCTCAATCGGACCACCCGTTTTGACGTGAAGAAGTAACAAACATACACACACAAACTTTCACCCTTATACAGAACTGCGCACTATTATATACAGAATTTATCTATTAAATTTCAAAATATTATATTTGGTTTTCGGTAAATATATCTACCTTATATATACCGAATATAGATATATACCGAAGTAAAGCGATTAGGTACAGGTTTTATTACTTTAATCCCTTGTACGATAATTCTGATATCTTTCTAAAAGCATAAGCCGCCTTCATAATATCTATATTTTGTTAGATTATTATAATTTTTTTTTGACGCAATTGCCATTGGGCACATAAGGGATCAATACAACAGCTACTACTCTTACAGCAGTAAATAACACTTATTATTATTTATTTATTTTATTTTCAGCCTGGTTTATCCCACTGCTGGGCAAAGGCCTCCCTTCCCTCTCTCCATTCATCTCGATCTAAGGCTATGGTTGTCCAGTTATTGCAAAACGTATTCAGTTCGTCCCGCCATCTCCGTTTAGGCCTGCCGCGTCGTCTGACTTTTTGTGGCTCCCATAAGGTGGTGGTTCGGGCCCATTGTTCGTCGGACATGCGGCAGATGTGTCCTGCCCAATTCCACTTCAAGCTGGCAGCTTTTTCTCCAACGTCTAAATAACACTTAATCTATAGAAAATCCAAGAGTTCCATACCACTGTCAGATGACAGCGTGCCCAGAATGCTGGCAAGCATTGCCTTGTTGGATTCCAAAACTAATATAGGTACGTTGGTCAAGATTATACACCAACATTTTGGTCAAATGTCGTATCTACTAAGCATTAATAACGTGCAGGCAAAAAATGTTCGTAAATGAGGTAGTTTCATATATTATGTATACTTGGCAACAGCGCAGCTTGCATTATGGTATATAGATCACATATCCTTGTGGTCAGATATAAAATTACAACGGAGCATAGGTTGTTGGCGTTCCAACGAAACGAGAGCAATCGGGTGGAATATGATATCTGCTGATGTCTGGATTCTTCTCATCAATAGATAATTTTATTGAATAAGTTATAGAATCTTGCTGGTAAAGTGCCTAAAGTTACTTTACACCTCTTTGGACTAACGAATAATTAAAGTTTTCTGATAATTCGTAGATAGCAACAAAAAACATATACAAATACGATGAGATTCCTTGTACCTAATAGACATATAGTTCCTATTACAAATTGCTCTGTATTCTAGTCATGCTTCCGGCAAAATAATTGTCTTATGTGATCCATTGCCTTACTAATATAAAGGCTATGTGCTATTATTGTTTCCATAATGATGATAATAATAAAGCATAATTATTGCTGTCTTGATAGTGTTCTTGACCAGGCCAGGGGGCATCGCGGGTTGCGATCGCGACGCGACATAATGATCATTGATTTGGTATATCTCATTTCCTACTATTGTTTTTCTAAAACGTTATACTTTGTTAAAAGTTAGGATAAATGAGGATATGCGTGCTAGGTGAGTAAACAAGGATATGACGGATGATAGAGCGGAATGGAGCAATAAGACGTGCCGACGATGTTTAGTAAGGGCAGGAAAACAATGATATAGAGGGAATCTGTGATCAGTGATCTTTGGTTTTAACCAACAAGCAGCAAGCCTATTGGCATATACATATACCTACTTACATGTAAAACACTAGAATCCATAGACAAACACGCCTACATTACTTGCTTAAGCCTCCTCATTAATATAAGTAAAATAACAAAAACAGTAATGTACATTGAAGTGAACATCAATCTTAGTGGGTGTATATTAGCCAATAGCCCTGCAGGTCGTAGGGAAACGGACATAGGCAACAATAAGTTACTATTAATTGTTGTTGTTTGTCATATTATGCATCAAAAGTCAAAGCTTGCCCGTAATTTTGACAATCGTGCTACTTCTTTGGGAACCACTCAACCATCCCCGGATTTCCTTGCGGATGTCCTCCTTCAAACACCCGTAGTAACACACAATTCGTAACAATTGGCACACAATACCACCCGCGGATTTATGCGGGCCCACCGCGAAGATCCTTTCAATTAATTACGAAGATCGCATGAGAATATCCGACAAGCAGTTTAACCATTCTCCCATTGGCCGGCTGGAGAGCAATTGTCGTCAAATGGACAACAATCATCTTCAATTGCCTTCAATAACTTGAGAGGCTTGTGGCATTATAGATACCGATTTCTCTTTTTTTGTGACGCATGTGGTTGAGTCAAAATTATCTCTAACGTTGAATAATACTTTTTCCTCTAACTTTTGTTACACACCTAACAATTTGTCATTATCTGTTTGTTTAAAATGTGCAGGTATTTTATACTTCCTTTGGTTTTCCTACTCGTACAATATAAGTATCCGTTTCTATTCTATTAATCTATTGAGGACCTCTATCATTACATTTAAAACAAATGTTAAGACAATGTTTGGGAGAAAATTTAGAATGCTTATGCACAACACAAATACAAGTAATTTATTCATATCATTCAGGTACACGTCATACAATTTAATTTCATAATAATGGAAAATATTGTAAAAAAAAATATGAAATAATTTGAATCTATCATTCGTCATGAGTGAGATGACGTATTCGATATAATTCTTATCAGATGTTGTGTGGAAGTGGTCTTAAATTGACTCCTTAGTCGATAACCCCAAAAAAATACAAACAAACGTAATCATATGTTTCATTACTATAATAATTTGTTACAAGTGCACGTCAAAATACAGGATATAAATGAGATAACAAATTGATATTTTTAAGATAATAATTAAAGAGCTAATCCACATGGCTTTTGCATTATCTTATCATGTACTTTATCTGGACCTGGCAGTTGCATTGCAACTAGTATAGCCTTGAGCTACAGTGCAGGATATTATGGTAAATATAGCAATACACAACAAAATGCAGGGTTGACTGTTGTTATTTTCACCACGACGACTTTCATCATCCCAGGGGGGTAAGATAAGCGGCAATCGCTTGAGGCTAACGCTAAAATAAATACTTCATTATGAAAAAATCTAAGTCTCTTAGTCACTTTACTTATAACAGTCGTTTTCATTCGTTTTTCTACGACTGTCATGAATCGACTGTCGTCAATTTTACTTTAGTCACAAGAAATTGGCACTATTTAGGGCCCGTAATCTCCACTCAAGAATCGTCTACCACAGGAGGTTAATATTGATGGAGAAGAATGTTAGAACGTACACCGAGGTTTTAGTGGGTATATCCACGTTTCTCCGGCAGGGAGTCCCACGTAACCACCCAGCGGCACGATTGTAAAGGATGATTTAATTCCCCTGAAAAAAAAAAACAACAAAAGGGGATATATTATGTAAAATATTGGAACTTGCTAATAAATATGCAAGGCTAAATACCCTTGGTCTTAAACGTCATTAATCTAACGGTGAAATTTAAAATGTTCACACAAACATGAATAATGAGAGATCGAAGTTCAAGCACAAAGGCACCTTCTGTTCGGGGAACTTTGACACTTTTTATTTGTGAATCATGAACGTTGCCGTTCTTTTTCAATCAATAACGTCTTTAGAATATTACACAGCTTCGTTCTTTTATGTACTTTAAACCGAGTTATTTTACTAACTTAAGGCACTGCAATTTATATTAAAAAAAACGGTTTGGTCATTTACCTCCATAATTTTTATGAAATCAAAATTTGTACGAAAGATAGTAACAATAGCACCATACACATAGGCGGATCCAGGATTTGGTTCTGGGGGGGTAGTTTCTGGGCCAATGTGCAGACGGGCAAAAATATTATAATTTTTACTACGAAAAGTGTGTGTTTAGCTCGCTCTGAGCAGTTAGAAAGTTTAAACATCCTTAATAATATGTGCGCGAGCAGTTTGCTGCGAGCGCCGAGAAAAAAAAATATAATCTTTACCATGAAATATGTGCAAAATTCGTAACTCTACAATGATTCTGGGGGGGGCCTTGGCCCCCTGGCCCCCCCCTAAATCCGCCTATGACCATACATAAAGTTCTGTCCGATAAATTACCAACCAGTGGACTATTGCGCACGGGTGACTATAATATTCTTTAAGTTATAAGGCACTTCTTCTTTAGTGCGCAATCTACTAGCCCACAAACAGATATAGTTACCAATGCCTGATAGCCAATAGGCTCTCAGTTCAACGCCCTGATGGAATTCCATGGCCCCTAATATAATCAGTATCCCTATTCTCTATATCTTAGAGTTTTGATGGGCAATTGCTGCCAATTGAGTAGTTTCCCACCGGACGTAGTGGGCATTGTGCCCACGCCGTGGATGCAATCTGTATCAATATGGGGGTGTCACATTGTTGTGTATGATCTGATTTATTGATGCACTTGAATGATAGCAGTCTGTAGTAACCATGCCCTTTATGTTGTTGTCATTTTATAAGAGTGCGGTAGGGATGTGAAAAAATAATCGATTATGGAAATAATCGATTTTTAATCGATTATTTAAAAGTAAAAAATCGATTTTAATACGCGATTTTATTTTTAAAAATAATCGATTAATAATCGATTTTTTTATGATCATTAATCAATTACTACCGATTTTTCATCTGCAATCCCCCGACATTAAGTTTGGTTTTCTGCCCGGAGCCCAGAACGCGAATTGCCAATGAATACTATATCTCCATAAATGATATTACATAAACGCCATCTGTGCATCCATGATGGCATTCCTTCTGTGCTTTCGAAACAGTTTAGTAGATTAATTCAATGAGACATTCGCTAGATGGCGTCAACGAACTGTACTATTCTACCGACATCAGGGGCTTAATTCCGGTCCCGAATTGTTAGCTCGCGCCAGCTCACTGCTGCGCTGAAATCGTCTTTGTAACCTATGAAACACATATTTATTTTCAAAAAACGCCAATTTGAAGTTACCAAAAGATATAAAATGAAAAAAAATTGAAGTTTTTTTTGATTTTGTTCTGAAACTTTAAGGTATTTAGAACATCGTGTGTAATAGTGTAGTTTGTAAATACAAAACATTAACCTATTTATTTCTACCTCTATGGTGCCGAATTTATTATACAACTTTTTTAAATTTGGTAAAAACTCAGAACCTCCTTGGTGTACTTTTTTTATAATTTGCTTTGCGCGCGCTACAGCACACCATTATCTTTTTGCATTGAGTCATTTTCTCGCTGAGGGGGAATGAAAAGTTACCCTCAAGTGCAAAGATTTTTGACCTTGTGCTCTTTTGATTTTCTTGTTTTCCAAATAGAACTATTATTATTAATTGAAACTATTATTAATTGTCCCATGACAATGTAGGATCCATTTCATAAATATTTATATTAAAAAAGATGGTTTAAAGTTAGGTGGTCGTTATTTGCCTCTTGTACCTACCCTATATAATTTAATTTTGTTGATTGTTCTTAAACTTAAATTAGTATTGATTTTATAAGAAGAGTAGTTAATATTTTTGTTGTTTATTTTTAAATAAATCTATTTTTATAATATTAATGGTGTTTATTTTGAAATTAATTAGCAGATTTAGGAAAAAATCGATTATTATATAAAAATCGATTATTTTCTTAAGAAAAATCGATTAGTAATTAATCGATTTTTAATTAAAAGAAAAAAACCGATTAATTAAAAATCGATTTTTTGCGACCAAAGTCACATCCCTAGAGTGCGGTACCTCTTTTATAAAAATACTTTTTTTTTAAGTAGGTAGGGTTTTAAAAATAGGTTAGCCTTTGTCCACGATATCGCGTTGTTAAGCGACGATGTGTGGAGCGACGACGAAGATGGTAACAGACTAAATCTAGAAGGCGGGATAAATCCCTCACCGGCTTCGATGACCAAGTATAAGTCGTGACAAGAAGTGCAAAACAGGTGTCCGATGGCTTTATTTAGTCCAAGACCCAGCAATCGGTGGACACAGAATCTTATACTGTTAATAACAAAAGATTTATTTATTTTTCTAATCTATGAGCTGGTAGTTCTATTTTAAATTTAGATCTAGTTTCAATGCTATATTCATTACACTTAAATATATGTTTATTTTTCCCTACATACATGATATACAGGAATAATGTAAAGACATGGAATAGTAAAATAGACAAGATATTCATCATTCATACATAAATATTAACTAGTCTGAGTTGGCACAGTTGGCACTGCACGCTACAAACAGTGAATGGACGTTGGACTTTTATTATTAACTGCTGTCCCACTCTATTTTGGAATTTATTTAAATAACTGAGTAAATAGATTTCCGAGTGTAATGTCTACTTAAATGTTAACTTGGTAATTAACATGTTTTAAACCTGAGATATAATTAATAGAATCTCATCCTGCCTAGTCATTCCTCTGGTAACATTTAAATTGCATTGATTAAGTATTATTAGTGTTTATTTTTTTTAATAATTATAAAAGCAAGACTACATTTGCTAGTAGCTGGGACACTAGCATACTAGCTACTCGCACGTGTTACCAATTACTAGCAAGTAGCAAGTGTAGGTATTTGTGCACTCAGTAATACCTCAGTTTAGCTAGCAAATTTATCCAAAGTGCTAGGTATTGGCACAATAAGCAATGTATGACCGCCTTAAGAGCGTGTATATATAATCGAGTAAAGCTCCCCCCGCTCGCACTATTTGACAAATTTTGAAATATAAATTCATGGAATTAATTTATTGAATATTCCGCAAGATCTGCCCTGCAAAATATTATTACACACATTTTAAAAGTGTTTTCAGTTTGATATATTAAAAAATAACATAGGTATTATAATGACTTGTTTCATCATAATAGCAATAACAGTGTAATTTAGTGGCAATTCTGTTTGCTTCTTAGATATTAGTTCGCATATGACAGGGATTTGGATATTTTTAAACTGCCATCTGGTCCATTATTTGCACATATTGTTGTAATTGTTAGCCAGTAATACACTAAAGATATGCGAAATTTTGCAAAGGTGCGTTTTAGCGACCAGGAAAAAATATGTATTCAGTGGGGGTTAGACAAGAGTCAATCGCTTGTGACTAACGCTAAAAATGTACTGGGATGACAGTCATCGTTCGTTTTTCCACGCATTTTTTACATTTTAGCGTTAGCTACAAGCCACAGTGATTTATCACTGTGTAATTTAAGCGTTGTCTGTTTGGTAGCCTATAACACCACAAATAAGGACTAGTAATCTTAAACAGACTATAGTAAATACAAGAGTTAATACAAAAAAGAGAGTAAATAAAAAATCACTGGTGCGCTTACGCTCCTATTGCTGTAATTATCATGATAATAAGAATAAGAATCGTTTATTGCCTACAAAAAAAAATGCCACAATTATAGAAAATAAAAGAAAAATACATTGACATAATAGTTGACGATTTATCTTCATTTAAAGGCACCTGCTAGATATATACTACGTCTAGGTTCTTAAAATATATTAGATAACCAGTTAAAACATTATTATGCTTATGCAAACTTAATCTAATCTTGTCCAAACTTAAGCATACCATAAAACATAATTCCCACGAAAAGATATATCACTGATAAGTATCATGAAGTGACATTAGTGACATGTTTGCTAACACCTAATTTCGTAACTATTAGTTGATATTAGTTATTTTATGACTGATGGTTTAGGGCTGATTATATCTAATGGTTACTTAAGGGCCCGCTAACGCCAACGATAATCCCGAAGGCGCAGCAGCCCCAACTCGATTGTTGAAGCGCGCGAAATATAACCTTGGAGATATACTTAATTTAAACCGTTATTTGTGTAAGTTGGTGTCGGTACCTCTTTATATACCTACGAGAACTTATTGAGATATCAAGAGGTCCTAATTGGTAGGCCTCTATAGCAGAGGTCGCCTGGGAAAGTATGAGAACTTTGCCTGTTATTCATCTACCAAGCAGTAGGTACACCTACACACATTTTTTTTATAAAAAGTACCTACGTCTTGTTTACCTATTTTCCAAATGAAACACAAAAGTCAACTGGTCTATTCTTTCCTATCAGATCAATCGAGATCAATAAAAATCAATTCCTCATTCATTTAAATGACAAAATTTCCATTAATTGAAAAATGGTGGCAATTGAACGGTCGTTTACCCTCGTCACTCGTCACACCATGTCGGTGAACCAATAGCGGCCGGTCGCGCCCATATTCTAGCCAATGAGAGATGGGCATAGCCTATTGATTCATCTCTGCATGATGATAATAGTTGACCTACAGATCCCCTGGGGCTTGGGGCTTGTAGCAACAGGCGACAGACGGTTCCTTGTCCAGAATTAGTCAGGAGTTTAGCTTTTTTGTACAATTACTGGCATTATGTTCGCGTGGGGTTTAGAATAGAATAGAATAGAAAACTCTTTATTGTTCACACAGATACAATTATATAGCTTAGAACTAAGATTACACAGAAATAAGTGTGTAACACACACACAACACACAGAAGTAAGTGTGTGTGTGTGTGTGTGTGTGTGTTTAGGGTATTATTTAAGCGCGACGATCTAGGTCGCCCTCGCATTTCCAAATACATAATATTATGTTAGAATTCATAGAAGTATTAAACATTTTCTCACTAAGATGAAATGCAAGTTTCAATTCATAATAATTAGATATATTGATCCTCTATGAAGTGCATTGGTAAAACTTGGATTATGTTTAAGTTGGACTAAATGTAAAAAGAATAGGTACCTATGGTTAAAATGTGACCAAAAGTTTAAAGAAATTCGAGGACCAAACTCCAAACATACAAAAGTTACTCACTTCAGTCACTTCTGAAAATAGGATCATATTATATAGTTTAGAAATTAAAAAATCGAATTGATGACCTTCATAATATTATTTTGATGTCGGTACAAAACCAGTTTTAAAACTGTCGCCGAGTCCTAAAGCATAAGGCATTATTGTGCTTATACTTGGCGAAAACCAGTATCAAGCCCCTATAGAGTCTACAGGTCCATAGGGAACCGGTAGTCTAGGTTATACCATAGACTACCTAGACTACCGGTTAGTTAGGTATTCAGACCGGGCTAGGAATGTGGCTGTGGGAGGCACTAGTCACCAGCGGATGGGATATAAGGCGTAATGCATCCTGCTCTAACTGTACCTCTTAGTGATTGTTTCATTGACTATGATGAATCAGTTGATTTTCGTTGGTTGCTGCGAATTTGAGGATTTCATCTTTAAAAAAAAAATCATTTACCATCGCCAAACAAAAAGTTGCTTTGCTAACAACTTGCTTGGTTCTATAACAATAATAGATGAAGAATAATAAGATTATAATATGAACAGAATGTCAGGAAAACAATAATAAGATTTTTACACTCAAAAAGTTACACGAAAGAACGAACTTCACTTGTTTTATTTTAGCTTAATGTTTTGTTAAACAGCAGGACTATTATTGTCTAATTCATAGCCACTCAGTTTGATATAATATTCACTTTAAGGGGTTAATAGTCGCTGAGCCTCTGTCTCGCTCGCACGATATAACTTATTGTCAAATAACAATTGATAAAATTTACTTTTTGGAAATGTGTTAAATTGAAAATATAGCTCATATTTTTATACTATTTTTTAAAGTATTCACAGTTTGCTACCTTAAATAACAACAATGGCATTCTCAATTATATGAAAAATATCTATCTTTAAACATGCCTCAACCATTTTATAAAGTATCAAACTGGTTATACTTTAAAAAATTGTATAAAATATGAGCAAAATTTTCAATTTTTCAACACATTTCCAGAAAGTTAATTTTATCAATTGTTATTTGACAATTTGTAATATCGTGCGAGCGAGACAGAGGTTTAGCGACTATTAACCGCTTAATGTAAAGGTCTAAGCAAGTTAATAAGGTAGTAAAAGGTGGTAAAGTGGTTATCAAACTTAGTGGCTATGAATTTGCCAATAGCCCTGCAGTTCAGATCTTAGGACTTCTGAAATATCATATTAAAATTATACCTACCCCTGTGTTAAAAATGCATGGGCCATTGAAACACAGATAGAACCTCTGCTATGACATAATATCGACATGATACTACTTCTCAGTAAGGCCAAAGAACTTACTAAGTAGAGAAAATAGGAAATGCTTATCCAGTTTAGTCATATAAGGTTGTGGCGCCAACCACTGACCACCAACGACGCGACGGTTAAGTTTCCTTGCCACTGTTACACATACTAAGTACTTTAGTTACGGGTGAAAGCAAAGTAATGGAGCTTGAAGATGGTTTATAATTATTATTATTATATTATATTAGCCATTTATGTCCCACTGCTGGGCAAAGGCCTCCCTTTCGTCACGCCATTCCGTCCTGAGCTATCTTTTAATAGGCGTGATGACAAGGCTAACATTTTTTAAATGTTATTAGTCCGTAATTTAAATAATAAAAAAATATTCGATACGTATTTTTTTGTTTGTCAATATCATTGAATTTGACTGAGATATAAGGAATCTAAAATTATGGGGGAGAAACGCTACGTCACACCTAGGTACAAATCGTACCTAGGCGTGACGTCATTACCTCCTTCTCCGCAACTTTAAGGCGCTGTAACTTACTCGTTTTTCATTAAATTTACAAGAATAAAAATACGTGTCCAATATTTTTCAATAATCTTCATTGTGGACAAAAAAAATTTTTAAGTCAACATCCCTATTCTCTTATACTCGTAGCTTGTGTTAAAACAATTTCTAATAAGGGCGCGGTTTTCTGAGTTGAGCAGTACGTGGATGATGATGATTATTTTTTTCATAAATTTAAGAGCAACTCGTAGGCGACGGGTCGATTTCTATTTAATGAATAAGTCGTGAACAAAGAATTTGTACCTTTTATCGAATAAGATATTGATTGAGAATCATCTTCCTTGTAAAGCTGGTTCTTTTTCATCTTTATCGTAAAGCCTAGCGAATAGCGATGAATAGACAATAGTGTTGAGGGCGCAAACTTCTTGTAAAGGCCTCTTTTGTGACATTTTTTTGCATTGAGGTTTTATATGGAAATCTGTGGGTTTCTGACATGGTTCGTGACAAGTAATCATATTTTGTTCAAAAAACACTAATAAATAATAACTATATAATAAGTTAAAAATACCGTCTACAAAATGCAAATGCACTGGGAAGGCAAAAAGTACAGATTGATATCAACAGAGAATTTCGATGAATTCATGAAGAGGCTTGGTTAGCAAAATCATTCCCAATATCCATTTACGCTTCGCAGATTAAGTTACTACTTATTGCGTCTAATGATACTGGCAACTTTCTAGCAACTCTCTCTTCACTCGTTCCCTCAATGTTGAGGATCGTGACTTCCCTGCTGCTTGCCCGAGACTGTCTTCTTCCACTGGGTCCGATCTTCGGCTTTGTGGAGTGCCTCGCTGACTGATATTATCTGCAATTTCTGTGCAACCTGAGGGGCTATTGGCTAATTCTCATCCACTACGATTGATGGCAACTTCAATGTACATTGCTGCTTTTGTTACTTTACTCATATTAATAAGGAGGTTTAAGCACGTAATGTACGCAATTTTGTCTATGGATTCTAGTGTTTTACATGTCGTTTTGCGATAGCCAATAGGCCCTCTGGTCAAACCATCGCTTGGGGATACGCTCTTTAGGCCGTTTCCCTGTCCTGTCCCTTCTGCCTGTCCCTTACTTGATCTGGTCAAGTTCTTTTTAAGTGATCTATAAAAAAGTAAAACAAAGCCAAAATCTTCTCCTTAGTCGTGATCTTGATAACTGAAGTTCGCGTCCTTGGAATTCGACCGTAGCATACCCCGTGACTCACAAAAATTTTAGCCGAGATCCCGAAAATACCGAGATCTCGCGGAATTAGAAGATCCAATCTTGACGAGATTCCGACTTTGCGATCTCGCCTTGAGATTGCATTCCCTACTCGAGAGTTGTTTCCACTTCGTCCGGTCCTCGGCTTCTCATATGACATCCCTTTTGATTAACAAAACTTTTTCCAAAAACAAAAACTAATAGGTATATATTTTCTTTATTTCAGGCGTGGGTCTGATCACCCGCAAAGCCGCCAACGCAGTCACCCCGACCGTGGAGCTGAAGAAAGAAGGAGATGTATACAACCTGGTGACGTCATCCACCTTCAAGACCACGGAGATGAAGTTCAAGCCTGGAGAGGAGTTCGAAGAGGACCGCGCTGATGGTGCTAAGGTAATATTAATAAATAGGAAGAATCAGTGGCCACCTGGGGAAGTTCCACACTTTTTCAATAAAAAAAAAGTTATGTAGGTACAGGCATAGGCGGATCTGCTCAGGGCAAGGTGTAGTGTAGGCGAAAAGTGTGTGCTTAGCTACGAACGGTTACAAAATTCAAATATTCTTAATAATAAGTTTGAGAGTTAGCTGCGAGCGCCGAGAAAAAAATTGTAATTTTAACTATGTCGTATGTACGATCGGCTTATTCCGAGCGCCAAAAATTCGAAACTCTACAATGCTGTTGGTCGGGGGCTTGAACCCGTGGTCACCCCTGGATCCGCCTTTATGTACAGGCATTACCTAGCTACTGGGTTCCGAACTGAAGGGCATTGTTACCAACAAAACAACTGGGCATGAAGTTTTTACAACTAATCTCAGGGTGACAGGCGCGGACCAGTCCGCGCAGATCCAGATGCAAGGCTCTGCTGATTCCCAGTCCTCCGTCACAAAGACGATGCGGGAGTGCCGCCGGGTTGTTTTAGTGGGTATACCCGTGCAGACCATCTGCACGGGGAGTCTCACGTAACCCCCATCGCCCCATACCCCCGTATGGGAGGGTATGCGTAAAGCATTTTCTCCCGGCGAAAACAAAAAAAAAGGGGTAACAGGCGCAGCGTAATATTATGGACAATCATGATGCTTACCACCGGGCACCTGATTAACACGTCTTGTTACTCATTATCATAAAAAATGTAACTGCCTAGCACACGTTCCTAAAATGTATAATAATGTGTTCCAGGTGAAGTCAGTGTGCACATTCGACGGCAGCAAGCTGACGCAGGTGCAGAAGGCTGCCGATGGAACCGAGGTCACGTACGTCAGGGAGTTCGGAGGCGATGAGATGAAAGCGGTATGTATCATTTGGAGAAGTCACCAATGGCTGCCGTTTGCAGGGATTTTGTTATGATCACTGGTCTATACATGACTGGTATTTGAATCTGTGGAATGGTAGGAATGTTTTGGACCAGGAGACTTTTTGCAATGGGGTATTTTGTACAACGGGCGTCTTGGACAAACACAAATGTGACGTAAAAAAATGAGAAAAACTGTCGACTAAATTATGTCGATGTGCGCATCATATAGCCCTGCAGGGCATATTTTGCGACCACAGGGGTCTTTTGCGACCTGGGGTAATTTTGCAATCAGGGAACATTTTGTCTTTTTTTTTTACAAACTTTTACTTACTTTTAGCTGTACGTTGTCTGTCCGCCTGTCCGTCTGTAATCAAATCTTGCAAGTTTCATTTGTCACACTTCTCGGTTTCCGATTGAGCTGAAATTTTGCATACATGTACCTATAAGTCTGATGACAATGCAATATTATTATGCCTACGAGCTGATCTGATGATGGAGCTGGAAGGTGGCCATAAGAACTCCGTAATTAAACGACACAATCCCATCGAGTTTGGGCTCATTTGATTCACCTTGACGAGTACTTTGATGCTAAATGGTAATAATAATAAAAGCTTGTTTTTAAAAATTCTTTTTAAAATGTCACTTGTTTTATCCTGATTCGCGCACGCTTTGTGCTTACTTTTAGGCTCGCTTTAAATCTGTTTATTATTATTAATTTTACTTGTTTCGTATACACTTCTTTTTATTCTTCTTTAGATATTTATTTCTGGTCTGGGTGTTTTCAATATCAATATCTATTATAGGTATGTATATAAAAAAGAAAAGTATATAAGTATTATATCCGTTATCCTAACCACCATAATACAAGCATTAAGTTGCTTAGTTTGGGGTTAGGTGGCGCTGTGTGAAACGTCCTGAAATATTTATATTTATTTATTTACTTCTATAAAAAAATAATACATAGACCGCCAATTGTAACACTTATTTCTATGTAATCTTAGTTCTAAGGTATATTGTTGTATTTGTGTGAACAATAAAGAGTTTTCTATTCTATTCTAATACATTTTAGAATAACGTTTCCCTTTCACTTGCTTACTAAGGCATGTTTTTGTTAACAGGTGATGACTGCCAAGGACGTGACCTGCACCAGAGTCTACAAAGTCCAGTAAAATAATATTTAAGCATAAAAGACTGCAGGGCAGCGCCCTTATTATACCTATTGTTCTATATTAAATAGCACAAACACTAAATTATGTTTATTTAGGTATTTTTCTTTGTGAAAAAACTCTTTTGGTTCCTCTAAAGATTATTTTTCTACGCTAAAATGTGTTTTGCCAAAGTGGATCGCATAGCTGAAGCATTACTATTACAGTTGTAAGTTTTTCACATATTTAAATAAATACGTTTTTGTAATTTAGTTGTTTTATTACCACTAAGAAAGAAAATTGTTTATGGTGGCAAAGAGTTTATTTGACAAAGGCACAAAATAAACTAGAATAACAAAACACACCTCACCTCTACATTGATGGAACTTATTTTTAACCCCCCGACGCAAAAACGACGGGGTGTTATAAGTTTTACGTGTCTTGTCTGTCTGTCTGTGTGTGTGTCTGTGGCATCCGAGTATAAAATTTCATTGGTGGCATCGTAGCTCCCGAAAGTATGAACGGATTTTCATTTAGTTTTTTTTTATTTGAAAGTAGAGTTAGTCGAGAGTGTTCTTTGCCATGTTTGGTGAAAATCGGTCCAAGATAGCCGCCGCTACAAAATTGCGGATTACTTTTTTCTTCCACAATCTCCTCAATATGGGTATCAGATGAAAGGGCTTAACGAGTAGAATACAACTTACAACGCACTATAACAAATTTAAAAACAAGATGGCCGCCACCACAAAAAAGACGAACTACATATTATTGCGTTGGGGGTTTTTAAAATTTTTAATATAACTTGTATATTTATTAGATATAGGTTAGCCTTTGACCATGATCTTGCGAGATGTTAAAGCCTTATTACACTTGGCTGAATTTAGTCACTAAATTCAGAATCTAAATTAGGATGAACGATACTTTCTTCTAAATTTAGGATGCTAAATGTGATTACACTTGACTTAATTCAGTGGCGACTGAATTTAGGCTTCTAAATTTAGCCAGGTGTAATAAGCCTTTTAAGCGACGATGCGGCCGTAGATGGTAGCGAACTAAAACTATAAGGTGGGATAAATCCCTCCCTGGATTCACTGAACATCATGGCGAAACACGGTCGTAATGACCCATCGAGGACATATCCAATAATGACCATAGAAATAAGACAAAGTAATGACCAATGACCGCTTGGCGACACGGTTTTAAATTAAATTAAAATTAAATTAAACAACTATAGAGTAAGTACTGACTTAAACTTAAAACCCCTATTTGTCGGGATTTTTTGCATATGTGCCTATTTAGCAAATAAAAATTAATACCATATTTTAATAATACACCAAATTATATCGTATTTACCGCCATCTATCCATAAACAATAATTATAGAACTAAAATAGTTAAAATGAAATATACTAGATGGTAGCACAAACGCACACTTTTCCCGTCACCTATGAATACAATAGGGATCAAAATAGTTCTAAAGAAATTAGCTAGATGGCAGGACAAACACACATTCAGCGCCATCTGTGAACGACTAGTAAAACTAATTAGTAATGACATAGAATCCTAGATGGCGCAAAACTTTATTTATGCTACTCGACACTAGATGGCGCTTTATTATGTAAAAAAAATTAAGGTACGTTTTCTTTGCTACTATTTGAAATAACCTAAGCAAAAGCACCAAATCTTGTATGACCGGGTTTACGCTACCAAATTAAAAATGAAGCTAGCATTACGGGTACTTTGAATACTTTTCGAGTTTTTTATTTATATGCATAATCATGAAGGCGTCTCTCGACACGTCGCGTTCCGGTTCTCGTCTGTATTGTTTAGTTTACGCGAAGCTTGATGAATGACGATACGTTTGCATTTACGGAACGCGATTATCGATATTCCTCGACATCTGCTCCTGTCAAAAGTCACAAACTGTCAAACATATTCCGGAATTCAGTGTGAGATGCGATGAGTTTTGTGTAATATTTTGTGATTTTGTTAAGAAAAATAAACAATTTCGTGCATTTACAGTTTGTGTTACGAATAAAAATGCGTTGTTGAAACTATGTGGATATAATGCCTGGAATTTGTGTGTTGTTTAGTGTGTTTACCTTAGTTTTGGATTGTGGACACATCTGATCGGATTGAAATACGCTCATGTGAGTAAATAATATTATTTCTTTCTCTAACTTATTGTTTACAGAACTCAAAACACATCTTCATTCGGATCGTAGTACCTATCGTAGTAAAATAACTGTCCTCTTATTTTATAAACTACCTTGCACTTACTGGGGTAATATAACATTATAATTATTATATCAATTTAATTCCTTATTCTAATTATTTACATTTATATTAATTCTATAAACATCTTTCCTCAAATAGGTAGGTTCTGTCAGATATCCACATTGTTTTAAGTGGTTATTACACTTGGCTGAATTTAGTCACTAAATTCAGTGACTAAATTAGGATGCACGATACTTTCTTCTAAATTTAGGATGCTAAATGTGATTACACTTGACTAAATTCAGTGGCGACTGAATTTAGGCTTCTAAATTTAGGCAGGTGTAATAAGCCTTTTAATTATGTGTGTATCTAATAAGAGTTTAGTAATGATTTTTAAAGAAATAATCAGTGTTTACACGTAAAATTATTATATTACACTAATGTATCTACTGTAAAAATTATGAAAACATGCACTGTACATTATGTATGTATATGTTTTTATGCTCTTTTAACTTCATATTCGCAAGGTAGGTATAGGTACAATTTCTCTCTCTTAATACCTATAGCTGCCTAATATAATATATCTATTCTTCTTTTCTATCCTTATATTCCTCATCCTGATCCATTTGTTTGTTTACTTTTCCCAGGAACCAGAGACGACCATTTTCACTGGCTTAGGAAGTCTGGCCAAGATTTTCCTTTTAAATTAAACCACTTACCCTCCATTATCCTTTGACCTACAATTTTATGTACCTACCCATTTTTCTTAATTAAACTTGTTTTATTTTCCTGTGTTTTCCTTAAATCCTCAGTTCCCTCTAATACCTGCTCTTTAATAATAAATTTAGGTATAAAAAATAGTTCTAAACTACACTACATAGAGGTATGTTGCTACCTGTAATAATAATTGTAGATATCTGTAGAAAAAGATAGGTACTCATTATTGTGACCAATATAATAGAAAGTACCTAATTAAAATTACTACAGTCTACAGTTTAAAAAATACATATTAGGATATTGACCCACAATGGGTGGCCTTGGCTCAAAGCTATTTAGTGTCAAAGTGGGTAAATGTAAACAGAGGTAAATGGTAACGCTGGCCATAATTTCGTCATTTTTGCTTATACAGGATTCTGAGTGCATCAGAATACATTATTAGTATTTTATCTAAGAAATGCAATTTAATATTTAAGTGTTAGATGTCAAAAAATATTATTTTGGTGTGTTTATTATTTTTCGGCAAAATCCATTAAAATACACTTTTCAAGTGGTGTACAGTACTTACTTTAGTACGAAACCTATTGAGGTAAGCTATAATTTTTATTAGCTAGAGAGATGAAATTGAATTAAGTGGCACGTTTTAGGTGTTGTTTTTTCTCTATATGATATCCGCAATTTTTTAAATCTGCGTTTACAATTACCTCAATACCTTGTGCCTTGGGTAAAATGTAAACATAATTTGGGGTAAATGTAAACGAGTGAGGTAATTGGAAACACAATACTTTTTTCTTTCAATATGTTTAGTGTTAATGAGGGGGTGATTGTAAACATTTCATTTCAAGGCTAAAGTTATATGCAGAGGGCAAATGTATGAAAGAAAAAACTACTACGTTACTCTCCGGAAGATATAGATTATATGATTCATAAAAAATGCATTTCAAGAAGCCTGCGAGTTTTATATGTAGCGTCCGTGGCCCAGTGGTCATACGTCCGGCTTGTAAGCCGGAGGTCCTGGGTTCAAATCTCAGTGTGGCAAAGA
Organism: Hemithea aestivaria; assembly: GCA_947507615.1. NCBI lineage: Eukaryota > Metazoa > Arthropoda > Insecta > Lepidoptera > Geometridae > Hemithea > Hemithea aestivaria. The sequence continues at coordinate 5,020,947 of OX382343.1, forward strand.
TTTTCGCCTGGACGCTACCGTGTTTCGGAAGGCACGTAAAACTGTGGGTCCCGGTTGTTTTCTATAAGATATGTAGGAGGCAGTCGTTAGGTCATGTTGCAGGCCCTGTAGTAATCTCGGCGACCTGAAACTGCAACATATAGGTTAGCCACACAACCTATAAATTGTGATTTGACTCTGACAGTGTAATTAGGGAAACCTGTTCTGTTAGAGTATAAACCCCAATTAAAAAAAAAAATGTATTTTCTACTACGGTTATATTAAATTCTGAGTAGAAAAAAATATTTCAAGAGAAAATAAAATCTCTAACTTGCATCAGGATGAAAAAAGGGAAAATGCTTCAGAGAATAAATGATAAAACTGATAAGGAGAGTGAAGAGATTATGAATAACAAAGTGAATTCATGCAACTAAGATCAGGTTTAAGTTAGGATAAGATGAAATTAAGAGTTTAAGTACATATTTATATCTAGTAGTAGTATAATTAGTTTATAATTTGTTCAGTAGTAGTATTTCTTAATGTTATCAAGAGTTATTGAGTTATTGATGTACTTACAGAGACTGTTTTCATTTACCTCCTTTTATTCGTTATAATTATGTTAGAAAATATCATTACGTTCACATTTACCCCAAAATAAATAATTTACCTCCTGTCATAGATAAGGGCTTTTTACTGTAATATACTCATTAGAGAGGTCAAACCTTGTACTAAATAATCTTCTCTTCTGTGCTATGTAGTAACAGTTAAGAATTGCGTGTTTATAATTACCCCAAAATGGTAGTTTTTGAAATTTTGCATTGGGGTAAATGTAAACTTGTAATAAAAAACAAAATAAATGTGATAGAAGGTTTTGTTATACATAACTTCGCATGTTACTTCACTCTGAGTCCCTAGAAAAAATAAATAGTTTAATAAGTTGTCACAATTTTTTAACACGATGATGAAAGTACTACTACCTCCAATTTTTTTCAAAAGTGTTTACATTTACCCACTTTGACCCTACTCCAGGCAACCAACTGTGTAGATACTAGGGCTTGCATTCGAATATTCGAATTATTCGAATAATAAATTACGCCGAATATTCGAATATCAAACTTGCCATATTCGAATATTCGATAATTTTTTAACATTTTCAAACTCGGAAGTTAAGCTGGTATAGAACCACAGCTGAAAGGGTAACTACAAACAAAAAGACAATGGCCGGCCTCTTGGGCTATTTAGCGGGTAAAAAATCGAATATACTCGGGTTATAGGAGAACAATACAACACCACCACACGCGCCATGACGCTTACTCCCGCCAATATGCATTCTCCCATTGCATTTTTCGTCTTTCATTAGCTAGCATTGTTTTTGTCTTGAATAGTGAAGAGATCTTCTCTTGATCAGTTTGTTCACCTCCAGCCTACGTGCCCCCAAAAACTAAAAACCCACTTGATGCTAGAAGCCTAAACACTTCTTCTGACTCAATTTGAGATAATCCGCACGGATCTTCATCAGCATACATTCCAGGTTTCGGAGGTGGTCTTCAAAGGAGCGAGAGCTCCTCAGTTTCATGAACAGTGTCATTCATGTATATAAGAGACGCGTTCCCAACGAGTCCAACAAGCACCAACTCAATTAACCTCTCGAACGTTGCAGGCGCATTACACTATCTGAATGGCATTAGGTACTTGATGTTGCCACAGGCCCTTTCCAGTAGAAAATGCAGTCTTCGCTTTATCCTAGGGGTCTGTTTTCACTTGCCATGTACCTCACACTTCTGATCGATGATGGCCATTTCATTCCTACTGGAGTGTCCAATGTGGCGTCGATCCTCGGTCCTTCCTAGTTATTTCATTTAGTTCCCAATTCCTGGTTATACAAACAAAAATATTAACTGACATTCTTCTCCTAAACCAGTACAACAGTAGAACACCAAGGATGAGGATTTAATTAAATCATCATCATCATCTCAGCCGTAAGACGTCCACTGCTGAACATAGGCTTCCCCTTTGGACTTCCATATGTACCGGTAGGAAGCGACCTGCATCCAGCGTCTTCCGGCGACCTTTATAAGGTCGTCTGTCCACCTTGTGGGTGGACGTCCTACGCTGCGCTTGCTGTTCCGTGGTCTCCACTCGAGCACTTTTCGACCCCATCGGCCATCCGCTCTCCGCGCTATGAGGCCTGCCCATTGCCACTTCAGCTTGCTAATCCGCTGGGCTATGTCGGTGACTTTAGTTCGCCTACGGATCTCTCCATTGCTGATTCGATCGCGTAGAGAAACCCCGAGCATAGCCCTTTTCATATCGCTGTGCGACTTTGAGCTTCGAGATGAGGCCAATAGTGAAGGAGCACGTTTCGTTGCCGTAAGTCATCACCGGTAACACATTGATTAAAGACTTTCGTCTTGAGGCACTGAGGTATGTCGGACGAAAAGACGTTGCGTAGTTTCCCGAACGCCGCCCAACCGAGTTGGATTCAGCGGTTGACCTCTTTCTCGAAGTTGGACCTACCTAATTGGACTACTTGTCCTAGATAGATATATATGAGTCCACAACTTCGAGTACCGAGCCTCCAACAGATACTGGAGTGGGCACAACATTGGCATTTGACATAAGCTTCGTCTTGTCCATGTTCATTTTTAAGCCCACCCGTTGGGAAGCTCGGTTGAGGTCATCGAGCATCATGCTGAGTTCCTCCATCGACTTTGCCATGACTACGATGTCGTCGGCAAATCGAAGGTGAGTGATGTATTCGCCGTTGATATTGATGCCAAGTCCTTGCCATTCCAGGAGCTTGAAGGTGTCTTCCATTACGGCAGTAAACAGTTTCGGAGTGATAACGTCTCCCTTTCTTACGCCTCTTCTTAATGGAATCACCTTCGTGCTCTGCTCCTGTACTCGGACTGACATAGTGGCGTTCTTATACAAGCACTTCAACACTTCAATGTACCGATAGTCAATATGGCATCGCTGAAGTGACTCGAGCACCGCCCATGTTTCCACCGAATCAAAGGCTTTTTCATAGTCCACAAACTAAGCATAATGGCAAATTATACTCTTCGGTCTTCTGTATAACTTGCCGCAGCGTATGCTTGTTCGGGAGGCTGGAAGTCATCAAGTCTGTGTTCGAGACGGTTCGTGATGACCCTTGAAAACAGCTTATAAACATGGCTCAGAAGCGTAATGGGTCTGTATTTCTTCAATAGGCTGTTATCACCTTTTTAATCATCATCCCTGAAGAAGATCCTCGTACAGGATCGAAACGGTCGGCACGAAGCCGAAGTAAATACAAGTGAGTTTATTCCGTTAATTTACAATTATGAATCTTCAATCACATCGTCTTTTATCATTTCTTCAATCATGGCTTCCTCTTTTTTCTCTTTTGCTACACCAGTAGCAGACCAGCACCAGTAGCACCAGTAGAAGACTACCAAGTCTTCTTGGTGCTTTGCTCATTGTCTGTGTTGATCTTGTGTAACTAATGCGTTCTCGATATCAGTTTCATTGGTGGGGAAAATATCGCTGTAATTGGATGATTCTTGCCATCGCTGCATCCAAACATCTTCGTCATAAGTTCGCATCAATGTATGTTCCTTTCTTGATGACTTGTTCTACGTTACTTAGGTCCAGAACTCGCACCGAAGCTGTGTATCTGCAGCTTATTAATGCACGCGTCATCAACCCATGGTTGATTATATAGCTCAAGTTCTCAAAGAACACATATCGATATTTCTTTCCACTATTTCTTGGCAAACGTGCTGGTGGTGGTCTCTGGTCTAGGTGGAAGTATGACTTTCTTGACGCTGTAGATCTCTCCTGACGTTCCCTGATGCCCCCTCCATAAAAATGTCCTCACAATCACACTCATTTCCTTGGATTCACGCCAATTTCGTTAAAAGAGAGTAGATTACGAAAAAAAATTTTTTTTTCGAATAATCGAATAATATTCGAATATTCGAATAATGCCCGAAAAAAAATCGAATATTCGAATATTAATATTTTCGAATATTTGCAAGCCCTAGTAGGTACCATCTTAACTAAACATTGAAAAAAACTCGAGCACTGAACTAAAAATTGGCCACTAGACATATTATACCTACTGCATTTTAGGTGTGTCTATAGAAAAGAATAGGATAACAAGTGAAATTTTAAAATACTTTTTAATAACAAGCTTTCATTATTATTACCATGGTGCTACCATAAAGTACTTGTCAAGACGAATCAAATGAGTCCAAACTTGATTGGGTTACGTCGTTTAATAATTGAGTTCCTATGGCCACCTTCCAGCTCCATCATCAGATTAGCTTGACGTCATAAAAATATTGCATTGTCATCCATTTGGGTTACGTCGTTTAATAACTGAGTTCCTATGGCCACCTTCCAGCTCCATCATCAGATCAGCTTGACGTCATAAAAATATTGCATTGTCATCCATTTTATACAGGCAAATTAAACTTGCAAGATTTGATTACATACAGACTGACAGACAACAGACAGGTGAAAGTAAATTAAAGCTTGTAAAATAACACTTTATTGCAAACTAAGTTACAAAAAGTACCTAGTTATAAATAATAAACAATCTTAACCCTTAAACTCCCTAGCTGCTTGATCAGGCCGCAACCACCCTATTTGAATTTAGGTTTTAATTTAAGAATGCTAGAAACTAGAAACTAATTCAATCCACCCCCGCTAAAAAACGGTTGAAGAGCTTGTAGCTGAAGAGTTAAAAACTAAAGGTACCCATATAATAGGTAAAGTTGTTTTGCTACCAGTTAATCTATAGGTACATACTATGAACTTGGGTATCTCATGTAGAATTAAACCTGAACATGGTTAAACATTTATTTGATTTACCAGTAAAAATTGTAACATTAAAAATTGTAAATGCACCCAGCGGCAGCGCTGCGAAAATGCTTCTTACTTGAGAGTCATAAGATGTTAAGACTCTTCAGCCCAGTAATTTCACTAGCTACAGTGCCCTCCTACCGAAGCACAGTAATGTTTGCACAGCTCAGGTGGCAAACATTACTGTGTGCTCAGGCGGCTCAGGTATAACTGGCACTGTTGGAGTACCCACACAGTCGACCTCCTGCAAAGGAAGTCTACCCCCAATAAAAAGGATTGATACACATACTGCTTGTATTTTTTTAAAGCTAGGTCATTATATATAAGAAAGCTTCTGCACTATGTACCTACCTACCTATATCCTGTCTGAATTTGATCTGAGATCTATTATTAGGATTATGGTCCAAATTCGAATTGATTTCCACTCTTACTTCAGTTCAGATCCGTCATGAATTCATGACCACTGCTTTTGAAAGTTCAAGCATCTGAATTCGGCCAGTATATTATGAGCACAACACACAAATCATAATATAGGTAGCTCGGATCAAGAATTTTTTTAAGCTTAGCCAGTCGAGATAGGTACCTACATAACTAACTGCGCCCAGCCGTTTTACCCATTGAAATGTAGCCTATGCCCTTCCAGGGTCTAAGCTACCTAAATGCATGATTCCAGCCATTTAGGCTTGAAAAACTAAGATCCCTACAAACTTTCGCATTTAAAATATAAGTAGGATTAGCTACGCAGGATGCACTCGCATCAGAAGCGGCGATTTACTGCATCGCCTGCCGCATTATGACGTCAAAGCAAGCAGACCAGTAAATGTGCTAAGCATGTGGTACCAGTTGACATTGGAAAAAACTGGACCAAATAATCTGTCTAATGTGACCATTAACAAGTGAAATTAAAAAAAAACTTTTTAAAAACAAGCTTTTATTAACGTCATGCTCCCCAGCAACCCCACCTTCTATTTCGCAATTTATAAGTACATGTTGTAAATGTACGCAATTAGTACCTAATTAGTACTTACTTTAAATAATTAGTACCTTAACAGATTCAGAGGTACAGTCAATTGAATTTGGGGTTGCTGAAGAGCACCTCCCCAGCAACCCCACTTTCTATTTTGCAATTTATAAGTACATGTTGTAAATGTACGCAATTAGTACCTAATTAGTACTACCTTTAAATCATTAGTACCTTTACAGATTCAGAGATACAGCCAATTGAATTTAGGGGTTGCTGAAGAGCACCTCCCCAGCAACCCCACTTTCTATTTTGCATTTTATAAGTACATGTTGTAAATGTACGCAATTAGTACCTAATTAGTACTACCTTTAAATAATTAGTACCTTTACAGATTCAGAGGTACAGCCAATTGAATTTGGGGTTGCTGGAGAGCACCTCCCCAGCAACCCCACCTTCTATTTTGCAATTTATAAGTACATGTATTAATTGTACGCAATTAGTACCTAATTAGTACTATCTTTAAATAATTAGTACCTTAACAGTTTCAGAGATACAGCCAATAGGGATGTTGACACATGTTACGAATTCATATAAACTTATGTTTTTCACATAAAAGACAGTATTTAAAAACCTATAATCACATTTTAAGGATCTATTTACAATCCAAAATTTAATAAAATCAATTTTAATTTCAATAATTTTTACTTATTGTTACGCGAATGCGAACGCCAATCAGAGCGCGTGACGTCACACCACTGGCTGGACTTACGCTTCCTATGAAATGTTCCCGATTTCGATACATTTTAATTATTCATAACTCAAAAACCACTGAACCGATTCTGATGCAACTTATACGGTGCACTATGTTGGTCCGAATTTAATAAAAAAAAAGTCAATTACCAAAATTTATTATTATATTTTCAGACATTTTAGTTATTGACTTTATTTTTGGTTTAAGTATGGACCAACTAAGGGCACAGTATAAGTTGCATCAAAATCGGTTCAGTATTTTTTAAGTTATGAATAATTAAAATGTGTCGAAATCAGGAACATTTCATAGTAAGCGTAAGTCCAGCCAGTGGTGTGACGTCACGCGCTGTCAGATGACAGTTCGGAACGTTTTAGCCGGAATTCAAAAAATCATTTTAATTTTCGTATTTTTAAATTGAAATTTCATATATTTTTGCATAAAAATATGATATTCGTGTATGAAATGGGTCTATCTATCATATAAAAGCAATTCCAAAAATTAGTCAACATTCCTATTGAATTTGGGGTTGCTGGAGAGCACCTCCCCAGCAACCCCACCTTCTATTTTGCAATTTATAAGTACATGTTGTAATTGTACGCAATTAGTACCTAATTAGTACTACCTTTAAATAATTAGTACCTTAACAGGTTTAGAGGTACAGCCAATTGAATTTTCATGCACCTCAAATTCATTATTTAAAGATAGTACTAATTAGGTACTAATTGCGTACAATTAATACATATACTTATAAATTGCAAAATAGAAGGTGGGGTTGCTGGGGAGGTGCTCTCCAGCAACCCCAAATTCAATTGGCTGTATCTCTGAAACTGTTAAGGTACTAATTATTTAAAGATAGTACTAATTAGGTACTAATTGCGTAAATTTACAACATGTAAGTACTTATAAATTGCAAAATAGAAGGTGGGGTTGCTGGGGAGGTGCTCTCCAGCAACCCCAAATTCAATTGGCTGTACCTCTGAATCTGTAAAGGTACTAATTATTTAAAGGTAGTACTAATTAGGTATTAATTGCGTACATTTACAACATGTACTTATAAATTGCAAAATAGAAAGTGGGGTTGCTGGGGAGGTGCTCTTCAGCAACCCCAAATTCAATTGGCTGTACCTCTGAATCTGTAAAGGTACTAATGATTTAAAGGTAGTACTAATTAGGTACTAATTGCGTACATTTACAACATGTACTTATAAATTGCAAAATAGAAAGTGGGGTTGCTGGGGAGGTGCTCTTCAGCAACCCCAAATTCAATTGGCTGTATCTCTGAATCTGTTAAGTTACTAAGTATTTAAAGGTAGTACTAATTAGGTACTAATTGCGTATAATTACAACGTACACTATAAATTGCAAAATATAAGGGGGGGTTCTGGGGAGGTGCTCTTCAGCAACCCCAAATTCAATTGGCTGTACCTCTGAATCTGTTAAAGTACTAATTATTTAAAGTACCAGGGGTACCAGTTTTACCAGGGGTAGACTTCCTTTGCAGGAGGTCGTCTAGGTGGGTACCCCAACAGTGCCAGTTATTCTACCGCCTGAGCAGTAATGTGCAAACATTACTGTGCTCCGGTAGGAGGGCACTGTAGCTAGTGTAATTACTGGGCTAAAGAGTCTTAACATCTTATGACTCTTGAGTAAGAAGCGTTGGTGCAGTGCTCCTAGATTTTCACATAATTGTGAAATCCTAGGTAACACTGTACTGATTATGGGCAGCCGTTATCTCTTAACATCAGGAGAGCGTCTTGCTCGTCTTCTACTTCATCACATAAAAAAAAAAAAAAAGTAAGTACTAATTAGGTACTAATTGCGTACATTTACAACATGTACTTATAAATTGCAAAATAGAAGGTGGGGTTGCTGGGGAGCATGACGTTTTTATTATTATTATAATCTAGTACCAACGTACTCGTCAAGACGAATCAAATGAACCCTAACTCGATGTGGTTGAGTCGTTTAATTACGGAGTTCCTATGCCTATGGCCACCTTCCAGCTCCATCATCAGATCAGCTTGATATCATAAAAATATTGCATTGTCATCCGATTAATACACGCATGCAAAATTTTAGCTCAACCGGATACCGGGAAGTGGGTCAAATTAAACTTGCAAAAAATTGCAAGTCAAACTGTCCTATGTCCTATAAACCCACGTAAGATTTAGTATGATTTGACCTGACTTTCCCTCTCTTAATTCAGTTACGGTATTTTATATGAGAACATTATACATAGATTTCTTGTTGTGTTGTATTACCGTTGTAATTAACAATAAAAAAAGGTAGCACTCCGGGAGTGCCGGCAGAAGTGAAAACTTCAATATTAACGTTGTGTTTAATTATAAGTATAATAATACTATCATTTATGAGGTAGAATACAATGTTTATTTATTGCGCTATCGTACACAAATATGACAATTTATATGTTGTTATTTATAATATTATATCGTTATTTATATATAACATTAAATTTTATCTCTCAGAAAAATCAACTTCCATCCATAATTTCGACGACTTTTACACCATCGTTATTATCAGAATCATCATCGCAAATTTTTACAACTGATACAATTGGTTTATGATAACTGAAGTAAGAAACAAACAGTTTTGATTCGAACCTATTTAAGTGTCTAATAAAAAAAATATAAAATATAAATATAAAATATAAAAAAAAATATCGGGCGCGCGCTTGTCTAAGCGCCCTGTGCCGCCTAAACAGAGCAGCACACTCAGGCACGGTAGAAAGAGTGGGAGATACTAGTTCCTCTCCCTTCCCCTCGATCTTACGCTTTTTCGATCAGCATCACGTGACCCTGACGCGAGTTTGAAAGTTTTTACCCATACAAAAAAAGTGCTCAGCGCCGCTAAAGAAGTTTTCACTTCAAAAATAAATAAATAATCATCTCCGGTCCTGTCATAACTTAACATGTAGTGTAACTGTAACCAAACTTGGGCCTATTAGTCTTCTTTTTCTTCTGCCCTTCTTCTTCATGAAAATATTACATGAAAATCCATACATATAATAAGAATGGAAATTTCTCCCCATTCATTGTGATCCTTTACTAAGGTGAACTGTGAAAATACGCATATGAACAAAACGACGCGAAAAAGTCGCTTGCGCGATCTAATTCGTAAAACATTTTGTCAATTTTTCCTAGGGAAACGTAAAATAAAATAATAAAATAAATAATAATCATTTATATCGGACACATCGCCCCTAATTTACATCAAAATTTCGAAGTAAAAGTAATAGAATATAAAGTAAATTCAATTCAAAAAAATCAAAAAGCAAAAAGTGCGACAAACTAAAAATACGCCATCTATCGATGTGGCCATAAACGAAAATTTACCAGAGTAGTTTTATTAGGCTTAATTTGTAAAAAGGTTATTACTTATGTGTGATAAAACGGCACAACCGAATTGTATGTAGTTTTCGCTAAAACGTTGCAAATTTCTCTAATTTGTAAATAGTATTGGTTTTATTTAAATCGGTTTTTAAATAAAAGAGTTATATCTATCTAAAGATTTACTTATCTATTATATACACTTTTGTTCTATCAACGCACAGCCCAAACGGCTGTACGGATTGAGCTGAAATTTGGACAGCGTATTTCTAGGAAAATTTCTTCGTGCAATAAGAAGCGATTTTTTGAAATTCCCTCAGGAACAGGAATTATTCCCGAAAAACGAATGTATGCAAATCTGTAACCGCTGAACCGATTGAGCTGAAATTTTGTAAAACGATTATTGGAATTGTAATTAGAAACATCAAATAGCTTTTATGTCAGAAATTTACTTTTAAGGGGGGGTAAAGGGGGGTCGAAGTTTGTATGGAAAATTTAGAACCGCTGACCCTATTGAGCTGAAATTTGGTACAGACGTAGATTGAGTCCTAAAAAATTGTATGGTATACTTTTTATCCCAAAAATCAACTTCTAAGGCGGGATAAAGGAAGTCAAAGTTTGAATGGGAAATCGGTAACCGCTTCTTTGTTTAAGCTGAAATTTGACCAGCGTGTTCTTTAGGTAACGTAGGCGACCTATAACAAGGGATTTTTGCAAAATTCCCCCGGGAACGGGAATTATTCCCGAAAAACGTTTGTATGCAAATCCGTAACCGCTGAATCGATTGAGCTGAAATTTTGTAAAACGATTGTTGGAATTGTGATTAGAAACTTTAAATAGTTTTTATGTCAGAAATTTACTTTTAAGGTAAAGGTAAAGGGGGGTCGAAGTTTGTATGGGAAATTTAGAACCGCTGCCTCTATCGAGCTAAAATTTGGTACAGAGGTAGATTGAGTGTTAAAAAATGATATGGAATACTTTTTATCCCAGAAATCAACATTTAAGAGGGGGGAAAGGGGGGTGCAAGTTTGTGTAAGAAATCGTTAATCGCTACATTGTTTAAGCTGAAATTTGGTCAGCGTGTTCTTTAGGTAACATAAGTGATCGATAAAAAGAGATATTTGCAAAATTCCCCCAGGAACGGGAATTATTTCCGAAAAACGATTGTATGCAAATCCGTAACCACCGAACCGATTGAGCTGAAATTTTGTAAAACGATTGTTTGGACGGTGTTTAGGAACACTGAATAGCTTTTATGACAGAAATTTACATTTAAGGGTGGGTAAAGAGGGGGTCAAAGTATGTACTGGAAATTTAGAACCGCTGACCCTATTGAGCTAAAATTTGGTACAGAGGTAGATCGAATCCTAAACAATGATATGCGATACATTTTATTCCAGAAATCAACCTTTAAGGGGTTGGGGGGGGGGGGGGGTCATACAAGTTTGTGTAAGAAATCGTTAACCTCTTTTTTGTTTTAGCTGAAATTTGAACAGCGTGTTCTTTAAGTAACGCAAACGACCCATAAGAAGGGATTTTGCGAAATTCCCACGGGTGCGGCAATTAGTTGTACCTATAGATTGTGTTTAGGAACATTGAATAATTTTTACTATTATTGGAGGAGGGTCAAAGTTTGTATGGGAGATCAGAAACCGCTGACACTATTGAGTTTCAGTTTAGAGAAAAGGTAGATTGGTAACCGCTTCTTCGTTTTAGATGAAATTTGGACAACGTATTCTTTATGTAACGTAGGCGACCGATAAGGAGGAATTTTGTGAAATTCTCACGAGAACGGGAATCATTTTCGAAAAACTTTGCATGGAAATCAGTAACCGCTGAACCTAAAATGAGCTAAATTAATGTTAAGCGATAGCTTAAGTTCTGTTAATGAATAGTTTTTAGGGTTCCGTACCTCAAAAGGAAAAAACGGAACCCTTATAGGATCACTTTGTTGTCCGTCCGTCCGTCCGTCTGTCTGTCAACACCCTTTTTCTCAGGAACGCGTGGAGGTAACAAGCTGAAATTTATAGGAAATACTAAGGTCCATTGCTTCTTAGAGCTGTGAAAAATTCAAACTTCTAGGCCAACGCAATCAAAAGATATAGTCGAATATGTCGCAAATTTCAGCAAATTTTCGACATTACCAAATAAATCAAAACCTACGGGGCACTTCCCGTGAACTCAGAATCTTGAAATTTGGCACGAAGCAACTCCTTAGAGCACAAATAAAGGAAAAATTTTGAAAACCATAAATTTTCAATTTCATCATATGAAAAAAATATTTTGAATAATTTTATACTTACTACCCCTTTTCTCATGAACGCGTGCAGGTATTAAACTTAAATTCATATCAAATACTAAAGTCTATAATACCTTTAAACTGTAATAAAATCAAACCTCTATCTCAACGCATTCAAAAGAAACAGCAATTTTAGCCGTATTTTTTAACTGGCGACTACTCTCAAGGGAATCAAAACCTACTTGCCGTTAACTCAGAATCTTGAAATTTGGTTCGCAGCAACGTTTTAAATCATAGGCACAGGAAAAATTGCGAAAACTGTAAATTTTTAGTTACATCATATAAAAAATATTTTTAATAATTTTGTATTTACTATCCCTTTCCTCAAGAACGCGTACAGGTATTAAATTGAAATTCATACCAAATACTCAGCTTTATAATAACTTTAGGCTGTAAAAAAATTAAACATCTATGTCAACGAAATCAAAAGAAACAGCAATTTTAGCCGCATATTTTCAAACTCGCAAGTACTCGCAAGGGAATCTAACCTACAGTATATAATATTATACCCACTTTTCCTTGGGGTTCCGTAGAATGCCGTAGGTTTATACGGAACCCTCGATGCTCGAGTCCTACTCGTACTTGACCGTTTTATTTATGTCTGAAATTAACTTTAAGGGAGAATCAGTATTAAAGGAGGGGGGAAGGAGGGTCAGTTTTAATGGAAATTCAGAAACCACGGAATTGATTTGAGTCGCGGGAAGGATAGTGTGAGAAAATAGTTACCAATAATAATTTAAGTTAAGGTAACTCTTTAACGTATCTCTACTGTATAGTGATACGTTAAAGAGTTACCGGGAAAGGACTACAAATAGTTTTAATTCCTGAAAAGAGGCGTGAAAATTTGTTAATGCAATCAACAACCGCTAAACCGAGAAAGTTTGACCTCTAGGGAAGGACATAGGATTGGTTCCTACGGCAGCGAAACAAAACTGCATTGAAATACCCAGCCCGATATAAGAATAAAAGAAGAAGAAAGAAGAATACTTCACTACCTAAAGCGGGAGCAAATATACATACGCTAACAAAGTCGCGGGGATGGAAATACAATCATAGTCTAAATTCTAAATGGCTCCACCAAATTTTCGCTTTATCAATTGACTGTCACGCGCAACGAAGTGCGCGCGGGTCAGCTAGTATATGAATAAAGATATTATGACTGAAGTCATAATATCTTCATGCACTACCCTAGCAGGTAACGTGGGCCTAATGACAAAAATTCAAGCGAAAACTGTTGGAGAAGAAACCCTAATTATTTATCTGCCTATTTCACAATTATGACGCGGATCGCACTATTGAAACAGTCAGGATGTACCAGTTAACTAATTGTCGGGCGGCTTAGTTTCAATGAAAGTGCATCGGCCGGCCGACCTGATTGGTATTATGTTATTAAATAATATTTATTAGGTAGAATGTATTGAGTTAAGCTGAGCGCATTGGTCAAGCCATGGACATATTTAGAAGACCCTCTTTTAATAATAATTTGGGTGTATACTCCCAACAGAACAGGTTATCCGACTTACACTATCAGAGTCAAATCACAACCTAAATTCTATGTTGCAGTTTTAGAGATTACAAGGCCGAAAACACCTGACAGACTTGACGACTGCCTCCTTTAAATATCTTATAGGAAACAGCCAGGACCCACAGTTTTACGTGCCTTCCGAAACACGGTAGCGTCCAGGCGAAAAGTTTTTGCTAGACAGATTTGACCCCTCCGAATAATTTTATTAATGTTTGGTAGATAAGTTTTTCACGGAGATGAAACACAAGAGAGTGAAATACTGGCCAAGTTCGTTTTCTCGTGGACAACTACTTACTACCAATAATTAAGCATTCAATCCTTTACATACCGTTTACATATTATAAGCAGTAGGTAGGTACATAATATACGAGTATTATTATATAGATGCCTAAAAAGGAAACAAATCAATCACCTAACACATGATCTAAATCGAACCAACCGGTCAACATTTCCTCCTTTCAAATGCAGTTCAGTATTCCACATGTGTCAATATAATATACCTACCTATATTATTATATATAGGTATTTATTGATGTGTTACTATTTCAAGATCAGGTCAATGTCTGCGGTTACGAATATGCCTACGATTCTACGATATACAATTATATTGCGATCGTAAACGTGAGACTCCGAATTAAGCATCATGAATCATAGATGGTCCACAATGAAATGCAGAGATAAATTATTATATTGTGATAGATGCGAAGATTGCTTCAATTTGTATGAAATAAGAACTGACCGTATTTGGAACACATTGCCATCATCCGCTGCACGAGCGATAAAACGGGAATCTCCAAGGCATGAGTGATGAAGTAGATGAACAAGTTCCTATTACAATTTTTTGTGCGCTTTGTTGATACATTTGGCTAAACCTTAGGCCAGTAGGCAAGGGCGGATCCAGGATTTTCTTCTAGGGGCAAGTTGCAGACGAGCAAAAATATTATAATTCTAACTAGGTTGGTACGAAAAGTGCGTAAGCCCGCTCCAAACTCCAAATGGTAAGAAAATTCAAATATTCATACTATGTAAGTGATATGTGCGCGAGAAGCTTGCTGCGAGTGCCGAAAAAAAATATAATCTTGACTATGGGACCTTTGTGCAATCGGCTCATTCCGAGCGCCAATAAATATTCGTAAATTGTGCAATATGCTTCTGGGGTTCTGGGCTTCTGTATCCGCCCTTGCCAGTAGATATATTATTGAATAGCTTGTTAAGTAATTAATTAGTATGAAACATTCGTGGTTCCCAGCCAGCTAGTTACCCTGAGCAAGTAGGACAGGCTGCGGTTAGACGGGACCGGTTGTAAACCCACACCTCACACGCGATTCCCAGACCTAGGCTCTATTTTAATAATTAGCTAGCTACCTATATTTTAGCAAAAATTGTTCTTTGTAAATTAACGGCATAAACTCGTATTTACTTCGGCTTCGTGCCGACCGCAGCAGCTCTCTGAGGAAGATCCTCGAAACGGTCGGCACAAAGCCGAAGTAAATACAAGTGAGTTTATGCCGTTAATTTACAAAGATGAATCTAAATACTCACGAATTGTTTAGTGTAAAAAATACTTCTGTTCGTCATCAAAATATTTTTTTACATTAATCAATTTTAAAGCGGTTGTGCCCAAAGAGTGTCTCCAAGCGGCCATGTTCAGTGAAACTTGGGAGGAAAGTATCCCGCCTTCTAAGTTTATGTCTCCTACCATCTACGGCCGCAGATCACACGAGATAAGGTTAAAGGCTAACCTATAACTCTACCTATAAGGAATAAAAAAACCTTTTTTTGCAGTCATGAGGCAGGTTACATTTCGTGTTTCTAGCAAAACAAAGCAAACGAATTTTTTCGTGAAATAAGCAAAATTTATACACAAGGGTAGCTGTTCTAATTACGTATGCTTGTGAAAGTTCCGAGACTTATTAAAAGCTGCTTTGTTAAATTTTTGCATGATTTCGTTTGTAGAATGTATTTTATACGTAGCGGTTCACTTTATGCAATCCGCATTGCAGATAAAATGCAACTTGCGGAAGTACAGCCCGACCACTCTAAAATTACAGTTCGGTTCCATAGACATCAGAAACATTTTGTTCAGCTGATAAATGCAAATTTAAAATGGTTTATCCTTACGTTTACTTAAGGCTCTTTTACTTTCCCTGTCAATATTTAAATCAATGTGGTAAGTATTAACTGTTTTAATAATTAAGTAGAATTATGAAATAAGCTTTGCAATTGGATTTTTTTCGCCACACTTGTCCTAGCCGTCGAACCGTCGAACGAAAGGAATTTTAGAATTCTGTAACCTATGAATTCATGAAACGTCGCACACTTCCGATTGGGAAAAATGTTCGGAAGTGTGCCTTCACCTTAAAAGTTAATTTCACCGTTTATGGATGCCAAACAAATCTATTTCCAATTAATTACCCGTAGTAAACATACCGCCATAACCACGAGTCAATATTTCTCCCCAAACTTTAGGACACAAGAGCATATAAATTGGCCAATAAATCCCGACCCATTTTAAAATTGCTCCTGTTAGATCAACAAAATGTTCCTAACGTACACGAGAAAGAATAGCATTTTAAGAGTGGTTGGACTCTACCATACATCGACATCCTCACTTCCGTTCTTCCGCGGGACATCGACCGGGCTATCTCCGGATGTGTCCATATAATAATAATATTTATATAATTATAGGTATAATGTAAGGAAAATATCATAAATATATTAACTGCATGATGGCGCGGATGTTTTTTTTGTTCCAATCATGAGTGAATGGGTTCTTACTGAACAAGCGTGCTACAACTTCGATTGCATCGTCACTTACCAACAGGTGAGATTGCGGTCAAACGCTTGTTTAGTCTGCCTTAAAAAAAATGTAAGACACCGACATTCATGGGCGGAACCAGGACCAGGCGGACCAGTTCTTTGGGGGGCCAAGGTGCAGATGTGCATAATATTATAATTACTCACTACGAATTGCCCCCTGACTCCTGACGTATCGTTGACTCGCAAGCAAGATAACGCCAACAAAACAATTAACTTAATGTAAAAAAACAAGTGAAATCAAAAAAAACTTTTTAAAACAAGCTTTTATTATTACCATCTAACACCAAAGTACTCGTTAAGACGAATCAAATAAGCCCAAACTCGATGGGGTTGTGTTGTTTAATTCCGGAGTTCCTATGGCCACCTTTCTCAGCATCAGATCAGCTCCATGTCATAATAATATTGCATTTTCATAATAACATGCATACAAAATTTTTAGCTCAATCAGAAACCGGAAAGTAGATCAAATTAAACTTGCAAGATTTCATTCAGACAGACAACAGACAAGTAAAAGTAAATAAAAGCTTGTAATTAAATCAACAAGCTAACTTCCATTGTTTCCCAGATCATTACAGTAATAACTATGTACTTGGTGTTGTAATACCAGCGCTGTCCAGTAAACGGTTCAATTAACTTGAACTGCTCGGTTCGAGTGCGAGCAAAAAGGTGTGCCTATATTATGTGGGAATTTTAATGACAGCCTATGATTCGTGTTACGTGTTACACGTACGAGAAGATGATGCGATTGGTGATCAACATACGAAAATTAGAAAAAAAAAAAAAGAAACTGCACACGTTCGGTTGTAGCATGTAGGTTGTATACCTACAACTCTTCTCTTTTAAAATATCCTTGCATTAATTGTAACATCTTATATTATGTCATAATGTTGTATTGGTACTGTACCTTTACTCGTGTTTTATAGGTAGGTACCTACCTAAATAAATTTCAAAATAATTTCGAAAAGTAGTGAAATTTAGTTTGACATAGGCTTGACCCCAAATAATGATGCATGGGACAGCAGTTTTGAGTTAAGTCATGATCGGTGGCCTTAACCTTGGCGATCTGAGGAATCCTACACGTTAGATGGCCATAAAACCCATGATGCATTGACTCTGGCAGTAGCTAGAGGTATAATTAGGGAAATCCGTTGTGTTGAGTGTGTTGTTAACTTCAATTATTTTATCAGATTTCACCATGCGATGGTCTTTAGACTCTACAGTACAAAGAGCTGCAATTAGAATTGTTATTCCTTTAGTTTTACTAGCTTCGTCACTTATTCCAATGTAGCTTCGTCCAATGGTCATTAAAGTTATCTTACTGGTTTTTTTTGTTAAACTATACGATTGATTGGTCCGAAGTCCGAACGTCTAAATTTGTACCTCATCATCTTCCGGCCCTTATCCCACACTAGGTCACGTAGAGTCGGCACAACACCAAATTTGTACCTATCGTTTCTGTAAAACTATATAATATAATACCTAATGCCAAATTTCATTCTAATCTGATAAATAATAAACCTAATACATATTTTGATCCCTGTCCAGAAGTAAACAGGATGGAAGAGGGCAGTTTCGATCGCGATTCGTTCAATCAACTAACAGATTCAGCTCGAGAAAGTATCAAAGCTGCAGGAAATGACACTCCGACGAGCATATTGCCAGAGATTGACACATCCCCGTCTGAAGCTAACGAGGAAATCTGCGTCATATGAGATGAGCTTCCGTGGCGCCTATCAGATAAACAAACTGATTAGGTATAGCACTTTTTACTCTATGGATATGTACAAAATGTCTTACCCACAGAAAATAGTAACTTTTATGTAATTAGTTTCTTCATGCTGAATTCCAGCCCTATCGATCCAGCCATTTAGGTGTACGAGAGTGTAAAACGACTATCTATTAATCCATTGTAGATACCTATAGAAAGGAATAATAAATATTTCTTCATCCATCTATACACACCTTTGCGTTTATAGTATTAGTAAGATGAATTAGGATGAACCCGTTTTTGCAAAAATATATTATACGAGTCTAACCCAAATAATTATAATTCAGCCTCGTCATAGTCCTTCGATTAAGCTGAAATTCAGTAGGTACCTATGTGTACCTATAGGTAGCTTAGACCTGAAACAGCACATAGGCTACATTTCAGCGGGTAAAATATCTGTGGGAGCTCTATTACTAAATGACATTCAAAATGATCTGCCAATATTTCGCAGCCAAATTTCCATTGCCTCACAAACAATTCGTTTCGCACGCACACTACGACTTGTATGGCGCTCGTACGCCACGTCACTAGAGTTCAATCACCCAGTTACGCAATCAGATCTAACGTGGAGGTAATGAGGATTGAACTTGGGGCCGCGGAATTTAGGCGTTACATTGAAAAAAAAATTGCTTTTTATACAAATTATTATTATACAGTTATGAATGTCATACCTAAGAACTAAGAAGGAACCGCTTGAGCGATTAATTTGAAAGAACTTAGCTGTTGTTTCTGGTAAGATTCAATTTAAAGAAACTCATCGCGTTGGGATAATATATAAGTATATATAAACTGTCACCATTCACCATGTTTGGTCTATTCGTAAAATAAGTTTTTAAAGTCTTTGGTAAAAAAAAATAACAGTTCACTAAAAGGAAATCGCCTTTAGATAACTGTAATAGAAAATGCCTTCAGTTACCTTCAGTTCAGGTTGATAAGGTAGGTTCTGTAGGTACATCATTTCTCTTAGCGTGGAGGAGGACACGAGGCTTATTCATCATTTTTTGCAAAGTCTTAACAAAATTACTTAGATATATTTAAATAACTGGATTAGAAGAAAAATTGGTTTTAACCATTAGTTGTGTTTTTGATTAGTTTCCAAAACCCCAAAACCAGTCCCTCAAAACGGTCCTGTCCGTGCCTACACGGCTTCATCTGCTTCCATACAATACTCAGTATCCAGAGTAAATGGATGTAAAGAAACAGTCTGTAAAATAAACAAACACTAATTACAAACGTACAACTTTGTGAGGATGTTGGAAGGAAGTAATTAGTCGTGATTTGAAATGAAACAGTTGTTTGGAGACTTGAGGTATTAAAGACATGTTTTTGACCGATGTTTGTGTGATGTTAAGTATGTTGCGCGTTACATAGCAGTCTTATTGTATCTTACATACCCATAGTATACTACAAAATACTGTGGGTAATAGTAAAGAGCCAGATACATGTAACGTGTAGGCTGTACCGCGCACGAGTCTTGCGGCGTACCCGCTGCCCTAATATTATAGCGTCTCACAGAAACAACCCCAAGTTTTAGTTTTTGGGTAGTGGGTATCCCAGCCGCGCCCAACTTCGGCGGGGGAGTCCCACATAACGCCCTGCGCTCCCTGACGCAGGGTGACGATGCGTAAAGCATTTCCCTGGGTCAACAAAAACCAAATTCTAGCGGATGTAGCGCAGAAATTTCATTTTTATGTGACATATTCACAAGCAGACGGCCCGCCTAATGGTGTTGCTTTGGGTTATTGTCATTTGGGACACAAAATTTTCGGACACTGTGTCCCAAATGACTCTTCTATTTTTATTTATAATTTCAGCGACGTTTCGGACACCTTAAAACAAATGAAGCTGTCCGGTTTCCGGTCCGTCGTCTAAAGACGTCTAGTGGCCGACTGGTATACCTACCGAGGTCTACGCGAGGGTTTGCCGGTCAAATTGTCTTCGTATCGAAGGAAACTAAATTCTTATCCAGTGATACTGTGTAGTCCAGTCATTACCTACTGCATACTGTTCTGCTGCAACTTAAGATACTGTTTTCTTTTATAATTTACCTTATCAAGATTTGGTAAGTCATGTAATCATTTTCTCAGTAATTTCCCTAGTCATTATTAACCTTCCAACCGGAGCGAATTATGGCTGAATACTGAGAAAAGTCGTTGTACTATTAGCATTCTCAGACGAATTTAGCATTAAAGTACATCAGCGCTCTTTCAAGTTAATTTGAAAAACAATACTAAACCACCTTCAAGATCGCTTTAAATTTTTATGGATAAGACGCGTAATAATTAGGAAACTGATCGATTTCGATAAAATTTAAATGAGACCACCTGAAAAAAATACAAATCGGTTCAGACATCTTCGAGTAACCCGAGTTCGAGTTACTCGAAGCACGGTAAAGAGATATACAGTAGTTTGACTGAGCGTGATTTTTGAACATAAATACCTACAGTCGCGCGGTACATGCGCAAGTCATAGGGCTGCCGGGCAGCCGCTGCCCGCATACAGTAGGTACCTACCTATTTCATATCATCTACTTACTTGAGCTACTATCTAGATGAGTTATTATTGTAAATTAATTATATTATTTTTGAACATTTATTGATATTTTTATTACAAGCTTTTATTTCATTTTCAAATTACCTACCAATATTTACCTACCTATTTATGTCCGCTTAGGAACCACTGAATGTCCGTTACAAAAATGCAACAGTCGAATAAGATTTGAAAATGTATTGTATCAAACTTAGTACACCCTTCATCCCGCGTTTTTTGCGGCTAGGACTAAAAATACCTAAGAACACTTCCGCCTAACTCCTAACTTACTTTTCAAACAAAATCTAAATCGAATCTATGAGACAGACATGTCAAACTTATCACACCCCTTCGTCTTTGCGTCGGGAGTTAAAAATAAATACGATTGATCACTCTTCAATTCAATAAAAAGTAGGTACATAATAACAGGTAGATTAAAACTTACGAGTAAGTTGGTTCATAATTAAGAAGCCTAATCTGGGAACTACAATAGGTTTTATTCCAGCATAGTAGGGATACCTACTTACTTACCTATCATGTCGTGGCGGCGTATATTGAAACCCAAGACAAGACAAGACAAGAGACAAGACAAGAGACAAGACAAGAGACAAGACAAGAGACAAGACAAGACAAGAGACAAGACAAGAGACAAGACAAGAGACAAGACAAGAGACAAGACAAGAGACCAGACAAGAGACAAGACAAAAGACAAGACAAGAGACAAGACAAGACAAGAGACAAGACTTGGACTCTTACTCGCTTTCTTACTCAGATTCTTACTCGGACTCTTACTCGCACTCTTACTCGGACTCTTACTCAAACTGTTACTCGAACTCTTACTCGCCCAAGAGTAAGAGTTCGAGTAAGAACTCGAACTCTTACTCGGACTCTTACTCGGACTCTTACTCAAACTCTTACTCGAACTCTTACTCGGACTCTTACTCTTATTCGCACTCTTACTCGGTCTCTTACTCGCACTCTTACTCGCACTCTTACTCGGAATCTTAATCGTACTCTTACTCGGACTATTACTCGCACTCTTACTCGGACACTTACACGCAGTCTTACTCGAATTCTTACTCAGTTTCTTACTTGCACTCTTACTCGGACTCTTATCGGACTCTTACTTGGACTCTTACTCGCACTCTTACTCGGTATCTTACTCGCACTCTTACTTCAGCAGAATACCTTTAAAAATAAAAAAATAAAATAACTTCTTACTAACCTCAAAAACAGCATAATATCGCATGCTATTTTTTGCCATTTTATATAATTTATTATATTATTATGTATACATACGTCAAAAGTAAATAACGTAAATTACACTAAATACTTGCAAAAAACTATCGCGACGTCCGCCCGTTGCTGCGTGGCACCCGCTTCTCGATTAACTACCCACTTCTACCCACATCTGCCCACATCTACTCACTCCCACATTCCGACCGTTTCTATGGAGTCAAACTACTGTATATCTCTTTACCGTGCTCGAAGGTAGTCTCATTTAAATGTTATCGAAATCGATCAGTTTTCTAATTATTACGCGCACTCACTGACAGCCCATGTCGTCCCATTTCTGGACAAAGACCTCCTTCCCTTGGTGCCATGCATCTCTGCCTTGAAGGTCTAGGGTTCATCCAGAAGAACAGAATAATACCATACAAAAAAACTATACCATACAAAAAAAATCTGTCGAATTGTAAACCTCTTCATTATTTTAAAGACGTTGACCTTTCTTCGTGTTTTTAAAACAGACCCATCGATCTCGTGCCTTAATATTGAATGCGACAAAAACTCCCAAGCCCCCATTATGTCAGTGCCGGGTGTATGACATCGCACTCCGATGTAATTAAACCAGTCGCCGTCGACATTCCTTGCCATTGTCGGTTTGAGAGGTGTGGCACGTGGCCCGTGGCCCACGATGTTGTGACCGGCGATTGTTTTACAGTAGGAAAACTTCTGTTTTTACAAATTAATTGAACTAGACCGGGGGTAGACTTCATTTGCAGGAGGTCGTCTAGGTGGGTACCCCAACAGTGCCAGTTATTCTACCGCCTGAGCATTGATGTGCAAACATTACTGCGCTTTGATAGGAGGGCACTGTAGCTAGTGAAATTTGAAATTACTGGGCTAAAGAGTCTGAACATCGTTATCGTTAGTGCAGTGCACCTAAAATTTTACATATTTCTGAAGTCCTAGATGGCGTAATACTGATTATGATGGGTAGCGTTATCTCTTAACATCAGGAGAGCGTCTTGCTCGTCTTCTTACTTCTTCGCATAAAAAACTGTTACTAGAAACAGCCTGTTAGATATAAAGTTAACCAACACGATGATACAGATGCCTAGAAACTTGCACTATTAACCAGCTGGTGTATCTCAAAGGGACTAATAAATTATGTTTTGTATCCAAGATAAGAAATTTCAACACATTTTAAAACTAACACTTCCTATGTGTTTCGGGGCTGAAATTCTGGAATGTTCCGTCGCATCATTTAGCATCAAACAAACGTCTGAGAGTTTGTCTCTTTCACTTACTGGATAGAAACTGTCGAGCAGGGTTGGATTCAGAGCATCCGAAAATTATTGTCTATGGAAATGAAAATTATACTATTTTTCCAAAATTATACTAAGATTTCTTTTTTTTGTGTTTTTGATTAGAATTGAAACATAATGCGTTGATTATTTCTATTGTTTTATTATACCTACAAAAATAAATCTACGAAAGGTTGTTTTTTTGATAATACGACGCAATGTTTTTTTGATAATA
Organism: Hemithea aestivaria; assembly: GCA_947507615.1. Classification (NCBI taxonomy): domain Eukaryota; kingdom Metazoa; phylum Arthropoda; class Insecta; order Lepidoptera; family Geometridae; genus Hemithea; species Hemithea aestivaria. The sequence continues at coordinate 5,044,546 of OX382343.1, forward strand.
AACTTAAAATCTTGTTATTTTAGAAAATTCAGCTATCAAAATTAAATACATCCACCTTACCCTACCAGAAGGACTAAAAAATCGGGGAATTACCGACTAGCCTCATCTGGCTAAAAATAAATAAATTCTAAAAAAATAAATATCTATAAATATATAAATTCCTGATATTTCAGGGTAATTATTATTAAAAAGTCTGATGATCAAATTATGGTATATTCGCGTAGTATATTGGCTTTGCTATACTACATACTAAACATGATTAAATTCTAGTACAAAAAGCATAATTATACTACGAAATCCAACCCTGCTGTCGAGTCCAGTTAATTTCGTTTGCCAAGTCCATCTGATTTAATAGGCTGCTCTGCTGGCAGGGTGTCGTTCAAATTTATTTTCCTATGTTAGGACTAGTAGCTTATCTCCTACTTTATTTAGTTGTAGGAAAACATCGTCGTTTCCTTCTATTTAATTAATTGTTTATGCTGCCGTCTTATCTATGTAATGTTCATTTATTTACCTCTAATGAATAATGTTATTAGTAGTTTTAAATTTATACGTGTTAGTGGAGATTTTATTATTACTGACTTAGGTATATACATACCGTTTGTGAAAGTCTTTGGAGTTTGCAGATTCTATAGTTATTTGATTACTAATTACTTATATGAATATCTTCTTCTTAGTCGTTTTCTAAAGGACATTACGACGTTTTATTAAGAAGCCAATTTGTGTTTCTATTAGGTATAGACATTCAACTCCATGACATTCATCACTATTTCTAATATTACAACCATTCACACCAAAAATGTTACAAACCAACTCTAAAACTACCAGGGAGGTCACGGCTATCTATACACCTCTATTAAAAATGTAAATAAATCCACGTCGTAAAAACAAGTTTTGGCACACACCACATCATAATGTACGAGTGGTTTTAACTAACATAACGTTTCTATTCACCGTTACAACTGTATGCTACACGTTCCTAAAGTTGATCCACACAGCCGTAGGATCGTGCGGGAAAGAGGGACGAAATTTTTGTAATGTTCGAATTCGTACGCACTACGCACCTTGTCACACAAATTAAAAAATCTTTTTAACAAGTGAATTCAATTAAAAATTAAAAAAACCCCCAACGCAATACGTAATTCACCATTTATTGATGGCGGCCATCTTGGATTTTCAATTTTATATAGTGGGCTGTGTTCTACTCGTTAAGCCCTTTCATGTGATACCCGTATTGAGGGGGTCGTGGAAGAAAAAAGTAATCCGCCATTTTGTAGCGGCGGCCATCTTGGACCGATTTCCACAAAACATGGCTAAGAACACTCTCGACTAACTCTACTTTCAAACAAAAAAAACTAAATCAAAATCCGTTCATCCGTTTGGGAGCTACGATGCCACAGACAGACACAAACACACACACACACACGACACACACACAGACAGACAGACAGACACGTCAAACTTATAACACCCCGTCGTTTTTGCGTCGGGGGTTAAAAACAAGCTTTTATTATTATTACCATCTAGCACCAAAGTAGGTACTTTAGGGTGTCCCGTCGATGTATGGGGAAAATTTTTTTTTGAGCTACGCTAACGCAATAGGTGTCGAAAGTTGCGAAATTAAACATATATTATGAATAATCTAAAAAATATGTATTTTTTTGCCATCTTGAGGGCTCTACCTCGCTCTCCTCTATTTCAAATTAAGTCAAAATCTATATTAAAAGATATTTTTTTATTAAAATGTATAACATAAACTACAAATAAACAAACTGCATAAAGCAAAGTCCATTATAAATGTATTATCATTGAGAATTTTAACTTGATTTTGTGTCAAAAAATTATAATTTTTGCTCCAGATTACAACTTAGTCCAAAAAAAATACCGCTGGAATTACTGTTGTTATACTTTGTCAGGAATTAAATATCAGCTAAATATATAATACATATACACAGATAGTGTATGTTTCAGTAACTCAATTTTGCCCAGATGTTTTATTTAATCATAGTTTCAAGGCCGTCAATAGAAAGATGACGCGGAACCGACGATGCTCTAGCTTAGCACTCATTCCTTATAATAATTTAGATATTTTCTCTAGCAAAGAATATTGAGTGTTTTAAGTATACTTCTTTCAATTTCTCACTCCTTTTCAAAAGGCCAGATCCTGAAAGTAGTCCCTATTGATACATAACCTATTGACGAGAAGGTTTCTTGAGAGAGCGTTTCTTATGACAACTAATAACATTTTTTTTTCAGGTTAAAATTGAGAGTTACTAATCACAATAATAAATGTAATGATTAGTCGTCTTTATTTTTGTTATAAACTGTATTTTGCTTGATAACAAACCAAATCCGAGGCATACAGGACGTATACTTGAACCACGTACTTGACAAGCAATTGTCAATTTTCTGTTAGATTAAGAGTACGATTAGCAGAAGATAACCATCTCGTGGGCATTTATTTCCAGATTGACGACCATATAGGATCTGAAGTACAACATCAAGGCAAAAAATAAATAATGAAAACACTAAATAAGGCATACGAAGCATCCTATTGTAAAGATTTCCTCATATTGTGGTCGAAACGGAAAAATCGTAAGTAATCGCATATATTCCTTAATTTTATGGGTCTGAAATGAAGTAATATCATACCCACTTAAATTTTACGTGGTTTTTCAATAAATAAAATACAATTAATGAAGTCATTATTAGTTTTTAGCCGATCATGGAATTTTAGTTTTGGTCACAATACAGCACATGTAGTTTAACTTCGTCTCGAGCTTTATATAACCAAAAAGTCGTTTAAACTGCAAAAAATGATATATTTCTTCTAATAATATATTATAGTCATTAATACATATTACAAAAAATATTTAGCTGTGTAAATAATGGCCCAAGTGTTAATGAGAGGAAGTACCAAAAACAAGTTGAAATTTGAGGGTACTTGCGGATTTTTTCAGAAATAAAAAACCGGTCAAGTACGAGTAGGACTCGAGCACCGAGGGTTCCGTACAAACCTACGGGTTTCTACGGAACCCTAAGGAAAAGTGGGTATAATATCATATACTGGTTGAAAATTACTTGGTTTTGAAAATTTGCGAGTTTGAAAATATGCGGCTAAAATTGCTGTTTCTTTTGATTGCGTTGACATAGATGTTTGATTTTTTTACAGCTTAAAGTTATTATAAAGCTGAGTATTTGGTATGAATTTCAATTTAATACCTGTACGCGTTCTTGAGGAAAGGGGTAGTAAATACAAAATTATTAAAAATATTTTTTTATATGATGTAACTAAAAATTTACAGTTTTCGCAATTTTTCCTGTGCCTATGATCAAAGACGTTGCTGCGTACCAAATTTCAAGATTCTGAGTTAACGGCAAGTACCCTGTAGGTTTTGATTCCCTTGAGAGTAGTCGCGAGTTAAAAAATACGGCTAAAATTGCTGTTTCTTTTGAATGCGTTGAGTTAGAGGTTTGATTTTATTACAGTTTAAAGGTATTATAGACCTTAGTATTTGATATGAATTTTAGTTTAATACCTGCACGCGTTCATGAGAAATAAGATAGTAAGTATGAAATTATTAAAAATATTTTTTTATATGATTTTACTAAAAATGTACAATTTTCGCAATTTTTCCTTTATCTGTGCTCTAAGGAGTTGCTTCGTGCTAAATTTCAAGATTCTAAGTTCAAGGGAAGTACCCTGTAGGTTTTGATTTTTTGAGAGTAGTTGCGAGTTTAAAATTGCGACTAAAATTGCTGTTTCTTTTAAATGCGTTGACATAGAGGTTTGATTTTATTACAGTTTAAAGGTATCATAGACTTGAGTATTTGATATGAATTTCAATTTAATACGTTTACGCGTTCATGAGAAAAGGGGTAGTAGGTATAAAATTATTCAAAATATTTTTTTCATATGATGCAAATAAAAATTTATGGTTTTCGCAATTTTTCCTTTATCTGTGCTCTAAGGAGTTGCTTCGTGCCAAATTTAAAGATTCTGAGTTCACGGGAAGTGCCCCGTAGGTTTTGATTTATTTGGTCATGTCAAAAATTTGCTGAAATTTCCGACATATTCGACTATATCTTTTGATTGCGTTGGCCTAGAAGTTTGAAATTTTCACAGCTCTAAGAGGCAATGGACCTTAGTATTTCCTATAAATTTCAGCTTGTTACCTTCACGCGTTCCAGAGAAAAAGGGTCTTGACAGACAGACAGACAGACAGACAGACGGACAACAAAGTGATCCTATAAGGGTTCCGTTTTTTCCTTTTGAGGTACGGAACCCTAAAAACGAATTTTATGAAGATTAATTTGCTTTCAAATTATAATATCGGATATCTACTATATCTAAAACTAGAAAAATAATGATATTTCATTGTTTCAATATCAGGAAAAAATTATGAAAAAATGAAAAAAATTTAAAACTTTAACGATCGGTAGAGCCCTGAAAATAATTTTTCAAAATTAAAAAAATTATATTTTCTTAATCTGCGTAAAATTACGTAACTTTCGAGAGGTGTTGCGTTTTCAAAATCCAAAAAATACTTTTACGGGACACCCTAAGGTACTTGTCAAGACGAATCAAATGAACCCAAACTCTAGCATGCCAGCTATTGGCCCTACTGGCAAATGTATTCCCGCCTTTATTGTGCCAGGCGGAATCGTGTTAGCTAATTATGTCCTGTGATTCCAATGTTAGCATTCCTTCGGAAGAATTCACGGATTGCAACTGCAACAGCTGTTTTGTGAAAGCTTTTATTTACCTCTTTTTGAAATTTTAGGACTGCTTCTCTTTAAAACAAAAGACTATCATTTCTTACTGTTAATTTTACAGGCTGAGTACAAGGGTAAGGGGATGTGGGGCTGTGGACTTGGTCCATTAGATATAAATAAGATAACACTTTATTAAAACAGAAAAATGTACAAAAATAAACTTAAAAATTAAAACACAATATTATAATCTATGTGTACAATTGGAGACTTTATCGCTAAAAGCGATCTTTTCCAGACAACCAAGCACATGGGTTTGTGGTGTGTCCATTTAGGTAGGTATGATGTATTTTTATTTCTGCGATCTCATCATAATGCAACTTTCAATAAAAAAACTTCTATTTATATCCGTATAAAGCCCCAAAGGCCCTAATCGTATGCGCGCGACGTCGCCAAGTCTGTGACGCGTAATCCTGGCCAGTGATATCGTGAATAGTGTGCCCGGAATATCCATCATGTTCTATTAGAATTTTTTGAAGTGAAAACTTCTTTAGCGGCGCTGCGCTGAGCACTTTTTTCTTCTATTAACGTCTTCATCAATTTTTACAACGCCGTTGCGTGAGAGAATTGTTTAGCCGTATCTTTTATACAACGAATTAAGAAGACAAGCAAGGCGCTCTCCTGATGGTAAGAGATAACGCTGCCCATAATTAGTACAGTGCTACCCAGTATTTCACAAAGGAAAAATTCTGGGTGCACTGCGCTAACGCTTCTTACTTGACAGTCATTAGATGAGCATGAGCCTGAGCATGTCAAGAGTAGACTAAGGGAAGAAGGAACATCCGTGGATGAATGCATGCCCGAAGTCCCGGCGTAATGGCGTGACGTACTACGCAGACACACCCCCAGGTGTTTAGAGTTTAGTGGGTAAACCTCGCCGTCCCATCTTTAGCAAGGGAGTCCCACTGCCCTCATGCTTAACCATAAACCTAAGCTTAACGCCTTTATCCTAGGTAAAAAAAAAGGATCAAGTCACACAGAATATCCGGAAAGCCATGTCATAACAACGAATATTAGTTAAGTTAGTTTTTGGCTTATTATTCCACGATTTCGCTCACCAACCGACTTCTGACTACAGTGTTAATTCGTATGGACTTTGGTTTATAAATTTGTGTTGAGCTTGGAACTTGGAAACTGTTCTCATAGGTTCGGAGACTTCCGTTGGTTACTATGAACGGGAAATTATCTTTGTGGAATTTATATAAACTATTTCTTTTCTATCCGGTTCTTAGAAAAGAAATCATTCGTAATTCATCGTCGACCGCATCTGCCCTTTCCATCAGGTGAAATGTTGTCAAACGTAGGGCTATTTAGTATTAAAAAGTCATATAAATGAACTTTCACGACCACACACGGGTAAATAACAGATTGTCCAGTCTATTATTCATATGACCTATTGTTTTTGTCTTGTTAAAATATCAAATGTGGTATGTAGGTCTGGAATGATCATTACCATTACACTTCAATTGAGTCATGACTGAGATATTCTGTAATTGGATGTTGTAATATGTAGGTTACTCTTAATTTATATAAAATGTCAAATCTCAGCTCTGAACTAAATATATATCCTCTTAATGATCGAACTTTTGTATTTTTCCTTTGTCTTCAATATCTATTTTTACTGCAAGTTTCCTCAGTCAGTAAATGCTGTTAGTGGAATCTTCCAAATGTGTGACCCACTTCCTGGTTTTTGATTGCTCTGAAATTTCTCACGAATTTGTCCATTTGATGGTTTTGTGTTGTCTGAAGCTGATCTGATGGTAATACCGGAGGAAGGACGTAAGAATTCCTCAGTAAACGATAGAATTTCGTTCTTATCCTTTCGTCCCATCGTTTAGTTTGTGCGCTTATTTCAGCTTTAATTACATTCTTCTTTTTGTTTAGTTTCTTTTCATTATCATCATTTCAGCCATAGGACGTCCACTGCTGAACATTGACCTTCCCTTTGGACCTCCATACATACCGGTTGGAAGCAACCTGCATCTAGCGTCTTCCGGCGACCTTTATAAGGTCCACCTTGTGGGTGGACGTCCTACGCAGCGTTTGTTAGTCCGTGGTCTCCACTCGAGCACTTTTCGACCCCAGTTAGTCAGTAAGCTGTGGTATTTACCCAGCTAGCATTACCAACAGCGCATCGGAATGACCACTAGGACGTCAGCAATACCTTGGTGTTGCAGACATCTATATAGACAACGGTGACATCTCACCATCAGGCAGGCCGTCTGCGTGTTCTGTATCTTCCATTAAAATAAAATCTACAGCTTTATTTTCCTTTGCTTAAAGAATAGAATAGAAAACTTTTTATTGAACACCATAAGATAGAATAAGCTTAAAACAAATATATAGCTTATGAAATTATAATATCTTTGCTTGTATATGGAAGAATCTTACATTAGAGTCATCTTATTTCCATATTGCACCGTTCACCGTTCTCACGTTTATTATTGTTATCCTTGTAATTTATAGCATCGATTTAAAACTTGGTTTTTATTTTCATTTGTGTATTCATCTTTCCAGCCATGTTGCGACCTTCACCTAATACCCGATGAATCATTATATTCAACTGACCTAGACTGGATCTTGTGGCATTTGAACAATATTACCTAACTCTAACCTGTTGTGAAGACTATGAATGTTTATTTTGAATTTTTGCATCTGCAGTTCTTTGTTCATTTATAAATTCCTTTCTAATTCGTATGAAATGTTTCGTTCTTTCTTTTTTGGATTCTGTCCTTATAAGACTCAAATTAGGAAGGCTCAAAGGCTTAGTATTCTTCTGGACTTGCATCACTTCTTCACTTAGTTCATCCAGGTTTTCAAGATGTTACCTCCAATATTCAAATTAAATGGCTAGAGTATAAACTTAACAAAGACGTTGCTTTCTGTCTATGTTATAAGAAACAACCGGGATCGGGAACTGGGATCACAGTTTTACGTACCTTCTCAAACAAAGTAGCGTCCAGGTGAAAATTTTGCCTCATTCGTAGATTTGAACCCAGAATGTCCGTATTTATGCCGTCATGCCGACTGAGCCCTGGTCACCAAGGAAGAAGAGAGGTAGAAAGGTTACTTACCAGGCAAAGTTCAATTTGTTTCTCTTGTAAAGTATCTCTCATTTGCCATGGCTCTTTTTAAAACATTAAATATTGAAATCCCATCGGAAACACGTGTCCAAAGAAAGGCTCATGCGTCACTAACTCGTGGACAATGGTACCTATTTGTATGCAGAGCTTATGGCCGTTTAATTCAAAGCACATGAGAATGTGTTGACAGTTATTTAGATGAAATCACTATCGGCTAACGGTGTTATGTACACCTGGTGACTGTTGCCAATGTTGGATTAGATTCTTATATAATGTGCTATTTGATTGAGGATATTTAGAGCGGTGAAGAAGACGCTGTTTTACTATCTGACTAGATTTGAAACTGGCTACAGTTAAAAATATCGTAAAGAAAGGAACGTAATTTCTCGTACGTACCTTAAATACAGTGAATTCCTATTGGAGATTAATGAAACCCTTAGAATAGTTGAGAAATAAAACTAATTTCACAAGTTTTAAGTCTTTTAAGGTACTGTTTTAAATATATGTAGGTCTGTAGGCTAAATCACTGCCTCGTGAGTCAGTCGAACATGAAAATGAGACAATACCCTTCCATCAAAGTAATGGCAGCGGGAGCCTTTGCAAATCGAAATCTGTTGCTCAAAACGACTCAAAAGCTCTTAAACTCAAAAGCAAATCAAAGTGAAAGCCGATGGATGATGCAGATACTAGTGTCGTAAAGATTTGAGTGTTTTATGAGTTTACTCTTCAATTTTACTGCTCGTGTGTGTTCTGAGTCATGGACACTGGAGATTTGACCCTGAATCTGTGATGTTTATAGCCCGTGCTAGTAGTCAAATTGTTTACTGAAAACACGATTGTACACTTTCATTTTAGTGTTTACATTTACCTGTGATTGTTTAGGAAGCAATGTTTGTGTGAATCGTGATGTAGGTAAGCTTTCATTTAAGCATTTCAAACTGCAAACTTGGCAATGTCTGCAATAATATGAGTGGTTCCACTCGTTTCTTTTTTGCAGATTGCCTATTTTTTTTTGTAAAAGCCAAACGATAGTCGTGTAATCAATATCTTCAAAACCTTAGTAAAATACTAATTGTACCTTGCAAATCAATGCCTTATCAATGTTACAAAAAAAATTAAATAATCATCAATATCTTATCAATGGGCGCTTAGAAGTTAGAAGACTAAAATATGTAGAAGCAGACAATGCAGACCTATTGGTCTAGTATTCCAAAGAATAGAAACTATTACCTACTATGCCAATACTGTGATTACCTCATTAAGTGCATGGTCGGTTTATCATAGTTTATCATCTACTTCTAAACGCAATGCAATAAAAGTATCAATGTCTCGATAATGATATGCGTCACAACACCACTCAACCTTGAAATTGCAGACCTGTTCGCTATTCGCACTAACTTTCAAATGAGATTTGGTTTACCGTTCGCGTTTCTTCTAGATTCTAGATAATCGTCAATAGCTCTTGAGCTATTTTCTTTGTTATCTATATTGTCATCATCATCGACTGCAGAACATTTGTCCACTTACGAAAACAGTGTGACATCTCAAAAAGCGCTATTTGACAGAAAATCGTGATCGTCTTCTTCCATTGGCCCCGATCTTCGGCTTTGTGGAGTGCGTTCGCACAAGGTGGTATACTGGTCACTGGATCTTAACATCATCCTTCCTATCCTACTTCACACTGTGTCACCCAAATAATTTTCAACTCTACTATACCCAATTATAATGTCCATATTTCCTTGTTACAGATCGCAGCCGTCATGTTCAATTTCATCAAGAAATCCACCGTCCTGACCGGTGGTGACACCGGCGGCTGCGAGGAACGAGACGGGGATAAAGAACGGAGGAAGAGGGAGAAAAAGGAGAGAAAAGAACGGGAGAAGAGGGAGAGGCTTGCTGCTGGATTGGAAGAACCTTTGCGGTTGGAGGAGGTTAGTAAAAAGAGACCACTCATCTTTAAAATATATTGTAAGTTTGGATAGGCCATGAACCTTTTGGCTGACTTCCAAATCCAAGCTTTGAGGCCCTAGAATAAGACATTTATCAAGCTTAAAGCTAGCTTTCTTTTCTAGTAAAAGCGTCGGGAACAGCTAGTGTTTTAAATCATGTCACAGAATACGTAATACTGAATGTTTCCAGTTCGAGCCAAGTATACCCAATACTCAAGTCTCAATTTCCATAAAGTTTGTAATGTCGTAAATGACAACCTATGACCCTTTGTTCTTTAAAGATTTTCATGGTTATTGGTTTTAAAAAACCTTGAATACCTTGTATCGCTTACGATTTTAATGACTATGGATGAAGGCGCCAGCGTCAACGTGCTTTAGAATGTTTAAAGCTTGTTAACTTTAGTTCAAATTTAGACCGTATCTTGTTATGATCGTAGTCAAATTGAAGCACAATACAAATGATGTCCATGGTTGAAGTGTACACAGGTGTATTTCAAACAATATTTTCGTTGGTTATTGAGATGGATATAGAGCTATTATTATATTATAGAACTATATTTATTACTGTACTCAGAGTCTCAGTGGTTTAACCCGCTGAAAAACCTAGGTTTTTCTGGGTTCTATAGATAAACTATATGCCAAATTAAACGGAAATGGTAATTAATTTCGTTTAAAAATGGTTTAAAATTCTTCTACATTCAATGAATTTTGTAATATCAATGGATCACGGCTCATATTTGTGCATCGGCATCAAAAATGACCTGCTATTTGACTAAAATGTCATTCGTGATGTATTTTCCATACATAAACGATATGATCTCATCCGAAGCTTTTGCAATAGGTCTCCAACACGGACTAAGGAAATCTACGGATGGCTGATGGGAAAAAGCTAGATGCAAATAATAATGATGCACCTTCAGTAATCCTACTCTTTTCTACATCTATCTTCTAAATACATAAAAGGAAAGAGTGACTGACTGACTGATCTATCAACGTACAGCCTAAACCCCTGAACGCAATGAGTTGAAATTTGGAACAAAGATACCTTTTATGATGTAGTCCTCCGCAAAGAAAGGGTTTCTGCACGTTGATAAGGCCTCAAGCACCAGCTAGTTAGGTATAAAATATGATACGCATACATATTAATAAAGATAAAATGCAGTTTTATCAATAAAATCCAATATATATATAGATAATATAGAAACAGACATACATACAATACTAAAAAATAAAACACACTGTGCGTTATTTTTCTTTTCGCACATTTCACTATTACTGTGATGTTTTTGTGAGCAGACATAATTATTTGCTATAGGTATATAAAATTAATTTTGGATTGGAACAACATCATTTCACAATAACAGAAACGATGACAAAGAATAAAAACTCGAATTTTATACATAGTAGTGTTACTATAGAGCACGCTCTATGTAGAGCGTGAATTTCTACAATTTTCTAAGAAGTGAGTGGGCATACTACGAGTGCCTCACAACATTTTCAGCAATCCACTGATTTCCTTCATTCGTAGTCTCAGAGGTTTCGTATTCCCTAAGACTAAGCACCATTCTCTATTGCAAACTCATGGCATTTGCTCGTGGTATTTTAATCAGACCCATGTAATTTAGGTTGGGTTTGACAAGCGAGGACGCTGGTATTATGTTAGTTCATTTAAGTTTAGATGACTATCAGTGCGTTCATGGCCGTTTTTAAGACTTTCTAAGAATGTTTTTTTTTTATTTGTAAAGGTCAAATTATGTAGGTATGGATGTTATTTTATTGGCTCGCAACTTGGCTCCAATAAGAAATCCTTTCTTAGTAGATTTTCCGTCATAATAACAACCTCTGCACCAAATTTCAACTCTATCCATTCAGGTTCAAATAATCAAAAACGTTTCTGAGATTCATATTTTATCAGAATATTTTTTATGTTTGTTCGCCAATTACTCGAAGATTCCTAACCTAATTTAATATAGGCTTTATTTTAATATTAATATACTTCCTAGGTGGTCATATTTAAATATTATCGATATCGGTTGAGCGGTTTTTAAAAGATATGAATAAAAACGTCGTCTTGGTTATTGAAAGTGAACGTGCAGGTGATTTAAAAAACTTTAAAATTACATATTAGGTATGTCAGTTAAAATTTTTCTTTTAAATGAAAATATACGAGGTGTTTGGTAAGAATTTAAAAGTCAATAAATAAACTCGGTGAAAGTTTGTGGACAAGATAAATTTTAAGACATTGCATGACGAAATTAAATGCTGTATCTTGTAGATCTACGTGTTTTATTTGTACGAGTATGTTATTAAATGTCTGCATTTTAAATGGTAATTTTAGTGATAGTGATCACTTTTGGTTTTTGATGTAAACTTTTTGCTTGGCGGTGATTATAATATTTTATTAAGGAACTTGCTGTGTCTGCAGCTTTAACCGCTGAAAAGAAGCCTATATTTTTCCAGGGTCTAAGCAAACTACATATATACCAAATTTCCACTCAATCGGTTCAGCTATTTGGGCGTGAAAGTATCAAGCACGCACATGAATCCGCACTTCACTCAAAATTCAATCGTTTTCATCCATTTTTATTAAAAACTGGTCGCATTTGGAATACTGAGCGATACAATTTGGGAATCTTCAAGGTTTGGCTCAAGTGAATACCTTTCAAGGCATCTTACGTGTTCTATCGTCTGCACTTTCCATCAGATAGGATGTGGTCAAACGTAGGCATATTTTGTATTTAAACAAGTGAAATTTTAAAAAATCTTTTAAAAAACAAGCTTTATTATTATTATCATCCAGCGCCAAAGTACTCATCAAAACAAATCAAATCAGCCCAAACTCGATGGGGTTGCGCCGTTTAATTACGGAGTTCCTATGGCCACCTTCGAACTCCAATAATCAGATCAGCTCCATGTCATAATAATATTGCATTGTCACCCGATTTATACAGGCATGCAAAATTTCAGCTCAATCGGATACCGGGAAGTGGGTCAAATTAAACTTGCAAGATTTGATTACAAACAGACAGACCGACATACAGACAGACAACAGACAGGTAAAAGCTTGTAAAAACCGGGTTGATTGACCAGGTTGAACGTTTGAAATTAACCTCGAAATTCATTCGATGTTTGTTTTGACATTAATCAATATATACCTACTTATTAGTCTTATCAATACTTAAATTGATAAGGCTAAGTATTCTAGGCTAACCTATCCCATATTTACTCTACCCATATTTGTTAAGGATAAAATCATATGTGTGTTTTTTCGGATAACAGTAACACTAATTGCTTTAGTCATTGTTTTTGTAGAGGACGTTGCCACCAAATTATGACACGGAAAAACAGTTAATAGTTGGTGATTATTTTTAAAACTATGTTAAATTGCTTAGTAATTATGATTACCTTAAGGTATGTATCTTCGGGTTATTATTATTAAATATTCATCTTTTTCTGTCATTGTGGGGCTATTGAAAGCCAATCTTCCAAAAAGGCGCCAATCACGTCATTATGGGCCAATTTTTAGAGGTCATTAGGAATCAAGATTACACGATTAAATCGCTGGGAGCAGAGTAATTTATAATTTTAATTTGAACTAGATATAAATACTAAAATCTATTATAATAATATAATAAAAAAATTTGGTCAAATTCAAAATTTACTGTTACAAACCGTTACTTAGGGCCTAGACTAGTTCCTATCGTAAATACGAGTAACGCTATTTCCACAAAACGTACATGACATACAAAAGCGGTCCCAAAACGGCTCCTTGCGTTAAACCTAACGGTTTCGGTAACCGAATCGCTGTAGGAATGTTTCTCTCATTAGTTGGACGTCACGGTCCTCAGTTCCGTAAGCCTAGTGTAGATTCCATGTGGACGAGATTGGTGGGAAAATGGTCTGCGATTGTAATTAATATTGTTGGTTTAGTCGAATGCTCTACCGTTTTCTGGGAAGAGAAAAATGTTTTATTGAACTTTTGTGGTATTTTTTACTATTAATTCGTGGAAAATTCAAATTTTGTCGTGTATACGTCATACGTGTGATTTTTGTAGAACATTATGCTGCCTGTGTGTACTATACTAATTTTGTGTTCAAAGCCAGGCAGCACTTGCGACATGTCAGAGTAAAAATAAATACATACATTTTTTAAGTAATATAATATAATCAGTGCTTTAATATAAATTTGAGGAGGAGATATTCCACAATAAGCCAATCTAAAAAATTCCAAAATAAAAAAATCTAAACTGATACATAGATATCCCATACATAATATAGTTTATAGATTTTGTACCATTAGGTATCTTGTTGGGCCTAGGTAATTAAAATTTTCTATTTGTAGATGAATAAACCTTGAAACAGCAACATTGTGTTTACCATCATTCTATTTTGGTACAATCTCTACTAAAATATTCAGCTGTACTTCTTTATACCGCAGAAACGGTAAAATCTAATTATACATGCAGATTCAGGTCATAAACGTAAAAGAAAGATTCTTAAATACTAGCACTAGAACAAAAATGCTAATTGTGCATTTAATGAGTTAAGTTTCCTTTTACATTATACACGAGTACATATGACCTAATTTTTCGTTCTTGGCCGTGACCTTTCAATTTATTTCATTGTGGGATTACTGACCGAGAATTGTTGAATATGTCGTTGCTCCTTGTAGTTTATTTTCGTCAATTGGTTCCTACTAGACAATTATTTTATTGGATCCTATTTATATAACTGGGACTGACTTTGGAGCAGTTTAAGAATTTGCTATTTCTTGGTTTCTTATTAAATCCCTAACGTTTTTTATTATCTTTATAAATTTTATGTAATGTGGTGTTGCAATAAAGAGTTATCTAATCTAGATTTTCATATTTACTAATATAATAGTAGTTATAATTATTGTATTATGTACTTATTATCTTATTATGTATGCGATAATGTATTCTGTCTGAGCTTATGAGCTTGACCTGCTTAAGTCTACTTTAATTTTCTAATTGAATAAACGCGAATGGTTTTCGAATTAATTTGATTCAGCGATCTATGTCAGACATTGTTGATTTGGGCGCTTCAATCTTCCACTTATTAAAATATGTTTCGCTAGCTATGCCCAGCGAGCTTTGGAACTACTAAAAAGCAGCATAAATCTTGAGACTTGTATTCCAAGATTTCGGCTCGAAGAGATAACAAACACACGCAAAATAACCCAGAGGAAGACTTAACATTTAAATACAAACCTTGTACTGTTTACGGGTCTATGGAGTCTGGAAATCGTAAAATACCGCGCAGGATTTTTATGCAGTTTTTTTCGCTACCTCAGGCGGTATCTACCTCAAAACGAATATCGCTAAAATTTGAGCAGGCCCTAATTGATTATATATAGATTACGGTGATACATAATATAAAAACTACAATAGGTTTAAATACAATGATATGACAAAACCCAATGTTATTTTGTTTATTGTTTCATAACATGCTACTCATTGTTTATGGAATAGCTTGCATGCCGCTTCATCTCAGTCGGTCCAGTGATTTGTAGTGGCATGGAAGTGATGGAGGGGTTCATCAAGATGAAGTCGAGTGATCTTGTTGGATTGGCGATGAGTGCTATCGTAAATGTATGGAAGATTATCATTACTTTGTTTCTTATGTCTCGTTTTCATTAGATCTTCGTGTTGATCTTTGTTGTGTGATTGTCTTATTGCTTTCTGTCTTTAACGTTTATTGAAATTGATTGATTTGATACTAATAAATTTCTTTGTACAATTTTATAATATCCTTGTTATTTTTATGAGAAAAACTAATATAACACTTCAGCATTTTGATTTTTCTTTGTTCTTTTTAAATGCAAGAAATGTGTTTATTTAAATTAGAAGTTTACAGTCTAGTTCTAAAACACACATATTAAACTAATACTAATGTATGTACTCATTGGACTAAATTTGGACTAAATGTTTAAATATTCTTTGAACAATAAATTTTTGCAGAACATTCAGGTTTCATTTTAGATTTTGATCACTTATAAAAAAAACCTTATCGTATTAAATCGAACCAAAAAAATTCAAAAAAGTCTATTTATCCGTCAACTATAAAATTGCTATCTAGTCACTTCCTAAACTTATAAATCAATCTAAACAATTACATCAAAACCAGCTCACCGTGAAAAGCTACAATCGTTTAATAATTAAATGTTTTAACGTCCTACTTTCACTAACAATTGTTAAAATCTATCAGAGCGCAAATTATCTCTTTAATGCATTTTAGTACTGGTCATTTGAGGTGTTCAAGCTTTTAATAGGCTTTCAATTCAATTAAATTGAATGTACCTATTCAATTTGTTAAGATTTGCTTTATTTATGACATTATTATTTATTGTAAAAGCACCTTTAAATTCTATTACGGTTTTTATGGGGGTAAAAATCTCATGTCATAAAATTCTTTAATTAATTAATCATTAGGTATAGATACAGAAAGCAACCCAAATATCCAAGACAAATACATAGCTGTAGATCATAAAAATATTTGTCTCAGGCAGGAATTGAACCCACTACCTTCTGCGTCGCAAGCAAGTGTTATATGTTGCCACATTAGTCATCAATGACTATAGTGGGTAGTATAACACTTTTCTTCGGATCTGTGGGGTCCCCAACCGTTAATTTAACCATTTCATCTATGCTTAATATTATCATAACCCGACTTTATCAATACAACCATCTTAATTATATTGATTTAAATTAACCCAATAGTCAATTACTGTAATAAAATAGTCATTCAAGCTTTCTATATGAATGAAAATTGGGCATTTTACTGTACAAATATTATTTTAATCACAGTTTTATGGCTTCTAACTACGTGCTCGTTAACCTACTAATTGAATTGCTGTAAAACGATGATAGTTTTGAATTTATCAGTTCCGTGATTTGATTTGTTTATGGTTTGAAGTTTGAACACACGAAATGGCATAGTGATTTCAGCGAATTTATAGACGTGTCTTTTCTATTCAGCGCTTTTAATTATGATATTATAAGTTATATTCATATTTATACTAGTTTATGCTCGCAGTTTTAAACGCGTGACAAAATTCTTTCTTAGCGGTTTATGTCATAAAACCTATCTGTATTCCGAAATTTCAACCCAATCCGATCTGCAGTTCGACAAATTAGTCAAGCAGTTACTCTTTCTTATTTAACATGTTTTAATGTCAATCATTATCAGTGGTATCATCATTATATCGGATATTTTTCATAATATATCAGATATACATATATCGGATATAACATTTTTTGTGAATATATCAATGATATTTTCATTGATATATAACCTTCGAACCCCGCAAAAATTATCTTTGTTTCTGAAACGAAGTATACACATCTTCTGGAGGTGTTCTACGACAATCTCATTCATCAACATTTTCTATTCATTTAGATAAAACTCATAAAACCAAAATATTCTTCTATAGCCTATTTGATAAGTACACGATTTCAAAGATTAAACGTTGAAACTCTACACACGTTCCACAATTCTACTTAATTCAATTAGCACGTTTACAACAGTCGATTTGAGCCGTGGCCCAAAGCGGGATTTAAATCGAAAACCAGTTTTTGATACACTTTCGTTGGCTGCGTTTTCAGTTTTTGCGCGCTCATCGCACGGAATGCGGTTTGCAATCTCGGGAACTTGACGGGTTTCGTCACCGTAAACATTACTGTTACTCTTGACTGACTCTATAACTGCAGACTAGGACACTATTATGTGATATA
The DNA here is from genome assembly GCA_947507615.1 of Hemithea aestivaria. Lineage (NCBI taxonomy): Eukaryota > Metazoa > Arthropoda > Insecta > Lepidoptera > Geometridae > Hemithea > Hemithea aestivaria. The sequence goes on from OX382343.1 coordinate 5,062,105, forward strand.
AACTTATTGCAGCTGTCGTTTCCGTAGCCTCTATCTTCCGAACCCTAAAAGCCTCTTCATAAACGCTGTTACTAGCTAATATGTAGTTTGTAGATAGGGTAGGACTTTCTACTAATTCCAGCTTTACTTTGTGTCTAATCAGAAAGGAAGACCTTCATGAAAATTATTATATAGTTTTTTTAAACTGTTGCGGTCTTTCGGTTTCTTTCAACCCTTATACGTTTCTACTCATTTATGAATTAATTTTTTTATAAGATCATATACAATCTACTAAATGTTGTCCCATGTCTGTAATCTTGGTTTTGCTCGATCAATAATATACTTTATTTTTTCTCAAAACTGTATTCGCGATATTTCGCAATATCGCATGTTAATCAAATATTAGCATCGACTAGCAAGTGCTGCTGTTTTGATTAATGACCGCCTTGTTTTGCTCCATTCACCTCAACGAATCGTTTACGGATGACTGGTTAATTCATCAACTAGAAAATGACTTTAGCAATGTTATACATAGATACTATATACTAAAGTGATTAGTAACCACTTCTTATCTAAGATCAGCTCGATGCATGCAGATAATATTCATTCAAAATTGTAAAACGAATTCCCGCAGGGCATCTTGTCTTAGGCCGGACTTTCTCGATGTTTTAGACATTAATATCCACCGTACCGTAGCCTTTCAAATAGTGATTACTTTAATAATTGACTGAATGATATTGTTCACAGGTACGACGTTCCCTGAAATTGCGGGGTCGACGCAAAGAAAAGGAGAAACTACCCTCCGGCATCACCGCTGACTACACCGCCTCGCTGTTCGCTCATCTGGAACATGACTCCAACTACTCCAACTATCCGCTCATACCTACCTCTGGATCTAACTCCAACCTCAGCGATGAAAACAACCACCTCTCTCCAAGCTACCCGACGACACACACCTGGACGAAAAAGGATGGTGTCCTTCAATCGGACAGTTCTGAGACTTCCTTGAACTCTCTGAACAATCCGAACGCTAACACCAGTCCTCGACAACCGCCGAATCTACCTCCGATACCACCGCGACCTCCAAAGCGAGGAATCCTCAAAGGGCCTCGCCTAAGCAATACTAGTTCTAATTCTCAAGAGAGCAATGTCCAAAGCAGTGATACGACAGATCATGTGAACGGTCAGGATTCCAACCAACTCGCTCGCAACACACAGCAAAACGAGCTCATATCTTATGGCGGTATCCCACCGTCGAAGAGCACCTCTTCCAGCGATGACATGCAGCACGTACAGAATTTTACCAAAAAAGTTATCCATAGCCCCGTCGAAAATCAGTTTAAAAACTACAAAAACAATACGAGCAACCCATCCATAACTACTCAAGATATGGACGAAGCACCAAAGACGAACGGGAACAGCTACCTTGGGGTGACCTCGACGTCTCCAAGCGCTGATTCTCTCACCGATACTACGACGAACTCTTCATTTGCTACTCCTCCGTTTTCTACCTCACCCGTGGGAGAGTCTCAGGGCTTCCACCGATGGTCGAGGATAAGCAACTTCGAAGACATAGAATTGCCTCTACCTGGATTGACTCCTCTGCACTTGCCTAAAGCTAGAATGCTGACGATTCAACGCCAAAAAGCTCCTCGGAATGACTTTGGATTTAGTCTCCGCCGAGCTGTGGTTCAGGAGAGAATTTTCATTGGAGAAATCAATGGTCACAATGGCCTTATGAATGGAGATAACAAATGCAACGACGTGAGGAGTATGGATAGCAAGTTGACATACAAATCCGTGATATTGGCCGAGCCAGGGTCTTACCCAGGAGCCAGTGAAACCGGCCTGCTCCCTGGGGACCGGCTCATAGAGGTCAACGGGGTCAACGTAGAAGAAAAGAGCCGTGAGGAGGTCATCGAACTTATAAAAGGAAGTCAAGATTACGTTACAATTAAGGTGAGTCATAAGTCATTTATAAATCCGTATTAGACACGGCTATTGAAATTTTAATTCAACTTATAAATTCTTCATAGCACTCGAGGAGTGGTCTTTCAAGGCGGAATATTAAACTCCAAAATGTTACACACCGTTAGCAAAATAGTCGAGTAAAAAATTGTATTTTCTTGGAACTTTCGTGTTGAAATACATTATTAATTCTGTATGATGAGTTGCTTCATTAAATCGATGCACATCAATAGCTCGTTAGGTGTTTTTGCGATAGTAATTAGCGGGCAGTGGCTTTAAAAAATAAGTTATACGAGGTGTTGAAGAAGGCGTTGCCATTGTTATATTTTTTCCAAAATCAATCAACACACAATAAAAGATAAGCTTCCAATTTAAAATGCATTGATAAGGTTAGCTCAGTATTTTTGCTGAATAAACAATGATTATTTATTTCACGGTTAGATGTAACCATTAAGTTTAACTTTGTACCTATACTTAAACACCATGTTGCTTGGCACATATCGAATTATGATTATATAATACCTAGTTAATCGTGAGACAGAATAAATGGAAATAGATTTATTGACAATGATAATGAGGTTATAATTAATAACAAATAACTTAATGATGGTGATAATATAAATTCGAAAATAATACAAATTTCATAAAATGTCTCCATAGGAAACAGGACTTAACACATTCGGTGCCACCGACTCGCCAGGCGAGTTCACGTTAATTTTGTTCGAGTCATAGTGGCACCGAATGTGAGTGATCGTAATTATTCATCGTTTCTTCCGATTAAAAACAAGACTTAAAAGTGCAAATTTATGGTTTTTCTGATCGATCCAATAATAAATAAACAGCCATGTAGCAAATCAATTAAAGTATTTAAGTAGGTACGTATAAAATTAAATGCAATAATTACGTGTGCACGTTACTTTCTCGGGTGTCCGCCGATTACCAGATTTACGACTTTCGATCTATGTAGGTACCTACTTATTTATAACTTGTCATGTGGTTTTATTGGGGACGTGATCTTCGATTAATTCATGAACTTGATCTTGGCTTTTTAATAACTACGATCAGTGTGGGTAGTGGCTAGGAATTTTATGCAAGTAGAACAGTAGAATTACTACAGTTACGTGGATCTCTAGCTAAGCCACTTTTCGTAAGTTTTACCGGTGGTAGGCTTCGGTCGTCGCTAGCTTTCGCGTACCCGCTGCTCCGGTACTATGGCGTCCCGCAGGAACACCCTCAGGTTTTTAGTAGGTATCCCCGCTGCGCCCATCTTCGGGGAATCACACACAGAATAAAAGTAGGGGACCGATGCGATTGTTAGGAAATATTATAAAGTATTAAGTTCAAGAAAACGGAGAACGATGAATTGTGAACCTTTCTTCCTATTTTTGAAGTGAAAATATAAAAAAATAAGTAGTTACCTAGGTACTATATATTATGTTTCTAAAGCCTAGTCTCATTTTAACGATGCAATTCTCTTAGGCCTTAATAATTTAGACTTTATTACTTACGCATAGGATTTAAAATAGCCTACGTTCAATGTCTCAATCGATATTGAGAAAAGCCGCAGAACGTTATCCAAGATATTGCAGTTTTATGATTATGAAGGCGCCAACGTCTGCGAGAATCTGCGAGTCTTTGAACGCCTTTTGATGAGTTGGTTTAGTCTAGCGAAGATGTTCTGATTATTTACTTCGATCACTCTAAATGGGCACGTAATTTAATCAGTAGGGATGAAGTGATAAAGGTTCTAAAATTTTAATTAAAATTATGTAGGTAAGTTAGGGTCCAAAGAGAAGTTTGCCCTGCAGTGGGACAGTATGGGCTAACAATAAATAAATAAATATATGTAGGTAAGTACAAGTACCTATCATCATGACTATCATGACTCTTGAGTAAGAAGCGTTGGTGCAGTGCTCCTAGAATTTCACATAATTGTGAAATCCTAGGTAACACTGTACTGATTATGGGCAGCCGTTATCTCTTAACATCAGGAGAGCGTCTTGCTCGTCTTCTACTTCATCACATAAAAAAAAAAATATATATATATATAATTTAAATAATAAATGTAAGATACCTACGTAGGTACGTATTTTTTTGGTTTGTGAATACAATGAGATAAAAATATTTAAGGCTCTTAAAAGTATTTGGGAGGGAACGCGCTACGTCACTATCCAGTACAAAATACCAACCAACGTTCATCCAGTGACGTCACAAACAACCAAACTACTTTAATGCGTTTTGTATTCAAAGAAAAAATATTTGTTCAATTTCTTTTTCGTTGACATCCCTATTGATTTTTTTTTCTACAGCAACATTTTGGTGTAGCACAATTCCTACATGTGCCAAACTAATTTATCAACATGTTCCCAGGTGCAACCAATAGCAGAACTGTGCGAGCTGTCGCGCAGACGCGCCGCAGACGGCAGGGGCGACGTCGAGCTGGCTGATGGGAATGTACGAGGCGGTACCCTCAGCAGGTCTGGTAGCAGGAGGTTTACTACCACGCAGGTATGTTTCCTTTTATAAATATAGGAGATACCTATTCCATCAGATGCAAGAGCTTTGCTTCAACCTCTTTAATAAGAACTCGTATTTGGAACACATTGACGTCATCCGTGTTTCCCGAACTTGGACATCTTCAAGACTTGAGTGAACTATAACTTTATAGGGATCTTACGTGATCCATTGTCGACCGCATCTGCACTTTCAGTCACGTATATTGTGGTCAAATGTAGGCAATGCCAAAAAAATCAATTTTGGCCTATTTAGCATTAAAAAAATGCAAAGGTCATAGAGCAACCTATTCATCAGCGCAGCGTCCCTCTTTAAAAGGAGCCTGTTCCCTACCGATACCAGTATGTCGGTTTTTTAACTTTTTCCAATTGTGTTATAATTATACAAGGGATGATCCTGATTGTTTTTTAAACGGTTTTATTTAGCTTACTCTGTTTGTTTTATTCATTTTTCTTTTTTCTTGGGTCAAATTTAGTAATTGAAATTTCACCCTCTTCCTGTCAACCGATTGATCTGAAATTTGATATACGCCTTTGGTTCTGGTGACAATACAATTATGTATATTCAATATTGTTGTAAATCCAAGATGGCCGCCGCTACAAAATGGCGGATAACGTATTTTTTTTTAATCATATCAATATGGGTATCAAATGAAAGGACTTGATAAGTAGAATATAGTGCACCATACAAAATCAAAATCAAAGATGGCCGCCGCTACAAAATGGCGGATAACCATTTTTTTCAATCCCATTAATATGGGTATCAAATGAAAGGGCTTGACAAGTAGAATACACTGTACTAAAAAGTCTAAAAATAAAAAAATGTAAAAAAATGTTTTTAAGTTAAACGGTTTTATTGTAAACATGTACTAAAAGCTAAAAAATAAAATCGTGAGGCACGTCAAATATCTTAAACTCTAATGAACAGTTTCACTGACAATTGTAGATATTTGACGTGCCTCACGATTTTATTTTTTAGCTTTTAGTACATGTTTACAATAAAACCGTTTAACTTAAAAACATTTTTTTACATTTTTTTATCTCGGATATGAGGGCAGAACTATTGGTAAAAATGATATGGAATTTTGTAGCAGATTGAATAATTTTATTATCCTTTAATTGATTCGGTATCAACCCCCCTAAAATCCACTTATAACACTACTCTACTTTTGATTTAGGGCAGCGTTATCTTTTAACATCAGGGGAGCGTCTTGCTCGTCTTCTTATATCATCGCATGAAAAGCAAAAAAAACTTTGTTCTATGAATAAGCTACCCTTCATCATCATCAGCCCACGTTCGTGCACTGCTGGACATAGGCCTCCCCCATGGCACGCCACTCAACTCGATCCTCCGTTTTTCTCCTCCAACCGCTCCCAGCGATACTCCGGATATCATCGCCACATCTCACCCAAGGAAGCCCTAAGATGATACTTACCATCATAACCTCTAGATTGTAAATAACCCGTCACTCCTATTTCTGAAACGAATTGTAAATTCTGGTCAAGCCCTAAGTGCAATGTATGACGACGCACAGTGGGACGCGTAGAACAAGCTAGCTGGACAAAACTAAAAGATGCTTAGATTTGATAGTTTTAATATTAAACAATATCATTTGGATATAATATAATATTTTTGAAGTAAATAATGAGCTTATGTATTAGTTAAAAATATATTTTGTAAATAAAGTTACAGAATATGTATAATTTTTAATTAAGTTTTACATAATAATGTATATAGAGGATAAATTATACACACACATATATTATATGCATATATATAACAACTATCACTATATATTACATAATAATATACTTAACTAAAATCTAACTTCTTAGTATAATCATCAAAAATACATCTTATCTATTTAGTACTAGTATTATATTGTATTATTTAGTATTATATAATATGTATGTACAATAAAAATGCGGATAAAAAAGACTGCTCATTATACCTAATCACTCTCATATTCTAATAAGTCAGGTACTGTGTAGTATAGGCCATTATTGTTATTGGACTGAGCAGTTTTATCCAAAACTGCTTGTAGTTTAACTTCGACAATTGTTTCAGTCATTGAAAAGCTTTCTTCAGTAGGGTAACAACATTTTCTTGCCTCAGCTACATTACGATATGATGAAAACACAATGTCATATTACGTGTATGAATGCACGAGTTTCATGAACATTTAGAGTCCATATAGTACGCTAATGCTTCGTCACTAGTAAATGGTCTTCCACTGCAATATCTTGGCTTAACTACTTCAGAAAGCTCATTGCTGTGCCTTATTATATTGGCAACTTTTCCATTACCTTCTAATCTATTAGCCATTTCAGCAGCTACCGTTAATTCATAAGCACTTCGTGATTACACTAGGCCCTCCATTTTAACTTTTTTAACCCTACATTTTAAGTTGAAGCCCATTTTTGCAAATTTTAATGAGTAAGCAATTTTTTTTGATGAATTATTTCTCTCACAGAACTATCCGTTATATCAGTAAGACAAAATCTGTCACTAGATAGCATAATATAAAACAAAGTCATACGCCGCGTCTTTCTGTCCCTATGTATTCTTAAATCTGCAAAACTACGCAACGGATTTTAATGCGATGCGATTTTGAGTTTTTTTTATAGACAGAGTGATTTAAAAGGAAGGTTTGCATGATAATACATGCATAATATAGTCGAGAAACACTGATAATTTTAGAGGTTTCTAATGTGATGTCGTAAATTAAGACTTTTTTTTTGCACTCACATTGAAAACGCTGGCTGATCCCTACGTGATAGACTAAAACAATGTAGGTACTACAGTATTGTACACCCTAAAAAGGTCTACAAAAAGGTATAAAGTCTATCCCTAAGAGATACCATGGTTATACCCACAATAACCAATTTTATCTTTTACTTTTAACAAGAAATGAGCCATTATTTACAGCGATTTTGAGCTATATAGTATTAATCCTCATCCAATTAAGTACCTTAAATATATTGTGCATTTAATATAGAAAATATGTCCCTGTACAGCATGTAATTTGAATGAATACTTTCGAAGATATCACAGATCTAAAATGCGGCTGAACCAAATTAGAAAACTAACAAAAAAAAATGAAGGACTAGGTATTTGTTGACTATTTTATACGCTACGAAGTGCGCGCGGGTCCACTAGTTCTTGATATAATAAAAAGATGAGAAATTCTATCTTCTTTGGGAAGATTACGCCATTCTTCCAAAAAGTCAATTCTTGAAATAGCACAGTCGCGTTTCGAAAAAAAATAAATATAAAAAAATGGCACACATATGCGCAGCAAAATTTTAGCACATTGGAAAGTAGACATATACAGCTATATCATACAAAAAAACTAGACTGTATACATGTGTATACAAAAAGTTATATTCCACGAAAGTCAAGAAATCATAAAAAAAGTCAAGATTTTTTAACAACAACTTTAAACGACCACTGTGCTGAAGTGATTGATTTTAGAATAAATATTTTAGTGAAATAATAAAGTACATACCTTCCAAAATATAATCCATAACAAGAAAATCCAATATTATAATTTACAAATTTTTGGCGAAATTTAGAAAACCACAAATAAATTGCAACTGAACTAAATAAAATTGACGCAAGTAATTTATACCTAGTTTAAGGGCTTATGACTCGTCACTGTGGAATGTTTGTCACCCCTTTCACCTGGATTTGGTGTATTTGGGGTTTTGTTTACCTGATTACACCACTAATTAGAAAATCTATGACATGACTTTTGTCTAGCTAGCTTGTTCTACGCGTCCCACTGTGCGACGCTTGGTATTTGTGTCAAACAATATTGCATTCAGTTGAAGTACGCTGTACACTCACGCGCAAAACTGTTCAGTTTTAATTCACATTCTATTTTCTACCCACTATAATATTAACTGTTCTTAGCGATTTTACTCGCTGAAACATAATCATGTGTAACAACGTCTACGCTACTAACTCACCAAATTACAGGCTAATGTGTCATTCCAATATCTAAGCTTCGTCCCACATACCACCTGCGCCTGACGGGGAGTCATGGAGTGACGATGCATAGCGCATTTTCCCTGGGTCAAAAAGAGAGTCTTAGCTACCTACACAATGTATTTCAGGTCTAATTAGTCAGGTTAGGGTTGCAAATGCAACAAAAAATTCACGTAACTGCACAAAAATTTGACTTAACATTTTACATAGAACGATTATTATTGTAAGTAGTCTATGATACTTGGTACACTTACCAGAAAAAGTGTTTAATTAAACATTTTATGACATTTTTATAACTAGTTTCTCTGTTTTGTGGTTATCACGGTTTCTAAGGCTTTTAAATTAAAAAAACCTCATTGGGCGTACTAACATTGATGTTATATTTTAATTATGGCTATAAAACAGAGTTTAACGACGATTGTGGGAGATTAAGTGTTTGAAAGATAAACTTTTCACTTTGCGCAACATTTTAATAAGCGTCTAGTGTTTTAGACTAGTCATTAAGGTATATAAAACCGATTTAATTCAATTATGTACAAAATTTTAATTGGATTATAATTTTGCTTGAATTGGTGTCGAAAATGGCTCATTTCAACTTATTGTGTATTGCAATTTATTGCTATTTAAGAGCGCTTATGCCGCGGGACGCTCGCACTATTTGATACATTTTAAAATTTAAATTCAAAGATTAAGCTTTTACAAAATTCTTTAAGACAAGCCGTGTAAATATTATCGCACACATTATAAAAGTATTTCCAGTTTCATATATTAAAAAATGGCATGGGAAGCAAAAAAAAAACTGACGTTTAGGCGTAAATGACCTACAAACATACACCCATTCAAACATTCTTACAAACATTTTCGTTTATAATATTAGTAGGAAGTACAAAATGTTCCTGACCAACGTCAACAAAACGCCCGGCCCCATCTCAATGAAGTCCGGACGCTAATATCTAAATTACCGCAAATAGGCCGGAATGACCCCAACACGACTCCATTCAATCAATCCACCCTAAGCTTATGAGTCATTCTTACTCCATATATTATATCCTGACCACAAGATAGATACCGCGTGTTTATACAATACTCTTACAATACAATACTCTTCTTTTTTTTATATTATGGCAACAGTTGCATTTCGCCAGTGTCGAGTTAAAAAAAAATAATTTATTCTGACCATGGATACAAGTCCTTCAGTCGAAAACTTTATAATAATTTTAAGTTCCTTGTTTATTGGAGGATATTCCCTCCAAAATTCGATAAAGAGTGGGCGTTTATCGAATCACATCGATTCATTTTGTGACGATTCTTGAAAATAGCAGACTGTTGAACTTTTTTCCATTTTTCGACAGTAAATCACATTCACAAACACTCAACGTTTATTAAACCCACTATTAATACGCGTTTAGCACTTATTGCAAAATTATTATCCAAGAATACAAAAAAAAATCATCCGCTTTCCAAAAGCGCGGCAAAATGAATCTCTACAATACTCTTTATTGAGACAAAAATAACAAATTAGACCTAAAACTAAATTGAAGTTATCTTTTTAAAGTTATCTGTTTATCTATTTTATGTAGCTGAGGTTTTTTTTTTATCTCTCACAGACTTAGCAGCCTGTTTCCACAGTATAATGATGGACTCGCATGATTAGTGTATTTGCCGTTGTTTAATTTCTGTTAAAATCTGTGAAAGCGGCGATTGTGAAAGAAGAAGCAGAATTCAGTGAAAAAGAGCACTGAATTAATTAACACATTGGATCCTTTTTATCTATCGGCATTCTACCATTTTAAACCACTAAAATATTCACAGTTCTTTTGACATTATAGAAGACCATGCACACTGCTTGAATAATCTTTTTTAGATGCAAATTGTAGTGGAGTCACTAAGCGACAAAAATGGGTCGAACCTGTTATTTTCATGCAGAAGCATGATATTTGGCACAATGATTCCTTATGTCAAAATCAATATTGCCAGTGATGACGATGATAAGTATCTAGGTATACTTCGTTTCAAAAACAAAGATGATTTTTGCAGGGTTCATAGGATCACTATCTTTTAATTCGATATAAATCGGATATTTATCATAATATATCAGATATACCTTCGACCCTGCAAAAATTATCTTTGTTTTTGAAACGAAGTATAGCATCTACTGAGCTTAACGTACGGCATCTACTCTGATATACAATAATCTTTGGTAATGGCTTATCCATTACGTTGAATTTTGAGTACAACGACTTATGGATGAGAATTCCTCGCAAAAATCGTGTTTTCCGCCGTTTTGTTTTGGCTAATATTTGGCAAACACGAAATTAGGGTGACGCTGGTAACGCGAAATCCATGGTTTTCCAAGTTTGGATAGAGAATGCTATTGATTTTTAGTTAACTAGGAATGTACCATTGATTTTTAATTTATAAAGCTGATCTTTTGTCATGGTATGCTTTCGAAATCTAATAACTGCATGTAGCATACTTTATGTTAAATATGGGACCTCAAAGAAAATACATAATATTATTTTTTTCATGCGAGTTAAATTATTATAATGTATTAGGTCATATACCACTACATAGTATAAAACAAAGTCGTCTCCTCGTCCGTCTGTCCCTATGTATGCTTAAATTTTCAAGAGAAAGGTTTATGTGTATAATACATGTAGAGGAACAGTCAAAGTTATGTGTTAGGCGCAACGAAGTGCGCGCGGGTCCGCTACTAGCATATAAACAAAATTCTAAATTAACCACAGCGTTCTTTACTCCTGTAGTATTGTTTGCTTATATTTTTCTCGACAATGGCCACATATAAGAAAAGAAATAAGTCTTTCATTTTGTAAGCCGTCGTCTTTTGGCTAAAAAATAATTACGAGGTGCGGTGGTAAAAAAATCTGCTTATTTGCCACCAATGACGTAAAAATTAAAAATCTACATGGATCTGTACCCACATAATACTTTATACGTGATGTATCGCGATTCATATACTAAAATTATTCACACAAAAACTAGTTACATAAATATGAGCATCTGAGTTATATAATTCATGCAATTTCCCGCATGCTATTGAAAGAATCACACATACATACCAACAGGATCTTGAATAAAAGTACATATTTACTTGTTGAACTGTATTATATTTTCGGCAATTACATAGTTTTCTATTTTTCTGTTGCTATTTTATCACATAGGTACTTCCCTCTAGCCGCCTTGTCATCATGACTTATGTCAGACCATAGTGCCATAGACTATGTCATTTCTTATATTGTTTATTTTTTAATTTGGTTGATTTGCTTTTTCGCATCGTTTATTAAGCATTTAAATCGTTATGTATCACAATTTCTAACAATCGGCCGTTCTGCCATGGGGATGTCCCTATCCCCAAACACATCTCGGCCATTCTTTGTTGGTGTATGTCCCCATACTACCGACAGTACATCGTATTCGGGATAGTAAATACATTTGAGCAAGTACATTTTTTTTTAAAATATCGACAACTAATGGTACAGAGCAATAATTTGATTTAGATTAAATAAAAACTTTTTAGTTAAGCTTCATATTCGCGTTGTGTTGTTGTAAATCATTTTAATAAAAGAAAAACTCAAGTTAATTAATTTTAAATTTAACACGTTTTTTTTTGAGAATTATGTTAGTAAATGACTACCGCTCGTTCGCAAAGCACCTCCATGAGAAGAACGAGCAAGAAACTCATGGATATTGCTGTTTGTTTTATTAAGTTTAAAATGTTTACATCTTATTGTCATAATTAATTTTTCGTTTGAATGGCACTACGTCTTTTATCATGCGAAGTTACTTTCTTAGTGAAATTGGCATTTTATTAAAGAGATATTATAATTTTGATTACTTTTATCATGACTATTTATTTAAAGACAGTCATCTGCTAATATGCCGACGAAGGAGCTTCCAGTCATCTCCATCTATATTATCACATTGACTTATCAAATGGCATAACTTTTTCCATAATATGCTTCACTTTAGATAAGGCTATGTTTTGTTTTCCATAATTCTAGCTTATGGCATAATGGGAGTGAAAATATGTATCTTCTATCTTCAGTATCATTTGCTTAGTCTGCATCACAACAACTGGTAACATTTCCATTATAATTAGGTACATTATAGACGAGTTTCATAAGCATTGTTGCCTTCTGATACCTCATGCCGCCCAATATTCATTAGTGGGCTGACTGTTGTAATATCTTTGTATATATTGCTTATTCAATTGAAATTAAATTTTGTATTCTTGTGATATTCTGGAACCAATGTAATGTTTGGTTGTTCCTAAATCCTTCAGGTACCTTTCCTTTTTTATTTTTGTATCTCTTTTTATAATTTATGACATTTCCTCAATGTTATAAAGATCTATTCTATATCATCGATATATTATACTGCTATAACAATCACATCTTTTCCATTTACAATATAAACATATGGATTTATTCTTGAGCAAGGCATCCCAAATTCTAAAGCAATATTTGTCTGTGCCAATAGTTTGTTCGCTGGCTCGTGTCTATTATACATTGACATATTTAGTTTACAATCATAATGTTCATCCTCATAACCAGGTTTTAAATGTAAGTTTCTTCAGTAACTTTGCTGAGTAAGAATGCTGTGACTCCATCCATTTGGTGTATCTGTTTCTAGTTCCTTCTTGGCATCCGATCAGGTATCTTATAGGCGAGTGGTAGACCACTGGAGCATAGACCTCAATGTAATCAATGTCCTTGTCTTGTTTATAAATATCCTTTATCATCGGTCTATGATATAATGTGTACAATACCCATTGGCATTCATCTTGGTTTTATTGATCTATTTGCTAGGTATAGCAGATTTTCCTTCTGGTCAACGTTTTTGATCTATAAAGGATATTCTTTATTCCTAGTATATTACATCTGAAAGCTTGTTTGATATCTTCAGAATTCTTTGTATATCTTCATTTTATACATTTCCTTGCATTTACATAGTATTTCAATAATTAAAACATAGATGACATTATGAGCAACAGTATCCTTGGCAACCATTATTCTTCATAAAGGCCATAGATATTCTATTACATTCAAGTAGATATTATATGACCATATAAATTAAGCTAACAATACCTCATTCATCTGCGTTTCCAGTATTTAGAACTTCTTGAAGACTGAATCATTTTCCGGAAAACTCGATAGGTCATTGCTTAGCACTAAGATTTGTCTTTCTTAAATAACGATTCTCATGCTTTGCTGTTGCATTCTTGATATCATAGTACGATTAGTGAAGTCAAATGTCTGTTACGGTGTGTCGGTGTCTCATCAACAAAATCTTCATATTGATCTGAACCATATGATATCATCATCGCATATTACCAGCTCTGGCCACTGATTACTTTGCTAGCTCTATCCAACAATCTTCGCCAACTTTGGCCAACCGGGACTTTGGCAGCTCTAGCCATCAATCTTCGCCAACTCTGGCCAACCGGGACTTTGGCAGCTCTAGCCATCAATCTTCGCCAACTCTGGCCAAAAACATATATTTCCCTCACCAGGGTCTCATTTACAAAACATTGCCAGCTCTGGCCAATTTAAAACAGATATTTCCCTCACCAGGGCCTCATTTACAAAACATTGCCAGCTCTGGCCAATTTACAACAGATATTTCCCTCACCAGGGTCTCATTTACAAAACATTGCCAGCTCTGGCCAATTTACAACAGATATTTCCCTCACCAGGGTCTCATTTACAAAACATTGCCAGCTCTGGCCAATTTACAACAGATATTTCCCTCACCAGGGTCACATTTACATAACTTTGCCAGATAAAATCTGGCCAACTTAGAACATATTACTCCCTCACCAGGGTCACATATATACTTTATAGTAGGTATAAGTTCAACATATTACTCCCTCACCAGGGTCACATATATATTTTATTGTAGGTATGAGTTCTAACTCGTAACAGTCACCAAGTCTTAATGTAATTCACATAAGAACACAACGGACTCCCATAACCCATACATAATACACAAGTCGCCATTTTTTCAATATATATGTCAATAACTGTTAATTATTATAACAACTCAAACTCTTTACTAACACTTGCTAATATTATAGACATTGTACAATTGTACAGTCACACAAATGCTTCATAGTAATTCCACATAAAGTGAGTTTCCATACCGGTTACAACAGTATTTTCTATCTTGACGATGTCCAAAACATAAAGTAAGTCCCTTCAGAAAGTTACTGATATATGATAGTGACAATTTGTGAACAATGACTCCCTTTGAGAGCACCATCTTATTAGCATGAAGAAATGTACCATCATTTAGGTCTGAACAATATCAACATACCCAATTCATCAAATCTTAAAAACAACATTCTATTCTAAATGACAATACCAAAATTTGCCATCACTTGTCATGCATTGTGGTGTTTACATTGGTTATGTCTGTCGCGGCCAAAGGACCTCGAATCTGTGGGAATTTCTTCATCCAAGCTCATACAATTATTAGTTAACTTTTAAGTTTGTGAAATGAAACTTAATACCATATTATATTATAAAATGCAATATCATCAATATTTAATTATGGTCCTCCAAATATAAACTGTCAGTTAGTCTTTATATTTGATATGCCTTCTACTATATCACCTAGTTATCAAATGGATCTAAACGAGAACATTCTGTGCATGTATACCAATGTGTATATATGTAACCTATATTTACATATATAGTAAAAGACAGTTTCAGTTCATCATTTGTTTGTTGGTCTCTTACCATTCATTCAAAATAATATTATTAACAGTGTGGAAGACTAATTATATCTTTATCTAAAACAATTCTTATTCACCTATGAATAAATATTAAGTAAATTCTCATTTACACAATACCTCCCACAAAACTCTTCATGCTTTAATGTTATATAATTTAAGTGACTTCATATACACATCCTAGATACACACACCACAGATGGACCATTGATATTCATTGATCACTAAATCCATAGATGGGCCATTGATATTCATTGATCACTACATTCATAGATGGACCATTGATATTTACTGATCATGTAATTTCACACTTACTTTTGAAGTGTTTCTATCAACAAACAATGCGCAAATATGGTAGCCTGAACATACTTTTAAACTAGTACTACTAGCAATCTTAACTTAATGACTGGATACTACTATCCCATAAAGATGGCACTAGATAGTTCAAACGACAGGTATCTAACCATTGCATACCGTTACTTTTAAATGTAATCATATCTAAATAATTTACCTAATTAAATTTCAAATCCGCCTTACATAGAAAGTAGGTAGTAACAATTGCAATAATTAAAAAAATGGGTTCTTTACAAAAGGTTACATGCTCACGTTTATAAATCATGTAGTGTCATAACAATAATTCTACTTTATGACATCTGGGGCAAATCCAGAATTCCAACTATGAATACAAATTATCACAAAATTATTTTATTATTTGTTCTTCTGTACCATTCAATAATATGAAATCTGAGCTATGTAGTGAGCAGTATAAATCCCCCCATTAGTAGTTTGGTGGTAACCCGTAAATCATTCTGTAATAGACAACCTGCCCTAAGAGCATTCAAATGATTGTACACATACATTTCATTTACTCAAGTCTATGATAAGAATTATGTAAACCCTTCCAAAAAGATAATATGTCATCTGTTATAATATTGTATCCTTATTCCTTCTGCATATAATGGTGTTATCACTTTATATGTGGAAGCTATTTATTGGCTCTTCACTACTTTATTTATGCACCATAGCTGTAGGCCTCCCAAATAATATGTGAGAATATATATCCATAAAATATCAATTTGATGAGTCAACATCATTCATTGTGGAATACACTACATTTATTAATAAGTCTACATTATATACTCAAAGTTCAAATTTCAAAGTTATTCATTGCGAGAGTATGTATACAAAAGATAACAAGTTATTATAATATGGTTGTCTGGAAGAGATCGCCATCAGTGATAAGACTGCCAATCGTAACACTTCCTTCTGTGCAACCTTAGTTCCAAGTTTATATTGCTGTATTTGTGTGAACAATAAGGAGTTTTCTATTCTATAATATAATAGTCTGCTACAGTCCGCTTTTCAGCATGCAAATTGTAATAATAATAAAAGACACATTTCAAGGTACAATGTTATGTTTAGACGGACCTAAGACTGACAGAACAATATTATAATATCACAGTCACTTTGACCTCATTGGGAACATTTAGTATAAGCCGTGCTTTTACTGTCATTTTATTTCACTAAACACTTTTTTTTCCTTTTACTTTCTGAACCAAAATATTGTTCTGGTTCACTGATATTAAAATTCAATTTGATTCTAGAAAACTCTGTATCCAATATTATAGCTATAGTAATTCAAATGTAAAAATACTTTGTGTCAATACCTACTGGGTATAGGTACATCATCTCTACATGTATACAGATATATATAATTAATGCAGATATAATTTACTTAAAACACATTCAATGTTTTAGTTTTAAAAATGGTTCTCTAATATCATATTTCCTTGCTTCAGGGGCTAAGCTTCAAGATTTATTATTAATTGCCAATGGGAATATGACTGATTAATAACTATAGTAATAGACTTTACGGTACACTATACATTCCGTCTCAGTATTAAGCATAGAAGATTAATAAAATAATCTTTACGAACCGAATTGTTACAAAGTCTAAAATGAACTTAATGTGAACCGATGCCATATTTTGTAGGTAACATTGACAAACAGTTTCATAATACCTTAAGTACTCGAACAACAATCTGCATGCAGAGAGTCCTCAAATTCTTCGGACACACCGTCAGGCGCGACCCAGACAGTCTGGAGAGACTTATCCTTACTGGCAGTGTAGAAGGGAAGAGAGGTAGAGGGCGCTCACCCACGCGATGGATGCATGTGACCCAGGATGCTACGGGAGCCACCCTACAAGCGTCAATCCAAATGGCGCAGGACCGGCATCGATGGAAGGAAGTGGTGTCAAAGCTGATGAGGCACCATGATCACGTCCCTCAATCATGAGGCTACGACCAAGAAGAAGGTACTCAAAACCCACACGTTGAATATTCCTCTTTTCTGCTTGTAGCTCCAACGTGTGGCTGGGTGCCGCAGCTCTGCTAATGTCCACCTTCTCAAGGTATCATAAACACTGTGCTAGGAAAGTCTGCGATAAGGATATGGTCAGTAATAATTTCATCATAAATGCTAGAGTAAGATTCTCTTACTTCCATTGGAAAACATATTGTACAATTTAGCAAAATTCAAAATATATTATACTATCAGCTATTCTTGACAAAGAAGCAAAACTTGACAGATCAGTGCGGCCAGTGCCCCATCTTCAAAACTGACCTCCTCAAGCATGACAAGAAACGCCTTAACATGAACAGTAATTCATTTTATTTATCCCTTTATCTTCTCACCAAATCAAATAAGGTTATGCAAAATTTGCTTATTCTAGCAACTTCGCTATAGCAAAATAACTATTATTTACCATTGATTACAGTAAAGGTTTGTTAAAATTTAGTTTAATTTAACATAAAGGTCATTGCTCCGAAGAGCAATATCACATAAAATATCAGCAACACAAAACAACTTGTCTAATCAAGTACCTCACAGAAAATGTAGGTACCAAAATATGTGTGTAGGACATTGTACACGAACCCACCATAATATAGAGGTAGAACTGTCCGTTTTATTTATTTTAATAATTAATTATTATTAAGTATACTGTAATGTGTGTGTGTAATTATTATTACACTACAAAAAATTAAACCAATAAAATTTGTTAGACTTCCGAACTCTGAACTACACAGACCAGCAAAGCTATCGTTTGATACAAAATATTAAACACAATAATAAGTGAGCAAAATAAATACCTGGGCACAACCAGTTGCTGCCAACTCACCATAGCGTTGCGTCGAAAACGTAAAGCAGTGCACATCGCTGACGCGCATTTCACCGCTCAGCCAAATTTCCAGATCGATCTATATCTCTTTCAGTATCCATTCCGTCAGGAACAGCTCTTACTAACAGCATTTGGACATGTTAGCGTTCGTCAGGTTCGTTTCACTTCTGATATGAAAGAATCACACATACATACCAACAGGATCTTGAATAAAAGTACATATTTACTTGTTGAACTGTATTATATTTTCGGCAATTACATAGTTTTCTATTTTTCTGTTGCTATTTTATCACATAGGTACTTCCCTCTAGCCGCCTTGTCATCATGACTTATGTCAGACCATAGTGCCATAGACTATGTCATTTCTTATATTGTTTATTTTTTAATTTGGTTGATTTGCTTTTTCGCATCGTTTATTAAGCATTTAAATCGTTATGTATCACAATTTCTAACACTATGTTACTGCATAGCCATTCATTGAATACTGAATCGATGCTAATCGATTTGGTACACGATTAATCGATTAATGACGATCTACGCAACTAGCCTTCATTTTAGTTTCAATGGCTATTGAAAATGTCCAAATATATCGCCCTGTCTAGTAGGTACACTACCTCGTCATTTCTGTAGATTGTATCTTATAGTAATAGAGGATTGTTAATAATGAACTATCGAAAAAAGTTGAAACCAAATAGTTTTATATTACTAAAAATATAAAAAAAAGCAAAAAATCGTTTTGTTTTGCAACAAAGCTCGTGGTAAAAAGTGCCGCGAATTGCTTCGACTCGAAACTAGCTCAGATGAAATAGCCAAAAACCAACTTGATGGAAAATAGGGTTTAGCTGGGGGATATGTAGGTATGACCGAACTAAATAATAACCGCCTACGGCTACGAGTCTTTTCTTGTCAAATGGTCACTTAAAACCCAAAAAAACCCTTTCCATTACGAAAACAAATACATATATTACACCCTTCAATCCTAGTAGGGAGTAGGGTGTATAAAAAAATGTTATACCTACAAGTAGCTGTTTTCTTGCTACGCTCTGAAATTGTCCTGATACAGAATCAACATGAAATAATTTCCTTTCAATACTCATAACACGAGGTTATTTCGAACCAAATCTCACGTCAAACGCAATGAAATTGCGACATTGTTGCAGACGCGCAAATTGCACTATAACTCCGTTGGAGTTGGCATAGAAGAGCCCATTCATCGCAGGTGTGAAATATTAACATAGCTGCAGCTTGCGTCAATAGAATGTTATGAAACGGTAGTGTACTCAATAATCGGTAACCGCATTTCCTCGAACGATAGCCGATAGCCTAGATGGTCATGTTTTTGTTCCTTATGATAGGCAATAGCTGTATTACCATGCGTCTTTTGGAACTGGTATTATACTTATCTATCTAAATATATAAAAGGAAAGAGTGACTGACTGATCTATCAATGCACAGCCAAAACCACTGAATGGATTCGGTTGAAATTTGGAATACAGATAGTTTTTAGGGTTCCGTACCTCAAGAGGAAAAAACGGAACCCTTATAGGATCACTTTGTTGTCCGTCCGTCCGTCTGTCTGTCAAGACAAACCTACGGGTTTCTACGGAACCCTCGGTGCTCGAGTCCTACTCGTACTTGACCGGTTTTTATTATCTAGACCTCCGCTAAAAAAGGATTATGCCACGCGGGCAAAGCCGCGAGCATAAGCTTGTCTATACTATTATATAAAATAGTAAACTGACTGACTCATCATCGCAGGGACAAAACCGCTGGACCGATTAAGCTGAAATTTGGACAGCGTGTTCTTTAGGTAACGTAGGTAGGTAATAAGAAGGGATTTTGCGAAATTCCCACAGGAACGGGAACAAAATGGAAATTTGTAACCCTTGAGTCTATCAAGCTGAAATTTGGTGTGAAGGTAGTTTTACTACCATGGAAAAATTCAAGATAGTTTTCATTTCAAAATTCCTACAGGAACGGGAACAAAATGGAAATTTGTAACCGCTAGGCCTATTAATCTGAAATTTTGTATAAAGGTAGTCTGACTACCATGAATGGATTCAAGATAGTTTTCATTCCAAAATCCTTACGGGAACGGGAACAAAATGGAAATTTGAAACCTCTAAGCCTATTAATCTGAAATTTTGTATAATGGTAGTTTGACTACCATGAATGGATTCAAGATAGTTTTCATTCCAAAATTCTTACGGGAACGGGAACAAAATGGAAATTTGAAACCGCTAAGCCTATAAATCTGAAATTTGGCATAAAGGTAGTTTGACTACCATGAATGGATTCAAGATCGTTTTCATTCCAAAATACTTGAGGGAACGGGAACAAAATGGAAATTTGTAACCGCTAGGCCTATTAATCTGAAATTTTGTATAAAGGTAGTTTGACTACCATGAATGCATTCAAGATAGTTTTCATTCCAAAATCCTTACGGGAACGGGAACAAAATGGAAATTTGAAACCGCTAAGTCTATATATTTGAAATTTGGCATAAAGGTAGTTTGACTACCATGAATGGATTCAAGATCGTTTTCATTCCAAAATACCTACGGGAACGGAAACGGAAACAAAATGGAATTTTGTAACCGCTAGGCCTATTAATCTGAAATTTTGTACAAAGGTAGTTTGACTACCATGAATGGATTCAAGATAGTTTTCATTCCAAAATTCTTACGGGAACGGGAACAAAATGGAAATTTGAAACGGCTAAGCCTATAAATCTGAAATTTGGCATAAAGGTAGTTTGACTACCATGAATGGATTCAAGATCTTTTTCATTCCAAAATACCTACGGGAACGGGAACAAAATGGAAATTTGTAACCTAGCGGTTACATCCGAAATTTTGTAGCGGCCTATTATCTGAAATTTTGTATAAAGGTAGTTTGACTACCATGAATGACTTCAAGGTAGTTTTCAGCCCAAAAGTCACGGGAATGAGAACAATCTATGTATATACTCTATACCAATATTTAAAGTGGAAATCTAACTGATTCATCATCGTAGGGATAAAACCGCTGGACCGATTGAGCTGAAATTTAAACAGCGTGTTTTTTAGGTAACGTAGGCGACCGATAAGAAGGGATTTTGTGAAATTTCTACGGGAACGGGAATAAAATGAAAATCTGTAACCGTTGAGTCTATCAATCCGAAATTTGGTGTAAAGGTAGTTTGACTACCATGAACGGATTCAAGATATTTTTTATTCCAAAATTCTTACGGGATCGGGAACAAAATGGAAATCTGTAAACACTAGGCTTAATAAAGCTAAAATTTGGTATAAAGGTATTATAGTTTAACTACCATGAATGGATTCAAGATCGTTTTCATTCCAAAATACCTATGGGATCGGGAACAAAATGGAAATCTGTAACCGCTAAGCCTATAACGCTGAAATTTAGTGTCCTTTACACTAAATAATTTTGACTATCAGGAAAGGGTTCAAAAAGTTTTCATTCCAATATTCCTACGGGAACGTGAATAATATAGAAATTTGTAACCACGTGGCCAATTAAGCTGCAATTTAATGCAAAGGTAGTTTGGCTACCAAAAAAGAATACGAGATAGTTTTCAATCCAAAATTCCCACGGGATCGAGAATAATATGGAAAATGTAATAGTTTGAAATTTGGTGTAATAGTAGTTTGACTACCAAGAAACGATAATGGATTGTTTATTCATCCCAATATTCCTATGGGAACGGGAATATTAAGCTAAAATTTGGTATAAAAGTTGTTTGATTCCCAAGCTCAAGCGCATCGCCTCATTCTCGCTTCGTACGCTTGATTTGCGCATTGTGGATACTTTCCAACCTAACTAACATAATATGTGGGACTACACTAAATTCTGTAGGGTAATCTGACTGACTCATC
Organism: Hemithea aestivaria; assembly: GCA_947507615.1. Classification (NCBI taxonomy): domain Eukaryota; kingdom Metazoa; phylum Arthropoda; class Insecta; order Lepidoptera; family Geometridae; genus Hemithea; species Hemithea aestivaria. Next base: position 5,084,372 of record OX382343.1, read on the forward strand.
ATTATCACAGTAGAGACGAAACTCCTGAACCTAGAATGATAAAATTTGGAATACCTATCCTATAGGTTCTTTTAAAACCTAAACATTAAATAAGAAAGGATTTTGCGAGAATCAGTATATATTTATATTATCTTTTTGCTGATTTGATAGAGTTGAAATTTGGCATAAAGGTATTTAAGTACCAGGAGAGGATGTAAAATAGTGTTTATCTCAGATATTCCCCTCTTAAAGGGGGAAAAGAGGGCCATTTTTTTCCTATAAAAGTGGGGGCAAATGTTGTATTTAAATCCCCTTTTTAGAAGGGGAACAGGGGTGAGTTATCTGTATTCGTTAGGGCAATTAAGCTTTTTTTTACTTCTACAAAGGTTAGTTTAAGTACCAGGAAGGACACAGAATAGCTTTTATCCGCGAAACCGCTCTTTCAGAGAGGAAACCAGGCATTTAAGAGTTTGTTTAAGGAATCAGTATCCGTCGAACTGACGTAGCTTTTATTTGGTTTTAACACAGTTTGAATCCTGAGACAGAGCATCAGTGTTGCCAGTGCCCTATCCTCAAAAGTAACGCAGACAGGTTCGAAAAGTAACGCATTTACAATAAAAGTAACGCATTTAAAAAAAAAAAACTATTTTTAATCACAGAAGTAATACACAACTAGAAGTAGCCATTTTATGTGTGAGTGTGATGGCAATAGGGAAAATTCTGTGTGAAGAAAAAGGACACCTATTTTTTTCCGTCCCTTTCAGCGTAGCCGGTTTATGTTGTTTGTCAAACTGCTTCACTTTGACAATAATACTTATGTGTTTCGTTTTTTTCCAAAATTTTAAAGCAATTTGAGACAATAAAATTTTATTCAACTAGTTTAAATATCAATATATCGCGTATTTTCATAAAATAATGAAAATCTGTAAGCTGTTTTTTGTCTCACAGGTGGGCACGATGATGTGAACCCTGTTTTTAATACAATTTATATAAAATGTACTTACTCAATTTAAATATAGGTACTTATACTTTTTTATTCATAGATTTCAGTAGGTAATTATATTATTTCCTCATGTTTGAACTGGCATAATAAGTATTTTAATAAAAAGTTGTAATTTTGCAAACAAAAAAATATACATATTTAGTCTTATGGCTCGTCCACATATACCGGCCAATGACTCGGCGAGTCGTTGGTCCTATGGCTCGTCCACATATACCGGCCAATGATTTGCCGAGTGTGTGTTTTGTCTATGGATGAACAGTTTTTGTCTATAAACGAATGTCTTCGGATATTTACGGTTTTTTCCGGTAAATTTCTTGTATGCATTTTGGGCTAGCTGACGACTTTAATTATATTTTGAATATTAATCAATCATGGACCATTTGAAGCCATTTTGTGTGAATAATTACTTTAAACTAGTTAAATTTTCTTCCCAAGTGCATATATATATTATAATCTGTGCGCTCGTGCGAACGTTGGGCCAACGACTCGCAGAGTCATTGACCGGCATATGTGGACGAGCCATGACATTGACATATTATTTTCTTTTTTAAAATTTTTGTTTTCCGTTTCGATTGCGTTCCGATTCATTAATTTATTATTTTATATTCTTCCATTGTTAGTTCATTTTAAAAAATCATTACCCCAAAAAGTAACGCAAAAGTAACATTTTAGGACAAGTAACGTAAAAGTAACGCAAAGGGTCAAAAAGTAACGCAAAATGTTACAAAAGTAACGCACTGGCAACGCTGCAGAGCATAGGATAGTTTTTATCTCTGACATCTATTTAGTATCTCCAAACATTGTAAAGGCCGTGGCAGTGGCCGGCGAAGCACCAGAAGCTACTAGAATATTTTAAGATAGAAATATCATAAATAGGATCACAAGTTGTAAAAAAATGCGACTAAATTCATGTTAAGATGCGAATTTAATGTTCGTGATCATTTTCTATTTCTAGCAATATTATACTAAATCTGTAGATTTGTCATTAAAATATTTATTGCGTAAGTCTTATTATTTCATTTTATTTTTTTATTCATAATGGCAACCGAAGCGAAGCGAGGACGGGCTGCTAGTATTATATATTCTGACACGGTCAGACCGTGTCAAAATATAAAATCATGATCGTGTCAGAACACACCATCGCTTCGTTGTCAAATTAGGCACATTTATCATCATCATCATAGGCATTAGCGTATATTGCAGACGATTTTTAAGCAGTGTTGGATTGCTTTGGCATTTCCGTAGGTGGCTAGTAAAACCAATCCTAGAGCACCGGCAGTGTCGACTACAAGTTGGGAAAATGTGTGTCACAGCAGAAGAATTGTTAGTCTGGTAGTTAGGTAATTTGACCATTTACCTCATGATTCTTCTTAAATTGGCTTTTTAAGCAATATGTATAGAATGGCCGTCATACGACCAAATTCGTCGGTTTTCAAAAAGTATAACGCACAAATACTTAATACCTATGTCGATTAAACTCCATCAAATGAGCCTCTACTGCATTTGCCATTATCAAGTTTGTTTCAATTATTGACATTCTGATCTCAATCAAATGACTGCAATAGTGTTTTGCTACGTTAGTTTTAGTTTTTTAAGTCCACCTGCTGTGAATGTTACAGTTTATACTATTTAATATTCTGTGGTGACGGTCAAGGTTAAACAACTGTACCAAAAACACCTGCTGGTATCAGGTCTCCTTCAGAAACTAAATCTGCACCTGTCTTGTGAGCCATGAGGCTAAGCAAATAAGTTGATAACACAGGTAGGTATATATGTACTATAATATAATATACAGATGAATCTAAATAAAAAGAAAAGAGTGACTGATTGACTGACTGATCTATCAACGCACAACCCAAACCACTGGGCGCATTCGGTTAACATTTGGAATATAGGTAATAGGTAGGTTTTTTAACACGGACCTCTGCTAAGAAAGGATTTTACCACGCGGGCAAAGCCGCGAGCATAAGCTAGTTTTATATATAAAAAACTTTTTAATTAAATCTGTCATCTTTGAGCTTTACACAAATTTTACTAAACCATGATACAAAACCGCTTGGCGTTATTAGGACAGTGTTCCGATACGATTTTCAGTGAAGCCAAGAGAGATTTATCTGCTGTCATCTTTGACCGTACTATCGCTTTAGTCCAATGATGAAGGAAGAATGATTAGTCACCGGAGAACGTGGTCAAACGTTCAAATATATAAAAATAAATACAGTTTTTTAATTTTATAAATGTGCCGCACGGTTCCCAATTTGCCACTAAAACGTAGCCAAAAGTAAGTATAGGCTCGCAACTAAAATCGATAACTTGGCAGGTGAATACTACCTATACCTACTCTAGGTACCTACATGTGTTTGCCAATGACGTAAGCACCTTTAGATAGTAAGAAAGCTTGCTCGGCTCGGTACAATACTACACGACATGTTTCAAGGTTGTACACACTCTACATTTGTACCTGTTTTTGTGATAACAAGGGCGAATAGACTGGATTATGGGCATTCTATGTACCTACTTAATTATTTATGTAATGCAAAATTTAAAACATTAGTATATTTAGGTACCTATGTTCTCAAAAACTAACCCACCTAGCCGTATTTTTTATTTCGTTTCTTTTGTTCAGTATCTTTAACAGCTCACGTCACTGTAAATTGTACCTACAATAAATAATAATAGATACCTATAACCTAAAGGCTATTATAGGGTGGTCACCCGTGGCCCGTGACCTATGTGGCGGTAAAAGGGTTAAGATCCTTGGATTCAGCAGGTGACATGCCAGGCTACGCAATTTTTGCGAAACCTTGAAGATTCACAATGATGTGACAATTCTAGGTGCAGGTTATAAAAACAAAATAGGTACTCGAGTTTTACTTGTTACAAATAGCGACTTCCGAACAAAAACACTCCCCGCCTAGCGTACATAAAACTAGGTACACAAAATAGATACAATACATTGCTTTGATGTCCTCCCGCGGGAGTTAGGCCCTTGTAAACTTGCGGTGGATAAATATTTCAAAGTGCCACTTCTGCGACTGAACTTAAATAGGGATAGGGAGGGCGGTGTCTGTAAATTATTTATCGTACGCATCGATGAACTCGGGTTGCAGATTTTTTTTTGGATGAAAATTTATTGTTTTTGGTTGTATGGAGAAACCGCCAGTAGCGATAAGTCCACAGTTGTATTTTTTCCAAATGTGTCATTTTAATATTGTGATAATTATGGTGTTCTTAAAGAGATATCTAATCTAATTTATTCACAATATAAAATTAATTCTTTTACTATTTCATTATTCTCATCTCTTACTCATGTTTAAGAGGATATATTATGCGAAACCAAAAACCCTAATCAGTAAAATTTTTAAGTAAGAAAAAATATTATTCGGTAAATTTTGGCCATCACATCTATTGAAGTATTTTAGACAGCGTTTCAATCCAAATCATAGGCAATTTAGTAAATCAAAACAATATAAACCAACCAAATTGCGAAGGTCGTAAACCACGCAGTGGGTCAGCGAACCTACCGTCTAGACGTCCCGCCCTTTGAATTTACCCCGATAGTCTGTGCAAAAACAGAAAGGGTTTTAGGGCATAGTTAGTTTAGGTAGGTAGGAAAGAAAGGCGCTTGTGTACCAATTTACTTATTGGAAAAAATATATACCTACTTAAAAAAAACACTAAAATAAAAATCTGTAAAAATAAAAATTTGTAAAAAAAATTGGATCATTTTTCGAGAGAATTTATTTTCTAGTCTCCCACTGCTGGACAAAGACTTTTTTTGACCCAGGAAAAATGGGTTTCGCAGCATCACCCCAAACCGGGGGGCGCGGGGCGGTATGTGGGACTCCCGACAAAGACCTCACCCAAGTCCTTCCACTTATCCCTTTCTTGCGCCACCTCCCGGTGCGCGTACCAATAGTCTTCACTTGCTGTCGTTTCCTGTGATCCTAGACAAGCGATCGTTTGTGACTAACGCTACTACTGGGATGACAGTCGTGATAAAATGAACGATAACAACTGTCATCTGGTAACTACATTTATTCAGCTTTAGCCACAAACTTATGGCTCATGTCTAAAAAGAGATTAAATAAAAATATTATACACACAAAACAACACAAAAAAAAGATAATTTTAGTTCCCCTGCAATGCAACGTTCCTTCTCTTCTTGCACAAACTACTATAATATCTATAGATGTCTAGGTGCATCTATAGGGAAAGGGTATGGAATATAGACCCCCTCTGCAGACTGCGTGGCGTTAGCGGTACTTGAGCATTAATAGAATGCATATTACCGTGTTGTGACAATGTAAACTAGAAGGGACTAGGGGGGAAAAGGGTACGTAAAAAGCTCCTGGTTTTGCTATTTTTATTAAATGTTCTTTTATATTACGTTAGAATTTAAATTTGCTTTTATATTTCTTAACATCTTATGACTCTTGAGTAAGAAGCGTTGGTGCAGTGCTCCTAGGATTTCACAATTATGTGAAGGTAGCGCTGTACTGATTATGGGCAGTCGTTATCTCTTAACATCAGGAGAGCGTCTTGCTCGTCTTCTACTTCTACATATAAAAAAAAAAAAAAAAAACGTTAGGATATAATATCTACTCGAGTAAAAAGATTAATTAAGAGCTTAAAAACTAACCAAAATTATAATAATTGCGGAACAACTAAATGATTAAGTACATCTTATTCCTAAATTGTGGAAGTATTTTTTTATTCTAGACTAGCTGCGCCCAGCAGTAGTACCCATTGTAATAGCCTATATATGTTACTCCATGGTCTAGAGTCTAAGCAGTCTATACCTATACCAAATTTCAGCTCAACCGGTCCACTCGTTTAGGCTTAAAGTATTATCAACATACATTAATATAATATCCATATAAAATTTCACGTGTATATATACCTATAACGCATATCGTTGTTAATATAATATTAGGAAGACTATGTTATATAGGTACTATGCAATCATTCTTCTAGCAAGTTCCTGGTTTGAGCACAATGCCGTGGTCACTCGCAAATATGCTGCGCCATAATGGTCGTATTGTGTACGCCAACGCGACGCATTCATTTTGATTACTGTACACTGTACGTACTAACTCAGTGTGGGGTAGTGCAGATAAATTTTATGTAATATTGTGCAAGTAGGGGTGTACTTACATAATCCTAACTAATAATATAATTAAACTATGTAATATAGATAAAAGCGAAAGTATCGGTTTGTGTTCTCGTTACTTTTTTACGACTAAACGGCTGAACCGAAATTAATCTAAATTATTATCACATTAAAATTATGTTAAGATCTCAACAGCAAGCCTCTTTACAGCTTGTATAGACTGATAATTTCATCTAGCACCGTCGTCAAGACGAATCAAATGAGCCCAAAATCGATGGGGTTGCGTCGTTTAATTGTCATTTGATTTATACATGCATGCAAAATTTCAGTTCAAGCAGAAACCGGGAAGTGGTTCAAATTAAACTTGCAAGACTTGAGTACAGAGACAACAGATAGGTGAAAGTAAAAAAAAGCTAGTAAAATAGTTTCTCTACCTACAAGTAATGAAAATACCTTTATAATTGGTAACTTAATAAAATCTATATTATATACAAAATCGGCTCATAACTAATAATTTTAGCTCAAAATCCATTAGAATTCTTTTCGAAACTCTGCATTTCATATTTGGCAATAACATTACACACTTCCATCTTCACTTTGGGTATTAAATTTGGCTGTAACTTTTTGACACTTGCGGCCATACTTCTGAAGAAGACGTCTATTTCGTTTGTGTGTTCTTTGAGAACTTTTTCAATGAGATTATCTAGTACTTCAGATCTATGAGGAGTTGGTATGATTTTAGGTGCTTCATTAAGAGGTATCAGCTTTGCCCCTCCGTCTAAAACTGCAGGCTTAGGCAATATTTTGATAGGTGTTAGGTTGACGGGTGGTGGTATATTTTTCTTTCTGCCGCAGTTCTTTTTGCCTATTTTCTTTGGTGGTTCGTCGGTGCTAATTTGAGGTATTAGAAGCTTGGAGATGTAGGTTTTTTCGTCTTGTGGACTCTCCGCTAATGTGATCTGTAAATATTATAATATATTAATTAGTGATTAAATTTTATAAAAATCTATGAAATAAAGATGCTACAATTTTGATACAGATGTTTAAGATTTTCGCTTAACAAGTGGTGAATATCAAAATATTGTGTAGTATTATTTTGAATGTTGTTTGTGCTCAAAATTCTTAAATCTCATATTAATATCTTTTCAATTGTTTGGTGGTTTATCTTTCCACAAGTCATTGGCAAAATTGTGTTGCAATTGGACCATGTTTACAAACCACAAAATAAAGAATAGAATAGGCTATAATGAACAAAAAATATGGCATAAATAATCTAAGATCTAAATAGCTCAATCTAAGACGGCTCTTTTGGCTTCTAAAACTACAGCCATTGTCAGTAGTCACGAAAAAAAAAAACAAAGTTGTTGCATCTAGAATCCAAACTTACTTCATAATACTCCTGCGTATCTGTAATGACTTGCTCCGTTCCATCGTCCACATTAGACAATATAATCTGATTCACCTCCTCTTCTTCCTTGACTTCCGATGCTTGACTCAGAAACTCTAGCTTTTTGAACACACCTATCCTTGACTTGTTCCATTTAGTTTTCAATGTCTTCATGTACCCATCTCGTAATGCCCGCCAGTGCTTTTTACAGTCTTCAACTGGAATTTGTGAAAATAATATAAGTTACCATTTTATGTGAGTGATGTTCAGTAAAGCTAGAAAGGGATGCCATCTACGGCTGCATAGTTGCTAAACATCATGCAAAATTGTGGTCAAAGGCTAATCTATAAGAAATAAATGCTAAAATAGGTTGTTTTTTCAGGCAACTGGGTCATAGGTATCTGTGTCATATTGGTTGATTATTATTTATTATTCAACATAACTAATCAGAATAATTTAGTCATAACTTTGCTTATCACCCAATTAGCTGATTTTTATTATTGTGCCAATGAATAAACCAAACTTATCGGCCGATTTTTTGCAGTCAACTTGGGGGTGTGAGGTTATACATTCTAATTGTAGTGGTTCATAATAGAATCGAAATCTTAATAATAATTAGCATTGTTTCTACTGATGAGGTAAAAGATGCACTTATTATTTGTATACCTACTAACCTGGTTTAGACAATTCGTCCGCAATTTCCTCCCATGTTGATTCCCTCGCCAAGATATTCTTCCTTGATGGATCTTGTACATTGTACAAAAATGTGTGAGGTTTCACTAAATCCACCAATCTTTCGTACTCCGCCGTCGTCCAGCTGTTCCCCGTAATTTGGTCCTCATTTGACATTTCTTGTTCTCGGTTTTCACTTACCCCACAGTTCAAAACAAAATGTCTGCTAGCCTATCAGAAGCGAAAATAGACGGACGATGCAATCCGACGTCACCATTGTCGGCTTTCGGCTGGTTCATTCCGAGGCTGTGATTGGTCGTTTAATTTTAACACGGGAGAGTGACGCCGCCTGAAGCACGCCATCTGTCGTCGAGTAGATGAACTGTTTGTAGCGGCATCTATTCAGCATTATAAAAATCCTACTACTCGACGCTAGATGGCGCTAAATAGTTTTAATGAGTTGTCAACAGATGGCGCTACGTGGAAAAAATGTAAAAAAATATATTCTTCATTTCCTAGAAGGTGCATCAATTGATGCTGCTTAAAATCTTATAACTGCTATAAGAATAATATTTATTGTAAAACTGTGCTTAAAGTTATAAACTATAACAAAACAATACTATTTTTTTTTTAATTAGCATTAAGTAGTTAAGTAGGTATCTGCTTGAGCAAATCGAAATTCTATTTTATTGTGGCCGAGCCGAGTCCCACTCCTTTTAGAAGTCGTTTAAAAATGTAAAGAATTATTATTTTCACAAATTCCAGTTGAAAATGTAAAGAACAACCGATACACATGACTTCAGAGTATAAATTCTTGGCATAATTATCGACCAACACTGCAATTGGAAAAGTCATGTAGCGCATGTGTGTTCCAAAATAAATCGGTTTGTTTTTGCTCTTAAACGGTTAAGACGTACAGTCAACGAAAAGGCGGCGCTCACAGCATATCACGGCTATGTAGCTTCAGTTCTCAGATATGGACTTTTACTGTGGGGAAATTCCACAGACGTCAATAATGTTTTCATAGTGCAAAAAAATGTTTAAGAGCCATATGTTCAAAAAGTTCACTTGATTCTTGTAAGCCTCTGTTTAAGAAACTAAATATTTTGACTCTGACTGGCCTATACATCATGCAAATTGGAATGTTTGTCAAAGAGCATCCCCAATTATTTGACAGGGTAGAGGACAATGAAAACCTCAGATTGTCAAGGAGAGATCCTACGAAACTGAAGAAACCACCTTGTAGAACAGCACTTTCAGAAAAAAACTGCTTCTACATGGCGATCAAGGTTTTTAATAAGATACCAAAGTGTTTAAGAGAGCTCCCATGCAAGTATTTCAAAATTAGACTGCACAAGTGGCTTTTGGAAAATTGTTTTTATAACTTAAATGAATTTTAGGACCTGAAATAATAATATAATCTACTATAGTATTATGACATTTAAATTGAATTAATGAAATTAATTAATATATAATTTAATAAAAATGTAATAATAAGATAAACTTGACATTATACTTAATATAGATTTAATTTTATATAATTTTACGTAACATTTTATTTTAATGACATTTAATTCAATTTTAATGACTGTAGGTAATATTAGATAGATATTGTTAGTGTAAATACTTTTAATTATGTAGTTATTTTATTTGTATATTGTTTAATATTTGTATGTCAGCGGAGCTGGCCAGACATGCTGAGCTAATTATGACTTTATCTATTTTTACCATGTTTGACACAAATAAATCATCTCATTTCAATGATAACCGAGATCAACCTTTCTAAAATTTCATAATATCTCATAATATGCGATGCTGGTATCTGGTATGAACGTTATCAAAAGCTTGCATGTTTGCCGAGCGTCTTAGAATCAGGCGCGGATCCAGGGGGGGGGGTCAAGGGGGTCATGACCCCCCCCAAAATCCTAGTCGGAAAAAAAATCCGATCATATCGATTGGGTTGGATTCGTTTACGCTTCTTTCATAGTCATAGAATTAGCCATTTTTCTCTTTATTAACAAGCTTTACGTACAAGTTCATAAAATTGTTTGGCTGTTGATAGCGCATTGAGTAATTTGTGTACTTAATTTTTTTTTCGGTCCTTGCCTACAATTTATCCATAGGTTTTCGTAGCAAGCTGTACAGCATCTTTTATAGTTAGGATTAATTGGTTTATATTAACTGCTGCAAGCTTTTCGCGCTATATGTTGTCTTTGCGGCTCAGCCTTTGCCCTTGCAGCGAGGTTCTTGCGCATGTCTAATATAATAGTCAATATTTGGCCACAATTTACAAAAGACAAAATTATCTCGGCGCTCGTAGCGAGCTGCTCACGCTTTCATAAATAAGGATGTGTATTTAGTTTCTATGCCACTCAGAGCAAGCTAAACGCACATTGTTCGTGCTGAAAAATACAATATTTTCTCGGCGCTCGCAGCGAGCTGCTCGCGCTTTTATTAATACGAATATTCAATTTCCAAGCCATTTAGAGTAAGCTAAACGCACATTTTTCGTACTGAAACATTCAAATTTTTCTCGGCGCTCGCAACCAGTTGCTCGCGCTTTTATAAAGAAAAATAATATGTAGTTTCCTTGCCACTCGGAGCTAGAACGCACATCATTCGTGATGAAAAATTTCAAAATTTTTTAGGCGCTCGCAGCGAGCTGCTCGCGCGTTTATAAATAAGAATATTTAGTTTCCTTGCCACTCGGAGCAAGCTAAAAACACATCTTTCGTGCTGAAAAATTTAAAATTTTCTCGGCGCTCGCAGCGAGTTGCTCGCGCGTTTATAAATAAGATTATTTAGTTTCCTTGCCACTCGGAGCAAGCTAAAAACACAACTTTCGTGCTGAAAAATCCAAAATTTTCTCGGCTATCGCAGCGAGCTGCTCGCGCGTTCATAAATAAGAATATTTAGTTTCCTTGTCACTCGGAGCAAGCTAAATAAAAACATCTTTCGTGCTGAAAAATTCAAAATTTTCTCGGCGCTCGCAGTGATCTGCTCGCGCGTTTATAAATATTTAGTTTCCTTGCCACTCGGAGCAAGCTAAATAAAAACACATCTTTCGTGCTGAAAAATTCAAAATTTTCTCGGCGCTCGCAGTGATCTGCTCGTGCGTTTATAAATAAAAATATTTAGTTTCCTTGCCACTCGGAACAAGCGAAAAACACATCTTTCGTGCTGAAAAATACAAAATTTTCTCGGCACTCGCAGCAAGCTGCTCGCACTTTTATAAATAAAAATGTTTAATTTCCTTGCCTCTCGGAGCAAAAATTCAAAATTTTCTCGGCGCTCGCAGCGAGCTGCTCGCGCGTTTATGAATAGGACTATTTAGATTCCTTGCCACTCGGAGTAAGCTAAAACACATCTTTCGTGCTGGAAAATACAAAATTTTCTCGGCGCTCGCAGCGAGCTGCTCGCGCGTTTATAAATAAGAATATTTAGTTTCCTTGCCACTCGGAGCAAGCTAAATAAAAACACATCTTTCGTGCTGAAAAATTCAAAATTTTCTCGGCGCTCGCAGTAATCTGCTCGCGCGTGTACCTATATAAATAAGAATACCTTTAAACGTTTAGTGTAAAAAGGGTGTAAAGTATACAACATTGTAAAACTATGCTTAAATGTTTCCCAAAAAAAATCTTAGTTTGAGAAAAATTCCAGCCGATGACCCCCCCCAAAACCTTGGTCTGGATCCGCGCCTGCTTAGAATAGATAAGATAGCTTTATCTACTTATGTTATGCGGTTCATCTAAGCTTCATTAGGTAGATACATTTAAAGGAATTCCACTTCTGAAGCGCTATTTTGTCTTATAAAAATTTATGAAATTTTATAACGTTGGCTGTCAGCGTCGCAATTCGCAATCTTTTGGTTCAAGTCTCGGGGAAGCACATAGGATAGTTTTTATTCCATATTTTTTTCATCTCCCGGAACATTACTAGTTTATTATCACTACAACTACAAAGTATATTAAAACTAAGTCGCTTCCCGTTGTCTGTCCCTATGTACCTATGCTTAGATTTTTAAACCTACCCACGGATTTTGACGCGAATATTTTTAATAGATATTCCTGATAGAGCAATTCAAAGGAAGGTTTATATTATGATTATGTATAACTAGCTTATGCATGCGACTTAGTCCGCGTGGCCAAATCCTTTCTTAACGGAGGTCTACGTCATAAAACCTATATGTATTCCAAATTTTAACCCAATCGGTTCAGCGGTTTAGGCTGTGCGTTGATAGATCAATCACTCTTTTCTTTTATATATTTAGAAGATACATTATGCATAATATAGTAGAATCATTGTCAATTTTCGGTTAGAGGCGCTGCGAAGTGCGCGCGGTTTCACTAAGTTAGTAATAAGTAGGATGTATACCTAAATAGGGGGCAGGTTGTCTGTAAGAAATTGCCTAGTGCGATAAGACCGCTGATTGTTTACCTAGCATTTAGATATCTAGCTCAGTAAGTTTCTTTGTGTCACATTAGGCTGTGTACCGCATCAAGGTAGCACAGAGAGCCATGGAGCGTGCCATGCTCGGCATCAAACTTCATGATCGAGTTCCAAACATCGAAATTAGGCGGAGAACAAAAGTTCAAGATGCCGGAACGAGAGTCATGGGACTCAAAGTGAGTTGGGCAGGTCACCTGGCTAGGCGAGGTGATGACAGGTGGAGTAAGATATTGACTGAATGGTGGCCAAGGACAGGCAAGCGCAGTGTCGGTCGTCCAGCAGCCAGATGGATGGACGATTTGATAAAAGTGGCGGGTCGCACATTGACCAGATTGGCACAAGACAGGGTTGAGTGGCATATCATGAAGGAGGCCTATGCCCAGCAGTGGGATGTAGAGGCCTGTGGATGATGATGATGAAGTTTCTTTGTAATTTATTTGGTTTGCAATAAAGTGTTATTCTGTTCTATAAATGCACTAGTTAGTACTATACATGTTATAATTATTATGGTTTCAATTATGCATCATCAAACCTGACCTCGCCTCAGGCCACACGGGATTTATGTATTGTTTAGTGACAGCACCTATTAATATAATTACTATAGTGCATAACATATGCGTTGGTAATTCTTGATTACCAATAATGACGATAAAAGACGTAGTTCTATTAAGAAATAAAAGTTGTCTGGAAGAGATCGGTTTTAGCGATAAGACCAAGAGTTCATCAATATCTAAGAACCCTTTATCACGGTTTTATGTTTCAGTAAACTTCACCCCTCCCCAAATCTAAAATCCCGTATGCGTATCCTGGATGGATAGATATAGATAGATACATTTTATTAAAACTTAAAACAAAATATAGGTGCAAAAGAGAACTTAAAAACTAAAACAGTATTAAAAACTTAGTATACATATTATTACAAAACTAAGTTATGCTAAGTATTGTTGGCGATCTTATCGCTATCAGCCGACGATATAAAAAAAAACCGGTCAAGTACGAGTAGGACTCGAGCACCGAGGGTTCCGTACAAACCTACGGGTTTCTACGGAACCCTAAGGAAACGTGGGTATAATATTATATAGGTACTGTAGGTTTTGATTTCCTTGCGAGTACTTGCGAGTTTGAAAATATGCGGCTAAAATTGCTGTTTCTTTTGATTGCGTTGACATAGATGTTTGATTTTTTTACAGCTTAAAGTTATTATAAATCTGAGTATTTAGTATGAATTTCAATTTAATATCTGTACGCGTTCATGAGAAATAAGGTAGTAAGTATGAAATGATTAAAAAAAAAATTTTATATAATGTAACTAAAAATTTAGTTTTCGCAATTTTTCCTGTGCCTGTGATTTAAGACGTTGCTGCGTACCAAATTTCAAGATTCTGAGTTAACGGCAAGTAACCTGTAGGTTTTGATTCCCTAGAGAGTAGTCGCGAGTTAAAAAAATACGGCAAAAATTGCTGTTTCTTTTGAATGCTTTGAGATAGAGGTTTGATTTTATTACAGTTTAAAGGTATTATAGACCTTAGAATTTGACATGAATTTCAGTTTAATACCTGCACGCCGCACGCGTTCATGAGAAATAAGGTAGTAAGTATGAAATTAATAAAAATATTTTTTTACATGATGTAACTAAAAATTTACAATTTTCGCAATTTTTCCTTTATCTGTGCTCTAAGAAGTTGCTTCGTGCCAAATTTCAAGATTCCAAGATCACGGGAAGTACCCTGTAGGTTTTGATTTTTTGAGAGTAATTGCGAGTTTAAAATTGCGACTAAAATTGCCTTTTCTTTTGAATGCGTTGACATAGAGGTTTGATTTTATAACAGTTTAAAGGTATTATAGACTTGAGTATTTGATATGAATTTCAATTTAATATGTTTTCGCGTTCATGAGAAAAAGGGTAGTAGGTATAAAATTATTCAAAATATTTTTTTCATATGATGCAAATAAAAATTTTTGGTTTTCGCAATTTTTCCTTTATCTGTGCTCTAAGGAATTACTTCGTGCCAAATTTCAAGATTCTGAGTTCACGGGAAGTACCCCGTAGGTTTTGATTTATTTGGTAATGTCGAAAATTTGCTGAAATTTGCGACATATTCGACTATATCTTTTGATTGCGTTGGCCTAGAAGTTTGAAATTTTCACAGCTCTAAGAGGCAATAGACCTTAGTATTTCCTATAAATTTCAGCTTGTTACCTCCACGCGTTTCAGAGAAAAAGGGTCTTGACAGACAGACAGACAGACAGACGGACGGACAACAAAGTGATCCTATAAGGGTTCCGTTTTTCCTTTTGAGGTACGGAACCCTAATAAGGAGCTTTTGATTTCATATTATTTTTTATTACTAGCTGCTGCCAGCGGTTTTACCCGCTGTTTTATAGCCTATGTGTTATTCCAGAGTCTAAGCTATCTCTATACCAAATGACCTCAATCGGTCCACCCGTTTAGGCGTGAAAGAGTAACAAACATACATCCAGACATCCTGACAAACTTTCACTATAATATTAGTAAGATTATTTTTTAGTTTCTCTCCAATTATTTCTATTTGAAGTCAAAACCATCACTGACTGTTATTTAGTGGGGTGAAATCAAATGAACTGTGCTTCCGTTATGTTATGTTTCAACATTCAAATTGTAACAATAGTGAATGAATTTTTAACCGAGTTTACAAAAAGAGGAAAGGTTTACAATATATTTGTATGATTATTATTTTTTTTTATGTGATGAAGTAGAAGACGAGCAAGACGCTCTCCTGATGTTAAGAGATAACGGCTGCCCATAATCAGTACAGTGTTACCTAGGATTTCACAATTATGTGAAATTCTAGGAGCACTGCACCAACGCTTCTCACTCAAGAGTCATAAGATGTTAAGACTCTTTAGCCCAGTAATGTCACTAGCTACAGTGCCCTCCTACCGGAGCACAGTAATGTTTACACATCACTGCTCAGGCGGTAGAATAACTGGCACTGTTGGGGTACCCACCTAGACGACCTCCTGCAAAGGAAGTCTACCCCCGGTAATGGCGACAAGATGAGCTAATCAGGTGTTAATAATTACAATGTCCATGATTGCCGCAGTGTTTAGAGTTACAAAATTCTGCGCGGCACTGCATAGCGCCTTTATAATATTGGTTGTTGAACTGTATTCCCAATTTCCAGTTATTTGGCCGTTCAGAGGGCCTATTGGCTATCGCCAAACAACATGTAAAACACTAGAATCTATAGACAATTTTGTGTACATTACTTGCTTAAACCTCCTAATTAATATGAGTAAAACAACAAACGCAGCAATGTACATTGAAGTTGCCATCAATCGTAGTGGGTGAGAATTAGCCAATAGGCCCTCTGGGCGGAACTTAGTTATGCTTGCACATTACTGCATGGCGATTAAAAAAAAGTGGTCTGGTGGTACTTCCGTAGGCGACATATTCAATAAAGGCTACTACTCGTTTTAAATATTATCCAAATATTTAAAACTAAATAGAGACGACTGCTCTATCGACGCACAGCCAAAACGTAAAGAGATATAATATATGACGTAGATCTTCGCTAAGAAAGATTTTTTTATTTACGTGATTTATTTATTACTAGCTGCGTCCAGCGGTTTTATAGCTTATGTGTCATTCCAGGGTCTAAGCTATTTCTATACCAAGCTAAGCTCAGTCGGTCCACCCGTTTAGGCGTGAAAGAGTAACAAACATACATCCAGACATCCTGACATCCGTATCCGTATTCGTACAAACTTTCAAGTTTATAATATTAATAAGATTACTTATTTTATTTATTGATTGATTTATTATTATAAACGTGAGAGTTTATAAACATGTATGGATGTATGTGGATTACTCTTTCACGCCTAAATGGACGTGTAGACAGATTGAGCTGAAATGTGGTGTAGAGATAGCTTAGAGCCTGGAATAACATAGGCTAGAGTACAGCGGGTAAAACCGCGGGGCCCAACTTGTACAGTCAACTACAAAGAGATGTATCCATGTTAGTCTTACAAAATGAAGTAAATTTTCATTTGCCATAATGAACTACCCTTGGTTCGTGACATTTCTAGTAGCAATCAAACTTTATATTATCATCGACTCGTTTAATATGCAACAATGATGTATCCCACTACTTTTCCTTAGGTGATACATAATAATAGCATTTAAAATGAATCGAATATAGTATAAGATTTGGTGGATACTGAAAATGTCACGAAGTAAGGTTAAATAATTTTTGCATAGGTACTAAAAGTTCCTTCATTTTGTAAGACTAACATGGATACATCTCTTTGTAGTTGACTGTACCTAATTAATATTATTAGGATGACAGATAGGTACAATTTCTTCAGATCTTCCTTTAATAAAGTCCTAAAGTTCATCAGACAAGATAAAAGTAATCTTAAATCCTGTGATCGTACCGCGGTCTCTCGCCACTTATATCTAAGTTGATAGTTGATACGTCTTCACATCGTAAAACAAACGTGGAGCAACTTTCCGTGCGTTCTATAATTAATAATTATTATTATTGGGTGCAGCATACATTGAAATAACGTAATAGTTTATTAGTATTGTCTAAGTAAAACAAACTAACAATAGTACAGCAGTAAAGAACACTTTAATTAACCACAGATTGTCTAAGTGTATCTGATTTGAATTAAAGTTATGACGAGTCAAATTAAGTTTCAATAATTATAAATACGAATACGAATATTTTTAAACAAAAAACTACTTCAAAATTTCGGGACCAAGCGTCAAGTATATCTACCTATATATTTTAAACAATTATATAATATCTTTTAAACAAATAAAAAAACAACTATTCAAAATTCAAATCATTCGAAATTTTTGTGTCCGTTATAATTAAAATTTTTCCAAGTCTGAAAATGTTTTTCCACAGCACCGTTGCGGTGTGTACCTATTTACAAAAAATATGTAAACCTGTAAAATACAATTCGTTTAAACTTTTCGCACCGCAGGAATAAAAAGGTATGTACAGTACTAACTGACGTCTACGAGTGTCTACGAATTAAAATCTAATTGTGGACCAAGGCACTAACATGTTCTAGAGTATTTTCTCCACTCACATTATGGCATAATGTTAATTCTTATTTTAGGCATTATAATATTATCATACATAGTGATTTGTTTGCAGTTGCATAGATTACCGTAACGTCTCAGCCCTATGTCTATGTTATAAACAGTTGAACATCGCGTCGCGAACTCTGCGCACGCGCCGCGTCGCGCTGTCGTTCAATTACGACTTTTACGAACTGTCAAATCAGTGTTTCGAATTTGGAATCGGTATTTCAACCTTTTTTGTTTACTACTGGTTTTTGTTTTTTTTTATAGTGATGTGCTCTAGTGGTTTTTGGTGCAGATCAATGTTTTAGTTCCCAATTTGAGGGATTGTCAATTTAATTTTGCGATATTAAGATTTTGGTTGAAATTTATTATAGAGCTTTCTTTATTGAAAAGCTATTTCTCTTCAGTGAAAACTATTTACTTGTAATAATTATTACAGCCACCATCAGGCGGATCATCTGCTTATTAACCATTTGCCTAAAAAAACCTATGGCATAAATCATCTCACTCCTTTATTTGAGTAGCGGTTAGGGGCCAATCTTTGAGGTACGAGAAAAAAATCTTCCCTAGAGATGCGCGTACGCAGTTATTATGTAAAATGACACATCAATCATAATGTAATCAATTCAAGACCATGTTCTGGCATGTGACAAGACTCTGACATTTGTCACTTTGTCAAATGACAGTCGCCGGTTTGATTGTGTCAGTTTCTGCCGATTACACAAACCCGATCTGACACTGCAGTTCAATTAATACGTAACATGGCCCTAGTTACTGAGTAATAAGTGACATTATAAAAAACTTATTAAAAACAAGCTCTTATTATTATTACCATCTAGCACAAAAGTACTCGTCAAGACGAATCATACGAGCCCAAACACTATGGGGTTGCGTCGTTTAATTAGGGAGTTTCTATAGCCACCTTCCAGGCCTATCATCAGATTAGCTCGATGTCGTAATAATATTGCATTGTCATCCGATTAACACATGCATGCAAAATTTCAGCTCAATCGGAAACGGGGAAGTGGATCAAATTAAACTTGCAATATTTAATTATAGATAGACAGACAACAGACAGGTGAAAGTAAATAAAAGCTTGTAAAAAAGATACTGGCATCAAGTTAATATTTTGTCCTGCTTTTTGACTACTGGACTTTTTGTTAATGCTTTTTTTGTTAAGAAACAACGCGTTACGTACCATCTCATCGAGGATTTTGAAAGGATTATGTAGGAAAGTAAAATAATGATTACAGAATCATCGAGATCATTGATTTTTTTTCACCGTGTTTCGGAAGGCACGAAATACTGTGTGTTCCGGCTGTTTCCTATAAGATATGGTAGGAGGCAGTCGTTAGGTCATGTTGCAGGCCCTGTGGTAATCTCGGCGACCTGAAACTGCAACATATAGGTTAGCCACACAACACAACCTATAAAATTGTGATTTGACTATGACAGTGTAAGTAGGGTGGCCTGTTTTGTTGGAGTATAAACCCATTTTTTTATTGAGTAACATATACCTCTACATCTTAACTTGCAAACATATTTTGAGACGCCATCGAATGAATGAGCAAAATTTGATTTTGCTACATGTTAAAAAATCATTAATAGTTTTGTATCAAATCACGTCAATCTTATTCTCTACATTAACTGATATTAAAATGCATAAAATAAAAGCAGTTTCTTAACAAGTTATATTAAAAGGGTGAATTTACATAGGAATGGCCAATGGCACTTGTAAATGCTAATAAAAAACTAGAAATGGCACAATTTAGGGAAAACCAGATTTGGGTGTTTGCACCCAATGTGTGATTTTATAAATAAAATATTAATATTTCATAAATCACCTTTATTAAGGCCTTCATTGAGAAAAACAAACTAACAATACTACAGCTACTACAGCAATAAATATCAATTTTATTAACCACAGATCGGCCACAAGCCAATCTACAGAAAATCCAAGTGCTCCAAACCACTGTCAGATGGCAGAGTGCCCAGAATGCTGGCAGCATTGCTACGTTGAATGGCAATACTTATACGTTGAGCCAAATATACTCCAGCATTTCGGTCACACGTCGCACGACCAAGCGCTCAAATAAATATTATCCTTATTAAGATCTTCCGATATTTTATAATCTAAATTCTAGATCTGTTAATGTTCCAGACTAAAGGGCAACGTTATCAGCAAAGCTACTGGATATAACGACGAAATTCACCAACTGCTAGTGAAATTACTGTGCTAAAGAGTCTTAACGACGAGAGTGTCTAGCTCGTCTTCTTACTTCTTCGCACCATAAAACCTCTGAGTGACACTGGATGGTACTGTGTCTGGGCAATCATGACGTTTACACATGATTATTCTTACCTGAAATATTTCATTAATCGTTTTATCGGTTATATTTATTAAAAACCTCTTTTTGGTGTCTGATCTCCTGGTATCATCGTGAGAATCCTAACAGAAAGTCCACTTGTAAAATTAAATAAAACTTAAAGATTTAAGAAAGTGGTATCCGTTTTTAAAATATGTGTTTACTTGTCGTGGAATTTATCCAGATTTCTGTGGATACTACTACGCGGTATCAGTTTCTAATGCAAAAAGCCTAGATCTGCCATACCTAAAGACAAATCCTATACCTACATTTTACGTAATATGACCAAACAAGAATGACCAGTTGTCGATATTTCCGATGATTGATGGACGTAAATTATTAATTCCTTATTGGTACATATCTGATACCGTTTGCTAATCTAATTGCTCGTGTAATGCGAAATGCTAATCGGAGAGGTGTTATGTTTTGCAAAATGTTTTTGCAAGTTTTAAACTTGCAAATTTGATATTCCATGTAAATATCAATGTGAGGTATGTTTAATTTTTTTATTGGATGTTTAAGAGAAATTTTAGCGTTAACATCGCTTATCTGTTTGAAAAATAGTTTGTTAAGATCAGCGAAAGAATTCCAAACTTGAACCAAAAATTTAAAGGCAACGTTAAAACAATAGTGTGCTAAATTTCAGCTACGATTATTGCTGAATGAATTTCCGTTCAGCAGTTTGGACTCTGCGTTGCTAGATCAGCAGTCAGTCAATAAGTCAGCCAGCCAGCCAATCAATCAGTCACGCTTTCAGCTTTTAAATAAATTAGGTACATACTACTCTTATATTTATCTTACGTTTAATTGAGATCGATTATTCTAAGATATGTTTTGGTTCGTAACATATGCCATCTTCGAGCCCTTTGATGGGCAACCTCTAGGTCAACATGAAAGTATTTTATAAGTACACGAGTATCTATAATCTGTAGTAGTTATGTATTAATTTTTAATGTCTTACATTTATAAACATTTAAAAGCCTATTTTTAAGAGCTCTTTGATAACTCAAAGACGCCAATTTGCGCTAGACAAGTCGCAAAATATTGATTCGTACCTAGAATTTTACTTTTTGAAAACATCTCTCGGTAAAGCTGTAGAAAATATTTTTTTATTATTTTTAAAAGTATTTTCAGTTTGCAACCATAAAAAAAGTTTGTAGTTTGGAAACCTTTTGTCATTTTCAAAAATTCAATTCTACAATTATAATATTTTACTAGCTAATGCCCGTGGCAAAATCCTTTCTTAGTGGAGGTCTACGTCATAAAACCTATGTTCCAAATTTAACCCAATCCGTCCAGCAGTTTAGGCTGTGCGTTGATAGATCAGTCAGTCAATCAGTCTCTTTTTCTTTTTATATATTTAGGTAGATGTTTCAAATTTACTCATATTATGGTGCAAGCGAGAACATCACACGGAAGAACCTGCTCCAAAAAAAAAGTTCTTAATAGTTTAATAAAGTATCTATATATATTATCCTATTTTTTATTACGTCCTCGAGTTAACTTAGTAGCAAAAGGTTAGTAGAAACGTGGCGGTTGCGCCAGAATGTTTGTTTAAAAATTTCACTACACCTCGTCTGCCCACGCCTCTTGATATCTCATCTACCAGTTTATAAGTGGTCAGCGATAGTTAAACGCTTTAAATGGGTATTTTAATGTATGAATAACACTATAATATGCATAGTCAAGATTTTTGAAGTAGAGTTTAGAGCAATGCAAAGGGCGCTCGCGATTTATTTTATAAGCTTCTGGGATTTGCGATGATACAAAATTACAAGTTACTTTGAGAATTATGTGCGGTTAATAATTATTTAATTTACACGTTTGTTCTTACATTTTATTTGAGACTACCTTATGCTTGCTTTGCCCGCTTATTATTAACTCGACTTTTTAGTGTTTATTGAGTTAACTTTGTGTTAACTTGTGTAAAACCAACATCTACTGTGCCTAAAATCTCAACCCATCAAAATGACATGGTCGGTACTCAATGCAAACATTATCCAGTAATCAAGCTAGTTTACAAATCGAAACCTCGGAGCACTTGATGTATATTACAGCATTCTTGTACGCACGAAACAAATAAGGTGTAGGAATGGCCATGATAAGCTTTTAAACGCATCAGAAGTTTGTTCACACCAAGTCTAAATGGAAACACTACGTTAACGCTGTCTGCAAAAGTGAGAAGTATATGCCGTGTTTATTATTTTATCAATAAATAAATATGTCAGCTTCAGGCACTAGAGTCGATTGAGAGACGTGCCAAAAACCTCGTAGGTCCAAAAGCTCATAGAATCTCGGCTGCAGAGCCTTGAACTCCGTAGAATGGTCGCTTCGCTATCGGTCTTCTATAGGATTCATTTTGGAGAGTGTGCGCAGGGATTTCATGAACTAATTCCTCCAAGCCCATTCTACTCGTGCCGACGGACGTCACGGCAGACGGCAATGCGGCATCCTTACTTAGTGGCGCCACCAACTGCCCGCAACAAGCGTTTTGCTTCATCGATTTTAATGAGAACTGGTCGAGCAAATATTTATGAAGTTACTGCACAGATGCCAATCAAATATGGGCAACTGCAACTATCTACTACGCAGCCAAAAATTGAGATTGTAACTATTTGAGCTAAAATTTGGTTTGTATCCTGGAATAACACTGAAATCCTATGTGGGTTTATTTATTTAGCTGTTAAAACTGCTAAGACAGCTAATAAAAACATATTCTTAGTATCTGTCAAAAGCCTTGACATCTGTCTTTGCAAGAAATATCAAATGAAGGCCGATCTAATAATAAGTAATCAGTGCTTGTACCAAAAGTCAGTATTTATTATCTACTTGACATGGATACGAGATTGGGGAATGAAATCGAAACGATCTGGAAATGATAAGATTTGAATGCATTGATAAAGAAAACATCACGTTTTTGCGAGTAAATTGCAAATCTTTACGTTTAATTTTTTCCAATGTGTTAATATTTTGTGGTACTTTTATATGTGGGCCTGTGGGCCAAACTCATTTTTAAAACTAAGTAACTAGTAAAGAAAGAAAATAGTGGTTTATTAGTAAAATTACAACAAAATTCAAAACTTTACTAAAACCTAGCGCGGGCAGTTCCTTAGTCTATAAAACGACTTATGTATTTTTATTTGCTATCGTTTATTTTTTTTTTACAAGGCAGGTTTTGATCTCGATCTCGACTGATCTTTAGCGATGATGCAGTCGAAGTTGGTAGCAGACTGAATGCCTCCTTGGTCGGGATTAATGCCTCCTTGGCTTCACTGAGTATCGTGAGGAAACAGTCGTGCTGACCGCTTGGCGACACGGTTCTATCTACTCGATCATAATCAGTAATAATCAGCCACAGCCGAAGTCACTAGTATAGCGAGTGAAAAATGAAAAAATGCCAAAAGTCAACAAAAATAATAATAATTCTGACCCGAACATTTCAATTCGCAGACCACACTGAATGTACCGTTCTCATAATAATCAACAAAATGACATAATTGGCGATCATTCAATTAGCCCCGAAGATTCCTGATGCCAATGCTTAAATTCAGTTTTAATTGGCTAATGTAGAGTTGGAAGACCATCCAATTATTCAATTATATTGGCAATATGACATGACTGTTTTGACAACCAGTCGCGTTTTTAGTATTTTTAAAAAATATTTTTTGGCTTTATACCTCATTTACCCGTACTCAGCGGTTTTACCCGCTGTACCTACTGTAAGCATATCTATGTGTTATATTATGGGTTTTGTTTACCTACCTCTACATACCAAATCCTTTACGTAATTTTTCTTTTTCATTTTTGGTTTTCACGCCACAGGATCTAATTTGACTTTAAGATTCTTGATTATGCATCGTCACCCAGCAATGGGCGGCGTAGGGTGGTTAGTGGCTTCCCCGCCAAAAATGCAAAGTGTTCTTAGGCCTCTGATATCTCTAGTCTTTCATAATCTTTCATCCTTTCGTATTACATAATGTTTACTGTATTAGAATTTACACCTGATATTATTTGTACAGCAAATAATTTGCATATAACTTGTAGTGTTTCTAGAATCTTTGCAACATTATTGCCAGGTGTGGAAATGACAAACGAAAACGAAGACACACCTAAAATAATGGTATAGAAAATAGAAATAAATCCGTGACTACCAACAAGAGCTCTAAAACGAGCGTTTTGAAAAACTATACAATTTTGTATCAGTTTTACCATTATCCATTTTATAATACAGTAACTAATAACTCTTTATTGCATACCAGGTTACAGGATAACACATAAGTAAATATATAATTAATTGGGGTTTATACTCCAACAGAACAGGTTACCAATAAAGAGTATTGTATTGTATTCTTACCCTACTTACACTGTCAGAGTCAAATCACAATTTATAGGAAGTGTGGTCAACCTATACATATGTTGCAGTTTCAGGTCGCCGAAATTAAGGATAAATATTATGTAGATAATACACACAAAAAGCACACAAAAACCTATCAATTAAGTGGCCAAAATAAAGACTGTGGTCTGTGACCTTTATCCAGAGGTGGCACAGAATAGGTTAAATATAAAGCTTCTCGCATTTAGCAGAATGCTCTTTTAAGACTCGTTGAAAGTGAAAACGTTGCCGAGACTTCTCTCCTGACAAACAACCGTGATGCGTGCAAATTGGTGGCAAATACGACACATTATGTTATTGACGGAGTCTTAACCTAACAATGTATACTTATTATACCTACTTATTATATAAAGAGAGGATCTGACTGACTGACTCATCAGCGCGATCGTAGAGACAAAACCTCCGACCATAGAATGATGAAATTTGGAATAGTTCCTTATAATACCAAGTAATGAGATAGAATTTGGCGAGATTCCATCAGGCACGAGAATAATAAATTAATAATAAGCTATTATAATCTGTTAACTGTTAACCAATTCTAAGCCGTCTTATTTGAAAAAAAAATTTGCTTGCTTAGCTCTAATCGATGAAATGATTGATCCGAACTTTAGCAAAGAGACTATTATGATGTAGACGGAACACACAGTAATGCCTAGACATTTATTCGTAGCCTAGACATTACTTCTTGGCGGAAGAATACCTGGGAAAGGTGTGTTTGGCATTACTGGGCTAAAGAGTCTTAACATCTTATAGCTCTTCAGTAGAAGCTTTGGTGCAGTGCACCTAGAATTTCACATCATTGTGAAATTTTAGGTGGCATTTTACTGATTATGGGCAGCGTTATCTCTTAACATCAGGATAGCGTATTGCTCGTTTTCTTACTTCTTTACATAAAAAAACGACCTTTCGTATCCTTTGACCAGTGACTTAACCTTTCAAACATTACGCATTAACACTTTCCTCATAACAGCTTTCCACGAGACATCTTTACAAATCAACACACATTCGATCACTTGTATTTATGTTTGAGAGTAGACGTTAACTAATAAAAGAGGCATAGAAGTGGCGGACGGTCAGTATATATGCATCTGAGTCCTGAGTGTGGGAAAGGAAAATTTACTTGTCTTATCGACAAATCAATGGCTCTCTCATATTTTCTACCATTTTCATGTGTAGCTTTTCTCAATTCTCCCCTCTGTATGAAGGTTCTAACTTCTGAATGATAAATGTTACCATTCTGAACCTTTATATGTATAGGCATACGGTTAGTGATTAGTGGAATTAAAAAATTCTCGTACATTGAGGCCAAAGAACTTTGTCGAAAATTTATTTGACTCTGTGTTGGTCTGTTTGAGGCATAAATCAAGCGGGTACGCGCGAGTTGGTTACCAAGTTACTAGGGATGCATCATTTTCAGGAGGTTCCCTCCAGTGGTTTACTAAGTCCATGGTCCGTTGCAAAACGTGTGCATTTGCAGCTGTGGTTTTCGCCGTCGATTCTCATGCAAATGTGCTATTTAAATATATAATTTAGCTATAAACCTTGTGCCTTTTGGAATAAGGTTTAAATTTGTGTACAAATTGATCGTCGTGACTTTTACAAGCTAATTAACTTTGAGTATATCTTTGCAATTGTTAGCTGATTTGTGAAGGAGTATCGATAGATCCGTGAAGAGTTGCAAAGTGATATATATATATATATATATATATATATATATATATATATATATATATATATATATCTATATCTATACATAATATATACTTAGTTTGTTTACGATTAGAATGTGACAGGCAATATAAATACCTAATAATATTATGTAATAAATATTTCTTAACACTTTCACGGACCTTATTTACCCGATAAAAACAAGCTAAGCTTTGGATTCCAAAGACTACTCGTAAGTAAAAATGAACTATGCAATGAATGAATGCAGATGTTTATTTTTGGGCAAAATACAAATATTCTGGACACTTTTTTATTTTTCGTTATAGGTTAGCTTTTAACCACGATCTCGCCTGATCTTAAACGAAGATGCGGCCGTAGGTATCAGACTAAACCTATAAGGCGGGATAAATCTCCCCCTTCTTACTAACATACTCGTACGCCATAGGTATAGATTAAGAAGCTTGGCTTTACATAATAATAATATGTAAGTTCACTTTTTCTAGTATTATATATTATGGTTTCGTCTTGGCAACATTTTACATGAATATGTTTTTGGTAGGACATTGTTTTTGAAATCTACTCAGCCGTTTATATTTCTTTTCTTAATTGGACTAAAAAGAGATTTAAAAGCACAATAAAATAAACCCAAACCGCCGTCGCTACTTATAGCACGGTATCCCAAAAGGAAACATGCGCCATAAAAATATGAGAAAACAAAATGCTCCTCCCATTCCTTTAGATTCCGGGTATTTTAAGCTTTGTGGTGTCTCGAACATAGATTAAATAAAAGAGGAACAGTCATATAAGCCTTTCGCGCTTAGAGTTTGCCCAAATCTTGTAGCGTCCGTGCCCATTGGTCGTACAAAAGGTTCAAATCTCAGTGTGTGGCTAATTTTTCGCCTGTTCGCTAGGCGCTACTGTGTTTTGGAAGGCACGTTAACCTGTAACAGTAGATCCCAGCTGTTCCCTATAAAATAATATTATGTAGAACGTTGATAGGTCATATTTGACTCGAAACTGCTGCATAAATATAAGTAGTTTTGTAGTGTCTTGTTAGGTTGTTAAAGTATTAACAATGCCTCTGGTAATTGCAGTATAGGCGGCGGTGATCCCTTACTATCTGGGGACCGTTTCCTTGGATATAGGGGTAGGTTTGGCATTTTTAAAAAGTAACTCTACACACTTTATGAACACTGTCTTGACCACTTTTTAGTCCTTTTTCCATTTTCTGTCTACGGAACTATCACTAGTCCCTTCTGACGGTTCTGGTTGAAAAAACCCTGTGTTGCCTGATCTAATCCTTTAAGTTTCCTGCGGTCTCGACGAAGTTTCGTAAATAGATGTCTTTGAAATAAAATAATGGTGTTGACATGTTTATTTAAATCAGATGTTGATTTTCTCGCTTTGATTGATAAAAAATAAGGGGTATATGAATGGTTATTCAATCAAATAATATCCTGGCTGCAGTAATTTGCTAAAACTTAAAGTAACTGGCCGCACCTGCAGGTTTTATACTATGAAAAGTGATACCTACTCTGTAAGCTGACTACATGCCAAATTTTAACACAATCGATACAGTCGTTTAGGCGTAATAGACTACCAATCGTCAATAAATTCATCAAAACAAACTTTCAAGTTTATAATATGAAGTCCTTGATTAAACAATTTTTACGAGCTTCTAGCTCACTCTTCTCATAGAGGTGCTTTCCGAACGGGTGGTAGACTTAGAATAAAAGAAAATATGGTAGAGTCTAAAATAGAACTAAATAATTGAAAAACTGACTTTGAAAAGTGCTCCATTGTAGCCTATATTCTTATACGAATAAACATTTTTTTGATTTGATTACTCGTAATAATTTTAATGAGCGATTTAAAGTCCCCAACCAGGACTTACAAGAAGAACATAAAATGTAATACTGAATGTTATCAACATAAATATGATAATTTAACCAAACTGGATTTGGCATTCATTTGGTTGTTTCACGAACCGGCTGTGTGCGTAAATTTGACCCTCTGGCATTCCGAATTTTGTTTGATAGATCTGTGTATTAATATTGTAAACGCTAAAATACTACACGTGAAGTACGAAGAACGACGATGAAAGTACGAAGTGTGAAGGATCAAATGAAAGCACGAAGCGAATCCGGACGGCGAAGATCTGGAACTCCTTGCCCGCTTCAGTGTTTCCCGAAAATTACAACTTGGGTGTCTTCAAGTCGAGGGTTAATAGGTATTTGCTGGGCCTGTGTGTAACAGCTTTGACCACGTCTTCACTTACCAACAGGTGAGACTGTGGTCAAACGCAGTCCTATTATATGTAAAAAAAATCTCATTCAAAAAGTGTTATGTTCTTTTTTCTTCTAAATATATAAAAGGAAAGAGTGACTGATTGACTGACTGATCTATCAACCTACAGCCCAAACCGCTGAACGGATTGGGTTGAATTTGGAACACAAATAGGTTTTATTATGTAGACCTCCGCTAAAGGATTTCACCATGCGGGCAAAGCCGCGAGCATAAGCTAGTTATTTATATTACCTTTTTTATCATTCATTTTAATATTTTGTTTGACCGTGCCCTATCCGATGAAGATACACTTAGGGATACGTGTGCTTGAAAAATAAAACTAAGTAGATATTTTAGAACTTGGTAAAGTCAAATTGATAGAAACCACATTCTTATATATATTTTCGGAAATTTAGAAATTCTTGCTTGTACTAATCTTTATCTTTCAAATAGAGACAGTAAGAAGAATGTTCTTGTCAAATACTAACCTAAAATTTATATTATAAATACGACACGGCTGTACTCACGTTGAAGTACATC
This sequence comes from Hemithea aestivaria, assembly GCA_947507615.1. Taxonomy (NCBI): domain Eukaryota; kingdom Metazoa; phylum Arthropoda; class Insecta; order Lepidoptera; family Geometridae; genus Hemithea; species Hemithea aestivaria. The sequence continues at coordinate 5,113,308 of OX382343.1, forward strand.
GTAATTGTCCGAAACCGTGGTTGAGACGTTTCTCAACAAATAGACAACGTGAGTACAGCCGTGTCGTATTTATAATATGGATAACACTCACGGTAGTTTCCAAAATCGTACCTAAAATTTATTTAAGTATAGTATTTATTTAAGTGTAGTAGTGTAGTAATTGTTTTAGTTCTAAGTTTCTGTATCTGTTTCTGTTCTGTATGTTTCTGTTTCTGTGTTTATGTTTCTGTGGTGTCACAATAAAGTATTTTCTATTCTATTCTATATGGAAAGTGTTCCTGGCTGACTGATCTATCCACGCACAGCTCAAACCATTACGGATTGGGTTAAAATAACGAATACGAAGAATATACCACTAAGTTTTATCATACTTATCGCTAAGAAAGCATTTTTCTAGGCTGGGAAAGCCACAAACATATAACTTATAACATATAACTTTTTTTTTTTTTTTTTTTTTTTTATGTGATGAAGTAGAAGACGAGCAAGACGCTCTCCTGATGTTAAGAGATAACGGCTGCCCATAATCAGTACAGTGTTACCTAGGATTTCACAATTATGTGAAATTCTAGGAGCACTGCACCAACGCTTCTTACTCAAGAGTCATGAGATGTTAAGACTCTTTAGCCCAGTAATTTCACTAGCTACAGTGCCCTCCTACCGGAGCACAGTGATATTTGCACATCACTGCTCAGGCGGTAGAACACTGGCACTGTTGGGGTACCCACCTAGACGACCTCCTGCAAAGGAAGTCTACCCCCGGTAAACTATGCTGTATAAAATATGATATTTCTAATTCCGGCCTCACCGGGCGTGATTGAAATGCCGCTAACGTGATTCTCAGAAGGCTTTAAAATAATATAAATGTTTGATACGAACACGGCGCCATACCGCAGTCAACCGTTGAATAAATTAGAATTTGAATATACGACATAATGTTTTGGTGATTATATGCCTATATATTATACTTTAAGGGTTTAGGGACCTATTCAAACCTATGACAAACCTGAGTGATAATTGCACCAGCCGCAAAACAAAATCGCACATCTTACTAATATTATATATAAACGTAAAAGTTTGTAAGAATGTTTGGATGTCTGAGGTATGTTTGTTACTCTTTCACGCCTAAACGGATGGACCGATTGAGCTGAAATTTGGTATAGAGACAGTTTAGACCCTGGAATAACACATAGGCTACAGTATAGCGGATAAAACCGCTGGGCGCAGCTAGTAATCTGTGAATTATAGTAATGTTACCAACGCGGTGTCGATCCGTCGGTAAAAAAGATAAATATATCATATAAGACAAATGAGCTATATAATCGCAATGTAGAGGTATATTTGTCCGATTTACATGAGCAAGTGACGTTAGTTCAAGGACTTCTCCATTAAGTTTTACGAGATCTAATAAAAATAAATCCTAATTTGTCTATATCAAACAATCCTGTTATTGTAGTTATCTAAATCAACCTGTTCTATTTACGTTTTTACATATATGTGCTAAAAGTTCGTGCAGATCTTAGATCCGTATTTTAGTTGTGTCCTCGCCCTTTACTGTGTATGCTTTTTTCTACCATTTTCGAGGAAAAACGTAATTATATATTACTACATATATAACAAAATCCTTTCTTAGCAAAGGTCTACATCCTACCTATCTGTATTTCAAATGTCAACTCTATTGATTCAGCGGTTTGAGCTCTGCATTGATATATCAGTCAGTCAGTCACACTTTCCTTTTATATATTTAGATGTATTGTAACATTTCTTCTCTAATGTGTAATTATATATTATTTTATTTTAAAAAAAATCTATTGTGGTGTTCTATAAAGTTTTCTATGCTATTCTAAGTTCAAAGAATGTTCGTGAGAACGCAATTTTTTCGACTTAGAATACCCTTTTCCAAAAAGGTAAATTAGAGCTGATTCAAAGGACATATAACGCAACAAAAAATGTGTTTGTTAGTATTTTAAACTATATTTTTTACATGTTCTATGTAATCTACATTATGTTTTTATCACATATAATGTGATCACTAATTATTTTTATCTCTGTTACATAAAGAGACTTTGAGTGATCTTCATTGTAAAGACGAAGGCCTCTCTGGTAAGAACGCAACATATGCGCGGTTTTCCATTGCTTATCATTTGTTCCCTAGTAATTTTGTTGCTTTCCCTAGTAACTTAATTAAAAAATAAATAAATGGCCTAAAAACACCCACCTAATTAATAATTACAGAAATATTTTAGATACTCTGCGTCTTTATGTAAACTAACCTAATTTTACCTATGGAAAAAAAAGATTATAATATTTACTGGCTACGTTAGTGCATTTTTTGTTTGCAAACAAAAAATGCAGCGCAATAGATACAATAAGTTTCCTGCAAACTTTTTTTTTACATCTACTCTACCAATAAAATAACTATTCGATGTTATTATATTTAATACATAGAACTAAACATTGTTTATTGATTGGAGTATTTCGTTAGTTGATATTATATTATTCTGTACATATATTCCACATACATCATAATAATTATAATGTGATAGTGGATATTTACCTATTTGGTTCTACTTTCTCTTTTAAATATTAAACTAATTGTTACCCACATAACAATAATCTCGTGCAGCTACACGCGTATGAATTTGCTGATTAGTACGCAATGTTATTATTAAGATTATTTTATTTTATACCTAAGATTTAAATAGAACTATTGTAAATTAACATGTTGTTTCAAAAGTTTTTTAAAGGCGCTGTCAGTCTATAAAACTATCTATATTAGGATTGATACAATCTAGATATTAAGCGCTGGCTTGTATTAGTTTATGATTTATTAAATAAAGAAATTTCAAAATCAAAATTAATTTTGTTGCTAGTAAAATAAGAGTAAAAAATTAAATTGTTATTATGTACTAGTTGACCCGGAGAACTTCTTACCGCCTATCCTCCTCGTAATTTTTCCATATTTCCCACCGTTTAAACCTTCCATGAACTTCCACGAATATTTCAAGACTAAAATTAGCGAAATCGGTTCAGCCGTTCTCGAGTTTTAGCGAGACTAATTCAATTTTATTAATATAGATTATCGTATAATAAAATACATAGAATTTAGTTTTGTGTATATCATAGGTACACCAAAACACATAATTTTTATTTTGGGAAATAACAAAAAATCATATTATATAGTTTCGGTTTTTTTATACAACGGACTAAGAAGTCGAGCCAGACGCTCTCCTGATGGTAAGAGACAACGCTGCTCATAATTAGTACAGTGGTGTTAGTACCTGGGTGCACTGCGCCAACGCTTCTTCCTCGAGAGTCATAAGATGTTAAGACTCTTCAGCCCAGTAATTTCACTAGCTACAGTGCCCTTCTACCGAAGCACAGTAACGTTTGCACATCACTGCTCAGGCGGTAGAATAATTTTTTGCCAAGCTCTATATAAAATTCTATTTTTTGCTTTTATCATACATCATTTATTATTGTAGAGTCTTCATTATCATACAATCTTTCAGATTCCAAGCTGTGTTGTTCATCTCAATTCTATTTATGTCAATTTAATCAACGAGTGAAAAATTAAATGTGAAAGTATTTTTTTTATTGCTTTACGTGTGATTATGTCTCTAAACCACTTTAATTTGACTTTTTGGATTACAATTTAATTAAATTTATTCAAATTAAATTACATTTTACCATACAATTTAATTTAATATGAGTTTGTGTCTCAACACGCGTTCATATCAAATAACATTAAAGTTACCAAGTCTATTAAACAAATATTGAAATGTTTAACGTCATTTCTTAATATAAAACATAGAAGTAGTTTCATGTAAAAAAAAAGAAGTACTCAGAGCAAACCCCACTCGCTTGGATTAACACGCTCTCACTCAAGTAAACTTAGACTTTGTCCACAAAGGGCAAATTGCTATGAATTTAATTGATTTGCGATAATACATTTGTGCGTAGGTTAAGATTTGAGATATAAAGATCCCATACATTGCGTCCACAAGCTTAGCGCGATTATACCTACATATATATATTATTACTATTCAATCTCGAGAGGTGGACGCAATGTGTTAACATTTTACGTGTGAATTTGTGAATGTATTCGCGCCAATCAATTCGCAACAAATTCACCCTTTCCGGACAAGGTCGTACATAATATTAAACGTATTAATCTTGTAGTGTGCGAGCAGTATGTGCATGTCTGCGTGCGTATATATTCAGCAACTCAAACAACCAGGGCTATTCACTTATCCGTTATGGAACCATACCCAAGACCGAATTGTCAAAAATGTACGAAATGACGTATTACTTCGTAGCGATTTTATAATACGTCATACGTTTTTCCTAAACTTTTGACGATTCGGTCTTCGGTTCGGTGCCCTGACGGAATAAGTGAATAGCCCTGCAGGTATGTGGTCTTACTAAGTTCCTCATTATTTTTCAGTACGCTCAGTCCAGTAGTTTTCGTTCATGTTTCACAGTTAATGGTTACAAAAATGACGTTCCTATCGCTTAAGTGATCGAAGGAACAGTAAATGAATATGTATAATGTATTTATAGCTGATAAGGTGAAAGAAATGGGTAAATAAACGCATCAAATTACAAAATTATTTGGGAATTTGTTTGGGATTTTTTATACATGATTCTCATGTCTTTTACCGATAGTTAAAACGATGTCAAGTGTATCAGCCCTATAAATCTATTATAACGCTTCTAAAGGTGTAATGCTTATTCAAAATGCCAACTGAAATAGTCAAAAGCGAGTATTTTGAATTTCAATAAAATTTTGATAAAACGCATTGACTCCTATTAGTTATTTGGATATTTCGAAATATGCAGGGCCTTACTTATTTCATATCTTTTTTGAGGTTTAACTATGTAGCTTTCTTAATATCAATCATGTAAGACCGTAATAGACTGTTTTTTGTCGTTGTCCGAGTATGACCAGTTTACTCAGTTTTCCGGTTAGTTAATTAAAATGTTCATTAATTCAGTACCAATGCTATATATTTTCATGTGTCATATTATGCGTCGTAACATTCTATCAAAAAATCGTAACTTAAATTACGATTTACGATGCAATAAAGTGATAAGTATTTGATATATTTGTGGACTTAATGAAAGGTACACTAATGACAGCTGATTTATTGGAATTAATATCTGTAGTTCAATAGAACTTTAAAATTGAAACTTGTTTTGTATATTTAGACTTTTTATACAATTTTGAAATATGTATAACGCGAGCGTTAGGTATTCATATTATATATATGTAAAATAACGTCTATTCGGCATCACGCTGCCTATCGAACCCTACTGACACGGTAAAGAGATATACAGTAGTTTGACTCCCTAGAAGCGGTTGAAATCAAGGTCGCGCGTGTTTGAAACAATTTGGGTAGGGTTCGGTAGGCATCGAGGTGCCGAATAGGCGTTATTATTGTGAATTACTCAAGATATCAAAAAGAATTAAATACTTTGTGATATTTTTACTAATTCACAACCATTATTCGGAAGCTTACTGCATAAAAACGTCAATTCAGCACCTCGCTGCTTACCGAACACTACCCAAATCGTTGCAAACTCGCGCGACCTTGAGTTTAACCGCTTCTAGGGAGTCAAACTACTGTATATCTCTTTACCGTGCTACCAACCTCGGTTCAAAACTTGCGCGACCTTGAGTTGGACTGCTTCTAGGGATTCAAAATACTGTATACCTACCGTGACCTACCTACCTTACCTTACCGTGACTTAAGTTTTTAAAGTGTTCAAAAAACTTTTGTGAAGCTCAGTTTGAGTAGGCGTATCTATTATATCTATTCCATATAATATTACATATTTTACTTCATTTGACAAATTAACTGCCGTCCTACACGTTATGTGTTTTATCTTGTATAATCTGTGGTTTACGTTTAATAGCATGTTGCTTTTTGGAAAGTGGCCATTAAGAATGGTTTTTATGCTTTTTTAGCAAAGATTAAATATTGAATTAGTCGGAAAAGTTGGAGGAAGCTCGTAAACTAATGGTTCCGTACAATTTTTAACACAGTAATTAAAGTAATAAAATAAAATAAAACCGTTTAATACTACTAAATCGAAAAGGAAATCAAAAGTATTGTTATCCGTTTTTGGTTGACAGGTTTCTATGAAAAGTTCTAAGTAGAGCCTGAGAATTTTGATTTTGATAAATTTTGTCCGATTGGGTCGAAAAGTGCTCGAGTGGAGGCCACGGACTAGCAAACGCAGTGTAAGACGTCCACCCACAAGGTGGATAGACGCCAGAAAACGCTGGATACAGATCGCTTCCAACCGGTATATTATGGAGGTCCAAAGGGGAAGCCTATGTTCAGCAGTAGACGTGTTATGGCTAAGATGATGATGATGAAATCAAAATTGGTCATGCATTTTTGGAATACCAGGTCTTCTACATATAAAGCCCAAATTCTTTCTTATAGTTCTAATGGGGGCTGGCAAATGAACCAGCAACACGTCGACCCATAGGAATCTATTGTGTTTTTCTCTACGTTCTCTACGTTTTCTACTCATGAAAGAAGTGGGTTATTAAGGCGGTGGTCCCACTTAGAGAAAGAAACTTGTACTCCTCCGGTTTGGGAGTAAAATATTGTTACTCGTTTACATATTACTCAATGATGCCTATCAACTACCATGTGACAATAGAAACGGGTGCGAGTAAATTGCGCAAGAGTCGATATGCTGTCTAGAATCTGTACACGACGAGAGTTGACCAAGTGATTGTATGACTGTTTGCACATTGCTCATGTCACAGTGGGTTATGAAAAGCAAATAAACATATTAGTAGAATGGATTTTTGTACATCATTTAATCCCCAGGGGGTGTTAGGGGTGGGTTTTAAATATGGGCCGCGGATGAGTGTCTAGGCATACCCGCTGCCCCTGCATTATGGCGTCCCGCAGGACCACCCCGTTTTTAGTGGGTATCCCCGCTACGTACATCTTCGGCGGGGAGTCCCACATACTTCCCCGCGCCCTCCGCCCTAGGGTGACGATGCGTAACGCATTTCCCCTAGGTAAAAAAAAGTAGAGATAAAAAATATTGATTCGCGTCTGCGTTTGTCGAAAGTGCTTCTCAATCTATTTTGCTGCAGGTTTTCTAAAATTTTAGAGTGATCTGGAATCTGGAGTTAGCCGTTTAGCTACGCAGTTTACCTACGGTTAAATATACCTCGTGGTCAAAGGCTAACCTATAACGAATAAAAAAAACCTAGTACCTACCTAGTTTGTCAAATATGAGACCAAATGTTCATAGACTTTGTCTTAGTCAACAAAAACGTTTGATTTCTTGTGTCCATTTCCACCTTTATCAGTTCAACCTCATTTTAAAAAGCCCACATTTTGGAGTGGCTGCTAATTCGATGGAAATGGAAAGTGAGTGAGTTCCCACGACTTGAAGATAGGGAGCCATACTATAATAACTGATAATTAATCTGTGTACACTCTTACTAACTTCCTCAAGTCTATGATAGTAACTGCGACGTTATCTGTGACAACTTGACAAAAATATCGTACTGTCTACGATAATAATTACTGCGGTCAAAAATGGAACTAAAGTTTGGTTAACTAAAGCCTCTTGTCAAACTTTCTAATGCGTAGACACTAGCGCCCTTGTCTCGTTGAGATGGTGGAAAAACGGGCACTCAGTCACTATTGCTTATTCTGCTGCCTCAAATATTGACTCTACACGATAACTGAATTATCAAGAAAGTGTTTGAGATAAAAATACGAAGTTTTTAACCTTAATTAAGGTTGGTTTTAGTAGAAGTCGAATTTCGGTTAACTTACGTCAATATTACGAAAGAAAATAAATTTCATTTTCCTTTTGTCTCTGGTATAATGAATTACAAAAGATAACGTAAAAAAAAAACGATTTTACATAAGCTTTGCAATGTGGGATAAATAGGGAAAAGCTGAAGTTTGTCCAATCCTTTGTAATGGACACACTTCGTGATCTAGTAGTTCGTAGCTTATGGCTGACGCTAAAAAAGTCGTTATCGTTTGTTCTTTCAGAATGACTGTTACCTATCTCAGTACATTTTTTGTGTTAGCGACAAGTGACAAGTGACTAGCGCTTCTCTAAAGCCGCGTCTCCAGCTCCTGTTTTGGTTCAAACATTCAACATGAGCATGACAACATCCAAAAAAAAACTCGGCGATTTTGATGAATATTGATATTATGTTTTGTTGTAAGTGCTTTCCATCGGATATGGAAAGGAAAAAATATTGTTGGAGCAAACAAGAAGTCAAGTCAAACAGGAGCTGGAGATGCAATTTAAGAGCGTATATATCGAATGACGCTCTCTCGCTCGCACTATTTGACAAATTTTGAAATATAAATTCATAGAATTAATTTATTGAAAATTCCTTAAGCCTCCATAATATTATAATTGCACACATTTTAAAAAGAAAAAGAAAAGAAAAGAAAAAACATTTATTGCCAATCATAACATAGACCACAACAGTTTAAGTGTACAATTTTTTGAGAAAAAAAATTAGTAATAATCATAATAAAAAAACATAACAATTTACAGAAATACACAGATATTGGCAAAAGGGACAGCCTCAGCGTATAACTACGTAACGCAGAGTTAGCGTAGTTGCTGGTTTTCAGGTTGCCCCCTTGCTCGAACTAAGATGGTTCGTCGAGTAGTTAGTCATAGCGGGTGTATACAAAAATCGTTTTCTGAGCTCATCTTTGTAAACAAACGGCATAAACTCACTTGTATTTACTGTAAAAGTACTTTACTTTACTTTTACTTGTAAAAGTGTTTCCAGTTTTGATATATTTAACAATGGCATGAAAAGAATTTTTGAAAAAATTGTCAAAAAGTGCGAGCGAGAGAGCGTCACTTGATATATTACGCTGTTAAGCCTGCAGATCCAACTCAAATTGTTACGAGTACATTAAAAGCTACAAAGCTCTCGTGAACGTAGTAATGTCATTAACCTAATATACATAACCCGCAGCTCAAACTATTAATAACTGAATGCAATAAGATTTATTATGATTATCTTTCAATTACTTCATGTAGGTATCAGTCTGTAGGGCGTTTGTTCGTCATCAATAACCTAGGTACACCTGGGAGTTACGAAAACGTGGAGATAATATTTTACATACCTATTTGTATTAAAATAAAGCTTGAAACGTTTTGAATGTCTCTATAATTATATTTTCTTTAAGACTTTTGTCCTAGCGTACGACGATAGCTATTATTTTTCGAGCAACAGACAATTTTTGAAGTATAAATTCGAAGAATTAACTCATGAAATGTCTCTTGTCTCGGTAAAGCTCTACATGATATATACTTTTAAAAGAGAGTAGTCGTAATTAATGACCAGCCCTTAACAAAAAAAAAAATTAAAACTTGCGTTCGTTCTGGTGATTTTAGCCTTTTCCACAAACTTTTTATATCTGTACACTGTACAAAGACCTAGCTTATGCTAAGTTTTGCCCGCGTGAAGATATCCTTTCTTGGTAAACTCAACATAGTAGACATTTTAAGAAATTAAATTATCTAAATTATTGGTATAATTAACTAGAAAACAAAGTATTATTTCGAAATGTAAATTTAAAATTTGTACTTGAAATAGTCAACATCTGTTCAAACACAATGTAATGGGATATGTGACACAAATTGTATTATAATTGCAGGTAATCTATATTTGATATCGTTTGGATGTTGTGCAAGATGGCTATATATTCTTTATTTATAATATTAGTATACTATAAACCATATTTATGGAATAGATAATATCATCTATCAACACAAGTTAAAAAGCTAGTTCATTATAGGTAATGAAATAATAATTTTCAAGATATGTAAAAACTATTATTAATGAAATTTGCACTGTGCCCTGTGGTGGACGCTTGTATTAATACCTTAAAAAAGTCGAATATAAATATCTGACAGATTTTTTATCTCTCAAAAATCGTAATATCTTACAGTTCCTATTATATTAGGTTAATAAATATTTATGGCATTGTTATTTTTATCCTCCTTTTCGAAAAAAAATATGACCACACTTGATATCGCATAAATATAATCTGAATCCATCTAAACAATGTAAATTCCGGTCATAATTCACCCTGCTTCTAACATAGGTACCTTTGAGCACTTTGCTAAATTCTAGGCAAATTTTACAATAGGATTTCTCGTTGACCGTGTAATTTAGCTTTTAACGCTAAACGAATCCAATTTACCGGAACACGTTCCTCAAGGCAGTACATGCAGAAACTGAGCACGGCTCTAACTCAGAGTGGTAAAACACGACCTACCACGGTCGACGGTCACCTAACTCGTTGACATTTACTTTATCTAAGCCACATCTACCGTTGGCTAAATTGTCGATAGCAATTTGTCAGAAAGGAATCCATATTTTATTAAGCAATCGCGATTGGCAACCCTCACGTTTCGCTGATATAAGTTTAAGATACAGTTTATCGCATCGATCTGCACCATAAAAGCCATAAGTTTATAAATGCTCCCATTGTGTAGATCTCGACCATGATCCAATCAACCGAACTCTAACCTGGGGTAATGTCAACTTGGTGTAACGGATAGATGAAGAATGTTTCACGTGCAAGGCTCGTTTGAGCAGTCGCTGCGCTGCGGGGACGAACTATCTCCAAATGGAAACAAAACCTTGGCAGCTTTAGCCAAAATACACAAGCACTGTACCGGCAAAGCACACGCCAATGGCTGTGGTGATCATAAGCATAACCCACTCGTAAAATCAGATTCGAACACGAGTCTACAATCTAAGAAGTCCTTTCGAAATGAATGCTACATAGAAATTAAAGAAGCCGATAAAAACAACCAAATTTTGAAAAATAATGATGCGTTTACCAAAAGCTTCAGTAATAGCACCAGCTCCTATGAAGGTCATAGTGACACTGATTCGGAAAGTGTGAAATCTCGATCAGAACAACCAAAGAATGTAGATCCTTGTGAGAGGTTGTTCGCTCAGAACACGAAAGCTTCCTTGATGAAGACTGCGCGTATGCGATACGCAGCAGACGACAGTATTATCCAAGATGAAGTAGATGGGGAGAAATGCAAACAGAACTTTAACAGGACTCCTCTAAGACACAGTTATAGAGACAGAAAGTCTGCTGTGGTAACGATAGAGGAAGTAAAATCAGATGGATCTCACAATGATGAGGAGCTAGCCAATGCGTTGTTGTTTGATGAAAAACGAAAGACGCCAACACCAACGAAACCTTCGCTTCAACGCAAGGGTTCTGGCAACATTACGAATAAAACTAACGGTACCAAGCCTCCTTGGCGAGGTGCCAGTAAGAATGTGCCAGCGGAGCCGTTTGCGCGGACACCATCCTTTCGAGGAAGCATCAGGAAGAAGAATACGAAAGGCGACGGGATTCCTTGGAGAAAGCTGTACGAACTCTCACTTTGGAGGAGATATGGAGTCAGCTTCGCTACAGTAGGAGCTGACAACGAACGAGCTTTACTCCGACCATGGACTGAGCTGTCTACACACGCACATCCGCCGTTCTATTCGGTAAGTTTGAATTTTTTTTACAACTCCTTATAGCACGGTGGGTTAACACTTAACACCCGCTCGCGACGCAGATGGTTTCTTCGAATAAGTATTTATATTATTCACAGTTATTGATTTTAGGCCTCGGTGTCTTTCTGTATCTATTATAACAATGTGATTATTTCACAAGAAAATTCACCTTCTAAATGTACTAAGCACTAAAACTAGGTCAGCTTAGTTTAAGAACTTTCTGGACTGAGATGCGATTTCCTTCCCAGCATATTAACCCTAGAGTGGTCGCGCGGATTACTATTGTAATCCACTCGTCGAAAATCTAGAATATCTCAAAAACGCATTCAGGTAATTAATTGCCCTTCCGGGTACTTTAAGTTGGATGTTTGGAGAATATCTACTGCAATTTGCAAGCGCCGATCTTATACGGTTACGTCACAGTGGGTCCGCAAAGTACGTGGATTACAACTGTATGCCGCGCGACCAGATACGTAAGTATTTTTGACAAAACATTTTTTTTAATTTATTGAAAATTTCGAGATTTTATTGATTGTTATTTTATAAAACTGATTAAAATTGATGTTGGCACATCTTAACATTTAAAATTTTAGGGGTAAATAAATAAAATAAAGAAATATTACAAATTCTTAAGGCGCACTGAAACTGGTATATCTGACTGAAACAAGCTTTAATTACGAAAGTTGCTGGGTGTTAGAGATTAAAATGAAGTTTTTGATAGTCTGCCAAGGTTCGGTGCTGATGATCATTTTGAGGAGGTGAACCATTCATCACAAAACATCGCAGGTAAAAAGCTTCCAGGTGTAAATCATAAAAATATGAAATCTGATGATAGTCGGCTTCTTCACGGTCCCAAAGCGTTTCGGTTATAATATTATCAATTATATTCATCATCATCATCATCATCAACACCATCATCTGGTCAAACATTGCCCCTTCAGATAAATACAGTAGAATTCAGTTTCAGTTCCACGATATATACAGCTTTTGAACCTAAAAAGCTAGTCATATAGTCAAATAGTTTATCAAATATGAGAGAAAATAACGTAAACATAAAGCATCAATAATTTCCTAGGCATTTTATTAAAAAAAAATAGAAACAGGAACGTAAGAATTGATGGAAATACCTTCGTTGACTGTTTTCACGATTATGAAAAATGCTGTACTAAAAGCCCTCAAAATGTGTGCAAACTGGGTAAAACCGTTATTATAGTATATTTATTCATAATAATACATCTATTTTGCTTATAAAACATTATTTAGAACAGTCATTTTCATATCAGTTTTTTTGTAATATCCATAAATGCGCAGTAAGTCATTTTTTCTGCCATTTTGGAGGTTTTTCAATTTTTGTAAATTTATTCATTATACAGGTGTTATATAGAGATTTTGTTGATTAAATCTAATTTAAAAAACATTGATTATTAAATTGGTAACCATAAATATAAAAAAATTAAGCCCAATTTGATTTTATTGACAATTTATCAGTGGATTACATATGTAATCCGCGCGACCACTTCTGCAAGTTTTTGGTGCGCGACCACTGCAGGGTTAAAATCTAATATTAGTTTATTTCCTACTGGTCTCGTCTGACGTTATCTCACGTCTAATTCCCAAACACGATGACAGACCAATCTTACTTGCTAATCAGTGGCCAGCATTAGGTCTCGGTTCACACAACCGTCAATCAAGTTAAGCCTGAGGCTACGGCTGCACTTTGATATCTCACTCGGCTTATTTGGCAGCGGTCGATGCAATGTCAATAATAATTATAACATGAAAATAATACTTTTATACTTCTTTTTAATGACTAGTGATCCACCCTCACTTGGTACTTGGTACCATGACCATCACACTAAAATTTTAATTTGAGGGATTTTGGATTTAAATTGGGACTTATCAAACTTTACTTATGTCACTTTTTATGTAAAGAGCGTGGTGTTCACACTACATCCGTGATGTGTACACTGTACACATAGAACGGACGCAGTAAGGAGCAAAGTCAAGTTCTAACTTTTAGAGAAGTATTAACTTTTAGAGTGCTATCTAAAAGTTAATCTAATATTGTAAGTTTTATCTGTGCTTTTAACGCATAATATGTAATATTCACATACACACATAACTACATACCTACATTAATTATTGTGTTACTATTTTTGCTTCTGTTTTGTGTGTTACTGCGTTTAACGAATTTAGTTTTTAATTTCTTTTAGTTTTATGTAAAACAGAATAGTGTAGAAAAACACACCTGTGGTTCCGTGATCAAGGGACTTTAAATGGTAAACATTATAATCTTATCTGCACCTTTGTATGAAGGTGACTCGCCTTTGTTTGATCATATATGGTGGAGACGCTCATAAATGGTATCTTAATATTTGCCAAAATATCACACTGTTGTAGACCATTGCTCTTTTTTGCAAAAAGCGGCTAGAAATATCCCAAGACAGCAAAAGTGCAACAAAAGCTATAGGGTACCTCTCTATAGCTTTGTTGTACTTTTGCTTTGAATGAAGGACAAGGCGGGGTGGCGTCTTCTTGTATTAGAGGCCAAGACTTTAGGTCGCTGCGTCATCTTAATTAGTTAGTTTTTTGAAGTCTAGAAGAAAATCTGTATCAACATAAACAAGCTGACGACACACAACCGCGGGAAAGCGCTGAAAAGCGGTAGCGAACTCGACTTTGTTCCTTATTGCGTCCGCTTTATGTGTGACACGGATTCAAACATCCATCATGGGGGGATTTGTCCCGCCTTCTAGACTTTGTCTGCTACCATCTACGGCCGCATCGTCGCTTAAGACTAGGCGAGATCGTGGTTAAATAACGAGTAAAAAATAAAATAAAATTACAAAAAATTTCGTCCCACTTTCTCGCGCGATCCTGAAGCAGTGTGACATAACCTTTAGTCTATCATTTAAAGATTATGAACAGAAAATTCCAACAGGTAGATCAGCTTTCGATTCCCTTCTTTCACTCACCAAAACGGGTGAACAAGCCATCAAATTGGTCGAACACTTTCAATCGGATCGCTCACGATATCGGGTCACGGATCACGACCTGACACGTAACCAAGTAAATAGGGACTGGGAATGGTCATGATAAGCTTACGGACGCGCTTAAAGTTTGTGCTAATGTTGAAATAAATAATCATAATGTATCCCCATAATAAAGTTACATCGTTATTTTTAATCGTTTTATTTATAGTTTTAACTAATATTTTTTTACAAAATTAAAAAAAGATACAAGATAATAATTATTGTAAAACACTAGACGATGCGCCGACGAGGCCAGATCCCTAGCTGTTGCCAATCACCACAATTATTATTTTTAATTAATAAACGAGTAGCTTCATAATTTGAAAACGACAGATAAATTTTATTCCAATGCATTCATTTAAGTGTAATAAATACTTTAACATACAAAATTTCAAGGGGCGGGACGCGATGTAGGCCATTTGGTAGCCTAGTTTCGAAAAAATCGCTTACCAAAATAACTGTTGTTTTGGTTAGCGATTTTTTCTGACAATCATCGGACAATACAGGGATTGCTCGGTTGAAGCAGTGATTCAATTTGCGCATTTATCGGGGTGTGATAAGACGCCGCGGTGTGAGCGCACGCTTGAGCTTGAGTTTTCTTATATCCTGTCTCTAACGTCATCGGCTCTAACGTCGATTCTTATTTCAAAAATCTATAAAGACCGTTCTACCATATATATTATGCTCTTATACCGTCCATATGAGGTAACCGATCCATAACACCGACAGACGGTAATGACAGGATCTATATCAGGCGCCGCAAGACGGTGGGTGGTAGTGGTAGTTTACACCGTGGGACTCCAGTGAAAATGAAAATGTATGGCAGGGCAATCTAAAAGGGAAAGGTTCAATTTGATGTGCTGTGGAAATCTGTGCTGATTGAGCAATCGTTGTGAAAATTTAGATGATTTAAATAAAATAGTAACATAATTTCAGCAGATTAAACCGCTTCTCGCAAATAGTGTAATAGGCCAGCCAAATTCAAGTCCTATTGGACAGATTGAATACGTATTCCATTTTAGCAGTGAATTTTGCACATTTCTTTGAGACAGAATGTAGTATAAAGACCTATGTATGATATTAATACCTATTCATTAATACATTCTGGTAAATGAAGAATTGTATGGTTTGTCAAGAAAAAAAAACTTATAAAAGACCACACAATATCACGTCTTAAGCTACTAACTTAAACGACACTACAGCTGTCGCCAATATAGATGACAAAGTAGCACTCCGAATGCAAATACAAAGCAACGTGGCTGATTACTGATTTGTTACAAGGCGTGGTTACATAATGTACTGGCTGCAGACGTGAATACAAATCTCATTGAAAGCAAAATACTTGCGAATATTTTGTAGTCAGGCCTGCGGGCGGCGAATTCAAATAGAGGTTTTTAAGGCTAAGATTTGGATCCAGATCGCATCGCGTAACCTGAGGCAATATGGCTTAAAAAGTAACTTCATCTATGTAAAAGGGATTTGCCACGTCTTTCTTTATACACAACGAAGTAAGAAGACGAGCAAAATGCTCTCCTGATGGTAAGAGATAACGCTAACGTTGCCCATAATTAGTACAGTACAATTATAGTCAGTTATAAATAGTCTCTTTGGCAAATTGGGAATGAAAAAGGACAAGGAAAGCTTCTTGTATTGTAACTTAGTTCAATTACATTACCAATTTACAACCAATAGTATTTACTTGAATAGGAATTAACAAGAACAGATAATGTTAAAATTCCAAAGTTAATTTAGTTGCGGTTGTCTCTGTGTTTATGGTCGGCCATGCAACCTTGAGGTGTCAATGAGCTGACTGTCTTTCAAATACTCTGAATGTTCTCGTACTTATTGTCTTAAAACACAATGTTTTAACAGGATTTCCACGGCATTAATTTTAATAACAATTGGCATTGACATGTGTGTAAAAATATATTTTAAAAGAAAAATACGGATGAAGATTTCGTTAATTTTCAAAATATTCTCAGCGAAAATTCAAGGGTTTACGTGAAAAAGTATAAATTTAAATGCTTGTAGATCTTAAATCATCTACTTAGGAATTCCAAAATAGTACCTATAAATAATTTTACCTAATAGGTTACTCCAACGAATATTAGTTCCGCAGCAAATTTAACCTCCTCTATCCGCTTGCTAAAGCGAGATCTCCTCTAGCTTTATCATTTACGCTGATTCTCTAAGGCTTAGAGTCAGTTCAGTCTTTGGCTTAGAGTCTAAGCCAAAGACTACAACGCGATTACCATTATCCTACAGCTCACTAATTCTACTACTAGGTATGTAAATGTGCGAAAGTATGTGTTTGTTAGTGTTGGCATAATTCTTCTTCTTAGTCGTAGCCTCATGACTGAAGGACGTGATCATGGTGTCTCATCAGCTTTGACACCACTTCCTTCCATCTATCCGGCATACATCATGCGCCATTTGGATTGACGCTTGAAGAGTGGTTCCGTAACATCCTGGGTTACATGCGTCCATCGCGTGGGTGAGCGTCCTCTACCTGTGTTCCCTTTGACACTGCCAGTAATGATAAGTCTTTCTAGCCTGTCTGGGTGGTGTGACACCACTGGTGTCCGAAGAATTTAAGGAATCTCTGCATGCAGATTGTTGTAAGATAGCTCTACATGTCTTAACCGCTGAAACAAACTGAGCTTTTGCGATATAGTTAGCGTAGAGTATTTCAGAGTCACAGGATTTCTTTTCACAGGATAAAACCACTGGGCACAGCTAGAAATAAATATATGTGTCTAATTCAATCGTAATTTCTCTGACAACCACAAGGCCGTCAACCTAATATATCATACGAAAGCTTATGCAAATCGTAGCTTATGTGGATCAGCAAACAATGCTTTGTTTCGTAACAGCTCCTTAAGATTCATTGCTAATCATTCGCATAATTTTATCTCCTACGATTGACATTGTGTCATTGAGAACCGTGCTGTTCAATTTGAATGTTATTGGTCTTACATTCAGGAGCCAGCTCCACTTTGTAGACATGTATGCGCTCATTGTGAAATTCTCATTCATAATATGTTTGACATTTTATTGATATTATGTGGACGTAGCAGTGTATTTATGCCTTAAATTTCTATTTCAAATGCATTTATATTCAACTGTTTTATAATTATCACCTAACTTACAATTCCGTCTCTGTCTAATTTCAAATCACATACACTAAAAATAATATTAAAATGGGCCATGCCTTTCGGAGGAGTTTCATGACAAACAACGAAAAAATCTTGTCTAAGATTTTTGTAACGTAAGAGTTTTCTTATAATTTAGGGAGTTATCCAAGCGTTAAATAGAAACTATGTTATTATTAAGTGGTTTGGGAAAAGATATAAGAATAAAAGAGTTCAAAATTTACGTGCGACTTCGTAATAAGCACGAAACTGGAGTTGACTATACTTTATTCTTTATTCCTAGTTAGGTATAAAGAAATAAAGAAGAGAGTGAGAAGGGAGTGTAGGTGGTAGGTTATAACCAATTGCCAGTCTATCAAGATTATAAATTTATCCAATAAGGACCAAAAACTATATCGTTCCTTATAAAGCTTTATGTTTCACGTTGTACCTTTTCGTTGGTCAAAGAATGATAAGTGGGATTTAGATTCGAGGCATGCATTGTAGGCATCAACTTTTCGTGTAGGCGACTAAAATAGAGATAATCCATTTTAAAATTGTCTGTAAGCCGAACGAAATGTTAGTTACGTTTATGAGAAAGATCTGCAATTTAAAAGCGGTTGGAGCTTTAATTTATTAGTGTTAAGATGTTCTAGCTTTGCGTGATGGGTTGGAATGATAAATATTGCAACTTCAAGGACACACGCAGGTACATTTCATTGGAATTGACTATCTTTTCTTTTCTATCGATTATCTTGTTTTTGCTAAAAACTTTGTTGATCTCCTTGGACTACATAATAGGCCAGCTCCAAATCGAATATTTGAGTATCATATTTTGAAACAAATCAAAGACACTTTAATATGAGAATTTATGACAAAATACACAAGACAAAATACAAGTGTTGCCACAAAAATAACTAAGAGAAAAGTAAGAGTTGTAGCAGCTGTGAGGGCACGTTTGCGTAGAACACCTACTTGGCATGGACCATGGAGTATAGAAGAAAGCAAAAAGTGTAAAAGATGATGTTTGAACGGAGTAGATGAAACACGGAAGTACGAGAAAAGATAGAACTGCAGCCCGAGCACACCGTGACATTGGAGTGGGAGCAGCGGCTTCCATCCCGCTGTCAAGAGAAATTGACGTTTGTAAGAGCACAATGACATTGGGAGTAGCTGCAAATTGTTTACAATGACAGTGCGAGTAGCAAAAGTAGCGTCTTGATATATGTCAGTTTAGTCTTTACAGTGGAACGTGAGTTGCTACTCTTATGTCAATGTCTGACTATGCTAAAGGGGCTGTGGCCGTAGCATGACGTATGGGATCCCGACGAAACTTCAAGAGTAGAGCTGTCATCCCATACATTGTACTTTTGTGAATGTATCGGATTACAGTTGACTTGACAGCAAGACAAGTCTACGCGGCGTCTGTGCTTGAGGGGCTGAGGTTATAAAATCCTTGGGCTGAGGTGAATTTGTAGAGAAAATAGACTCTGCCAATGTCAGAGGTTCGTAATGTTTTTTAAAATAAAGTTTATATTCCCCGATGATCTGTGATTAGTGATCTCCTATCTGATCGCTAAGATCGTGCGATATAAAAGTTTTAAAGTCAAGAATTATAATTAATAATAATAATAATTGTTTATTCAGTAAAGGCATTACAGATTATTATTATTATTAATTATAATTATAATCCGTCTCCTACACATAACATGCCGATTGTGAAACTATTGTAAATTGTAATTGTTGTATTTGAATGACGCCTTTGCATTGTGGCGATGACAGGCATTTCTTAATTGCTCTTGAGATTTGATTTGATTAGTTGTTTAAATTCTAGTAAAATTTGAGACAAAGAAATCGGGTAAGGTAATCATGGTAAAACTGAAAGTTTTCTTAATAAAGCTTGAAATTTTAGTAGTGTACCTATCTTATTTCTACTTTAAATGATTGTATTACGGTTTTCAAGTAGCTAAATATAAGAATCTGAATCATGAACACATTCATTAAGTTAATGAGTCAACTTAATAGCCGCAAAGACATTTAAACTTACGCTAATTTGTGGCATTTCTCTCACTTATTCACTTGTCATCATGTTCCTCTTTAATAAATCTTGTTCTATTACATCGTTTATCTTCAGTATCACCTTTGCGTTTATTTTCCGGTATTAGTAGGCATTTTAATTAAGACGTTTGAGTCTATTAGTGTGTGATAAATGTAAGTTTGACGCCATTAACCCTGAAATATAAAAGACGGAGGACCGAGTTGAGTGGCGTGTCATGGGGGAGGCTATGAGGCATAGGCTGATGATGACGCCGAAATTTTCTTTCGCCATGATTTTCACCTATCTCTAGCACTTGATTTCTTTTCTGTGTGGTTTTTTTATACTTCACGAAAGAGTGATCTTTGTATGTTACTTTATTTTTCTCTCACAGCTTCGTCCCTTTTCAACCCATATAAGATTTATTATTTTGTTTATATAATAGGGAAATAATTACCTCTTTGTCACTTATTTTTATACATCTGCGTTATTCAATAAGATTGGGTTGTAGTCTTAAAATAAATTACGTTGTAACAAGTGAATAAAATTAAAAAAAAACCCCAACGCAATATATGTAATTCACCATTTTGTGGTGGCGGCCATCTTGGATTTTAAACTTATTATAGTGCGTTGTATTTTACTAGTCAAGCCCTTTCATTTGATACTCATATTGAGGGGGTCGTGGAGAAAAAAAGTAATCCGCCATTTTGTAGCGGCGGCCATCTTGGACCGATTTCCAACAAACATAGCTAAGAACACTCTCGACTAACTCTACTTTCAAACAAAAAAAACTAAATCAAAATCCGTTCATCCGTTCGGGAGCTACGATGCCACAGACAGACACACACACACAGACAGACAGACACGTCAAACTTATAACACCCCGTCGTTTTTGCGTCGGGGGTTAAAAATGGCAAAAGTGGTCTATTATAGGCTATTTATAATAATTTTGGACTTAAGCCAACATACCAAAGCTAAATAGAGCCTAAAGTAGTAGAAATGCTTAGTCTTTGCGTGTTGATTAATATAATATTAGAAACTAAAATCCCACATTCTTTATACTTATCTGCCATCATCACCACAATAAATTGTGATCCTTTGACAGTTGTCTATTAATTTAATGTCTTCTTCCACACTAAAGCGAAAACTAAGATCATTGCCCTATCTCACGCGATATCTGTATTCTTGATCAACTTATTAAGTGTCAATTGCCATATTATGAATCACAGTTATATTTTGCAGTGGAACTTGTTGCGTTTTCTAACGTCGACCTCTAATAATAATTGTATGCTAAGATAGATGCCGTGTGTCACGGTGTGTGCTATAAGCCGCGTCTCCAGCTCATGTTTTGGTTTAAACATTCAACATGAGCATGACAACACTCAACACCCAAAAAAAAACTAACGATTTTAATGAATATTGATATTATGTTTTTTGTAGGTACGTGCTTCAAGATCGTCAAAATCGTCGAGTTTTTTTTTTTGATGTTGTCATGTTGAATTTTTGAACCAAAACAGGAGCTGGAGACGCGGCTATAGGCAAACTCCACTCGCACGCAGTTTGGCGCAACACATTGAGTTGCAGAGCCTAATTCTAAAACAAAAAAAACGTTTGTTGGTTCGATGAATTTAAAATTGTGCGCGAACATTTGCGTTAAGTGTGGACAGCACTGCGATAGCACTTTTAGTTCTTCACTTGAAGAGATTTAGCGATAGTTCATTATGTTTAATATGTTTTGATGGGGTTTACAGATTAAGTAAAGTTAACTAAAGCATTACATATCTCTTGTTTAGTTTAAATCGGGATATTTAGTGTAATATTACACGCGAAACGTAGCCAGCTCCTTTTCTTCGAATTATACTAGACTCACTAGCGCTTTCTTAGATTCTTATCTGCTACTGCCGAGATGATATTATGAGCTATCAATAAAGAGCATTTCTCCACTTATTTCGAACACTCAATTTCGTAGTCGCAGATTCTATCCCGATATATTGTCGTGTACCTGTAGTTTCTATAAAGGCATCAATTAACGATTCAGGTGCCTCTGAGTCTATGATCTTATCTCAGCGGTGCGCTTATATGTTGTCGGTTCGTATTCCTGATACGAATTGCTGATAACCGTAGAAAGCTTGCGATTGTGCAATCGATGTACTAAGGGCAAGTCAAAATAGATGTTAATGTAAGCAAGCAATGTAAGCCTACTTTCTTATATTAATAAGGAAGACACGGTACGGGCGTCTCGAAAATGCCCTGCTCCAATTAGGTTCACGCACACAATTTTACTTCAGTCATAGTCGCCGCGGCAACCAACACTTTTCGACTCAGAAGGCGATGTGAGTACCGTGTCTTTCATGTTATTTTAATCTAAGCCTACGACATGTAATAGTTCGTCCAGTTTAAAGTGCACGGGATTCCATGGACGTTAGAAATATTTTATATGAAGGAGAGATGCAAGTAAATACTGGACGAGCTCCACGAAACATTTCTATTCTCAACAGTGATTTATGTGTCTGGCATTTGAAATTGTCTTATATTAAATTTGCTAACGATTGTTTAATTTTTGTTGCAGGTAAGTTCGAGGTTGATTGACTTCGGATTTGATTGTTTAATTCATAATTTGAATTGGAAGGGGTAAGTTTAGACTAAATTATGATCTGGCTTAGATAAAGTATTTATTATTGCAGTATTGCTGCAAAACAAACATACGAGTATCTCGAGATTTGTAAGAGTCGTGTTCTAAATAACTTAAGTACCTGAGTTACATTTCCATGCTTTTTACATAGATTTGTTTTCTTTTCCCATCGTTACTTCTGTACTAGCTGTGCACACCGCTGTACAGTAGCAGTAAGAATGGATGTTAGGATGTCTGGATGTGTGTTTGTTACTCTTTCACGCCTAAACATGTGGACCTATTGAGCTGAAATTTTGTATAGGGATAGCTTAGACCCTGGAATAACACATATGCTACATAAGTACTGCGGGTAAAACTATTGGGAACAGCTAGTATTATATAATATCAGTAATGAGTAATGAATTATCATCTATCCCAATTATACCTAACACTTCGATATCAGCTGTCAGTTCATCCGATGACGGTATCAGCCGTCGCCCCAAGAATGCCAACGGTAACCCTTATAGGGGAGACCTGTTATGTGTCGGTCGTGTTTTGATCTCATTACTTAATTGTATTGATGTTCACTTGAGATGCTTCTTCTTGTGTGAATTAATTTATAACTAGCGTATGCTCGCTATGCCCGCGTGCCAAAATCCTTTCTTTCATCAGATCTATTTTATAAGATACTTGTTTAAGTGCAATAGAATAAGCCAAGCGCTAATTTTACTACGCGTAGTGCAGGCTACTACTAGCAAATCGAATGTCTTTCACTGACAATATCTCCTAAACTAAGCGGAATCCTTTTTTTGATTACGGAACCCTAAACTCTAATTAGTTTAGAAAACTAACGGAATTAAATGGAATCGCCAACGCTGCGCTGTCTAAATTTGGCAAAAAGAAATGTTTAGTGTTAAAAGTCAAAGCACAAGCTAAAAGTTACAATTCGTCACAAAAACCATTATCAGTAATAAACCACCTAAATCACCGCCTATCACGGCGAACAAAACGCTTGCCTACAGCGTTATATGATGTTGAACTAAAATTGTGTCACACCATGTGGAAACCATAACAACGCGTGGGCCCTATTGCTTAAACTGAAATATATCACTGCCCTAAACCTAATCATTGTTGTGAGATTACTTTATTCCAATGGATTTTGATTATAAGGAATGTACCTCTTAAATTATCACTACACCATACCTCTAGTATATAAAACAAACTTTCTTTCTGCGTCTTCTCGTCCCTATTCCCTATGTGAGGTATGTTTCACAATCACTACACAGTATAAAACAAAGTCGTATCCGCTGTCTGTCTGTCCATATGTATGCTTAGATCTTTAAAACTTTGCAACTTTGCAACGAATTTTGAAGTGGTTTTTTTTAATAGGTAGAGTGATTCAAGAGGAAGGTTGATATGTATAGTACATGCGTATATATATTTAGTTATTTTTATATTTATTTATTTAAGAAAACACTGAGATAATTTTCTGTTAGGTGCCACGAAGTGCGAGCAGATAGACTAGTCCGAGTATAAAATAAGGTTCTAATAAGGCTCACGAATTCTGAACGAGTAACTCGTATTTTTAGTCGTGTCCTCGCCCTCTTCTCTGCCTTTTTCAACCTTTTTCGATGATATTTTAAGTTGAAAAAAAAACACCCTTTCGATTCGACCATTTCTTTGAAGTTGAAATACCCTTTTCCTGAAAAATATTAAAAAAGGTTTTTTTCCCTGTACGGGCGCTGTCAGCCCAGCCCGCGTGGAATCCTCCCAGATTAAATCTGTATCTGAAATCGTCAAAGCAGTCTCAAGGCAAGGACACCACAAAAATGCAGGTGTAAGAATTTAGAAATGTAATTGGGAAAATCGTATCAAGTTCAAAATCAAATTTGGTAGGTACAAATAAAAACAAAATTTAAATACTTAAGCAACAAACCTAACTTAACAACGAACATTTTATAGCTCGCATTTTTTGTGAAAGATGCTAATAACTTAATTTTTATAGCACAAGGTGGCTCTACAATATTCATTTAACATTTAGCGCCAGACGTCAAAAGATGAACATGGGTCATTTTCAAAAAAATTGTACATTCATTTTTATGGTTGTCCCATTACTTGAACTGTAATTATAATTAATATTTGTAAAGTCTAAGTAGAATTAGTACAAAAAATATAATTATCGGTGTTTTTTAAAGTATTTTATATATTATTTTCATAAATAACACAGTCACCAACAAAGATATTAAAATATTTTAGTAGCAAAACATTAAAAATTACAATGTCCCACACTACAAGTTACGCAATAAAAGTTTTAAATTTCAAATTTTATCAAATATAAGTTATACTTGTGTTTATATTTTCGGAAAATACAGATATTATTGCTTTAGTTTCAAATAACGCTATATTTTTAAGTTCATTATTATTATATTTAATAAATAAATTTAATCGAGGACGTAATTCATGAAATGTGGAAAATTCCATTCCGAAACCACCTTTTTAGGCTAAATATTTATAAGTTTACCTAATTTAATGCTTATATATCAAGAGCAACATTAAGGCTATCACTCAAACAGCGGCAATATTAGATTCGTTCATTTGGAGGGCGATCGCAACAACAAAACAGTGAAAGTGACCAATGGTCCATTTTTGATTTTCCGAAACCGAAACCAAAAAGAAAGCTAAGGAAGATAGTCAAATTTCTACAAAATATATTGATGAATTCTATAAATATCATGGAATCGTGTATAATATTCAATTTTTAATTTATACAACATTAATATATTTTTAACGAATTAATGTTGTTGCGATCTCGGTACCCGTTACTTCTTTTCCGAAACCAAAACACAGGTAACGTAGAAGTGGAAGTAAAAAAATTCGGAATGGAATCATAAAGCTTAATGCATACTGTACATTTTGGCAAAAGTGAGTGACATAAAGATAGCACCACTCGAATTTTCTTTAATAACGAGATTTTTGACAAAATTAAATTTTGATAATTTTATACTTACTTTCAGATTCCTCATGAACGCGTAGAGGTATTAAATTGAAATTCATATCAAATACACAAGTCTATAATATCCTTAAACTGTAATAAAATTTTTAGCCGCACATTTTCGTACTCGCAACTACTTGCAAGGGAATCAAAACCTACAGGGTACACTCCGTTGAGCTTAGAATTTTGAAATTTGGTATACCTACGGGCTGATACGGAACCCTCGGTGCTCGAATCCGACTCGTACTTGAATGGTTTTTATTATTTATTTCGGGACTGCCATTCCGACCAATTGAACCAATCAACTAGTTGGTCAGAATGGACTCCATTAATCAATTTGTTCCAATCGAACCAACCAGTTGATCGGATATTTTATTTATAACAAAAATGTTCTGTTCGGATCAACTGAAATTCTTAATCAAAACGGATCAACTGTATTCTTTCTCAACTAACCAACTATTTAGTTGGTCTATAAGATATATTTTTAAACACATAATAATATGTCAAACTTGAAATACCAATATCGCGGAATGTACTCGTCCTAGGCAAAGCATTTCAGATGACAGCTGTTAATATCTCGGATAGTACTCGTCCTAGAGTGATACTGTCATGGAAGAAATGAAAGATCTTGAGGAAATCCTCATTTCAGATGACAGCTGTCAAACTTAAAATGTCAATATCTCGGAAAGTACTCGTCCTAGAGTGACGCTGTCATGGAAGAAATGAAAGATCTTGAGGAAAACTACATTTCAGATGACAGCTGTCAAACTTAAAACGTCAATATCTCGGAATGTACTCGTCCTAGAGTGGTACTGTCATGGAAGAAATGAAAGAGCTTGAGGAAATCTTCATTTCAGATGACAGCTGTCAAACTTAAAATGTCAATATTTCGAAAAGTAATCGTCCTGGAGTGACGCTGTCATGGCAGAAATGAAAGATCTTGAGGAAAACTACATTTCAGATGACAGCTGTCAAACTTAAAACGTCAATATCTCGGAATGTACTCGTCCTAGAGTGGTACTGTCATGGAAGAAATGAAAGAGCTTGAGGAAATCTTCATTTCAGATGACAGCTGTCAAACTTAAAATGTCAATATTTCGAAAAGTAATC
The DNA here is from genome assembly GCA_947507615.1 of Hemithea aestivaria. Taxonomy (NCBI): domain Eukaryota; kingdom Metazoa; phylum Arthropoda; class Insecta; order Lepidoptera; family Geometridae; genus Hemithea; species Hemithea aestivaria. The sequence continues at coordinate 5,139,779 of OX382343.1, forward strand.
GTCCTGGAGTGACGCTGTCATGGCAGAAATGAAAGATCTTAAGGAAATCTTCAAATCAGATGACAGCTGTCAAACTTAAAATGTCAATATCTCGGAATGTTCACGTCCTAGGGTGACGCTGTCATGAAAAAAATGAAAGGTCTTGAGGATATCTTCATTTCAAAAGACAGCTGTCATCGGGACCGAGATCTGCCTAGGACCAGCGCTTTCCGAAATTGACAGCTGTCATCTGAAATGAAGATCTCAAGACCTTTCGATTCTTCCATGACAGCGTCACTCTAGGACAAGAACATTCCGAGATATTGACATTTTAAGTTTGACAGCTGTCATCTGATTTGAAGATTTCCTTAAGACCTTTCATTTCTTCCATGACAGCGTCACTCCAGGACGATTGCTTTTCGAGATATTGACATTTTAAGTTTGACAGCTGTCATCTGAAAAGAAGATCTCTTCAAGACCTTTCATTTCTTCCATGACAGCGTCACTCTAGGACGAGTAATTTCCGAGATATTGACATTTTAAGTTTGACAGATGTCATCTGAAAAGAAGATCTCTTCAAGACCTTTCATTTCTTCCATGACAGTGTCACTCTAGGACGATTACTTTTCGAGATATTGACATTTTAAGGTTGACAGCTGTCATCTGTCATGTATGTACGCTTTGGTTTTATTTAACATTCTGTGTATTTAGGACAATAATTCATGTTGAAGAGGTATAAAAACATTATTCGGACCAATGAAAAAGTTGTTCGGTTGGGAAAGAAAAATAGTTGGTCAGTTTTGAGTTGTGTAGATAAGAATAAATTTTATTTTTTAAAGTATTCCAATCCAACCAACTAAAAAGTTGATTCGTTAGGAAAGAAAATAGTTGATCAATTTCAGTTGGTCGGTTTAGTTGGTCGGAATGGAAGTCCCGATTTAATTGTGACTAAAAACTAGCAAAGTGTGTGCATTTTTATAAAAATTGCTACATTGTGGTTAGATTAAAATTGGTTATTTAGTTTCAGTCATTTTAAATGGTTTTTAACACCGTTGCCTACAAAAAATTCAATTGAAATTAAGCATAGTTTAAAAATGTTGTATTACGGACATAAACCGAAACAGCCATTAAAATAAAAACCCTTCTATTAGGTCGGCAATATCTCAAATTTTCTATGCTTTGCATGTAAGAAAAATATAGCTTTCAGGTCTGTTTATTTAGCAAAATGTATGGCAAATTTTTAAATTGGTTTTGTGTTATACGTGCAATGAAAGCAATAATAATTATGATTTCATACGTCGAAAATGTTTTGGTGAAGATATTATTGATTGTAATAATTAAATTCATTGCTTGATGATTTTTACTGTCAGTATGTCTTAGGCTTAAGAAATCTTTTCCATTACCAATGCACTCCGTTCCGTGACTGTCCCATTTATAATTTTGTCTAAGTTTTAATTATTAACGAAGTTCTATGTGATTTTTATGGTGCGTTTATTTTAATAGTTTAATATTTATGATCTCTCAATAGTAATTTAGTTATACAGTTCTTAAGTGCTGCAATAATAGAAAAAAAAGTAAATTTATTCCTCATTTTTATCCAAAGAGTAACGTAATGGAAACTTAATATACGATTCCTTGAGTTTGTTAAGTTGATTTTATTATTTTATATATTTTTTATGAACTTTAAGGTACAATACACTGATTAAACAACTTTTTATTGCAAAACTTGCTTTATTTATATTATTTATCAACATTAATAAGTAGTTTCGGAATGGAATATATTGTGATACCTGAGTGTAGTAAAATCTGAATTTTTCCGTAAATCTATTAAATTTATTTATTTTAATACCAATTTCTAATAATTAAATGATTAATTAATATATATTGGCCATAATAAATGCTTTGCCACGATCTTACAAATTTTCATCAATTTTTCCGCAGTGTACAGTTTTTTTGAAAATGACCCACATAAATAACACGAATTCGTTTTACAACAAAAGGGGGAGACATTAAAATGTTCCAAAATATCAGAATTACTAAATCAAATTTCATTCTGTATGCAAAGCTTACCGGTCGCTGCGTTTATGCCATTTAAAGATTGTCTAATTTGTATCAGTGATTTAATCGTGCGCTTGTCAATTGAGATTTATTTGTCGTGTCGAAAGTTTGATCAGTTCGTAGAATGTCGATTATATTGCAAACTTGAGTGAATTTAATGCTTAAACTGGGTCCCATATTTATTATTTAGCACAGAGCTAGGACTAACTTAATGCTACAATAGCATTTTCTACCGGTTGCCCCAAGGCTGGAGAAAATGTACTAGAAATATAGGGGGGCTGACAAACAATAGGAAAAGTGTAGGTAACTTACTACTACAAACACATTGGGCCTCATCAACTTTTTACAACGCTGCGTCACTTCGGCGTTGTTCGGCTTTTTCACTCGCTGCTCGGGTGGATGGCTTCAGCCGTGGTTAGTTACCAACCACCGGACAAAACAGTGTTGCAAACAGTGTGTGTTCTTGACCGTGTTCCAGCATGATGTTGTTTTTATGTGAAGAAGTAAGAAGACGAGCTATACGTTATCCTGATGTTAAGAGATAACGCTGCCCATAACTTGTCCAGTGCGAAGAGTCATAAGATGTTAAGACTCTTTAGCCCAGTAATTTCACTAGCTACAGTGCCTTCCTACCGAAGCACAGTAATGTTTGCACATCACTGCTCTGACGGTGGAATAACTGGCACTGTTGGGGTGCCCAACTAGACGACCTCCTGTAAAAGGAAGTCTACTCCCGGTAATGTTCGGTGAAGCCACGTAAGGAAGGGTTTACCCCGCCTATTGATCTGACATTGCCAACGTCGGCATCACCACTGATGTTGCAGAAGTCTAAAGACAACGGTTACTGTATTACCCTTAATCCACTACGATCCACTCTTCACGAGCAATCAAGCCCCTATCCACTATCTCCTTCTACCTGTCTCAAAGTCGGCTTAAGTTATGTAGAATTTAGATACCACTCTATTCTAAGCTTTGTCCATAACTCGTCCGATTTCAATGAAAATAAAGATTTAAATATGATTCTAAACACCTAAGTCATATAAGTCAATAGACATATTCGGCTAGATGCATATTCGCTCATCATGTTCGTGCACCACCTACAACCTGAGTCATGCAAAGCTCCTCTCTAAAGTAGTCAATGTATTGGGAGTGACAAAACACTATTAGTAATCCGCGATTGGTTTTGCAATGCTGCGGACGGCAGTAGGCTTATAAGTTGTAAGTAGACGTCGCCTACGCGTCTGTTTCGAAATATTTTAAGGGAATTATACATGGAGCGGTTTTTCTGCATGTTTTGTGAATGTCAATTTTTTCTTCTCCTTGAACGGTTGTCTGGAAAGGATTGCTATTAGCGGTGAGACCGCCAAGTGTAGCTCTTAGTTTTTATGTTGTTATTAAGTTCTTTTTTTGTATATTTTTTGTGTTCCAACAGGATGGTTTCACATTGCGTTGAATTATATTTGTTAGTTTACCAATTACTCGAAATCGCCTGAATCTATTTGAAAACTTCTTTTTTTTTCAAATGGTTTAAAAATAACTGAGATGATAGCCACTGCGTCTTATACATGTGCTTTCCGAATGGGCGGTAGAGTCTTAAAATGTTAACATAGTAAAATTGAAAGCGCTCTATTCTTATATATTCGAAGAAATGCATTTTGAGTTTGACTTCCTTACTAAAACATCTTTTACCATCTCTATCAGTTGTCATATATTCTTTATTATTTTTGCCGTTAGCGTCCATTGTAGGGCCTCCATTCTCTCCTTCCATTTCTCACGTGCATATTTTCATACATCATACATATTTTCTTTAACGCCTAATAAAAGCTGGCTGTTTTTCCCGCGTCGTGTGTACGCACACTAACTCTAAGAAACGCAGCGAGCGTCCGATTTGTCGATCACCCGCCACTCATGACTGAATGGCCTCCGTTTCTCGGAAGACGACAATCGTGGACGTGGCCTGTGTGAGAGATATGATTACCTGGTGTTTTGATAGATTAAATAACTTGAAATTGACGGGTATAAAAGTAGGCTTTGGTAGCTACCCACAGCGCAGCAGTTTAACCCGCTAAAAAGTTATGTTGAGTATTATATTTATGTCCCACTCGTACTTATGTTTATACGTAAAACAGTAAAGCCGCATCTCCAGCGAGAGTTTTGGTTCAAACATTCAACAAAAGCATCACAACATCACACAACAACAGCACTTTGTTTGCTCCAACAATGTTTTTGCTTTCCATATCAAACACGTAGAACAAAACATAATATCAATATTCATCAAAACGTTTTTTGAATGTTGTCATGTTTATGTTGAATATTTGAAATGAACGTATTTCATAAAAACAACTCCAAATCATTGTTTTAATTCACTATATTTAGAATTTCTTACCATTCACTCACTTCATTAATATCTACATCAAAAGATAATTAATTGCCTATCATTACGCGTTTATTGAACCTTGCATTGATAACATTGGCTACACAGTAAGTTGCGTCTATTTCTGCCAACTCAAGTGCTAGTGCAGTGACGGATCCAGGAGAGTCGTTTCAGAGCTTGACTATCGATCTTTTTTTTATTCATGATAGGTAAGCCTTTGACCACGATCTCGCTGATGATAAGCGACGATGCGGCCGTAGATGGCAGCAGACTATACCTAGAAGGATAAATCCTTCCCTGGCTTCACTGAACATCATGCCCGAACACGGCCACAATGCGGTCATTATAGGTCATTATATCGGTATATTCGGACACGGTTTTGTCCAGTGGGTGGTAACTAGCCACGGCCGAAGCCTACCACCAGTACAGCGAGTGGATCTGACAATTAATTATTAAAAATAACATATTTTTGTTTATGCTTTATTGCACGGTCATGTTGCAGGTCTTGTAGTTATTCCGGGGACCTGAAACTGCAACATATACATAGGTCATAGGTTAGCCACAAAACCTCGGTTGTATGTGAATATGGACGAAGCGACGCCCCAAGGTATAAGCTAGTACAACCTCTTCCAATCTCTGAATCCATCACTGCACTGCATTATTTGTAAACAAATGTGGGTGCTCTCTCAAGATGATATTATTATCCGCTGCGCTTTCTACCTACCGGTTATGGCTCTTCCTTCCTGTCGCATAGTCACATGCTTTAAATTTTAAATGAGCTGCTTTTTGAGTGATTATAGAAAATAAACGATGTTCTTAAAATACCAGTGGACTGGTTATTGGATATTTTTGGCTAAAAATATTTGTGCTGTATGTATCAGGTTTTATGTTATTTCGTTGTACAAATCAAAACTTCTTGTCGGCGGCTAAAGGACTAGCTAGATGTTATGTAGGTTTTTTTTTAATTATAAAAGATTTATTCTTAAAAATAGGTACATTAAATCCGATGATACAGAAACATTTTGTGAAACTGCTCTATCCGAAACTAGACTTGTGGTCTGTGTCTTCGGTTGGAGCAAGATTCCTCATATTTTGTGAATCATTGCTTAAAATCTAAATGTGGAAAATAGTGCATATTATGAGAATGATTATTATAACATGCCTAAGTAGAATTTAGTATAGAAGTTAGTTACATGTAAAAAAAAAACATTCCTAAAACTTTTCATCAGTTATCCAATTTCATCAATATCAATAGATCTTTTTCCACCAATTTATTTATTGTTTTTGAAATTAATTATATTTATCATACAGTTTTTGCAATTCTCATAGCGCCAGTCAACCTAGAGTTATGTCAAACTTAAGCCGAAATGCGCACGCGCCAATATGTACACAGATTCTTAATTTAGTCTGTATGGGGCTGCATCTTCGCTATGTTACTATGTTTGTTACTGTGTTTACGAATGGGTATCTTTCTTAATTTTCTTATATCTATGGCACAGTAGAATAAGTTCACAGAATAATTTTATATGTAAGAAAATCTAATCAAGGATGCGAAAGGATGGGTATTCCAAAGATTCTAACCTATGATAGCATAGTCTCATTTATATGCTGCATAGATGCGTTTCATAGTAATCTTCGATATGGAAATACATATAAATTTTACGGAGAATCGAGAACACAAGAATATGAATGTGATATAAATAAAATGCTTGCTGCAAAAGGGTACACTGTTGCTATTTATTTAAAAAAAAAACTACCTATATTTACAACTAGTAAATATAGGTAGAGTCCTTTTCACGAAAGAGGTCCCGCGGAATTTAGCGGAACTAAATTTAATTTTATCGGTTATTACTGTATGGACTTCATTTCCTAAATAATTTTTATTTGTTAGATAAAATAAATACCTATATAATTAAGAAATTAAATATGAGAAATTATGAGGTTTTAAAAAGTAAAAGATATTTTTTATTTTAAAATGTGCGATAGTGGTGCCCCGCAAAAACGACTCCTTTCATGAAAAGCACTCTACTGGCTGTGCGCCAGTTGTGGCGCAAGACTGTTGAGTCTTAGTGCTTACTGACTTTCGTGCTTTGCTTTCATCAGAACATCAAAACATTTTCTGCAGGGCTATGTTTTTCCGTCAAAATTATCTTACTCGCATGTAGAACTCGAATTTAAGTAATATATATAAAGTATAGAAACCTAAGGTACCTAAGTAGGTACATAGGCATAGGTAGTAGGTATAATCTATGACATGTCGCACGTAAGCATAATAATTAAGGTTTATACTCCAACAGAAGAGGTTACCCTACTACACTACAGTCAAATCTCAATTTATAAGTTGTGTGGCCAACTTATATGTTGCAGTTTCAGGTCGTCGAGATTACTACAAGGCCTACAACATGACCTTACGACTGCCTCCTACATAATATGTATCTTGTAGGAAACAGCTGGGACCCACAGTTTTACGTGCCTTCCGAAACACGGTAGCGTCCTGGCGAAAATCTTTGCCACACTGAGATTTGAACCCAGGCTTACAAGCCGGACCAACCACTGGGCCACGGACGCTACATATATCTTTAGAGGTATATTTATATTGGTTACCTACCCATATTTTTTTAATTATATTTTTCCATCGATTTTTATTCATGATTTGTTTATTAAATGTTTATGACTTAGAAAGAAATCTATTTTGGATTTTGGACTGGCCATCATAGTAGAGCCATTATGCAATATTCCATCATCATATTTCACACGACGGGGCTCTTACAATATGATTAGATAAATTCCATTTCTATAAAATCTATTCAAAAAGAACATTCCAATACACTTTCGCTTTTTATCAAAATTGATGTTTCCGTTTTAAATAAACTTAATTACTTTAAATTAAGAACTTTATGAATTATTCAGCAGGGTTATTCACTTATCCGTATTTGGGAACCGAACCGATGGTTAAGGAACTTAACAACGGCTCCCGATTTTGAGCTATTCAAGTATCCGTCAGGGAACCGAGCCGAGACCGAACCGATTTGATACGCTATAAATGTATGAAGTGACGTACAAATCGGTACGATGGCTATTCACTTATGCGAATTTTATACCGAGTCGATGGTTTTTGACGTTGATTAAATCAGTACAATGACAGACTTTCTTCCGACGCTTATTCGCTCCCGAATAAAAAGTATTCGTTTGGGAACCGATTCGCGGTTCGCGCCGTGCCAATTTAAAACGTCGAAATGAAATGACGTATCTATCGATATGATGGCTATTCACTTATCCGTATTTGAAACCGAGTCGAGGATTTTTGACGTAAAAATCGGTGCAATGGCATATTTTCTTCCGGCACAAATTGATCCGCGGAATGCTTTCGAATCAAAGTTTTATACTTAAAAAATACATATTTTGATGCTATTCTCGCTTATTTAATGCGGTTTTAATATGTGTGATAAATTAAAAATATCGTACTATACTTCAATTACTATTATAATGAGTTAAAAGCATATTTCACTTTTAAATGTCGTGTAAAATTAAATACGCACTTTGCAGTTGACCGCAGTGCGGACCAATGTAAAAAACCGCAGTCTTTGTACGCACGGTAGTGCGGACGTCGTACAGCCGGATGCTGCGATATCCTACACAGTACCTACGCGTCCGGCTAGCCGCAATTTTACAACCGTGTCCCAAGTCCCACGGACAGCCGGACAATCTGCCGTCTAGCCGCAAAATGCGTATTACATATACATACACACACTAGCTGCGCCCAGTGGTTTTGCTCGCTTTACAGTAGCCTATGTGTTATTCCAGGGTCTACGCTGTAACAAATTTTAGCTCAATTGTTCCAGCCGTTTAGGCGTGAAAGTGTAACAAACACACATCTATACAACCTTACATTTTTACAAACTTTCACATTTATAATAATATAAGTAAGATAATTGTAACAGTTAACAGTACCTACGTACTATAAGTACAAATGAAGGACAACAATAAATAACAACAGCAAATAAAGAGTGTTCATTATCATTATATTATTTTTAATTAAATTAAAGGGATACATTATAAATAAGTAGGTTTACCTAATTGAATAATTTAAAGTAAAAAACTTGCAGTTATTAAAGGGGCTATAAAGTTGGATACATTAACATAACACATGCACAGTAGGTATAAAACAAAGTTGTTTGTGTTGTCACTTGTCTGTTTGTCCCTATGAATACATAAATTTTAAAAATACTGCAACGGATCTTGATGCTTGAACGGATAACAGCCTTTATAAAATAAATGCGTCCATTCCCAAGAGTCAAATGGTCCCTATAGGGAACGTAAGAAATTTGTTGTGTATCACACTCGTCTTCTGCTAGAATCATTTCCTCGTCCTCTGCGGCTGTGCCGGTTACCTTTGATGCTTTTGGTAAATGAGCGGACGCTTGTATGTTTTAACACAGGCAGCATCTCACAGCACTCCAAGGAATCAAAATATTAACAAGACGTATAATTTTATTTCTCTACTAGTCGTCCAACTTTCTTTTACACGTCATGTTAGAGTCCGAAACCTCGGCCCCTTGCAAGATTAGGATGTTCCAATTCAATTATTACTCTACTGCTCTTTTTCTCTTAAAAAATCTAAATTTCTTTAATAAATTGTACATTCTAAAATTTCCAATAAAATTGGCTGAAACTGACATTTATTATTCGTACTGACAATCAATGGCACTGATATGTCATTAAAATAATATTACCTCTTTATATCACAATTTTACTGCCGAAATGCCGTGTAAGTGGTGCCTTACTCGGTAGGACCCGAAGATTGCCGATGATCCTTACCAATCGGTTTCGTGAATTGCATTTGACGTTACGATCGGTGCCTTTTCGTTTCGGAAGAGTCATTTTGATAGATTCACTTGATTCGATACCGAAATCCTGTCATTCTTGCTTTCATATTTACGTTTATATAAATAAACGTATATGATTTTTATCTACTTCAATACCTGAATTTAACAGTAAAATGGAAATAAAGATCAGTGAGCCGGAGAGGGAGAGTCACCGCTCTTTTCTGAGATCCTCAGACCGATCTCCTTAACGAAACCGCGCGCTTCACTGCCCCAACTGCCCATGGTCTCTACGGCAACGTGGACGAAATGCCATGGCGTACATAAGCCTCTCCTTCAAACTGGCGTCTTCCGCGGCTGCTGACGGTGAGTGGCTGGCGGCGACAGTGCAGGCACAAGTAGCGTCCCACACTAAGCACTTCCCGTTCTTCCAAGGCACCAGAGTCAGCCCCTTCGGCCTCTTACTGTCGGATCTACTCAGACCCGGAGGCTCGAGCACGCAAGAGACGTTAGCCGATATTAGGGCTATACGTACGATTATATATATATTTTTTGTTTTATTAGTTTACATTTTACATTAAATTAGTACTTTGCTTTCAGGCTTGCAACTCAGTTGACTGCTTTGGAGTTTTAAAGAGCCGTTTTAGATGCCTAAACAAAAGTCCCGTGCTGGAGTATGCACCAGAAAAATGTGGAAGAATTGTTATTGCATGTGCAACACAATGCATGGCATATTGCATTGTGCATATTATTGTCCTACACAATATGTGCTTAAAAAATGGCCTAACTGCGAATATGATACCAGCAGTGATGACTCGATCGCAGAACCTATGGAAAGCCAAGAAATTAATTCCCTATTACAAAGAGGATTACAGGCCCGAGTAGCCATAATTAATAGATTATTATAAATTATCTGCAGGGTTGTATACGATATAATATTCTACTAATATTACAAACGCTAAAGTTTTAAAGAATGTATGTATAATGTATTTTTGTTGCTCTTTCACACTTGAACGGATGGTCATCCGTTCAAGTACCGACCCGATTAAGTTGAAATTTAGTATATAGGTAGCTTAGACCCGGGCATAACATAATGTAGGTTAGTGCGTCAAACATGTTAAGTATTGTTACTTTGCGTGCGTATAAGTAGTAGTTTTAAAACTCAGTAAAAATTAGGTACCTACTTGCATTTTGTTGCAGTAAAAATAAAAGGCTAAGAATTATACTGAGGTTTTATTGGCTTATTTGAGGTGCTTTTTAAGGCACTGAACTGAGACAATGAATATTAATCTAATTTAAGACATTTACAAACAGCTTAATGATCAAAATGTAAGCTGTACCAATGTGTGTACCAATTTTCATTTTAAAGCCTCTTCTTGATAAGTCGCGTACTTTTTAATAGTTCTTGATATATTCCCTAGCGCATTTGCTAGATTTGTTGATAGATTATTGCACCCCTCGGTGATGGCCTTGGAAAGGTTCTGCACACCATCTGCCACTCTTTCGAGAGCAGCAGCTTGCCGCTCCAAAGAAGCTTCCAATGGATCTTCTGTGCAAAAACGTAGTAAATGAGAACTAAATTTATTTTATATATCAAACTAAACATTACTTTTACATAACTAATCCTAATACAATAGCGCTGTAAAATATACCTTCAATACAAATATGGAACTAAATGCTTACGCATCACATCTAATTAAAGTAACTGAAATTATTAGCAAGTAAATTTAAAAAACTTTTTAAAACAAGCTTTCATTATTATTCATGCAAAATTTCAGCTCAGACAGACAGACGGACGCATGAAAGTAAAGTGTGAAAATGAAGTGAAAAACTTGTATAAACCATTATCTTCTCGTGCTTTTTCAATTATACAATAACGAAATAAATGTGCCTTCAAACCATAACTGTAAAAAGACCAAGTGTCGCAGCTCGCAGTTTATCTACCGTAAAAGTTGTGAGATCCATGTATTACCAAATCGATCAAATCTTTTATGTTTTATATTAATAGAACGACTTGGCCATCGCATGAAAAAACAATGTAGGTAGGTATCTCACAAGTAATATACCGACACAATAATAGTGGTTACTCGTGTGCTCTGAGAATACGAACAATTTTAAATCAAATTAATACTCATTACGGATAATATGAACAGGAAGGAATTGTAGGAAAAGTAACTTTATTCATAATTTTAAAATTTAGATAAAATAGCAAATAAAAATCCGTCGATTGAAAACAATGATGATGATTGACATAGACAAATTATAATTTGAGTTGACAAAGATGATTGATGCTTGACAATGAATGACTGGGGCTCCTGTCATGAGTGATATAAGTCGAAAATTGCCCTTTTCCAGGAGAGAAAAACAAGATTCAAAAAAATCTGGTATACGAACTATGTGTGCTACATTAGCTTTTACTTAAACTTTTACTTAAAAGAGTTTTTATCATTCCGCATTACAGATTTTCTTAAAATTATTTTATTATATAAGTAATTTATGAAAAACCAGTGAGTTGTATCCGCACCAACGATAATTTTATCCAATCAATAATCATCAACAATGTAAATATTAATACAAGTAATTTTTTTTTTCACTTCTAAGTATGGGGAGCCCCAAAAGTGTAATGTTTTTTTTTTCTATTTTAGTGTGAAAATCTTAACGCGGTTCACCAAATACATCTACTTACCAAGTTTCAACAGCATAGTTCTTATAGTTTCGGAAAAAAGTGGCTGTGTCATCCGGACGGACAGACAGACATGAAGAATACTCGTATATAAGGGTTCCGTTTTTTGCCATTTGACTACGGAACCCTAAAAACCATCTTGATATGTTGTTAGTAATATTGTCCAAGTTTGCAGATCTCAATATTGAGCAAGTTGTTGAATAAATGTTCGATCTATAGGTTTACTGTTAAACTTTTTTAAAGAATATGTCCCTAATTTTGGACTTACGATGAAAATTGCCCCATTACACATTAGCCATTAGGTTTTAAGGTTTTATTAGGCCTGATATTGATTAGCGTTAAGACTTCAAATCTCACTATAACAAATAGTACTTTTTTTGCTTACATTTAAAAAAATAATCTATGTATTTTTAGATATAATTTAAATTGTTCCCTGGCAAATATTGTAAAAAATCGTGAAAAGTAATATATCAGTAATGTATAATGAAATTCAAGAAAAAAAGGTGTTTTTATGTGAAAATGATTATAATCACAATTGTACCACCAACCACAAAATACTGATTATATTTGAGTAGATGAAATCGGAGATATAACTTGAAATATATTCATAACCACTTTGTTATTGCAAAAATAGTGCACTTGTATCACTTTTCACAAAATTATCTCCCAAACTATAGAAGATAGAAAAACGTGAGTAAGATGAAAAAAATCGTTATTTTGTTTCTCATTATTTAAATGTAAAAATCTCAAAAAGGCTAAAACTCAAGTTACATCACTCATCACTGGAGGCACATATGGGAAATGTTTACGAAGTGTGCTAGCTAAATTTATGCATATTAACTTTTCAACAGATTATATGGGTAAATATTTTTACTACAATAAACCACCAAAATGAAACTATCTTCGTAAACAGTTAGATCTGTAATCTATGCTCTATTTTACTGTCCAATTAACGTGTAGGTGGTTCCTTACTCGGTAGAGCCCGAAGATTTACGAAGATACTTTCCAGTCGGTTTTGTAAAACGGAATTGACTTTTCGATCGGTTCCTTTTCCTTTCGGTAGCGCACTCGGTTCGGTTTCGGTATCGGATAAGTGAATCACCCTGCTGATCCCACCGTCATTTTCCGTTGCCATCCTAAGTTACATATCCGACAAGCGGACCATTTCTAATGGCGCGTATATCCACCTGAATCTATTTCCATATGATACGTTCTAAAAATGGTCGTGTTACCACCGCTAGGAATGCGTCTGCTCTTCCTGTCTACCCTTAGAACATATAAACGCGGGAATAGCACCCATTACTCATTTCATGCGAAAAAGTCTGCTAGTTTCTGCGCAGGGAGCAACGCATATCAATAAATGTTACCACCTAATGAATTTTTGATACGTCCCTACACACGCACCGGACAAAATTGTCAAACACTGGCATAAAATGCACACACAAGTGCACAGTGCACACACAGTGATAACTTGTATTGTTACTATCTATATATCTTTTTCTCTATCTATTTTTTTAATATTCAGCACAACGCTAGGACTAACTTAATGCTTAAATTATAGCATTTTCTACCAGGCATTTTCTTTCTTCAATTTTATGCCCGGTCTATGTTTTTTTTTTGGCAGCGAGTTTCGCCTGTCTGTGACGTATCCACTTGGATGTTTAATCGAAGCATCTACCTAATATGTATGCTGTATCTGTACGTAATGTGTTAGGATTAACCTTCTTGGTTTTTTTTTTCATCTTTGTTATTTGCACTTTATATTCTGTGGTGTGTTGCGTTCGATTTTTTTGCTCGCGGTGAATTGTTTAAGGTAGCGCTTCTAGAATTTTAAACTTGAGTTGTTTTGTCGCCTTCAATGAAAGGAAAAACCATTTTGATGTTTATCAGGAAAGTGAAAAAATACTTTTAGACGTTACCATGAGTATTATAAATGCAAAAGTATTATAATATCACGAATGAATGGAAGAATGGTGATTCATGAGTGAATGATGATTCATTCATTTATACATAACGATATCAAACGCAGTCGCTTGTTTCATCTTCACACCAAAACTATTGATCCTACTGAGCTGGATTTATGTGAATTTAAATTATTTTAAATATTTTTGTTCCTCAAGAATATAATTTAAAAATCTTATTTTTTACTTTATAATTTGATAAAATGATACACGCACATCCTTTGTGTGCGATGCTGCTCCCGCAGAAGCTGGCAGACTTTTTCGTACAGGAATTAGTGGTTTCTATTCCCGTGTTCGTTCCCGTCCCCCTTCTTTTCCATCATTTAACATGGTCTAAGGTAAAAAGGCATCTTACAAATTGATAATGAAAATACGACTATCGTTTTGAAAGCAATCGTGGCTTTGAAAAACCATTTGATTCCAAGCATAATAATAAGGATCGACATAATGAATGAGTCGAGCCCCATTTTTAGCCGAGCGAGTGTCAAGTTTCCTTATAAACTCGCTGCTTACCGTTTCTAAAGTCATCAAGAGCCTAACGACCTTGTAACTTGGCCTGATCGGGGAAATTTTGAAAAAAAAAATTGACTTTCGTCAAGCTAAGTTGATGATATCAATAGTTCCATTTATATACCTCCTAGATTGTTGTTTATAATAGTTATGATGGTTAGAAATTATATACTAGAGCGCTGAAGTTTCAAGAAATTCTGGAAATTGATGTTTTGAAAAGTTTTCTTGTCTAGAGAAGTTAGAGACAATAGAACTGACGATAAGTACCTACCATATTGTTTTTTAGTCGAGCGGTTGTCAAGTTTCCTTTTAAAGTCGCTGCTTACCGTTTCTAAAGTCATCAAGAGCCTAACGGTCCTGTAACTTGGCCTAATCGGGGAAATTTTAAAAATAAAGTTGATGCTTTCAAGCCAAGTGAAATGATGATATCAGCAGTTCCATTTACACATACATACATTTATACATTCTAGTTGGAGTGGGCTTGAATTAAACTAGATCGCTATGGTTTGGATGAAATTCTGGGAATACAATACCTATTTGTGAAAATGTACTGAGTACTGAGTCAGTAAAGACGTATGTAAGATGACATATTTTTAAAGCGCATTAATTTTTTTTATATAATGGATCTCCAAATGGGGTGACCGTTATATAAATGTGTAAGTATGGATGTGGGTGTTCGTTACCTCTTAACGCCTAAATAGCAGAACCGATTTCGATGAAATTTGGTACAGATATAGTTTACGTTCCCAGATAGGATATGAGATAGTTCTTATTCCATTTTAAGGGGTATTTTTTATGGAGTGTGACACCGCGAGCCGTTACTAGTATGCGATGTTTCCAGTGTCTAAATAACTGAAGTTTGACGACCGGTCGCACCAACAATGCTAACCCGAGCGCACAGTTGACCGTTCAATAACGATTGGTTCCCAATAAACACAGCATTCGCTCCCATTCCTCGGTTAAACTGTTAACTGGTGTTATACAATTATCGGTCAACAGTCTTGTGATGGTTTTAATTCTTGGGCGTTTACAGGTCACATGCTGGAAACAGCGTTTAAATAAACCGATTTCGAACTCTCTTTTTTTTGCTTTCATAAGTGACAACAAAGAAATTATTAAAACAAGAAATACAGTATTTTCGACAACTTGTGCCATTTATCAAATCGAATTATGAACTGAAAATATTTTAAAAATATAATCTCTAGATTTACCGGGAGACATGTTGAAAAAGTTTAATCTACGAATATATTTTTCAAAATTTTTCATATCGTGCGAGCGACAAAATTGCACGCTAGGAATTAGGAATACACGCTTATGAAATAGATCTGATGATTTATTTGGGTCGAGTGCCTACTGCGCTCACCACACGTCCGGTAAAGCTGTAGAGGTCTTAATCTGAAACCAAAAGCATAGAAAAAAAACAAAAAGGACCGCATTAAATGCGGCAGTGCTCGTAACGCTCAAAATATACATCAATGTTCGTTTTGTTCAAGGAGCCTTAGCGATTTGTATAAAGCAAATATGTTTACTCAACTCATCTATTCTTTAATTCACTTTTCTTGTATTTTAATTCAATTCGCTCCACGTTTCGAAGTTCTAATTTGTGTCTTTGTCATACAACAATAAGTCATAATTGTCCTAATGTGTGATTTCATGATAGCAAACTGTCTCCATTTTCACATGTTACTGTTAATAGAGAATTTATTGGTCATCATACAATGATATGGCATCTGGTCTGGCACCTTCTTTTTTGGTTGACATTTTTGCTATAAACTGTATTTTTCTACTAGGTATAGTTCTTTTGGTAAAGGTTTGACTGGCATTACGTACTAACAAGTCGTACAGAGTTCGATGAACTCTAATGGAAAAGATAATAAAAACAATTGGGAAAACAGCCCCAACGGATTTTTTTTTTTTTTTTTATTATTCAGGACAACGCTAGGACTAACTTAATGCTAAAGTAGCATTTTCTACCAGTTGACCTGTTCCTGGAGAAAATTTACATGGATAATGGAGGAGTGCAGACAATATCAAGGACAGTTAAGAAAAACTAAAACTAAGCATTAAAACTACCAAAAGGTTTTCCAGCTGTTGGCGATCTTCAGTAAATTTAAGTAGTTTAGGGAACCCACTAATGTTTTGTAAAATAGGCAATAGATATAAGTAGTTAGGGAACCCACTCATGTTTTGTAGAATAGGTCTTAATAAATTATTAGGTTAAGGTTAGATTAAGATCTAGGTATAAGTACACGGTAAATAGGTTCTAATAATAACAATAGGTTGTAGGTAAAATTTATATAAGTTCATAAAATAGCTTAAGTAAGGTCAGTCACATAGTGACATAGAAAAAGTTTGTTAGTTTTTCGGCTATAACTTTGTTTGTTATTAAGTTATATTAATAAGAGTTTATACACTAGATAGGGCCCAATAAGAGCTATCTAATGATACCAAACATGATAGGATTAAACAATTAATTATGTATCAAAAGTAGAAAAAACCGCGTAACTCATAGTAAAAATTTGTAAAAATGCGCGCCGAAATTGGTCGCAAAACAGGTGCTCTCTTTACGGTAAGGGTACGACCCAGCTTAGTAAGCACCAAAACAATGCATGTCATGCTTGGCTGCTCTGAAGAAAGAAATAAATGAAGAAGTAAATAGTGAAGAAATAGGAAGTTTTATTTGGAAGAAAGAAAAGGGTCAGGCCTTGATCCCCCCCCTTCCCCTCCGGGTCTCCAGCGCATCAGTAGGTTCGAGCCGGGGCTTTCTCTTTGTTTCACCCCGACTCGGCCTGCGTGTTTAAGACCCGGAGCCGCGGTCGGCAACACGCTCGACCGCAACAGCTGGTCCTCCGAGCCGGATCCAAGGTCTGACCTGCGTTGAAGAGCGAAGATGCCGGTCACCCGAAGCAACAAGGGAGCGGAGCCTCGCACCACGGAAGCGGCAACGTCGGGCCCCCCCGGCCCGCATACGGATACGTTGCCGGCCGCCACCGCGAGGCCCGCACCAACGTCGGCGACGCCGGGCCCCCTCGGCCCGCATCCGGTCGCGTCGCCGGCCACCACCGCCGGGCCCGCATCATCGTCAGCAACGCCGGCCCCCCCCGCCCCGCGTTCGGCCGCGTCGGCGGCCGCCGCCGCGGGGCCCGCACCTTCAGCAACGGAACAGAGCAGCCGTACCGCTACCTCCGGGACCACGACGGAAGGCACGTTTCCGTCAGGGACGTCTTACGAGACGACCAATACAGTTCCGGAGGAGCGCACCGTGGTACCTTCAGCATCAAAGGCAGCATCGGTCGCGTCGGCAAGAAAGAAGAAGCGGCTTGAATTACAGGCCGAACTCGCGCGCCGCCAGGTCGAGGAGGCGCGCGCCGCGGCTGAGCTGGCAAAGGCTAAGCTGGAGCTTCTGCAACTAGAAGAGGACGACGACGACTCCATCATCAGCGACCCGGACGACAAGGAAATGGAAGTCGAGAACTGGGTCAAGGAATCTGCGGCAAGAACTCCAGCGGCCACAAGTCAAGAAAAGGAACCCGTCAAGAACACGCAAGAGGGCGCTAGCGAGCTAGCTAGTGCTATACTGGCGGCTATCAAGAACACTACGAAGAGCGCGCATGTACCGAACTATATGCACGAGCTACCCTTCTTCGATGGCGCCAGCGGTGAATGGCTTGCGTTCCGGACGGTGTATGAAGATACGGCTACGAATTTTTCGGCAGTACAGAACATGGCAAGACTGCGCAAGGCGATCAAGGGTACGGCAAGAGAGGCGGTCAAGAGCCTTCTCTATACGGACAGCAAGCCGGAAGACATACTGGAGGCACTGCGGCGACGCTTCGGGAGGCCCGACGCGTTAGTGCTGGCGGAAGTGGACAAGCTGAGAAGCCTGCCGAGGATGACCGAGAATCCACGGGACGTCTGCACCTTCGCCAGTCAAGTGAACAACATCGTGGCCACCATCAAGAACCTGAAGAAGCCCCAGTACCTGCAGTCACCAGAGATGCTCAAGACAGTCGTCGACAAGATGCCCGCCGTGCTCCGCTACAGATGGTTCGACTTCTCAGCGACGGAAGAAGATCCCGACCTGCTACATCTTCGGAAGTTCCTGGATCAAGAGGCCGATCGCTGCGGACCGTACGCCGCGCAAGAAGCAGTCATAAAGAAGACTCAAGTCGGAAGAAGGGAAGCCACTCACACCGTAGCCGAACAAAGAAGAAACGACTGCGCCTGCTGCAATGAAGATCATCGGCTGACAGACTGCAAGAAGTTTTTAGAAGCCGACGTGAAGGAACGATGGGACATTGCAGCGAAGGGCCGAGTGTGTTTCAAGTGCCTGCAGGGAAGACACAGAAAGGAGAACTGCAAACGACCGGCCTGCAGGACCTGCAAGAGGTGGCATCATCATCTGCTGCATGAAGACAGAGAAGATACAAGAGCCACCAAAGAAGTAACCAACAACGTGTTTCAAGTACACGCGACCAAGGTGACCAAGGCGTATTTGAAGATAGTTCCAGTAGAAGTATACGGGCCAAAGGGAAGTCTGAAGATTCTCGCACTGCTGGACGAAGGCTCAACGGTCACACTTCTGGACTCGTCGGTCGCAAGGCAACTGGGATTGAGTGGTCCGCAAGAACCACTCGCGATCGAAACCGTTGGCGGGAAACTCATCGCGAAGAGGGACTCCATGATGATCAGCGCTCACATTCGAGGGTTCCACCAGACAAAGAAGTGCAAGATCGGCGAAGCGAGAACCATCGACGAGCTACACCTGAGCCCTCAACGCATCGAGAAGCGCATGATAGAAGAATGCTCTCATCTGAAGAAGTTGGCCGACAAGCTGTACTATGAAGAGGAACGACCCAAGCTTCTCATCGGGCAAGATAACTGGGAGCTGATAGTATCCCGGGGAATACGCAAAGGAAAGAAGAATCAACCCGTCGCATCACTCACGCACCTGGGATGGGTGCTACATGGATACGACGCGGGAACAACGAAGCCAGTGAACTTCGTGACCTGCGCGCACATCACCGCCCGAGAAGAAGAATGGGACAACGCGATCAAGGAACACTTCGCCCTGGAATCGCTAGGAGTACAGCCGCGTCGACCCAGCACAGACACCGAAGCAAGAGCACTCAAGATTTTAGAAGAAACAAGCCGGCGACTAGAAAACGGAAGATATGAAGTCGGCCTGTTATGGAAGAAGGACAACACGGAAATGCCAGACAATCAAAAGTCGGCAGAAGATCGTCTGAAGTCCATCGAGAAGAAGCTCGACAAAGATGCCAGCCTCAAAGAAGAATACAGCAAGCAGATACAACATCTGCTCGACAGCGGTTATGCGGAGGAAGCACCTCAAGAATCAACATCGAAGAAGAAATGGTACCTGCCACACTTCGCAGTCACGCATCCCACGAAGCAGAAGAAGAGATTAGTATTCGACGCGGCCGCCAAGTACTACGGGACAAGCCTCAACAGCGCGCTGCTGCCGGGGCCCGATCTGCTACAGTCCTTATTCGGCGTGCTGCTTCGTTTCAGGCAACATCCAGTCGCTGTAGTGGCCGACATCAAAGAGATGTTCCTGCAAATCAAGATACGAGAAGAAGATCGTGACAGCCTGCGCTTCCTGTGGCGGGGAGACCTCCGCACCGGCAAGCCGAAGGAGTACAGGATGACGTCGGTCATATTCGGAGCGGCGTGTTCACCCTGCGCTGCGATCTACGTGAAGAACCGAAACGCTGCTGACTTCAAAGAAGATTATCCGGCGGCTGTGCAAGCGGTGGAGCGCAACCACTACATGGACGACTACCTGCACAGCCTACCAACAGAAGCAGAAGCCATCAAGATCGCAAGCGAAGTCGACACGATTCACAAGAGGGCGGGATTCGAGCTCCGAGGATGGGCGTCAAACAAGACTTCGGTGCTGGAAGAGCTGACCCGAGAAGAAGATACGTCGAAAGAAGTCGAGCTGGGATCCAAAGAAGAGAAGACATTGGGCTTAAGATGGTTCACCAAAGAAGATGAGCTGGGTTTCCGTACGAGCCTGAGGAACGTGCAAGAAGTCGTCGAGCAAGGAAGAACTCCCACCAAGAGAGAAGTCACGAGCGCGGTGATGTCGACCTTCGATCCTATGGGGCTGGCGTCACCCGTGCTCATCCAAGGGAAGAGACTCCTGCAAGAAATCTGGCGAAGCGGCATTGAATGGGACGACCAAGTCACGGCGGACAACGAAGAACAATGGAGAAGATACTTGAAGAATCTGCAACTGCTACAAGATCTGCGAGTTCCACGATGCGTCCACTCCGGCCACAAGGGGGAGCTGCACGTCTTCACCGACGCGAGCGAGACGGCGTACGCCTGCGCAGCTTTCTGGAGGCAGAGGAACAACGACGGCGGATTCGACGTGAAGCTCCTCGCCGGCAAAGCGAGGGTCACTCCATTGAAGCCAGTCTCCATACCGCGGCTCGAGCTGCAAGCCGCACTCCTGGGGACCCGCCTAGCCCGGTCCATAGAAGAGGAGATGGACATCAAGCCAGCAAGGAAGATATATTGGACGGATTCAAGCACAGTACTCGCTTGGATAAAGTCCGATCCAAGAACATTCAAGCCCTTCGTCGCACACCGGCTCGCGGAGATAGAAGATACTTCAAGGCCACAAGAATGGAGATGGATCTCGACGAAGGACAACCCAGCTGACGACGCCACGAGAGACGTCCCCGACGAGTTCGACAGCAATCACCGGTGGTTCGTCGGGCCTGCGTTCCTGAAAGAAGACGAAGCACTCTGGCCGGCTCCGAGAAGTTTCAAGAAAGAAAAAACCGGCGAAGAGAAAGAAGTCTCAACAGTAGCCACGGCAAGAATCAAGGACGACTTCCCTACCCCGGACCCGGCGCGATTCTCAAGCTGGAATCGGTTGTGCCGCGCCACAGCGCGGGTACTCCAGTTTGCAGACCTATGCAGGAAGATTCATCGCGTCAACATTTCAAAGAAGACAGAAAAGGCTGATCCGACCTGGGGCAAGATCGTCAAGAAGAAGAAACAGAAGACCGAAGGCTACACTCCAAAAGAAGAAAAGAAGTTCCTACCCATAGAAGATTGCTACAAGAAGACTGCTGAGAAGATTCTTCTAAGAAGAAGTCAAGAGGAAAGCTTCGGAGAAGAGATCCACGCGCTGAAGAAAAGCAAGCCTCTCGACAACTCTAGCAAGCTAAAGAAGATCGACGTGGCGCTGGAAGAAGACCTGCTGAAGATCAAAGGAAGAATCAACGCGGCGCGAGACTTAGAAGACAGCTTCAAGAAACCTATCATCCTGGATAGCAAGAATCACATCACGAGGCTACTCATCGCGCACTATCATCAGATCTTCAACCACGCCAACCACGCTACGGTCATCAACGAAGTCAGGCAACGCTTCTGGGTACTGGGTCTTCGAGCAGCGGTTCGAGCGACGGCACATCAGTGCCAATGGTGCCGAGTACACAAGGGCACACCTGCGAAGCTACCGACGGGAGACCTGCCTGCAGAACGACTGTGCTACGGGATGCCGGCGTTCACCCGCTCAGCGGTGGATTACTTCGGGCCTATGACGATCACCGTGGGACGCCGGCACGAGAAGCGGTGGGGAGCCCTCTTCACCTGCCTGACGACGAGAGCCGTCCACGTGGAGCTCGCCCCATCTCTATCGGCGAGCTCTACGATCCTGGCTCTAAGGCGACTGGCGGCGAGAAGAGGCATGCCGAAGACAATATTCAGCGACAACGGCACCAACTTCGTGGGGGCGAACAAGGAACTCAAAGAAGCCTGGGAGGAGCTCCAGCAAGAAGAGGTCGTCAACGAAGCCGAGAAGATGGGGGTCAAGTGGAAGTTCATCGCACCGGGGGCGCCAAACATGGGCGGCGCCTGGGAGCGACTCGTCAGATCCATCAAGACGGCGCTGGGAGCAACTCTGAAGGAGAAACACCCGAAAGAAGAAGTCCTGCACACTCTGCTGCTGGAGGCCGAACATATCGTCAACTCCAGGCCTCTAGTGGAGAAGACAGAAGATGAAGAAGACGCACTGACTCCCAACCACTTCCTCATTGGGAGATCCTGTGGCCTGCCGAGACTGGGGACCTTCGACGATCGAGACCTCACTGGACGGCGCGACTGGAGAGCGGCGCAGCGGATGGTCGACCACTTCTGGGCGCGATGGGTGAAGGAATACCTTCCAATCCTGATCCCAAGGCGCATCGACGGGAAGGCGACCAGCTACAACCTGAAGCCTGGAGACACGGTCCTCATAGTGGACTCCACGCTGCCCCGAGGGACCTGGCCGAGGGGGAAGGTGATCCAAACCTTCCCTGGACCCGACGGCAGAACGCGAGTCATCGAGGTGCGAACGAACGGCGGTATCCTGCGACGACCGAGCTCCAAGGCGATCCTGCTGGCACCTGCGAGAGACGACCACGCCGCTGCAGCCGCCGAGCCTACGAGCAACGAGATCGCCGAGCCAGACGACGGTGCTGCGCACAAGGGGGAGGATGTTGGCGATCTTCAGTAAATTTAAGTAGTTTAGGGAACCCACTAATGTTTTGTAAAATAGGCAATAGATATAAGTAGTTAGGGAACCCACTCATGTTTTGTAGAATAGGTCTTAATAAATTATTAGGTTAAGGTTAGATTAAGATCTAGGTATAAGTACACGGTAAATAGGTTCTAATAATAACAATAGGTTGTAGGTAAAATTTATATAAGTTCATAAAATAGCTTAAGTAAGGTCAGTCACATAGTGACATAGAAAAAGTTTGTTAGTTTTTCGGCTATAACTTTGTTTGTTATTAAGTTATATTAATAAGAGTTTATACACTAGATAGGGCTCAATAAGAGCTATCTAATGATACCAAACATGATAGGATTAAACAATTAATTATGTATCAAAAGTAGAAAAAACCGCGTAACTCATAGTAAAAATTTGTAAAAATGCGCGCCGAAATTGGTCGCAAAACAGGTGCTCTCTTTACGGTAAGGGTACGACCCAGCTTAGTAA
The DNA here is from genome assembly GCA_947507615.1 of Hemithea aestivaria. Taxonomy (NCBI): domain Eukaryota; kingdom Metazoa; phylum Arthropoda; class Insecta; order Lepidoptera; family Geometridae; genus Hemithea; species Hemithea aestivaria. Next base: position 5,163,186 of record OX382343.1, read on the forward strand.
GCACCAAAACAATGCATGTCATGCTTGGCTGCTCTGAAGAAAGAAATAAATGAAGAAGTAAATAGTGAAGAAATAGGAAGTTTTATTTGGAAGAAAGAAAAGGGTCAGGCCTTGATCCCCCCCCTTCCCCTCCGGGTCTCCAGCGCATCAGTAGGTTCGAGCCGGGGCTTTCTCTTTGTTTCACCCCGACTCGGCCTGCGTGTTTAAGACCCGGAGCCGCGGTCGGCAACACGCTCGACCGCAACACCAGCAATCTATTATTATTATTCATTATATATAGGTTAGCCTTTGCCCTCGATCTTGCGTGATGTTTAGCGACGATGCAGCTGTAAATGGTAACAGATTAAACCTAGAAGGCGGGGTAAATCCCTCCAGCTGGGCTTCATTGAACATCATGCTGGAACAGTCATAATGATCGCTCGGTGACACGGTTTTGTCTGGTGGGAGGCCGCATCCTCCTAGACCTTTAGAGTTATCCTGCATTTCAATAGAAATGGAGGATAACTCTAAAATACCAACATATCAAATATTAGGCCAAACAGTTCAGTGGTTTTTTTTCTAGTCTTTATTGTCCCACTGCTGGGCAAAGACCTCTTTCAAATTCCTCCACGCATCTCTATTCTGCGCCACCTCTGGCCAGTCAGTCTGCTGCGCGTTTAGGTCATGTAGCCACCTTTTTCAGTATTTTCAGTGGATTAGGTTAAATATTTAAGGAACATAATATCATGTTGAGTCAGTACCCAGTCACTAAATTCGAGAAACGTTGTTAATGTGTGGCTTTTCAGTTCCTCTGTACAAATCGCAACATATCGCTTATTCTCACAAAAAAAATCGTCGGCATCGCCGTGTCGGCATCATCACTGGTGCTGATGCCATTCATAATCGACGCAGGCAGGGTAAATACCTCCTTACCCCCTGTCACGCTTTCTTTGCTTACTGTAGTTTCTTAGTGTGTAAACTAGTATTAGAAAACACCATGACCCATACTTGGCAGTTAGTATAGCTAACCACGGAGTGCGCCCAGTGATTATCACGCGTGACAGCGGTGACAGTAATGACTACTCGATATCAAACACAGGAAGCGGCACTGGACCTGAGTATAGATTAACCATGATCATATTATGCTCAAATATTTCTTCAATTAATAAAATATTCTAGCAATTAAAGAGCTAATGGCCAAGTGGAAGGATAGTCTATGCCTACCGCAAAGGGAACCAGGCGTAATTAAATGTATGTATCTATACATTTAGGTACACATGCATACACATTTTCGCATAATATTACTAGCTACGTGATTAGCAGCAGCTCATGTTGTATGCCAGAGTCTAATTTACGTACATCCCAAATCTATACAAACTCGTATTTATAATATTAGTAGACAAAAGATTAGGCAGTACAGAATTTTTCTCCCATAAAAAAGACATAACAGCAACTTTATATCTTCTTCTTTCACTTCTTTAAAGATCCGTCTCCGTCTTCTTTCTTTCTTTTGCTTTATTTTCTTCTTTCTCCTAGTTAGTAATTAAAAGTAAAATTGCAATTTTTTTCGGTCTCAATAAAGAGAATTCATATCAAAGCTCACACAGCACATGGGACTCTTCAAAAGGCAAGTGAACAGAGTCTTGAAAGGTAGGCAACGTTCCAGCGGTACCCCTGGTATTGCAGGTATCCATAGGCGACGGAAGCCTCTTACCATCAGGTGGGCCGTCTGCTTGTTGTCACTTATTACATAAACAAAAAGCTTTTATTTCATTTTAAAATATATTTTTATATTTCTAACACATTAAAATGGTAATCACAAATTATTACAGTCAAACTATACATCCCATACATTAAGATGCGTGACACGAAGAAACTTTAAAGATAGATTACAGTCGGAGGGCTTTGAAACGGTTGCTTTCCTTTATTACTTGTTCCTCTACTAATTAGTGTATAGGAGCCTTAAATAGATAAACCGACGTTAAAGTTTAAGGTTACTTTTGATTTTATATGGTAACTTGCGCGAGAAAGGAATAGGATACATTAAAAACTTTAGTGTTCTTAGTATATTTTGTATTGTTGAATTTTTATTTGAGCTACGTAATAAAACATTCCGGAATAAAATAAAAGCCGTAGGGCTTTCGAAATGTTAGATTTTTTTTTCTGGGAGCCCTCTGACCAATTATTTTTTGCTCTCCTTACCGTTTTCTGTTATATGCCAAGTTAAATGTGCATTAAGTGATACCCAAATGTCAGGAGAGAAAATCAACAGTAAAGAACACTTTTATTAACCACAGATCGGCCACAAGCCAAATTTATTTCATTATTCAGCCCAACACTAGGACCAACATAATTAATTCTAAACTAAATTTTTCTAAGTGCCAATAATATTATACTCCTTGTTCTATATTGAAATCTATCCTGCAACTTCAATATAACTTTATCCAATAAGCTGCGAAATCCTAAGAATTTGGCCTGAATGTAGTCAGATAAGATCTGAGACAATAAACTCAACTGTCGTATCAATTAAGGTAACTAATATAATTCAAGTCGTGTTCTGTCTGAAGCCTAGACCGTTCCTTTGCATCGATCTAGTAATAATTGTGCATTATTATTATTATTGTGCATTATTATTATTATTGTGCATTTGACACTATTGTTATTTTTGACCGAGTTCCGGCATGATATTCAGTGGAGCCAGGGAGGGATTTATCCCATCTAATAGGTTTAGTCTGTCACCTTCTACGGCTGCATCGCCGCTTCTTCGCTTCTTATACTTCGTTACTTTTAAGAGCTCCGTACCCAAAGAGTAAAATTGGGAGCCTATTATTAAGACTCCGCTGTCTGTCCATCGCATCCGTCTGTCGAAACGATAGTCAAATTTTTTGCAGATGATTTCTGTTCTCGACGCGGTGTCTGAAGAATACAATATTTGATTTTGAAAATTACACACATTCGATAAATTCAATTTATCAATTTCAAGTTTAGCTAACATATGGTCGATGCAACCATCATGACACCCATAAACCCATCGATAATGGGCATGGTGTCCCTTGTCCCAGAAAACGAAGCGAATGTATCAAACGAAGCAAATTTATATGTTAGTAGAGCTGGATGTTTGAAATAGCATGCTAATTCTAAAGCATAACGTGAGCGAGACTGATATAGTTGTCATCTTCTTCTTTTAGTACTCCTTAACAACCGGAGGTCATAATATAATTGATGCTATCCATGGTCCCACAAAAAAGTCTATTCGAGTAAGCTATCATTTTAAGCATATACGTCACTTCGTTAACATAATATAGCAGATAACAGTGTGCACTATAAGACGTGCGCAATAAATCCACATAAATATAGAAATCTCATGAGTTGGCCCCATGTCCATTGGACTATGCGATAAAAAAGTAGAGCTGCTTATTAAAGCTTGTAGCTTGTCGTGAATAATGTTGCTGGCCACTAACACAGAGTGTAGCTCTCAAAGCTGTCACTCTAGCGGAGCATCGTGTCAATGGTGACGGGACGATCATTCTTGTTCGACTCGCTTGAACGTGATCTCGTCTGCGAACCATGTCTTCGATGAACCGCTATTATACCAAGACTAAATGATTTGTGCTGCATTATAATTGTCGAGATATGTTGCTAAGCTGGTGCTGAGTTATAAGAGAATTGATTCAAGACTTGACGTTCTTCATTTGTTAGACAGCGATCCCCATACCCTACCACGCCCAGTGTGATGAAATCTGATGTAAACTCTGATGATGCCGGCCTTCCTGAGTTTAAAAGCTTATTGTTAATTTTATGTATGTTTATAAGACCGTTCAGATAATAATATAGGAGATGATAACCGCATGGTCTCACAAAAAAGTCTATTGGAGTAAGCTGCTTAATGCTTATAATTTTAAGCATATACGTCACTTCGTTGACATAATATAGCAGATAACAGTGTGCACTATAAGATGTGCGCAATAAATACACACTGAATATGGAAACCTCACGAGCTGGCCCAGGGTCACGCAACAATAGGTGCTAATTCACGACGCAAATTATTATGCGTTTGTCTCTATATTATCTCTACGTCTCAACATGTCTCTATATCTACATCGAGTGTTATTTTAATAGAAGTCTATATGCAATAAGTGAACTCGAACTTGGTATATTTTACGGATGTAAGTGGGTTTCTATGTGTGTTATAGTATAATAAAGTCATCGCTCTACTTTACACAAATGTTCGTAGGCACTTAGAATTATAAGTTTTGTTTGATAATAAAATATACACCGTACATTTATGCAAAATGGGGCAAATTTTAATAAGATCTGTGAAGCATAGCCCTTCGAAACAAAAGAAGACTATTCCTTATCGGTTCGCTTCTTCGAGAAGTCGCCGATGATGCTTAAAAAACGTACAATAAAGATTCCGATGAATTAAAAGCTTCTCCTCCTTTCCTTCTGTCTGTTAAAAAGAAGTTTATTAAGACAGATGTACTGTAACTAAAGATCAATTAAATTCCCAAAAACTAGCCAACAAAGAAGTTTAAAACTGTAACTCGAGCATTTCCTCTTCGACCCAAATTGATTGATTCATCCCATTTTCTAGTTACTCTGGTAACTGGTATTGGGAAACGTTGCATACAGATGTTGCTAGTGGGGCAGACGAAATAAACCTATTTAGTAACACACCTGTGGATAAACATGGGTTTCACAAGTTTTATGAGTTATTTTATAGTGTTATACTGATAGGAAATAGTCGCTTCAGTACTATTTAGTTCGTTGGTTGGTAAAAAACATTGGTAAAATTTCTTGGAGAATAGTTTTTGCTCCATTAAATATATAAAAATGTCACGTTTGTAATAGACCTTCACCGGATTTGTGTATTTTAAAGGTCGTAAAGTAAGCTTCAACAGGCATAGACGAAGGTTGTTTTTAAAAATTGCCATTTTTTTTTATATAAAACTGGAAATTCTTTTAAAATGTGTGCAATACAATTGTGCAGGGCTTCGCTTGAGGAATTTTCAAAAAGTTGATTCTAAGTATTCACATAATGCAAAATGTATCAAATAGTGCGAGCGAGACAGCGTCAAATTATATAAGCGCTCTTAATCATAACTGTAATATTATGTATGATACAATTTACTATGTATGTAATATTCAGTTCGTCTATAGAACGGTTCATGAATAGCAATTACACTACATTCTCATCACAACAAGTTATGAATGTATGCAATATTCAAGGACTAATAGCTCTGCCTGTACGATCTCATCATCATAAATGTGAATGAGCCGAGTTCATAGATCAATGTATGCAGATTTCGATATAATTAACAAAATATTGATTCGGATTTGTAATCTAATAATTTTAAAATAACCTTTTATCAATGTTATTTTTATGCAAGAAGGTGAATGAGATGAGTACGAAATTCTATTGAGTGTAAAGCGATATTCTGAATTATATGTTATTGTCGTTTACTTATTGATCAGTGTCTGTCGCTATCATAAATATATAATAGACCAGATTTGTGATATAACGTTGGATTTTAGTTTAATATATACACGTACATAGAGGTAGAGCTCTATATTCATATCTATCAAATACTAAAACGCATAGTAGGTTGGTTAGGTAATGAGAAAAACTTTAAAAAGTAGTAAAGACCGTAAGAATTATCAACAAAGAAAACCATTAAAACTTCTTATCAATTTATGGAATTATCATAAAACACCTAAACGGGAACAATCGAATTAACAAACATTTTAGAGCTAATAAAAGAGTGGCCTATTTAGGCGAGGCGTTAAAATGCTACCAATGCATCACCGAGATTCAATTTCTTGGCTAAAAATAGACAAATATCTTGTCGGTTACTTCCCGATTTGGTTTGCGCTAATATTGCATCACAGAATATTTGAGTTTCATATTTTATGGGTGCATTAAATTTTGTGTAATATATATGTAGTGATAGGGCGTCGGGGATTAATAACTTTGTAAAGAGGACATTGTAAAGACGGTTGTTTACCTTATTTAAGCTTTGTTCTACTTTTACTCTTGTCTTCTAGTTTTGTTACTACTTTTGAGAAGAAATAAATGAGTTAGCAGCATTACACTAACTATGGGTTCTTTTATGTTTAGTATTATATTGACATGACTAATTCTACTACTATAAGTGCAGAATAATGTCTCAGATTTTATCTATATTGATTTATTTTAGTATAATGTTTCGGATCATACTCGTAAGCACATTTCGAACATTTTATAAAATAGATCTGTCAACAAAACAAAATGTTCTTGTAATTAAAAGTAAAAGTAAGCTTTTTTAAAGGAATTGATAACTTAGTGACTTAGTATATTTCTTGTATATACCTAGTATAAGTAAACCGCCTTTAACTCAATAAAATTTCACGCATCTAATCAAAAACAATCACCTACACAAACCATAAAGACAAGACGCAATAAACCTCAAAAACGCTCAACCCAACCACATAATACCAGAATATTGATTTTACAATCTCGAAAGCATCGCCAATCCGCTTTGTAGACTAATACGGAACCGCTATATCGATTGAACTACCTTACAGGCATAAATTATACTCTATATAACCTTAAAAGTGTATTTGCGCAGTGGAACAATTTTCTAGATTCGTTTAAGGCATCTGTGAAAGTAATGTAGACAACAAAATTGACTTGAATAGGAACGGTCGAAGTGTGCTCCCTTGCGGTACACCTTTCTTTATTTAGACATGTGACGTGAAGAGTAATTTTTATTTGCTGTAACAATAATAAAAAATGCTATTTCATAGCTTTAACGTATTAAATATGTAAGTTAGATAAATGTGTACTTCAATGTTATTGATGAATTGACATGTTAAAGCCATATCGAATTCGAAATCCCAATAAAAGTTATCTATTTAATTTAAAGTTTATGTTTCTATCATATAATATTTTACATATAATTAGCATTCGAATCGTCAGCCGTCAGACTACAGACATACAGTCGCTAATAACATTAAGATATACGTTTCATAATGTATTAAAATTCAATGTATTATTGGTTCTATTGACCTTATAATAAATTCTGTAGTTAATATCTGAGCTTATTCATTTAATATGAATAATTTATTTTATTTTATTTTATTTAGTTCCTAATAGTTAAAGTATAATAAAACGTTTGCCTTCATTGACTCTTGACCCTTCTGATTTGTTTTGACAATAATTATTGGCTTTTCTAAAATACCGCTTAATTGGACCCTAAAATCTACCATAAACTTTTACTTCTTTTTTATGCCATATGTGGCAAACAAGCAGATTACCTACCTGATGGTAAGCATTGACTTCCGTCTATGGATATCTGATGCCGACCTTGCGACACTAATGCACCCCTCTAAAACTAAATTCTCTAGCTTTTTAAATAATTATATATATTTTCATTATTATCAGGTCACGTTTGTCTACTATGAAACCCATTAAGAAAAGCCTTTCAGAATTAGGTTAGGAATTACAGAGATATACTTTGACTATATAGTGCTACGATACGAAATAATTGGCAAATCTACTTGTCCATTAGGCGCCGTTGTTCGATAGATAACTAATTTTATTGTCCCTGTCCATGTTTATTGACTTCTTTGCTTATAATTCAAGTAATCTTACGCCTTTGCTTTCACGCTTTCCTTTAAACTGTGTGTTTTCGTAATCACTTCTACTTCTTCTGGTTAGATCCTTTAAAGAAAGTTGTAGGCTTATCCTCATGGCTTTCGGTTTTTGTTTGTAACTTTGACACACCTTTGATTTTATTAATTTACTCTGTGTTTCATTATTTTCAGTAAAATATGTGTTGTCATATAAAAATCTCGTATCAATGTGTTGATTTTTGAGCTCTTCCCAAAAATCTGACCAATTTATATGATTTTATGTATTTGTAATTTGACGCAAACAAAATTGTGCGAGTCAGCTAGCATGTTCATAAAATAAATATTCACATCTAACAAATGGAGCTCTCATAAAAATAATACAATGATTCATTTACACCATCTAGACACGCGGCAGCGAGTCAAGCCAAGTTCAAGCAAAGGAACTGGCGACCGCGCCGTGTGTTATATTACACGAACCATCCAAAGCGCGTTTTGACGACTTTTTACACCCTCGTTATACAAAAACTATTACAAATAGACAAGTCAAATTTGGCACATATACTTAAATATACGAACTATATCTCTGTTCCAAATTCCAATAACACAGCTCAAACGGTTATTTAGATATAAACATCCAGTAATCGGTGAAGTTAATACATACTGAGGGATAGATCAAAAGTAATATCCCAGTTCCAGATGACCTAGAAAGCTGAAATTTGGCATCCCGATAGGTAATGTCGTAGTAACAAAGGGAAAAATCAGAAACTAGTATTTTTTTATCATTTTAAATTATTATTCATTTTTAAAAAATGTATGATATTAAAGTTTGGGACGCCTAGGAACGCATAAAGCAATACATGTTGCATGTTGCTATAATTTTTGTGTAGGCGGCTATTTTTTGTTAGATACTACGAAGTGCGCGCGAGTCCACTATTCCTACTAATATAATTATAAATATAAATACAAACTTTATACCTACTGTACGTATGGATATATGTTTTTTACTTTTTCACGCCTAAACGGGTGGGCCAATTGACTTTAAATTTGGCATAATAAAAAATATAGCTTAGACCCCTGGAATAACATAATATACACTACTGTACCAAACTGTATAGCGGTTAAAACAGCTAGGCACAACTAGTCACTAATAAAAATAGGTTCCTGGTACCTACGTAACAATTGTATATCCTATGTAAATACCTATCAATATATTGACTCACCAGCACAAGGCGGCTCAGTAACATAGAGGTAATAATATTAACATTGTTTACAATAAAAATAATGTATGTATATCGCCTTAGGTGCTAGTTTGTGTAAACATTTTAGATACCTACGTACCTGTAACGTATAGCTATAATATTATAGGTATGTGGCGGTATCTGGGGGCATGGCAGTGCCCCCGCCAAGTCGTCGTCATTACAAGTCTTGTCGGCTTAGGTTTCTTTTGATCCAAATTCTAATCCAGTTCCAGATGATCTAAAAAGTTAAATTTCCATCCAGGTAGGCGGTAGGTATAAGATAGCTGGGTGAATATAGATAAATTTATCAGTAACTAGTATTGTTTAAAAATCAATTGATTAGGTACAATATTCAAATCAATAGTGCACATAAATGCTATATATAAATAAGTACTAAATTAATTAAGTATAGGTATATCGAAGCACGGCGAGGCCCGAGGCTCACGGGCCGCCGTGCGCGGTGCGACGGCCGTGCCATGGAGCAGTGGGGTGGGGGGAGGTGCAATAAAATAATCATTTGGTATTAATCTTATTATGACTGGGTGTCTTAAACCTATTACATACTAAAAAGTACTGTACAAAAAGCAATGATATCCCATCAAAAACATAAATGTGAAAAGAGAGCCAAGTTCAATATTACGATGTATGTACTCATAGTTACCTATGATTTGGTAGTTGACTTCAACGACAAAAGAAGTGAGATCTAAATGGGTGCCAAGTTCAATGGTCAGTCCTGAAAAATATTTACAACAACATAAAATATTTTATTACAACTTAAAAGATTATTTCTTCTTATCACTTAGAATTAATATTATTTTGAAGCCCAAAGTTTGACTTGGCTAGTTCTCATGGGTACCATACGACGAAGTATCATTAAGATAAGACAATAGATACTTTATTGTACACCACATAATGTTACAGAAAATACATAAGTACATAATTAAAATTAAAAATTACAATGTACAAGTGGCAGTCTTATCGTTAAAGAGCGATTTCTTCCAGACAACCAATGGATGGAGGGGACTAATTTACACGATAAAAGACGGTGGCGCACAATTAGCATTAAGTTCGTTTAAAAGTGATCAAGCTAAAGTTAAGAGAGTACCTACCTAGTATATTATGAGAACTGGCCAAGTCAGTCTTTAGGCTTCAAAATAATATTAATTCTAAGTGATAAGAAGAAATAATCTTTTAAGTTGTAATAAAATATTTTATGTTGTTGTAAATATTTTTCAGGACTGACCATTGAACTTGGCACCCATTTAGATCTCACTTCTTTTGTCGTTGAAGTCAACTACCAAATCATAGGTAACTATGAGTACATACATCGTAATATTGAACTTGGCTCTCTTTTCACATTTATGTTTTTGATGGGTTAAGTTTACATCGATATCAATGACTATCGATTACAACTGGTACAGTTCCACTCAGAAATATTTCCTTCCTTCTATTTGGAAATTCCAGTTTATCGTTATTAGTATCTGCAGCGATAACTCCCTGCGGTCCGTTTTATTCAGTAACAGCTGTCCATTAGTTTAATACGTTGTAAACAGAAACAAAGCGTTTATTTCATTTATCGAGATCGAAGTGGAATGCGGTAGCATTGCTTGCTTATTTTATGTTTTGTGTTGCAGTAGCTACTGCAGAAGTTGTTTGAGTATCACTGCGTTTTTGTCATACTGTTTTATATCTAATTTTGCAATTTTGATATCAAATGGATTCTATTTTGATATTAAATAGACCTTACATATTTTGGAGGTTTATGATTTTGCCCTAAGATTGTAGACCTACTTTATAAATCACAGTCCTCCGAATAGCTCTATCCATAGTATAATGTCTCTATCTCTCTCTTTTCTTTACTGCCAATTCTAGCAAAACTACGCTATTCCTCAGCAAGGAAAAGTATGAGGTAATAGGGTTATATCCCACCATTTAAATATTGTTTGTTCAGGTTTTCGAATGAAGATACCATAAACAATAAGAGATTCTGGAATGCTTTAAAATTTGCGATTCCATAAATTATACTCGCCTGGATACTTATCTAATACCTATACAGTATATTGGCCTTATTTAAGTTTGCTGTTATGCTTGAAATAAATGATTATTATTATTAAAGTAGGCCTAGCTAGCTACAAACGATTGACCAATCGCAATTAAAGCAAGCATGTCAGGCTATTATAACTAAATAATATGCCATTGTTCATTTGTAAGTTCAGTTCAGAGTTATGGAAGGATTACAATGATTTATGTGCGACAAGCGTCAGCTTGTGTTACTGAGAGTTACTCGTACCTGCGTTTGATTAATACATTATAGACTTGGCGGAATAATGAGCCGACAATGTTGCCAACTTTAGTTCTTAGTTTGCCCAAATTTACTTGAATAAATTTTTGTATGACATTAACATAAGTTGAAAAGTTTGTAACGATAGTATATCTAAGTGCGACCTGCTGGAAACACTCTAAAAATATTAGTGCTAAGTTATAAGCCTAAAACTCCCGCTCCCTTTCGCTCAGCAGTTATAGTAAGTGCGTCCCGGCCTTTAACAAATCATCCTATTTTCAATGCCCTTCTCAGCATACTTACTCTTTCTCAAAAACTTGTCCAAGAAATAAGAGTTAAGAGTGCCGCCGTAAATGTGTCAATTTCACCAATCTTTTGTTAGGGTACATATTAATGGCAACACAGTAAATGAAACAAAACCACGGAAATACCTCGGCAACAGTTGCACCGATCAGTCTATGTGCGCGTAGGATGCCAGTGTATTGCGCACACTTCCTTGTGGGCCTGCTACGTGGGTGCTGTGGCCAGAATGCGTCACATTTTTCTATCATTTTGGACAGTTCATGGGTGATTTTTTTTCAATTTGAGAATATTTTTTCTTCTGTATAGGCTATAGGTTAGCCTTTGATCACGATCGCGCGTGATGCGACAATGCGGCCGTAGATGGTAGCAAACTAAACCTAGGAGGCGGGATAAATTCCACCCTGGCTTCACTGAACATCATACCGGAACCCGGTCAAAATGACCGCTGTGCGACAAGGTGGTACGATTAGTTCGAATGATTGAAACTGAGATGTAACTCGCGGTGTTGGTTCGGTGGAAAGTGGCTTCCTAAGGTTTCTCTTCACGACATCGCCATATTATACACCTGAGTACCTAATGCCAAAGGATACATATACTAAGTTAATGCTCCAAAATCACAACCTTTGTGCATGCTTCCTGAGCAAGCTTTCAACGTTGAAGTCTAAGGTATGAAGCGCGCTTGTCTAAGTGAATTTAACAAGGGACCTTTAACGTAATTCGTCGTAAGAACAGTTAAGCCCATTACACACGGCGCTATACTATATCTTGCTATATGACTCCTGGTACCATATAGTATCGTATCGCAAGGCCTTGCTATACCTCGCTATGCCGTGCTATATTATTTTTAGTGATGGCCGGGTTACTGATCGGAACTATATTTTTTAATAGTTCATTCTTTGTGATTGAATCTTGAGTCGATCTTTGAAATAAAATCAAGTGACATTAACATTCCTTTTTTCACAAATCAAGTGATATTAATGACTACTTTTTTCCTCTTTACAAACGCATTCAAATATTTGGAATAACTTGACAATGAATGCTTTGAGTGCATTTAGAATAGGTTTATTCATACAAAAATAAAGAAAATTTATATTATTTCAAAATAAAAACAAACAAGTGCAAGTTGGACTTGCCACATACTTGTATGAAAAAATGTTATCAACATGTTGCGTATAAAATTACGTATAAAATATTATTATTCCAGAAATCTGCCCTTAAGGGGAAAAATACGGCGTTTAAATTGGAAATCTGTAACCGCTGCTCCTCTCTATCTCTCTTCTCTCCTAATATTAACGTGGTTCAGTCTTCAAAAAGGGCACAACAGTTTTTTTGAAGTGAAAACTTCTTTAGCGGCGCTGAGCACTTTTTTGTATGAGTAAAAACTTTAAAACTCGCGTCAGGGTCACGTGATGCTGATCGAAAAAGCGTAAGATCGAGGGGAAGGGAGAGGAACTAGTATCTCTCACTCTTTCTACCGTGCTTGAGTGTGCTGCTCTGTGAATTTGGTTTAACTATGTCAAATGCTCGCAATTTTAGCACAACGAAATACAAAACTACTATTGATGCGGTCTTTATTAGACACTTAAATAGGTTCGAATCAAAACTGTTTGTTTCTTACTTCAGTTATCATAAACCAATTGTATCAGTTGTAAAAATTTGCGATGATGATTCTGATAATAACGATGGTGTAAAAGTCGTCGAAATTATGGATGGAAGTTGATTTTTCTGAGAGATAAAATTTAATGTAATATATAAATAACGATATAATATTATAAATAACAACATATAAATTGTCATATTTGTGTACGATAGCGCAATAAATAAACATTGTATTCTACCTCATAAATGATAGTATTTTTATACTTATAATTAAACACAACGTTAATATTGAAGTTTTCACTTCTGCCGGCACTCCCGGAGTGCTACCTTTTTTTTTTCCTATGCGGGGTCTATTTTATGCACTTTCATATATGAACGCACGTTTGTGCTTAACAGACCACTTTTCATCAGTTAAAAGCTAGTTAATATTTTTTAGGAAGTAGGTACCAGGAGTACCAGAAGTAGGAACGGAGATTCAATCACTTGATTGCATATAGTTCCACAATGATTCCCCAACACTACTTAAACAAATGAATTTGACAATTTTTTCTACATAAAGGATGTTTCTTTTTTCCTTGATTTTGGTTTCGTTCCAGTCTGCTCCTGGTATAATTAAAAAAAAATGACGATTCAAACTACGTCAAGAAATCCAGAAAACTTTATTCGAAATTATCATCGTTTACTAAAAGTATGAGAGTTCATCGAATAAGATCGATTTGAGTTAGATTTGACCAACTTTATCAGAGAATTCTCGAGTACTTTGGCCAAATGGCATGGATGGAAATCTAGAGATGGTCATTGTTTCGGGCAAAATCAAAGGAAAGCGGTCCCAAGGCGGTCCGATGTGCTGGTCAGATCAGATCCGCACCATCCTCGAAGTTCCTGTAAAGATAAGATAAGATAAAAATATATTTATTATCAGTTCCAAAAAGTACATACATGAAAAATTATACACATAAATATAGTGACATGTTAGTATGAGATACGAACAGAAGATAATAAAACAACATAAACAATAGGTACCTACACTGATAAATGGAATAGGCTCAGCATAATGCTGGGCAGGGAGGTCCTGCACAGCGCTGATTTTCAGCCTGCCCCGTGCTCGACTAAGATGACGCTGTTGCTGTTGTCCTGTTGTCTCGTGGCTCCTGGCCATGAAAATCGCATCCAACCAACCCATATAGCACTCCATCATCAGAAATCGAATCCTACAAAGGAGGGGTCATGACTCCCAGTAATAATGAATATGACAAGGACAAGGAGAAGAACTCCAAACGATCCATTTCCGAGCATAAATGTCGAAAAAAAACTAAAAATAATGATTTGTTTTTTTTTTTCTTTAGAGGTACCTACAAAACCCTTGAAACAATGTGTTTGCATTACTGTGCTCCGGTAGGAGGGCACTGTAGCTAGCGAAATTACTGGGCTAAAGAGTCTTAACATCTAATGACTCTTGAGTAAGAAGCGTTGGTGCAGTGCTCCTAGAATTTCACATCATTGTGAAATCCTAGGTTACACTGTACAGATTATGGGCAGCCGTTATCTCTTAACATCAGGAGAGCGTCTTGCTCGTCTTCTACTTCATCACATAAAAAATTACAGTTTTAGCTAACAATCACTTTTGTAAAAAAAACCATGGCAAACTCCTGGTACGTACTTTTTAAAAATGTGAAAAAAAAATCATGATTTTTTTCACACGTCCTGTATAAGACTCAAAATTGACATTGTCAACAGCCATGTTGCTGTAAAACCATACAATTTGGCAAATTCCATTTGAACTAGATAAAAAAAAAATGCGTAGCCATTTTGTAGCATGACTTAGCCGGTTAAGCGAAAGTCTACTGCAAGGTATTCAAAGCTTTCAGTTATTCGGACAAATAATCATTATGCATAATATGAGCATCTATTACAAGTAAATAGGAGATGAAATTTAAAATACAAATAAAATTAATTTGTTTCGAAATACTAACACAAAGAACTGTAAACACAACAAAATATTTAATAAAAATAAAAAACATTTTTTTCTAATTTGTTACACAGCGGTTAAGCATTTGCTACTATTTAGTTTAATATATCGCGTAGGTAATATGAGTTGGTTTTCTTTTGTCTCCGTAATACAAAACGGCTTAGTCATATTATCACCTAGTCAAAATGAAAAATGGCGGATTCTACGCATCAACTGTAAATTATAGCGCGATATAGCGCTATATGTCATTTATAGCTACGTGTGTGACGGATGCCGATTTGTACTGAAGCTATGCCGCGCTATGTGAAGCTATATAGCGCTATATAGCGACGTATGAAATGGGCTTAAATGTTGTAACAGATTCTTCATGTGATGCAACCGTCGGGCCCTTTGCCGTCAGTTCATGTATGAAGTCTTATAAATTACGGGTAATTTCCGATGTCAAGAGCTTGTGCTTGTTGTGATGATGAACTTTGACACTACGCGAATGCATCAGAGGAATAAATTCAAGGTTATCGAATATAAAAGTTTTTGGAACAATGTTTTGCACATAAATCAATTTGCAGATTAAGCATAGAACTTTTCAAAATAAGATAGATACCTAACGCTTTATTGTATCATCACAATTTGTAGCATTGTATTCTACCGCCTGAGGAGTAACGTGCATACTGTGCTTCGGTAGGAAGGCATTGTAGCTTATACAAACCTAGGTGGCACTGTACTGATTATGTGCTGCGTTATCTTTCTCCACCATCAGGAGAACGTCTAGCTCGTCTTCTTAGTTCTTTGCATTAAAAAAATGTAAAACTTACGTGTTCCATTTTTCTTCCCCAGGCCAAATCCGAGGAGCAACTAGCATGCGAAAAGGAATGGCTGCAAGCTGGTCACATGTGGCTGGCCCACCGCGGAGGGTTCACAGCCGTGGTGCGGGAGGGGGAAGCCGACCCTGGACGGGCGAAGGTCAGAGTGCTGCAGACTGGAGAGGTCATTTTGGTTGATGAAGATGACCTTGAGAAGGTGAGTTATAAAATAATGTCCCTAAACATATCTTAAGGTGTCCAGTGTACCGTGACATATAGCTTATACTAATAACTAATAATGGTATAATAATGAACCAAAATACTAATGCTTTTATAAAATATATTTTAAGATCTTGTAGAGCGATACTTTTTGAGTTATTATCAAACTATGAATATCATAATAATATCGATTTACAGATAAAATCGATTTCTTTAGAACAGACGGTTTTACATACACCATAATAAGACTGTGGCCATCTAGTGAGTTGGTCTTTTATATGAATGGCTGCAAAGCCTAGGTTTTTTATAGCAGACTAAACAAGCGTTTGACCGCAATCTCACCTGTGGGTAAGTGACGGTGCAGTCAAAGTTGTAGCACGCTTGTTCAGTAAGAACCTATTCACTCTTGATTTGAACAAACCCACGTTATAATGGCATTCGGGACTCTGAGGATGGCCGTGCTCAGATAATCCAGCGCTTTTGGAAACACTTGCACTAATCAACCTGTGTAAATCTTAAAACGTGACTCTTTACTTTCCAGGCCAACCCACCCCAGCTGGAACGATGCGAAGACATAGCCTCCTTACGCTGCCTGAACGAGTGTGGAGCACTGCACGTGCTTCGCTCTCGATTCGCCGCCGGTCTGCCTCACGCCCGCGCCGGCCACGCGCTGCTCGTGTTAGGTCCTCCTAAACGCACCGCGCCTATTTATACTGAGAAGGTACGTTATAAGAACTACTGTTAAAAGAAATAAATAAAGATGGAACGAAATATAGAAAAAAATTTGCTCCAGCTAGATCCTAAACGCACCGCGCCTTGTTATACTGAGACAGTAGGTTAGCTACTGTAAATTATAATAGAAAGAAATAAATTTTAATAAATCACCCAATATTTTTATGAGCACAATCAGTGAGAATGGAGCCAACCCAGTAAAAGGTGACATGATAATAATATTGTAGACGCGTACCAGGCCTGCTTGGCTGAAGTGGCACAGGAAAGTGATACTTACTTGAAGGGATTTAGCAGAGGTATTTTCCTAGCAAAGGAATAGTATAGACTCAAAACGAAACCCGTGTAAGATCACTTGCGCGTCCGTCTGTCTGTCAACACTTCTCGCGTAGAGTTATCGAGTTGAAATAAATACCATATACTCTCAGGTATATGATCTATGTTCCCTTGTTTTCTTCCAGGTGGCAGCAATGTTCAGAGGTTGCCGCGCAGACGACATGCCTCCTCACGTGTTTGCCGCAGCGCAGTCAGCACATCGATGCATGCTGGCTTCGCGACGAGACCGGGCCATCGTCTTCCTTGGACGGTAACTAAACAATGGCCGATTGTGTGAACACCACAGGCCACGCTACGCCACGATTCCTTTGAAGTGTGCCCAAAAAACCGACAACTCCCCGATTGCGCGCCACGATTGACAATTGCCCGCCATCATATACCATTACTCCCTGTACACAATGGCGATGGCCTGTAGTGGGCCAGCATGGGCCATTGTGTACTGGGGCCTTAAAGCAGATGTTAACATAGCTCACAAGTAAAATTAAAAAACCCCAACGCAGAAAAGCTGACATTTAAAAATAACCCCTTATGCCTTAGATTTCTACCGCAGCTAACACAAGAGTTGATAACGTTGAACTGAGCCGATTTTGAAGAAAAATATATCTGAGAACAATGGTTCTAGTGATGACTAGAAAACCTGCTTACAAATAAAATAAAGCGCGTTCAAATCTGTTCACCCGTTTGATCTGTTGTGCCACGCATTAAAAGTATGTAGTACATCTTTTTAATAAAAAAAAATCTTGGTCTCAATGAAAAGACCTACTTGTATTATATTGTATCTTTTTGAAATTATTAGTTTTTTTTGGCTAAAAGTACAAGTGTAGCTAGCTACCATCAAAGATAGAATCAAGGTTTCTCATGCCACAACATCACTAAAATCAGCTATTAGATCAGGTAAGAATTAGCTTGATCCAGACATTACAAAAGAAAGTGTCAATGGCAAATATCATCAATACCTACCTTTAGTGCTAATTTTATATCAAATTTTAATATTCTTGTTTGTACATTTATGGTATAGAAATGGCTCTTTATCAAAAGTAATTAATATTATAGAATTACATAGGTATTCTAGACCCCCGTGGGCTATAAATTTATTACCATAAAAATGTGTGCAAAATCATAAACGTATTTCGCAAGTTTATTGCGTTCCACGGATTAAATATAAAGAGGAACGGCCATATTAAGTTTTTAAACACGTAAGAAGTGTGATCAAATCGGTGTGAAGGTTTACACTTCATAGGCTCGTCGATAACAGAATATGTATATTACGTTCATGTCTGTGTGAACTGTATCTGACGCAAATATCATATTTTTTATGATAATGAATAATGAGTAGTGACAAGACAAGAAAATAATACAATTTGCTCGATGCCATCATTATTACCTATATTAGTCCAGTGCTATTAAATTTTGTATATAAAAGTGTGTTCCAAACTGACATTACTGCTTAGGGGATAAATAACTGTCAAAGGTGTGGTAATGTTTCCAGGCGGTCACTGAAATAGAGGCCTACTACTACAAGTGAAATTTTAAAAAATCTTTTTAAAAACAACCTTTTCTTATTATTAATCTATCTGGCAGACGAATCAAATAAGCCCAAACTCGATGGGGTTGTGTTGTTTTATAATGGAGTTCCTATGGCCACCTCCCAGCTCCATCATCAGATCAGCTCCATGCTATAATAATATTGCATTGTCATCCTTTTTACACATGCATGCAAATTTTCAGACCTATAGGAAACCGGGAAGTGGATCAAATTTAACTTGCAAGATTTGATTACAGACAGACAACAGACAGGTGAAAGTAAATAAAAGCTTGTAAAAACAAGTCTACCACAATGAATATGACGGCCGATCCAATGTTATTAATTCTGTGTTACATTATTATCATTCGATCTCAAAATGGTCGCTCACAAAGTGGCGCCTCCTCTAGTCGTGATTAAAATGCTAATTTGTTTAATAGGATATTTCACAGCCGATTATACTCTCTCAGAATCTTGTAGAGAAAGTATTAAATACCTTGAACATAAAAGTCGATTTTGATTTAGGTGTTTTGTAATAGAACCAATATTTTATTACGAAATAAATAAATTAAAATTTACTTAATTTAATTAACTAGCTGTGTGTGTGTGCTCAGCGGTTTTACCCACTAGGGCCTATGTGTTATTCAAGGATCTAAGCTACCTGCATAATAAATATTGGCTGAATAAATTCGTCGTAAGCCGTTTATCGTATCGTTCGTTCTCGTAAAGTGGTAACAAACTCATCAGTTTAAGCATTTAGCCAGTATTATAGCTGCACCCAGCGGTTTTACCCGCTGTTCTATAGCCTATGTGTTATTATAGGGTCTAATCTATCTATAAACCAAATTTCAGCTCAATAGCTTCACCCTTTTAGACGTGAAAGAGTAACAAACACACACCCAGACATCCATACATTCTTACAAACTTTAACGTTTATAATATTAGTAAGATTACTTTTTGTTGGATAAAATCTTGTGTTTTTCATTTTAAATTATAATATTAAAAGTCTAAAGCAGATTTTACTCAAAAAAGTACTTACTTATTATACCCATTTTCGATTTATATCTATTATATATAATCTATCTTGTTCTAGATCTTTATTTACTTAGTTCTATATTCTTTATCACATAGCTTCCTATAGTTAATTATATTCTTGGTAAAGATTTATTGAGTTCAAATAAAATTCTTTGTTTTTATAGACATAATTACTCGTATTTGCATTTACAGAAGCAAATTCATTCAGGTTTATACATAGATAATTATTATGTAAGAATGTCGTTTAACCGTTTTAATTTTAAATTGCTTGGTATGAGGAATTAGGTTTTATTATAAAACTAGACGGGTCCAGAAGGTCTATAATATGAATAAAACTTTTTTAAAGTCATAGAGCAGTAAAGTTCAATAAATAGGCCAAGCGCTAGTTGGGCTACGCGCAATGTAGGCTTCCGTAGTACTGGCAAATCGAATATAACTTTCGTCAACGATATCTTTTAAACTTTTTTTTTTTTTATACGAGATAGGCCTACGTTTGACCACATCCCACCTGATGGAAAGTGAAAATGCAGTCGACGATGGATCACGTAAGATGCCTAGAAAGGTACCTATTCACTCGTGCCTTGAAGATACCCAAGTTGTACCGCTCGGGAAACACGGATGACGGCAAAGTGTTCCAAACGCGACCAGTTCTCATTAAGAACGACGAAGCAAAACGCTTGGTGCGGGCAGTAGGTAACGCCACTAAGTAAGGATGCCGCTTTGCCGTCTGCCGCGACGTCCGTCGGTAGAATGGGCTTGGAGGAATTAGTTCGTGTAATTCCTTCGCACACTCTCCAAAATACTTAACTTATAAAGATACCGCTTAACCGCTATAGTTTTCCTGGAAAGTTCATGGTTGAAACTATATTCTTGTATTTTCAGATTTTTAAGCTAGTAGTTTAGATTTTGGAGAGGGGGACGCTCAAAAAATAGTTTTAAACTTGAATAACTTTAAACGGAACTCTAAATCGAAAAAGTTTCTTAGTAACCTATTATGTATTTTAAAATACCTACCTTCAACGAAAACCCACATTGGAACAGCCAGAAAAAAAATCATCCCCTTCTTACATGTTTGGGAGGTGATGTTTGGGAAAATTACAGCTATCTAGGACTTATAGTTTCTCCGTAAAGCCGCGGACAGACGGACGGATGGATGGACAGAGAAAACGAAACTATAAGGCTTCCTTGTTAACTACGGAAGCTTTAAAAGGATTTTTCAACTATGTCGTATAATCCTAGCACGTTATTCGACTAATTTGAACATTTTCGCAGGATTTTAGTAATATGCGTTGGGTTCCGGAGCGGTCCGCTGTAGTATGTGCTAGCCTTTATGCTCAGCTTTAACATTGGTGGAATCAAAGTAAAGCGGCGTCTCCAGCGGGTGTTTTGGTTTAACCATTCAACATAAACATGACAACATTTTAAAAAATCTCGGCGATTATGATGAATATTGAAATTATGTTTTGTTGTACGTGCTTTCCATCAGGTACGGAAAGCAAAAACTTTTGTTGGTGTAAACAAAAAGTGTAGGTACCTAGTTTGAAAATGTTTGGTTAAAATGTTGTAATGTTTTTGTTGAATGTTTGGACCAAAACACGCGCTGAAGACGCGGCTTTAAATATACATTTACATAGGCGGATTTAGGGGGGGGGGCAGGGGGCCAAGCCCCCCCCCCCCAGAAGCATTGTAGAGTTACGAATTTTGCACATATTTCATAGTCAAGACTATAATTTTTTTCTCGACGCTCGCAGCAAGCTGCTCGCACACTTATTATTAAGGATATTTGAACTTTCTAACTGTTCAGAGCGACCTAAACACACTTTTTTCTTAGTAAAAATGATAATATTCTTGCCTTTCTGCACCTTGCCCCAAGAACCAAATCCTGGATCCGCCTATGTACATTTATGTATTTAAAATAGTGTAAAGAAACTTTATATTCAATATTCATAATATAAAAAATAAGACAATAGCCAAGAATGTTATAACAATGATATGTCAAGGTTAGAACAATAAACGTCACGATCCAAATTCCTAAAAAACGTGATATTTACTCAAATTTATGTATAAATTCCAACGTACTTGTATCATTTAGTAATTTAGGTTATATGGGGAGGTCAGAGGATCTTTAATGCATGTAATAAATAACAACATTTTTCGGTAAAGAAAGACATATAATAGATGTAATTTAAACCCCGACGCAAAAGAGGGGTGTTATAAGTTTGAACGCTCTTTGTGTGTGTCTGTCCGTAGCACTGAAACTGGTAAACCGATTTTATTTTATTGGAAAGCTGGTCTTCTAGCGAATTCTGTTATTAGAGGCATATTTCGGTTCTCAGATTGTCAGCCATTTCAAAGTTTTGAACTCTTTTTTTTAGCTGCGCTGCGGTTGGAATCTTAGGCGCATTAATGGGGTTTTTCACTTTTTATTTGCCTTGGGGCTTCGTTTTTTTTTTGCGTAAAATTTCAATTACTAAATAATAATATGACTTAAACTAACAGGGAAAGTTAAATAAAAACGTTTATAAATATAATCAGAGAGAGATGTGTCAGGATCGTACCCAATGGAGGGAAATAGTCTCTGCCTACCCCAACGGGAACCAGGTGTGATTATATGTATGTATATATGTATGTATAAATACAATTTATCTTACAGATCTGGTTCAGGCAAAACTTCAGCAATGCGCCACTCAGTATGGTACCTGGCAAGCGCTTATCCAGCTCAAGGGTCCAAACTGACTCCCGAGCGACTTGACGCTGCATTTGATGTACTACACGCTTTTGGATCTTCAAGGTAATATCATTATTTAATTATAATAGACGACTCCTATGATGCGGTGGACCATAGGCGGAGGGGCCAAAGTCCCAGAAGCATTGTAGAGTTACGAATTTTGCACATATTTCATGGTGAAGATTACATTTTTTTTCTCAGCGCTCGCAGCAAGCTGCTCACGCACTTATTGAATATTTGAATTTTCTAATTGTTCAGAGCGGGCTAAACACACACTTTTCGTAGTAAAAATTACAATATTTTGCCCGTCTGCGCCTTGCCCCCCTAAAAAAAAAATCCTGGATCCGCCCTGGCGGTGGACTAACAACCGCTTGAGATACAGAAAGGTGCTGGTTTGATTCCCGCCAGGGACAAGTATTTTTGTGATCTACAGATATTTCTTTTTAGCCTTTCTGTGTATCTGTCATAAGTACGTCTTCAATAGTCTATTCTTGCTTTTTCAATAAAATAAATATAAGATGATTATTTTCTGAATAATTATATAAAAATTGGCTGAGATCTAACGCTTATAATAAGTTTTTGGGTGGGAATGTGCTACGTCACACTTTGCTATCAAATGTTATACGCTGTGTCGTCATATCCCCCCACCCCCAACCAAGCAACCTTAGTACGTAGGCACGTGGTATATCTCTGCCGTAAAAAAGATATTAGACCATATTCGAAGAATACAGATAAAAAATAAGTTAAATTTTAAAAAAGTTTTTAAAAACAAGCTTTAATTATTATTACCGCTCAGCAGCAAAGTTCTCGCCAAGACGAATCAAATGAGCCCAAACTTGATGTGGGCTGCGTTTTTCAACCACGGAGTTCCTATGGCCACCTTCCAGCTTCATCATCAGATCAGCTTGATGTCATAATAATATTGCATTGTCATCCGAATTACACACATGCAAAATTTCAACTAAATCGGATACCGGAAAGTGGGTCAAATTAAACTTGCAAGTTTGATTACAGACAGACAGACAACAGACAGGTGAAAGTAAATAAAAAAGCTTGTAAAAAGTACTAACAACACCTTTCTCTGTATTTCAGGACGAGTTCAAACACATACGCATCTCGTTTTGTGTCGCTGGCATCTTTAGATTTCGACGGCGGTGGCGCTCTAGTCTCTGCGTCAGTACAGACATTGTTACCAGACCTAAGGCCTACACAGTCGCCGCTCAGAGCTTTACATACGTAAGTAAAAATAGTGTATAGTAATTTATATTAGTTATTTATTTATATTTAGTGTTTAATATGAATAAATAACTAATATTTAGGTATTATGGATTTCCTCCAAGTAACGCCTGCTGCCGTTAATTACATTGGTGTTTTTAACCAACTTCAAAGAGGAGGAGGTTTATAATTAGTCGGTTTTTTATAATGTTTCCTTCACGTTGAATGAATAATAATTTATTTGCATAAATACAGGTACATAAATAGTTCACGTTATACCATTCGACTCTGTTCTGTGCTAATCTACCAGGGGTAGACTTCCTTTGCAGGAGGTCGTCTAGGTGGGTACCCCAACAGTGCCAGTTATTCTACCGCCTGAGCAGTGATGTGCAAACATTACTGTGCTCCGATAGGAGGGCACTGTAGCTAGTGAAATTACTGGGCTAAAGAGTCTTAACATCTTATGACTCTTGAGTAAGAAGCGTTGGTGCAGTGCTCCTAGAATTTCACATCATTGTGAAATCCTAAGTAACACTGTACTGATTATGGGCAGCCGTTATCTCTTAACATCAGGAGAGCGTCTTGCTCGTCTTCTACTTCTTCACATAAAAAAAAAAAAAATCTGGTTAACGTGCGACCTGACCCTTTTACTATTTCATCTGTCCATCTGTCTGCCGGACGAGCGACGCTGCGTTAATAATTTTCTTTATAATATAAATATAAGTGTGTTGCCTGGAAGATATCGCTTTGAGCGATAAGGCCTCCTATTGTGGGTCCACGTGGTAATATCATATTTTAAGTTATAGTAATTTTAAATACGTATGTTTTGTTATATTGGTCACAATAAATAGTATTTCTATTCTAAGTTAATCTTTCCAGATTGTTCCACGGCTGTGACGGCCGTCTCCGTCGGGAACTTCTCCTCGACCAAGCTCCCCTAAACATCCCCAACCCGTGCATCGCTAACAGCGACAAAGCGGACGCTCCTACAGAGTTCTCAGTCCTGAAGGAAGCGCTGCAGCTGCTGAATATCACTGAGCACGAGCAGATGGCTGTGTGGAAGATTATGGCAGCGGTGTGCCATTTGGGATGGGCTGGGGCTGTTAAAGGTAAGACAAAATATTTGGTCGTAATGGTAGGCCTACATTGCAGTGCTTAGCAAGGAAGTATCACATATTTGCCAGTTATTCATCCACCAAGCAGTAATTTACAGGCATTACTCTGGGGCAATGTTACCAACGAAATTACTGGGCATGTCAAGATTCAACAATTAATGTCTCAGAAAGTGCGATGCGATGCCGCGCATAATTTTGGCTATTTTGGCATAATCACTATCCAGTCCAAAATGTTCCGACCCGAGTTCAGCCAGTAAGGTCATAACAAAGGGTCAAAAGAGAAAATAAAAATTAGGTGCTGCAAAGACTCTGTTTTAACATTATCAACCTCTGAAGTAAAATTGTTCGTTAATAAAAAAGTTGACTTAAAATTATATTTAAAATCTCGTTGACTTTGATCATTGATTAAAAAACACATTAACTCTGTAATTTCAGCAAACACAGGATCCGGCCTCAAGTACCAGTTCGCAAGTACAGCTTGTGGCCAACGCGCGGCCAAAATACTTGGTGTCACACCTGAGGAGCTGACTAGAGCTGTGTTCGCGACTGTACCTTCCTCGCCGCAGCAGAATTCTACACTCAGGTACTGGTGGAGAGAAAATCGTTTAGCAATAACCTAAACTCGTAATAACTAAACTAACATAAATGCATGTTCGAATTTTGATTTTGAGTGAATGTCAAAAGGACAAGACCAAGTCAGTGGGCCAAGCACAGATATTGCATAGATTTGTCTTGCTGTCAAGTCAAACTGTTATCCCATACATTCACAAAAGAACAATGTATGATAGTTTGACTTGACAGCAAGACAAGTCTACGCAATGTCTGTGCTTTGCGCACTGGGATTTATCATCAGAAGGTACTTTTCATTAAAAGTAGGTTACTTTTGAACTTTGAAGTCATACCTAGACAAAACTATAATTCACGTGCAAAATTAAAAGTATAAAATATTTATTTTCCTACATAAGTGCTTACATGTTCCTATCAGAACTTAAATGTGTGTTATTTGATTTCAGAACCCCGTCTCCATCTAACGATAAAGAACTTTCTGGAAGCGAGGCGATCGACGCATTCATCTCTGGTCTGTACAATGAAACGTTCAACATGATAGCTGCTCTAGTTAACAGGTAAATACTAATGATACTTATTTAATGTGAAGGGAATCTATGATGTTGCCAAAGTGAAGATGATTCTCAAAGAAAAGTTTATGAACTAAATAATTTAAAAAAATCGTTTTACGTAATTTGTTTTGAAACAGTGGTGACCAGGGTGTTATGAGGTGCAGATGTGATTTTAGAAAGAAATAAAGAAAGAAATGAATTTATTTGCAACCAGACATACACACAGAAACATTGACAAGTGTGTGTGTGTGTGTGTGTGTGTGTGTGTGTTGCAAGTGTGTTTTAGATTATCGAGTTTGAATTCCAGCCCGCGTCAATGACTAATTTGTTATACGTATGCTGTTTTTCCATTCATTCTCTTTCTCTCATTAGTTTTGCCCACGATTTTATCTTACTATAGTTCAGTGACTCGCGCGCAAATTTTTGTTGATTCTATTCTAGTTTATCCCTAGGTATATTGTATTTTATTATAATTTCCAGGAGTATTTCAACGTCGGCTCGAACGTCGGCGTCGATATTATTACTGGACACGCCCGGAGCGGATAATCCGATGTGTGCGGGACAACAGAGCGGCGCGCCATTGTCTAAGTTACTCTCGAATTACTTGCAGGTAGGCTATATTTTATACTGTTCAGCTTCAGAATAAACCGGTGACTCATCATGGCGGTATTCTCAAACTCAAACTCAAAATTCATTTATTCAAATAGGCTACATTGGAGCAATTTTGCAAGGCAATTTTACATTTTTTTATTTTAACACTCTACCGGGATTGATATCATAATCTGTCTTGTCTCTATGATAAATTTGAAATCCAAGATGGCTGCCACTACAAAATGGCTAATTACAAAATATTTTTTTACAATTCTCTCAATATGTGTATTAAATGAAAGTCGTAGAAAATTACAATTAAATTTGATAAATTTCAAAGCCAAAGGGCACCACAAAATGGTGAATGACATAATATTTTTTTGTAAAAAAATTTAGAGACTTTTTAATTGTACCTACTTGTGATACTTAACTATTGAAACACTTATTTATTTTCTAGGAACGCCTACAAGCTGTATTCCACGAGGCAATGTTGGTGTCACCGAGAGAAAGATACGCTCAGGAAGGCATTACACTTGACGATGGCGCGGAAGATGGTCTGTGTCATACAAATTCGCTGTTATAGGATAAGCACATTAATAGGGATGTTGACTAATTTTTTTTTTGAATTGCTTTTATATGATAGATAGACCCATTTCATACACGAATATCATATTTTTTGCAAAATTATATGAATTTTTAATATAAAAATAATTTATGGAACTAGGCGTTACTTTGCGGAAATCCATCATAACAATTATAAGTTATTATTTAATATTTAGTGTTAATTCCGCTCTAAATATACACACATGCGGAATTAACACTAAATATTAAATAATAACTAATAATTGTAATATAAAAATGTTTTTTTGAATTCTGCCTAAAACGTTCCGAACTGTCATCTGACAGCGCGTGACGTCACACCACTGCCTTTAGCCCAAAAATTATTGAAATTAAAATTAATTTTATTCAATTTTGACTTGTAAATAGATCCTTAAAATTGTGATTGTAGGTTTTAAAATACTGTCTTTTATGTGAAAAACATAACTTTTTATAAATTCGTAACATGTGTCAACATCCCTATTGCTGACGATTTTAACCAAATTTACAAAGAAAAACACGTGTCGAACGGAAGTAGAGTTTTTTTTATTCTCAGCTATAATTCAGTTTTAATTTTTCAAATCATTACTCAAAATGATTAGAGATAGGGATAAAGAAAAATAATTAACGACTTTATAGTTTTCGATATAGAGTTTGTTTTCAAAAGACAGTAACATAAAAAAAACTAATTTATTTAATACGTACTAAAAATAGAGTTTATTTTTACAGATTGGTTGTCAGAAACAGTAAATCCAGGACCGATGGTGGAACTTCTAGACAAGTCTCCTCAGAACACCATCGTGAGAAGCTCTCAAGCTGACTTACGCGAGTGCGATCGAAGGGGTTTGTTATGGTAAGTTAATATGTATAATTAACAAATTATAATTAACATCTTTCTTGCTTCATGATTTGTCCGTTTGAAAGTGTCTTTCTTATTGATTTCATAGTCTAAATATTGTACTAATAAAAATAAATCGTATAAGTAGTTTTTATCGTAATGATGAAAAACTTTTTTGTCTTACTCAGCTTTGTTTCTCTATATGTAACCCCATGAGGTGCGGCTGTTACTCTGTGGTGTAAATTTTTCTGAAGTGAGAACAATAACTTCGATCGATGTAGAAGCGAATATGAATATACCACGCATATAACGGCGGTATCTAATTCCAGGCTCCTAGACGAAGAGTCGATGTACCCGAACTCTAGCGACGACACGTTCCTCGAGCGAGTGATGACGCACTACGGTTCCCCGCACCACACACACTACCTCATCAAGAAGGCACCACATGCGAGGCAGTTTGTGTTGCAACATTTACAGGTAATATTATGTTAAACCTTTTATCCGTGTACGGCGGGGAATGTTGAATAAAATGCCTGTTCTTGATGAAGTTACTCGAATATATTTTTCACACACAATAAACTTAAAACTCACATACACCGCACCCATTAAAATTGAGAGAGGGGAAAAGTGAAAGGGCGATGATGGCAACGCAAAAAAAAGCCACAGATAACTTATATGCGATGAGTTTGACACACAACCGATCTTTGATCAGGTCAAGGTCAAGTTAACATCAATAAATCCTGACATCCCGCCCACTAAGGACAAAGTACACATTGTCCTTTACATAAGGACTCCCACTGCCCAATGTGAGACCACACTGTTACAATATCTTAATGATAATGGTTTTATTTTATTTAGTATATCTTCTTATCTTTTACACAGTTCTCTATAATAAAATTTGTCATTTGTTTTAGGGAACCAACCCTGTGTTGTATGACGTCACCGGGTGGGTAAAGGCCAGTAGAGAGAACCCTGTTACCAAGAAATCACTGACGCTGCTGCAGGAAAGTCAGAAGTAAGTTCATATATAAAACTCTAGGTTTGCTAACAATACGATTTCCAATTCTATCTACACAACAGCTGAGTAGTCCTTAGTCTCTCCTCCCTATCTAACCGAAATCTAACACTTTGAAGTATTGAATTGACGACTTTATAGTTGTAGTGGACATGTTTGTCTCTACTATATTGGAGTTTCAGTTCGCTACTATTCTTCTACAAGGTCAAACAACCCCTAACCAACTTACATAACCAACACCTAACCTACCTACATAATATTCTATTGGCGATAACCGAATAAAGGCCAAATTTAGTGTTTTAAAAACCATCTGCGTCATTACAAAACATATGTGACAGTACTAGGATAAACATAAGGTACTCATGTCAATAATTGTTCGCTTAGAACATGGTTTGGTCCTGGCTCAATCGTAAGTTCGCGTTTTATAATAACACGGCATAAGTTTTTCTTCTATTTGTCATGTTTCTCATATAAACTCCATTTAAATTATTATTACAGTGAGGAAATATCCCGCCTCTCGTCTTGGGCTCGCGGTGCGTGCGGCATCAGCGCTTGGTCGGCTGCCGTTGGAGACGCGTCAACCCTGCGACGCGCTTCCAGCATTCGAAGGACTCTTACTACTGGTAAGAAAACATGTGCAAAAAATGTGGCAATTAAGGGGCACTGATGACCCTTGTGGGCCTCTGATGTTGCAAATGCCATAACCTATGGAACCGCTATGCCATAAGGGGGTTCGTATGCATATATTTGCCGTTCGTTCATAGACTTATATAATACTAGCTTATGCTCGCGGCTTTGCCCGCGTGGCACAATCCTTTCTTAGCGGAAGTCTACGTTATAAAACCTATCTGTGTTCCAAATTTCAACCCAATCCGTCAAGCGGTTTAGGCTGTGCGTTGATAGATCAATCAGTCACTCTTTCCTTTTATATATTTAGATAATATATTTGTTTAATACAAAAAAGTAACAAGGCGAGTTACACGCTCTCCTGATAGTAAGAAATAACGCTGCTAAACTAATGAGGTCAGCTACTGAGTTAGTTTTAAACAGTGTGTGTAGTCTTATTAAGCCGGACTTATTAAACCTATTCTGCGTTATTATAAAACGCGGGCTTCTGATAGTTCTGGAATTAACTCATGTCATTTGTTCGTTCAGCACCTGGTTTAGTCCTGGTACAATCGCCAGTCCATGATTTGATAACACGTATTTTGTTGTTAACCCAGGTACAGCAGGCATGAAGCGTCGTTCAACAGCACTACAAGCGAAGTTCGTAGCGGACGGCGTAGTGGACACGCTACGTCGTTGCGGCGCGGGCGGCGTGCAGTTCGTTTGCTGTCTGCTGACGTCACAGCAACATGATGACGCTGGCGATGTTAATGTACCTCTACTGCGGTCGCAGGTAAACTACTTATATTATAACATAAATTTATATAATATGATACACGCTGCGTCGGTGCGGCGCGGGCAGCGTTCAGTTCGTTTGCTGTCTGCTGACGTCACAGCAACACGATGACGCTGGCGATGTTAATGTACCACTACTGCGGTCACAGGTATCCTATTAATATTATATAACAAATAATAATAATATTATTTTATATATAACTAGACAAGATAGCGGTTTAAAGAGAGTTCAAAGCTATTCTAATTCTATCTTCTCACTATGCTGAAACAGTGGCATAACGCGGCGCGGCGTGGGATTACATATGGGATGGGATTTATCTTATATCCTTTCCCGACACTCGAACAGTCTCTATTCCAAATTTCATCTAAATTGATTCTGTGGTTTAATTGTGAAGAGGTAAAAGACAGACGCACATTTGTACCTATTGATAATATTATTTTTTTAACCTGTCCTACAAGATCTTTAGTAATATTATTATTCAGTTGTCTTAAGTATGTTATATTTGGCTGAAGTGGTCTAGAATCGACCAATCACAAAGCTTTAAATTAAGATTCCAGCACTGTAATTGGTCAATTAAAGTCCATTCGGTACCCGTGCTCCGTACCGATCTATGGTAATAGGATCCTTTAAAAATGTCAATAAAATCTAAACTATTTTTTTTTTCTTCACAGTTCCGTGGTTTCCAACTGCTGGATGCAGCGAGGCTCTACAAGCAAGGGTTCCCTGAACATATGCCACTGTCTGAGTTCGCAAGGAGGTAATACTTTCATACTATGAAATACAAATTTAATTTTAATTTTAGAACATCACCGCTCATGTCTATAATGTTATGGTATTAGCCAATAGGAGCGTAGATATTTACTTTTTTTAGCCAAGCCAATCTTTGTTTTTCACGGGATATGCATGGCGTCTCACTTTTTTGTATTTGTATTTCAGCAAAAATCTTGATTTGAAGATCATTAAAAACAAATCAAAATCACTTTTCTTTATATGCACATGAGAAAGAACACTTTAACCACGTAAAATTTTCCATCATTATCATGAATCACTTTTTACAAGTTCAAAATAGATAAGAAAGTCAGAGCGCAGCCATCTTGACAATTTGCGCGGGAATCATTTACTATTATTATTATCTATGGTTCAATATTTTTTTTACAGGTACCGTCTCCTAGCAACGTCAGAGAGTGAAGACAACGAGACACCGCAACCTACGAACCTCTCCGATAGACAAGTAGTCGATGACATGCTCCTCACTTTAGACCTGGATGTTACCAGCTACCGGCTCGGGTTGACTGAGGTAAGTCGCTATTTTGTACAGATGAAAGTGAGCTCTAGGACTTTATTGATAAAGTTCAGAGTTTTAGGCTCATTTGTGTTTTATGTCTTTGTTGAAGCGGTGATGAATTCTATTGAAGAAGAGATAGGGTTAAATTTCAGGACAAATTTTTTGTTACGTTCTTTTTACACAGGTGATTAAATTTATAATATTGTAGCACAGATAATGTTCAAAATTCCAGGATTTTTTTGTAGTTGATATTCAATTTTATATTTGAAGTTATAGAGTTCAAAATTTCAGGATCAATTAAGCTTTAGTATTATGAAATCGTGTAAAAGTTTTAGGATATGTTTTGTGTCTATGGACGTTTCTAAGAGCAGCGTTAATATTTGTAAGATGTTGATCTTTATTTCAGCGGTGTAAGAATTATTGAACCCTTCAGAAAACGTGTTTTTATTATCGATAGGGAATTGATATTTTAGGTCTTTAAAAATATGGTGCTAAGGATGTCATAATGAAAACGTATAATTTTATAGAAAAACCTTAAATCGATAATATACGTACCTTTAATTATAATTTGCTTTTAGGTACTTGTTATTTTCTATTGACTTTTTAGGGACCTACAAAAAGTTGCCCATTTATTCTTTTAGATTGTACTACTTTATTGGATTAATACTTTAACATCGTACCTATTTGTACAAAAAAAAAAACAAAAAAATTACTTAACACATTGACTGCGGCGATGTTTTATAAAACTATCCCAGGGCCCAGGGGCCTGAAATATAAATTTGTATGGAAAAAATCTTTGACATAACACAGCGTTTGTGCTTTCAGCACTCGCGTTCCGACTTCAAAAACAGCAGTTGTGATTTCAGCAGTCAATGTGTTAACTTTTGTAGTCTAAGTGTGTTAAGTTGAACGACTACTTTTTTAGCTCTGGTTTTCTGGCTTAGCAGAACGACTACTTTTTTGTACTACATTAATTTGATATCGTTTTGACCTATACTTCGTTTCAAAAACAAAGATAATTTTTGCGGGGTTCGAAGGTTGTATATCTATGAAAATATCATAGATATATTCACAAAAACTGTTATACTCGATATATCTTATGATATATATCAGATATATTATGAAAAATATGCGATATATATCCAATTTATTAAGATATTGATCCTTTAAACCCTGCAAATTAGCTAAAAAAATATCTTTGTTTTTGAAACGTAATATAGTCAAGACGGGCAATGTGCAACTTTTGAAAAACGTTCCCATTATATCAGTAATCATATATTTGCCATGGTATAGCGTAATAGCTGGCCATTCGGTCAAACACCATAAAAACACAATTAAAATTTTATAGCCATTCGGTTGGGTACAACGGGAGATATTTAGGGTTCCGCATTTCGTAAATATAATAAACAAACAAAAACGTTACACACGGCTGTACTTACGTATGGTGTGTGTTATGGATAAAACTCACGATAGTTTCCAAAATCATACAGTTAAATTTAAACAAAAAAATAATTATAAGATTAATTAAACAAACTTCAAGATTTTGCTAACGTGACGATGCGTTAAAGAGGCCGTAAGCATGCGTACGTGTAATTAATAGGGCCAATAGTTTTGGCGAGGATATTTTAGCCAACCTACCCGCGATATATTATTTAATATATTAAATTTAACATAAGAATACTTTTCATGCAATTAACAGATGGGTGAAGGTCGTTTTGCAATTATCACATCTAGATGGGCGATACGTATTTAAAAAAGCAATCCCTATGAGTTTCTTGCTCGTTCTTCTCATAAAGGTGCCTTGCGAATGAGCAGAAGAATTTTAAAATAAAATGTAAAGTTGACTTGCAAAATTTCTCCATTGTATAGCCTATTTGAATAAATGAATTGTGTTTTTTTTAAGTAAAAAATAAAATGTGTACGGAACCCTTAACAAATCACAACCAGACACGCCTCGACTTTAACATTACGCATCAGCGGAAAGTTCCCGAGAGAAGGAAATGCTAGGTACTCATTTGACTATTAACTTTCATTTTCAACTCGCATGTTCGGAACCATTACGTTCGCAATAAAACTCTTATGGACCATTTTCCATACGTTTGCCACTCGTGCGCACGCTACTAGTAAGAATAACATCCGTTTAGGAACTAACACCTTTTTCTAACAGACTGTTGTTAATTACGTACGCCTCGTACCTACCAAAGACAATAAATAGATCAGCGCCGCGCAGGCCCTGCCTGCCCGATACATGCTCAGCGTATTCCAGTTATCATTGGATTGTCTGTGTTGTTTTATTTTTTATGTTATTTTCCTTTTGTTTAATATTTCCCGAGAATTACAACTTGGGTGTCTTCAAGTCGAGGGTTAATAGGTATTTGCTAGGCCTGTGTGTAACAGCTGTGGTCAAACGCAGTCCTATTCTAAATAAAAAAATATATATACATATATTAATTATATAATGTTTAATTCTCACATGTCACTTTAATATGTATCTTTTTACTGATAATAAATACTTTTATCTTTTTATCTTATAGAATAGAATAGAGTAATACTTTATTGCTTATCAAATATTACAACGAAACTTGCTGAGCTAGATATCTTTGATGCTAAATAAACAATCGGCGGTGTAATAGCACTAGGCAATTAAAAAACGAAGTCAAATTTAATTATATAACGAATTGTAAGAATTCAACGTTAATTTCAAAACGTAGAAAAATAGTGTTTTTAATTTTTAGAAGTTACAAAAAAGGCAGGAAAGTACTTTTATAAGACGTTTTCCCCGCAAAAATTAAAGCTCAGCTCATCGTTTGGTATGCTTTAACACTAACTGCACGGCGTCAGTTTAGTCTAAAGAGCAGTATCTCAATTGATTACAATAGTCTTAGTTTTATGGTAACTTTATAGACACAAAAATTACTTAATAATCGTAAATTGGCATTGTTATTGCACATTGTCTTTGTTTATATGTTTTTTGTTAATTTATGGGTAATCTTCAGCTAAATGTGGTAGTAAAGTCATAAATAGTAATTATTTTATGTATATTTATTAGCATTGGCGGTCCGTTTGATGGAAAGTGTTAGTTATTAACATAGCCACCTGTGAGGTTCTGTTAAATTTTGGAAAGCGTAATAGATCAAAATGCAACCCGGAGCTTATTTCACATTTTGCAGGTATCCGGGTGAAACGAACTTGAAATATTTATATAATATGCAATTAAGTTTGAGAATAGCTGTGAGAACATGTGAGAAAAGTTGTTTTTGCTGTGAGTTTAAGTCACGAGCCCGCGAAGATGCGAGGTGAATCACGAACGCAGCGAGTGATTCAAATAATAGACTACTGAGCGCAGTGAGTGACTTAACGGTACGAAATATAAAAAAAAACTTTCTAACGAGTTGAACATACGTTTTTGTAAAAGCCTACTAGGGATGTGAAACTAAACAATAATAGGGATGTGTCCATAATAATTTAAGTTTGTCCGTTAAGGAGATCATTAAAAATTTTAGACACGTATTTTTGATATGAAGATTTAATAAAAAAAAACGCCTGAGATATGGCACGAAAGTTTGGGGCATGACGTCACAGCGTGCAAAATTTCAATGCAGTGACGTAAGGGTCCCCACTCACAACTTTAAGTCATAAGTTTAAGTTATATGTATCTAAGCCATTTTTTTATTCACAAATCTAAAAATAATTTTGGAAACTACCGTGAGTATTGTAAATTACAACGGATGTAATCACGTATTTGTTGAGATTTTCTCAACGATGTTGAACTTTATTACGTGAGTGTACCTACTCACCTTGTCGTATTTGTAATAATATAATAACCTACTTACATACCGTATTTTGGTCAAACCCGGTACAGTATTTACAATGACTGATTTAGCTACGGTCTAATAGAAATTAATAGAGAAGTTATCCGACCCGTCAAGACAGACAACATGATGGACAAGTTATTAATCATGCTCGTAAGATAGTATCGGGAGAATTGTTTATGCTTGCCGATCGTAATTTATCTCAATAACCATAGCGATGCGAGGTTCTATGAACGACTTCCTAAGGCAAATTTCTAAGGAGCTTCTCAATGCTTATTTTTTCTCAAAATTCTATAGTTTATGACTTCATTGCACATGTTCTTGATTGTTTGTTCTTGTCGCTGTACATGTTCTTAAATTTCTTTCCAGCCAGGTTGTCTGTAAGATATTGCTTTATGCGATAAGACCGCCAATTGTTTTAAGTTTGAATTGTAGTCTATTTCCTGTGTATCTTCGTATACAATAACGTGTTTTTCTATTCTATTTTTAGGCTTATGTCTTGAATAGTCTTAGGCATAAGTCATATTTAGTTTGATTTTTCGGTTTTTAAGCATAGGCTGGCCAAAGCAGAGGTGGCGCATGATAGCGATGCATAGAGGAATTGGGGGAAGTCTTGGCCTAACAGTGAGACAGTACCTATATACTAGAAAAAAAAAAGCATAGAGAGAATTTTCTTGTTTTTAAAGATTTGTTTTTAATAACAAGCTACTTTTGCATTTTCAAATGAATAAGGCAGTCATTTATTATTACATGACATAGACATTGCATTTATTATGCTTTTTTTTGCTTATGCATTTTTATTATGTTTACAAAAAATTTTGATCAATTGTATCTGTCAGGAATAATAACAGTTATACAATTTATAAGACGTAAAGATCCTAAAAAAATGAGATTGCTTTTAGTCAGATGTTTACCGAAGCCGATCGTTTTAATGATAATGAAAGTGCCCCATAACAGTGACAGAAAAAACTCATTTCAAGCATTCAAATCACAATCGTGTCTAAACAATAGGCACATTCGAAAGTAAAATCTCATTTATTGTCCATTCCGATTCCCTTTATAACAAATCGATTTGTACTAGTGAAATAAATGCGCTTTAAAACGAGCAATCGTTAAGAAGAATTGCTTTTTGTTATATTTGTATACCTCTCACGACGAACAAGAATTAAAAGTTTTAAAACATGTTTTTTGAAATGAATCATACTGAGTTTCTTGCCCGTTCGCCTCATAGAGTATTTTCCGAATGGGCAGTAGAGTGCTAAAGTCAGTAAAATGACTTGAAATTGCTCTATCATTGTAGCCTACTTGAATAAATGGATTTGTTGTTTGAAGTTTCGGTTGCTTTTTACTGAAATTAAACTTTCTGAAATGAATTTTTTTACTGAAATCTTAGAAAGAATACTCTTAAGAATATCTTCTTTTGCCGAAAGTACTGGGCCCTTTAGAATGAATGGGATGACAGCAGCTGTAGTATTGAAATTACTGCGGGATCCCGCCTTATCCCGCACGCTATGCTACTAGAACAATCTTGTTTTTTCCAAGCACTTATGTTATGAATGAATTCTTTTTACGGCAGATTGCTCGTCATAGAGCAAACATTTTTTACAGCTTTTCTTACAATTAAATACAGCCTGAAGCTAACTCTTGCAATCACACTCGTAAAATGAAATGTTTTACCAACTCGTTATGGTTTTATAGATCTTGTACGAGTATAATGCTATTTTATCGCCCATAAAAGTAATAAGGCATTTTAAATCATCTCCTCGAAAGCACCGTTAAACTAACGAGATAATTTTAGCTGCGATTTTATCTAATATTCCTACACATATTATAAATACGAACACTAGATATATGGACGTGTGTTTGTTACCACTTTACTCCTTAACGGATGAACCGATCGTCCTACTGACACCTTTTTTTTTTCCGGGGAAATGCTTTACGCGTAACACCCTGACCAGTTGTAACGCTAGTCACAGGGTGGTTATGTGGAACTCCCCGCACTCCCCGGGGTCCTATCAGACGCTGTTCAGCGGGGACGACGGAGGTACGCTCTCGCATTCTTTTCCGTCGACCTACTGACACCTAGCCTTCTTTACAAAGTGCTAAATAAAGCGTAGTCTGAAGGCCGCATATTTTTGAACTTCTTATTTCGACAACGGACACTCCTTCACGTAGCATCAAATCCCGGAGGTTTGTTTTATTCCCATTAAAAAGTATTGGTTTAGGAGCGTCACTCGATATATAGCTGTATGTAATAGTAGCTTAAAAGAAGCCAAGATTTTAAATTCTACAAGCTTTTAAAATTTTCAACGGAAAACCCGTTACTCACCGTTAGTTCATAATACGAGTGTATGTAGAAATATTTAAGAGCCGATCGCCAGGCGGAAGGCAGTGAATGGATACTACATTGAGAGTATGAAAGGCATGCGTTGCGTATGAAGGAAGTAATTGACACTGTCATATCTGTGCCAAATGCACATTGCTCATAGGATTATAAGCTAAGAAAATAAATGCCACTTGTAAAATATCTCGTAAAAGACTTATAGTACTCTTAGATTTTAAGAGATGGTGGGATAAAAGGTGTCGGTGGAGTCACTGCAATAATGTACTGGCGACAAATTAGTTAACCTAACCTATACATGCTGAGCTGAGGGCCTATTGGCTATCCCCAAACGACATGTAAAACACTAGAATCCATAGACAAAATTGCGTACATTACTTGCTTAAACCGCCTCACTTATATGAGTAAAATAACAAACGCAGCAATGTACATTGAAGTTGTCATCAATCGTAGTGAGTAAGAATTAGCCAATAGGCCTTCTGATATACCCTTTGCGTCAAACTATGTATAAGTAGTTAAGTTTATGATGTTTTTTTTTTTTCGTTATATTTTTGGCGCAAGTATTATGTCTGACGACCTCTGTGGCGCGGTGGGCTAATACCCGCCTGCAACGCAGAAGGTTGCGGGTTCGATTCCCGCATGGGACAAATGTTTGTGTGATCCACAGGTATTTGTTTCTGCTCTGGGTGGTTTTCA
This sequence comes from Hemithea aestivaria, assembly GCA_947507615.1. NCBI lineage: Eukaryota > Metazoa > Arthropoda > Insecta > Lepidoptera > Geometridae > Hemithea > Hemithea aestivaria. Next base: position 5,201,560 of record OX382343.1, read on the forward strand.
ATATCTATTATAAGTATGTATTTACAAAAGAAAAGTATATAAGTATTCTATCCGTTATCCTAACCACCATAATAACAAGCATTAAGTTGCTTAGTTTGGGGTTAGGTGGCGCTGTGTGAAACGTCCTGAAATATTTATTATTTTTTCTTTCTTTCATCTAAAAGCGTCACTGTGCTAGTACCTATGGCTCTTACTATAAACTATAATGTAGATATTAATAGTAAGTAGGTTTTATCTTTTGCTGTGACATGACGCCTAGGGTTGAAGATAATTTATTTCTGAAAAAGAATTAACAATTTACTTATATATGAGAAACAGTATTTTAAATATTGTACTTATAGGGCTTGTGCTAATTAAATATTTTCAAATTTATATTATGTACACGTAAGGGGGACACACTTGCTTAACATCAAACACTTAATTTGCTAGTCATAAAAAAATGAAATATGTTTATTATATAGACACTTTACTATCAGCTATTGTCATAAAATAAAAATCTCAAACCAGTAGTCTTTGTTTTTAGCGGAAATGTCTAAAATAATTCTACAATTGCCAGTCAGTACCAGACAAATTTCATGTCACGTTTCAAGTACGATTAGGGCATGTTACATAAGTGTTACTTGCACTTCATAATGACATTTTCATTGCTGTTTAAATGCAAAACAGCCTTTACTAAAGTGCCGCGTAAGAACTAATTATATCGCCGCAAAACCGAACAAATGTTAAACAAATGGCGGGCAGTGGGCAGTGAAAGTCGCTCGCTGTTATATAACACTGAATGTAGTTATTGAGGCAGATAACGCGCGGTTAAGGTAAAACTGGCGCCTTGCAATTAGTACTAATAAATTGTAAATTAAAGCTTTTTATGATTATTTTCTTTTAAAAATACATGCACTCAATTGCACACAATGCACTCAATTCAATCTCACAGTCGAAAAAGATGGCGTCAACTCGACCATTTTTTTTTTAAATTTAAAATTCGCTTTTATTGAAAAAGGTATAATAGTCAAGAGCGAGAACACGACTGAAAACACGGGGGTAAGAATGTGATTTTGGTAACTACCGTGAGTGTCATTTTTTGAAGTGAAAACTTCTTTAGCGGCGCTGAGCACTTTTTTGTATGGGTAAAAACTTTCAAACTCGCGTCAGGGTCACGTGATGCTGATCGAAAAAGCGTAAGATCGAGGGGAAGGGAGAGGAACTAGTATCTCTCACTCTTTCTACCGTGCTTGAGTGTGCTGCTCTGTGAATTTGGTTTAACTATGTCAAATGATCGCAATTTTAGCACAACGAAATACAAAACTACTATTGATGCGGTCTTTATTAGACACTTAAATAGGTTCGGATCAAAACTGTTTGTTTCTTACTTCAGTTATCATAAACCAATTGTATCAGTTGTAAAAATTTGGGATGATGATTCTGATAATAACGATGGTGTAAAAGTCGTCGAAATTATGGATGGAAGTTGATTTTTCTGAGAGATAAAATTTAATGTAATATATAAATAACGATATAATATTATAAATAACAACATATAAATTGTCATATTTGTGTACGATAGCGCAATAAATAAACATTGTATTCTACCTCATAAATGATAGTATTTTTATACTTATAATTAAACACAACGTTAATATTGAAGTTTTCACTTCTGCCGGCACTCCCGGAGTGCTACCTTTTTTTTGTCATCGTAATTGTCCGAAACCGTGGTTGAGACAATTCTCAACAGAATAATTACGTGAGTACAGCCGTGTCGTATTTGTAGTGGTGATAATGTGTACTGGATTAACACTTGTCGTTCGTTTTTACATAACGACTGTTATCTTAGTATTTTTGCAGCTTTAGCACTTATTGGCTAGAGGAGGTTACTTCCCCAAAGAAAATGTATGAAATTCTACATTTTCTAATAAAACTTTACTTTGTATTGAAGTGCGATGTCTGGCGTTAACTACAGTCTGTGTTATATAACTTCACTTAACCTACTGCCAGCTATACTGTGACTGCTGCGTAATCATGGTACTTTGATGACCGATCATTTATTTTGACTATAGGGATGCAACAGCAGTCAACAACAACAATATTATAAACGCTGGAGTTTCTACTCCCACTACACTATCAGAGTCAACTCACAATTATAGGTTGTTTTGCCATCCTATATATTGCAGTTTCTGTTCGTCCCATTACTAGGTTGCCTTGCAGCATGACCTAATTCTCAAATTCATACTCAAAATTCATTTATTCAAATAGGCAACAATGGAGCACTTTTACAAGTAAATTTTACAATTATTTAGTTCGTTTGAAAAGCACCTCTATGAGAAGAACGAGCACGAAATTATAATGCCTCATACCCCCATACATACATATATTTATGGACAAATGATGCTTATTATTACATAATATATCATTGATATTTACTTTTTCAACAACAAAAAAATTGGTTTAGGCATCTTCAAATAAACTATAAACATATTGAAAAGTCCTAAACAATTTGCCTTTGCTTATTGAAAGCGAGCTTGGTTAAATACAACATATTTTTATAGAGATGTTTTATGAATAACATTTATATACATATAAATTAAATCAATTAAACTATAAGTCCAGCCGGGCAAAAGTATATTTTTTATTGATATTTCTACATGCATCCCTAATTTCAGGAACTGCTTAAATTGGACCATTATGCTTAAATCGCCACTTAATGCATTTCAAGCTTTTTCCACCTCGGATTATGGATCTAATTGAGATGTTTTCTTGCATAATTAGTCGGTTATAATGTTAATGATGACATCGGTTATTAAATGTCAAATTCTTTGAACACATGGTGTGCGGATTAATGAGCGTTTATGCTATTAAGCACCGTTAAGTTATTAAATCTTAAGAAATAAATACAAATAATATTTTTAAATGAGTGTGAGGACATTTTCTCTTAGTGGGATCTCCGCTTAATAAATCACTTTTTCAGTGAGGAAGATTTATAGGGTAAGATACGTAGGGTAGGGGTAAACACAATATATCCATTGGGATCTCTACCCCAAAGGGTCAAAGTGTTGCTGGCTATGCCAGCTCCCGTTAAAAGATGAGATAAAAAGTAATTTGCCTCTCCTAAAAGAAAGAAAAGTTATAATGAGCTGGTCATATTATAAGGAAGAAAACTGATGGAATAGCTAATTATTTTCTGCCTAATCGTGGTCAACAAAACGATTCTTCCCCATCAGTCAAAGACCCTACTTTCAGAATTCCCCTTACATACTCCTTCTCATTTTTTGGTCGAATCATGTTTATTCCCATTTTTCGTTATATATTTTTTTCTACTATCTACTCCAATTCTTATAAATACACAGGTCCATGGACTTTTATATTTTTCCCTTTAGCTTAAGGGGCATTGGCGGATCACAAGTTGTGACAAATGACAAAATAGGAAAAATGTCTCAATTTCATAAAAATGATGATGATTAAATAATATGATGAAAGTTGACAGATCCGGTGAAACAATAGTTGCTCTAGAAACATCGAAAAACGCAAGTCATCAAAGTATCAAGACGATTAGGTACTACTATTTTGGAAAATTGTTAACAATGTAAATGTTTGTAATAACAGTTATTAGATATTATGTAAACATTGCGTCACTTAATGTATGCGGGTTAACGATAGAGGTTGGTTGCATAGAGAAACTTAAGGCTCTTGGCGCTCGACTCGCGACCCTTTCGCCCATACGTATACTTTTTTAACTTTAGATTAAAAAAAGTGATATTGCTATATTAACTAAGTAAACATATCTACCGACAACCGACTAAACAAATAAAAAGACGGATATAAAAGTCGAACCTATGCTCGACCCTGGGTTTCGGACAATATTTTTGCTTTGGTATTTTATCACAAACTGCTGCTTAATTAAATTTTATATAAATAAAGTATCTCGCATATTTTAGATTCTGGCAAGAGATTTTATAAACCTGTAAATTGCAAGTCAGCAAGTCTTCTATGCTTTCAAGACACTTGGTATAGAATTCAATATTAGTGCGTTCGCGTAGTGCTCCTAGAACTTTACATCTTTGTAAATTTCTGTACTAAATAAGGGCATTGTGCATCGTTATCTCTTACTACCAGGAGAGCGTCTTGCTCGTCTTCTTACTCATACTTCGTTGTATAAAAAAGTAACCAATGTTTAGAATGTCGCTGCGCCGTCACCGATTCTTTGTCCAAACTCAGTGTCAATGGGTGTATCTGGCACTCGGCCTTCTTACGTACGAGTTGCGTCACTCAACAAAAGTGAATTTTTCGAGTGCGTCAAGCGAATTATGGTCATTGCGCTTCGTTAAATGTGTGCCAAGTTACGTTATATGTGCCGATAACCTTTCGAGTTTATGAAAATAAAGCTTTTGATGGTCTCTTGGCCTGGATGAGCGAACTATTACAATTAAGATGGTACTTTTTTTGCAATTAATTACCGGAGAATGGCGCTCCAAACTAATTGATGAAATGAACATGAAAATGAGAAAAGATTTGAAAAAAAGAAGCAACGGTGCTGCAGGGTTGGGAAAGGTAGTCCTCATTTTTGTGCATCACGTCCGCATCCTCACAAAAGAAGATGGCTCTGTTCAATGGGAGTCTTAAATATGTACGAAGTGTGTAGTTATCTACAATGTATCTAGAATAAAATTATAAATTATTTATTTTATTTGATAAAGTATTCAATGGAGCTTTATTCTGAATAGATGTTTGAATCGATCTGTAAATAATAATATGTGCACTTTTAAATCAAATGTACTATTTAATGTTAATTGTTTTGTTTGTAATTATTATTGTGTGCAATAAAGAGTTATCTATCTATATATCTATCTATTTTGGCCATAACTTTCGTGTCTCGTGTTTAGTCACGTAAAGCTAAGTCTCACAGAATACAAAATAGTACGGTTATGATGGAATTAAAGTTGCGTAAGCTAGCTCTAACCTCTAGAGCAATTTCCGCGTGGAATACTGTCGAAGGAATGGGTCTAATTGCTTTCACTATGTACCTCTCATGACTTTCATTATATTTGTAATCAAATGTTAACACTAAATTTTTAACCCCCGACGCAAAAACAACGGGGTGTTATAAGTTTGACGTGTCTGTCTGTCTGTCTGTGTGTGTGTGTGTGTGTGTGTGTGTGTGTGTATGTGTCTGTCTGTGGCATCGTAGCTCCCAAACGGATGAACGGATTTTGATTTTGTTTTTTTGTTTGAAAGTAGAGTTAGTCGAGAGTGTTCTTAGCTATGTTTGGTGGAAATCGGTCCAAGATGGCCGCCGCTACAAAATGGCGGATTACTTTTTTCTTCCACGACCCCCTCAATGTGGGTATCAAATGAATGGGCTTAACGAGTAGAATACAGCCCACTATATAAAATTTAAAATCCAAGATGGCCGCCATCAAAAAAATGGTAAATTACGTATTGCGTTGGGGGTTTTTTAAATTTTTAATTTAATTCACTTGTTATTGCAGCGGTCAGGTGAGAACAATATAATTACACCTCTCGTGAAAGTTGCTGAAAGCAAACTGTTCGTATCAAATTTTGTGTATAAATATTTAAAAATGTAGCCAATTTGACCTCTGTGGCGCGCTGGTACCCGCTTGCTACGTAGGAAGTTGTGCGTTTTATTACCGCCTGGGATAAAAAATTGTATGATTTCTACAAACCAACTATTACCACTAATAATACCAGGGTCTGAAATCCAAGGGTCATGTTAGCCTCAATTAGGTTAGTTTAAAGGTCAGGCTCAAAAACGTATAGATTAGTTTAGTTTTAGTCATGTGATAAATAAATAACCAATAAAAAGTTCTTACTTACATTTTTTAATACGTGCATTTTATTTAAGCTATGTTTGGCAAACGTTGCCCAGATGTGTATCATCATACCAAGTCCAAGCCAAAAAACAAGATAAAATCTTACAATATTTTTTTTGAAATAGTCTAAATTTTAGCATGAAAACTGCAGAGTACAGCTAGAAATAATTAAGATCTCAATCGTTCTAAAATTACATTTGCTAACCAAACAATACTTTCCTGACCTCTATGGAAACAACCTGCAATCTAAGCGCGGTCAGTGCCCGATTTCTACCTAATGGCTAATATTCACTTTAGCTTTAATTGCTTCAAATAATTACCTACTCCTGTAATAGTATACTTCTGGTACAAGTGAAATGAAGACTGATGGGTATACAATAGATCAATCGACAGGTTCACTTTAAGAGGAAATTTATTACTTAAGGCGGGTCGGACGGGTCAGATAAATGCATTACAATTAATATTACAGGTTTTTATTCACTTTCATCTGTCTGTTGTCTGTCTGTCTCTAATCAAATCTCGCAAGTTTATTTTGACCCACTTCCCGGCATCCGATTGAGCTGAAATTTTGCATGCAAATAGAATGTCAAATAACTGACGCCCAACATGGGTTTAGACAAAATCGTTCCACCACGTCTAATTTGCAATCTTTTTGGTCGTTTGCCGTCAATAACGTAGATGCTGGACTTCAGGTAGATACGACTTATTTTGATTTTCGGAAAGCATTCGACACTGTGGATAATGACGTTCTTCTCAGGAAGCTTTCAAAAGCTGGGTTCACCCCGCATCTGCTCAAATTCTTTGCTGAATATCTCCGTGACCGTCGACAATACGTTCAGTACAAAGGCTATGTATCTGAGAGGTACAGCACGTACTCAAGTGTATAAGTCAAGGTACAAACCTTGGTCCTATGCTGTTTTCTCTAATGGTAAACGACTTGCCAGATAGTATCAGATCGGCTAAATGTCTATTGTTTGCTGACGATCTTAAACTTTTTATGAGGGTAGAAAGTTACGAAGACACTTTTTTGTTACAGTCCGACATAGACAATGTATTTCATTGGAGCGAATTGAATAAACTGTATTTTAATGAGACAAAATGCTCGGTTGTTACTTTTACGCGGATGAAAAATCCAATAGTTGCCCAATATCGCCTAAAAGATCACATCTTGCCTAGAGTGAATCTAATAAAAGATCTTGGGGTCTGGATGAGTAGCGACATGTCCTTTAGCGTACACATAAGTAAGACGTGTACCCAAGTTTATAGGACTCTCGGGTTTGTTACTCGCCAGGCCCGGCATTTAGATTCAATCCCAGCTGTTAAATTGCTCTACAATGCCTTCGTCAGGAGCAAATTAGAAAGCAATGCGATTATCTGGAGCCCGTACCAGGCAAAGTATACGCTGATGGTAGAGAAAATCCAAAGAAAGTTCCTGAGGTGGCTCTATCAAAAGCAGTATGGATATTATGTTGGGTATCCACACTTATATCCGTCCGATTTTATTTTGGGCATGACAGGCTACAATACCCTAGAAGTGAGACGAATTGTCTCGTTGATGGAATATGTGGGACGCATAATTAAAGGACAATTGTCTAACCCTCCTGTCCTAGAGGAAGTTAATACTCGTATGCTGGTTCCGAATATTTCAGGATACTTTCGGTCTCGGCCTCATAAGCTATTTCAGGTGCCATTTTGTAGGACTGAATTAAGGCAGTTTGCGCCTTTGACTAGAGCTTTAAAAGCTCTTTATGCTCTGTCCTTGAACACAGATGTTGACTTGTTCGCAAGTGAGCTTCACGGAACGATACTAGATTTTGTATGGTCAAATGTTAATACTCTAAGAAAATAATTTAGTATTGTATGTTCTGTAATATTTTTACAGAACATACAGCTCGATTATGACATCGAGCTGATCTCATGATGGAGCTGGAAGGTGGTCATAGGAACTCCGTAATTAAACGACGCAACCCCAACGAGTTTCGGCTCATTTGATTCGTCTTGACGAGAACTTTGGTGCTGGACGGTAATAATAATAAAAGCTTGTTTCTTAAAAGTTTTTTTTTTAACATCAACCATCTCATTCCTCACTCCTCCAGCCGTCAAATCCTTTCTCTCTAAGCCTTCTCTCTCCCTCCCTCTCTAAATCCTTAATCTCTCAACCCTTAATCAGCTAATTCTCATTTAAATTATCTCTGCACGAGGGGGGTAAGAAGTATCCCACTAGCCTCGAGCCCCCTTCACAAAGTGCCATTCAAAACAGCTTCAATCAAAAAAATAAAAAGATAAAATTACGTGTTTATACTGGTGGTAGGCTTCGGCCGCTAGGAACCACCCTCTGAACAAAACCGTGTTGCCAAGAGGTCATAACATAAATAGTGACCGTGTTTCGGCTTGATGTTCATTTTTTTTTATGTAATAGGTGACAAACAAGCAGACGGCCCACCTGATGGTGAGTGGCTACCGTCGCCTATGGATACCTGCAATACCAGGGGTACCGCTGGTACGTTGCCTACCTTTCAAGACTCTATTCACTTGCCTTTTGAAGAGTCCCGTGTTAAAGCTCATTGGAAATACCGCGGGCGGAAGCTCATTCCACAATTTGCAGGTGTACGGCAAGAAGGATCGAGTGAATCGCACAGTGCGGGAATGCCAAGCATCAATAATGTGTGGATGGGCTTGAAGCTACGGAGAGCTTTATCCCGCCTAGCCTTCTAGGTTTGGTCTGCTTGGTAGCAGACCAAACCTAGAAGGCTCTACGGCCATCCAGCCGGCGTCTCCATCTCTACGGCCGCATCGTCGTTTAACATCACGCGAGATGGAGGTCAAAGGTTTACCTAATATGAATTTAAAAAAATCTTTTATAATAAATAATGATAATTAGGGTTTATACTCCAACAGAACAGGTTTCCCTAAATACACTATCAAATTCAAATCACAATTTATAGGTTGTGTGGCTAACCTATATGTTGCAGTTTCAGGTTGCCGAGATTACTACAGGGCCTGCAACATGACCTAACGACTGCCTCCCACATATCTTATAGGAAACAGCCGGGATCCACAGTTTTACGTGCCTTCCGAAACACGGTAGCGTCCACTTACCACACTGAGATTTGAACCCAGGACCTCCGGCTTACAAGCCGGACGTATGACCACTGGGCCACGGACGCTACATGTCCATATTTAAAGTGATATTTATTACTTAAGGTGCCTATAGATAGGCGAAAGGTCAGATGGATTGATGGATGTCAATCCAATCAAGCTCTACAAACAAGCTAATCGAATTGTTTTAAGTTGTTTGTTAAAGAAAAGGTGATAAAATGTTAACTATTTACTGTTATTATGAGTCTATGAGTCTGTAGGACCCCACTGCAGGGCAAAGGTCTCCTTTTCATCTTATGTTAACAACGAAATAAATAATAAATCGGAAATGCTATCCAGGAAGTAATTTCCTAGAAATACTGGCTCTACGTAAAAAGCAGCGATTGGTTACCGAGCGTGTAAATACCAGATGTTTGTTGGGATAATTTTTAAGTGCAGTTGAGTCATAATATATTTTTTTCTAAATTATCTATGACGATTACTCAAATACGCGCCTCCGATCCGAAAGCCGAAAAAAAACATTGTTTAAATAGTATGCGACACAGGTTGTTCTTTAAACTTATAGATAGATAGATAATCCTTTATTGAAACACAAAAATGTACAAAAACAACTTAAAACTATAATATAAAACTAAGTGTTACAATTGGCGGTCTTATCGCGAGGTATCGCGCTTATGCGAGGTGGCTGAGAACATAGATTTAGTTTTCATATAAAAATTTTAATGTTAGATCATTAATTATTTCTTCATTTTTCTTGCTATGACTAGCTCTCCAAACAGTCGATCTGCCGGCCGTATATGGGTGCCTATATGTCCATAATTTTAATTATTACCTTGTCTATATACATTTATATTATCACCTTGTACTACAAAGACTGATTGTCCGCAAGGTGTACAAATATCAAACAAGTAAATATTGACTTATTTTTTACTGCCTCCAAAATTTCTATTGCATTCTTTTAAAAACTCTCAAATAGTCGTAGCGGTTTCCATTCTATTTACTTGTTCAACGAATGGAAAGATTTTCGTTTATAATGATCGATTTACGTAATGTAGGTGCCTATACTAAGTACTTTATTTTATAGATTTTTTTTTCTATTTTTCTCTTTGTTTTGTTTTGTTTTTTTTTTTTTTTTTTATAGAGAATAGGGCTGTGTTTGACCACAGTCTCACCTGTTGGTAAGTGATGACGCGGTCGAAGATGTTACACACAGACCTAGTAAATACCAATTAACCCTCGATTTGAAGACTCCTAAGTTGTAATTAACAGGAAACACTGATGCTGTTTCTTTTTATATTGTAGTATTTTATTGTTTAGAATGACTAGTTAAATTAGAGTAGGCACTTTAATACACTAGATTTCTTCATGTACAAAGTCTACTAAATACTAACATGAAAAATATAGACCTAAATTATTATGCTCCCTCTTATTAAGCAAAGGGTTCTATTAAAAGATGAAGGTTCTTAAAAAAAGAACAAAATTAAAAAAAAAAAAAAAAAGCAAATTGCATATCTCTCAAAAATGGACTAAACCTTTTTTATTTGCGAAGGCGCACTGCGCCAACGCTTCTTAAGCAAAAGTCAAATACTTTCAAAAGAACTTTTGACATTTTATATGAGAGTATCGAAAATCGCAAGTGGAGTGGCCTATAATAGACAGGCGCTATCGCTTAAAATCAGGCGAGCATCCGACTGGTCTCGTTCAGCTGTTGACACTAAAAAAACAGTCTTTTCTTTAGTGAATGGTGTCACTGTTACAAAATGCATGACCAGGTCATAGCCATGCCTTATATGGAGAGTTATTATATAACATCCAGTTCCGAAGAGCCATTGTATTGTAATGTCTTCATGAGTCACCCAGTTTTAAATTACATACAGTTTCCTTTCACGTCGAGAACATTGTGTTTGGCTGTGATGTGCAGTTTAAAAATGGTTGGATTACCAAAATATAAGTAACGATTATTTCGTGAATACATTGCCTCATTGCATGTTGCAATGCATTGCGCATGTTATTAAGAATCGAAATTAAATTTTCGATGAAGAAGCCTCGAGAAAAGGCGTGGGATTGTTCGATTTGATGCTCTTTTGTTTCATATATGTTTTTAAGAATTCTTTTAATTAGTATTGTAAAACTATACTGGCAGATATACTATCGCATGAGTCCCTTACCGTGTACCTTCCTCTTAAGTGGAGAGTCGAGTTCGGAGCCATCCGAAGAAAACACCAGCGCGGTTATTCACTCATCCGTAAGGGAACCGAACCGATGACAGAATTGTTAAAAATATATGAAATGACGTACCATAAGTCTTATCGACTGAATATGTCATTTCATACATTTTTGACAATTTGGACAAGTGAAAAATCCTGCAAATTTATTAATATGTAGCCGTGCTTACCCTAGAACCACTTTACTATGGTTTTTACTTTATAGTGTAGATCTAGTATGTAGAAAATATAGGTATGTACATAGATTGTAAATCAAGTGACATTTCCAATACACGTGACCAACAATTTTGATTTGTCATTGTGTCAAAAATACAAAACTGAGGCGTTAGTTAGGACTTGTGCTGATTTTTTGTCTCACGCCTTTGTTCCTCTTTACATATTATTAATTATTATCATAACAATGGTATGATGTACAAGCTGCACCCAGCGGTTTTACCCACTGTACAGCAGCCGCTGTGTGTTTTACCCGCTGTAGTCTGTAGCCTTAATATGTTATTCCAGTCCTAAGCTACCAAACGCAACCAATTACCAAATTACAATACCAAATTTCAGCTCAATCGGTTTACCCGTTTTATCGTGAAAGAGTAGGTATAACAAGTGAATTAAATTTAAAATTTTAAAAACCCCCAACGCAATACGTAATTCACCATTTTTCGATGGCGGCCATCTTGGATTTTAAATTTTATATAGTGGACTGTATTCTACTCGTTAACCCCTTTCATTTGATACCCATATTGAGGGGGTCGTGGAAGAAAAAAGTAATCCGCCATTTTGTAGCGGCGGCCATCTTGGACCGATTTCCACCAAACATGGCTAGGAACACTCTCGACTAACTCTACTTTTAAACAAAAAAACTAAATCAAAATCCGTTCATCCGTTTGGGAGCTACGATGCCACAGACAGACACATACACACACACACACACACACAGACAGACAGACAGACACGTCAAACTTATAACACCCCGTCGTTTTTGCGTCGGGGGTTAACAAACACACATCCTTACATTCTTTTCACATTTTTAGTTTATTACCTCTACATAATATTTGTAGGATGAGTGTTTTTTTTTTTGTTATCGCCGTATAGTAAAAAGAAAAAAAAAGAAAAATTATTTATAGTAATAGTAAATTATGGTTGGTGTTAGTATATTATGGTATGGTGTGTATTAACGCTGTGATTAGGGCCTTACGAAGGTACATCCAAAGATAATATCTTAATTAAGTTTTAATTGAGACGATTTAACGATCAGAGAGAGAAGCTTCTCGTTTATGAGCCCTTTTGGTATTTAAGACAAAGGGTTAATTTATATAGACTACGACGATATGATATATTTTTGACAATAGAGATGTGAAATGATAGATATTAAATTTTATTAGATGAGTTGTTCTTGATTAATAAAGATATTAGTGCCGTCGCACGGTTATTTCGGATGTCTTTACTATATTCTATGAAGCGATGGAGAGATTTAGAGTCATTTTATATTGACAGAAAAGCGGCGCTAAACGGATGTAAGGTTTTTGCCACACTAAATGGAAATTCTGACGCTGAATAAACAGTGTGACTAGTAAATCACTTAGAACTTTGAAATAGAGTAGATACTCAATACACTATTCTCGTTCGAAATAAAAATTATAGTTATACTTTGACAAATATATCTTATTTAAATTTAAAGTATTCGTAAAGTACTCAATGATCTGTCACACCCGACTAGATTCTGCAGTTCGGCACGGTAAAAACTTTATCTAGTTCTATTGACTTGAATCGTCAGCTGTCCGCCTGATTTGCAGGTCTTGTCACTCATCATCATCAGCCCATGTTCGTCTACTGCTGGATGTAGGCCTCCCCCATGGCACGAACTCTTTCCTCCGTCTTTCTCCTCCACCCGCTCCCAGCGACCTTCCGGATATCGTCTCCCCATCTCGCCCAACGACGCCCGCATTTACTTTTGCAAGTCTTGTCACCCATCGTCATAAAAAATAACACATTAAGGTGCTTTTCAGCTGCCAAAACTGGTTATAATAATTTAATATAAAGCCACACCGGTTATCGCCCTGCACTCAGTTCACGGCCCAATAAAAGCGTTTAAACAAAAATTGCAGCGTAAACAATTAATATTAACGCAGTTTATGTCTGCGGAATTCCTTATAGCCTTGCAGCCTATTCTTAATTCCTTCCTCGTTCCATGTTTATACAAGGTGCTATAAAATGTGTTGTAAATTTAAATGCGAAAATGGGAATGCACTCTCTATAAGACTATAAAGAAATAATTACTCGATCAAAACAAGTAAAATTAAAAAAAAACTCTTCCTAATTAACTCCGTCCTAACTCAAAAAACAATATTATGCGTCTAAGATTCTTACCACAGCTAATCGAGGTAATATTAGGTATGTAAAAACGTCCGGGGATAGCCAAGGGGATAAATGTTAAGCTCGCCCATACGGACCTGCCTAGTATCTTAATTATTTTAAAAAATCTATTATTAATAGGTGCTATAAAAAGTTTGTCTATTTTTTATGTCCGATACTGATGCACAAGTTTACCCGCCTGAAGGTGAGCTTACCGTCGCCTATTAACTACAATACCAGCGATGACCTGTCTTCACTGAACATCATAGTCGGAACACGCTCATAATCCTCCTCCTCCATTAGACGTGGTACTCATGTCTGAGAGTCGTGACCTCCTCCATCCATGACCTTCTTCCTCACGATGTTACGCCATCTTGTCTTATCTCCGACCACCCCGGAGAGCATCGTAGACGGTTAAGTCGAGAGTGGTGCGGATAAGCAGGGCTATTCACTTATCCGTGTTAATATTATTAAGTGAATAGCCCTGCTGGTTTGACCAACGCATCGGGCTTCGGCCACGGGGTTTTTCCCTTTTTTTATGTGATGAAGTAGAAGACGAGCACGACGCTCTCCTGATGTTAAGAGATAACGGCTGCCCATAATCAGTACAGTGTTACCTAGGATTTCACAATTATGTGAAATTCTAGGAGCACTGCACCAACGCTTCTTACTCAAGAGTTATAAGATGTTAAGACTCTATAGCTCAGTAATTTCACTAGCTACAGTGCCCTCCTACCGGAGCACAGTAATATTTGCACATCACTGCTCAGGCGGTAGAATAACTGGCACTGTTGGGGTACCCACCTAGACGACCTCCTGCAAAGGAAGTCTACCCCCGGTAAATCCCTTCCACTTTTCCAGTGACACGGTCATAATTATCACATGTACATAAACTAAATTTGACGACATTAATAAGTACTCTACGATATAATAGATCATGTTAAATTAAATAATCGAGAAGACACGAGTCTACTCGTGTGGTCACGAGGAGACTTGTGTAACTGAGCCGAAACGTCGTGGTTAGTTCTGTAATGTTTTGTCAAACTAACATTAAAATAATAACGCGATAAGTCCCGATCATTAAAATTAACATGAGTTCAAATCAGGAAAGTTTAAAGTAATATGAGAGATATATAGAAATTAATCACATACGAGGCAAATTAATACCCAGGTCAAGTAAGAAGATTTATAACCATAAAGTCATCTCCATGGCACGTGCAAACGTAGGACGTATGTAGGTATTATCATATTGTCAAATCTCGCTGTCACTCAAATGTCTCGACTTCTGATCTTTTCACTGAGATCACAAGCCCAAAAAAACAGTCGTAAAGGCAAAAGTCTAATCAAGATCATCTTGATTTGCCCTTGTGACAACTTCTTTTTGTAGTCGTCTTTTTATGGCGTTTTTATGCACGATTTTTCTGCAGTTTTATTTTAGGACAGGCAATGAAAATAAAATATTGATCTGCTTTATTAGGTGTGCTTCGCGGTTTCATTTGTATTATTTCGGACCTAATTTGTTCATGATTATAGGCTTAAATACAATAAACCTTCGTACTTCGTATACTATTTTGTCGTATTGCAGCACAATGAGTAGGTAGTGCAACCAGAGGATTTCCTCGCCTAACAAAGACTCTATAGGCTCTATAGGCCTTATAGAATTTACACTTCATCAAACCAGAATTTGTCTTGAACTTTGAGTCATCATATCGTAGGCACAAAGCTGCGATTGAAAACAATTGAGCAATCTTCCTTTCTAATAAATTCAGCGTTGCAAATGAACTTGTTTATGTAGTTGATAATATATACTTGTGGCAAGGAACACTAAAACTTAAAACACGTAGGACCTACTAGGATGACAGCCGCGGAAAACCGAACAAGTAGAACAGGGTCTGATAATGCGCGGGCGCCGCACACCTTTCGTACAAAGGTTGGTTGATTTGAAAAGAATGCTCCCAGCGATAAGGCCGTCCATTGGGAACTAAACTGAATTTTAGTTGGTACTATAGTTATATTAAAGAGTATTTTTTTATCTTTTCCACGAGTCACTTGAATAAAACAATAAAAAACACTTCATACAGAATCAAAAAGTATTTGCTCGATATACCGTTTTACGATTATGTTTCACCGAATTGAGATCCTGCTTTTATTACTTTATCTCTTTACTTTTTCTTTTATCAAACTGGTTGGAAACCTTGAAATGGAACCGATCTTTCCTTTTAGGCCTTGAAATCTCGATCTGCCTTTCGAAATGACTTACTTTTTAGAGTCCTCTTACTTAATGACGTCATAAAGTTATCATTGGAGGTGAAATTTTTAGTAACGATATATTAATATGTAGAGAGGTAGATAGAGAATTTTAGATTAGGCGATGTAGACCGCCGCTGGGCTCTCGATATATTCCCAATTTGAGAACATAATTTTAAAGATTACTAACAACTTAGATTAATCATTTTTATTAACACTTGTATGGAATTTTGTGTTCTGGAATAAATACTTATTATTATTAGTTTTATTTTAGACAAATATAATTAAATAGCTGCGCCCACCGGTTTTACCCGCTGTACAGCAGCCTGTGTCCAGGGTCTAAGCAATCTCTATACCAAATTTCAGCTCAATCTACCCGATTATACGTGAAATAGTCACAAACAGACATCCAGATATCCATACATTATTTTTTCCAAAACGACTGTCATCTCAAATTTTTTTTTGGCGTAAGCTACAAGTGATTGGTGCTTATCTAACCCTCCGGCAAGCGGGCAGTGGGCGTCACAGATAATAAACTACGCTTATCGGAGTCATAAATAAATACATCAATATTATTATTGTTAAGGCTTCTAAAGTCGTGATTCTAAACTGGTTCTAAAAAAATACAGTTCACGAAGTAACTAACCCTCGAACGTAATCTAGTATTACGTGATCGCGGCGGTTGCGCTCGCGCAGCGCAGTCTTGTACCGAAACGCACGCCGCTCGCTCGCACTTTCGATATCGAACTTCGCGCTTCCGCGGTCTTCGCTTCCTATCTTATGTGACACTATCGAACTATAACTGTGGAATTCGAACTTTATCAAATGAAACTGTGGAATTTGAATCCTATTAATGGAGTGGATGAGACCCTTTTAGACTGTGTTTGAATGGAATTAAAATCCTGTGAAATAAAAAAAAGTAAACTTAAGCTCTTGATATAAGGGATAGAGCTAAAATGAGTGTGTGTTTTTGACTGAATCTAAGGATATTTTTGTACATCTGAGCTTTCAGTACATTTGAGCTTTAGTTCAGGAGAGAAAGAAAATAAATTGGACTGTATTTTTCTTAAATTTTGATTATTCGTAGCATACGAATCGATCTAATTTGCCAGTTTTCAACATAAAGTGGAGCAATAAAAATATTTGATTATATAAAGTGTGATCTATAAGCTTTAAATAACTAAGATCAGGTTTGAATGTTGTGATCCTTGCAAAGAAAGGTCACGCACTGTTAATGTGTTATAGTGCGTTGAACTTGTTAAGGCTTGAAGCAGATTTAGAGGTATAAAATATATACTAAAGGAGGTCTGAGAAACGAGTGCGTGAGAATAAAAAAGTAAATGTAAACTAAATTAAAAAAGGAATAAATTAAGTGAAGATAATCAAAATAAGCGTGATAGTTGTCAAGGACTTAAATGTAACTTAAAGTGATTGAAATATTATTAATAAATAATAAACTAAATTAAAAAAGAATAAAGACCCGAGCGAAATTAATAAAAATTAAGAGCGTGGTCAAAGGCTGACTTGCAATAAAAAGAAAAAGACATAAGTGAGTGATTGTGAAAAGCAAAGTGACCCATTGTTTAGTGACGTGAAACTCACGATACTTTAACTGAACTTATCATCGATCTAAATCGTGTGATTTTTTTTATAAGTGATTAAAAAGGTGTTATTTGAACTTAGTGTGTGGAGGAATAGAGTGCGTGGAACATGATCGTGATATTGGCATTTGTTGGAGTCAGATTTGCCCTTCATGTGTCGAGGCAGAGCGCAAGAGCCTTGGCCGACGAATGCTATACCAGAAAGTAAGTTCAGAAATAAATAATTAAAGACAGTATGTATATTAAACTATAGCCCGGCTTGCCTTTCTTATGCAATATGTTAAAGATTTTGATAAAAAAATAAGAAAGAAATATTTTTAATTTTAAGGTCATGCATTTTTATCCAATTTTTGATATAATTTTGAATGTTACTGTTACGTTTACCTATAGTGGACTGTATTACTTATGATTTTCCTACTGGATTTTACTGTTCTAATTAGAGGGGTTTTTAAATAACAACTTTGATTTACACTTTCACTGCATTTATTAACTTATAATTCCCAATCTAGGTTACCTAGGCACAATTTTACACTTTTACGACTAACTTGTTTACATTATGAGCGTTAGGAGACGACTGAAGATACTGAACACAATATTAAAATCTCAACCTATTTATATACATTTTTAAGGTCTCCCGCCCGTACGATACCTATGATCGCTAATTGTACATTTTTTATTGCTATTTCCTTCCGTTATATAGGCTTGTCCCTGTCATGCATTTAACGGTCATTAACGGTCTGTATGTCCGTCCTTGTCATGCCTCTAACGGTTAATAATTATTATTACATTGCAATATCTTAAAATTAAGTTTAATTTTACCAAAGTTTTCCTAAGCTAATATTCTTAATATCTAAAGGGCTGGCGTTGTCCTTAACATTCTCCCCCCAGCGAAGACTCGTCGCAGCTCTCCACTGGAAGGACAGCCAGCTTCGTCGCAGGGCGGCGAAATGTTCCTCCTCTGGTCCGGACGTCGGCGACGCGCACGTGCCCGTCGCTGCCGGGGAAGACTCGCTCGACGACTCCGCGAGGCCAGGTGTTGCGTGGTAGAGTTGGGTCGACCACCACCACCAGGTCTCCTTCGCGCAGTGGGCGGATCTCCGCCGCGGATGCTCGTCGTGGCGTGAGACTGGGCAGGTACTCGCGCACCCAGCGACGCCAGAACTCGTCGGCGAGAGCCTGAGCGGCGCGCCACGCGCGCCTGTCGGCTGGCTCGCAGGGTCCCGTCGTAGGCAGCCCCGACGATGTCCCCAGCAGGAAGTGGTTCGGCGTTAACGCCTCTGGATCGTTAGGATCGACAGAGACGTGGGTGAGGGGCCGAGCATTTATGGAATGCTCAGCCTCCATCAGCAGGGTCAGAAGCACCTCTTCTTTGGGCGCCTTCTGACTGAGTGTGTGGGAGAGTGCGGCCTTGACAGACCGCACGAGGCGCTCCCATGCGCCTCCCTGGTTCGGAGCACCGGGCGGTATGAAACGCCAGGTGACACGATGCTGCAGGCCGTAGTTTTGCAGAGCAGGCGCCCACTCCTTGTAGGCAGCCCGCAGCTCTGCGTCGGCTCCCCTGAAGTTGGTGCCGTTGTCGCTGTAGATGACGGTCGGCCACCCGCGACGCGCAGCCATTCGACGCAACGCCATGATTGCAGAGTCTGTGGATAGAGAAGCTACCAACTCGAGGTGGATAGCGCGTGTAGTGAGGCAAGTGAATAGCGCCCCCCAACGTTTCTCATGTCGTCTTCCAATGGTCACCACCATTGGACCGAAGTAGTCGACCCCGCAGTTGGAGAAAGGTCGCACGAACGCTTGGATTCTTGCTATTGGCAGGTCTCCCATGACTGGCACTTCAGGCTTGGCTCTTCTTATACGGCACACGGCGCAACTCGAGGTGGCTGCTCGTACGGCTGGTCTCAGCCGGAGCACCCAGTACTGCTGACGCACGTCGTTCACCACTCGTTCTGGGTTGGCGTGTCCTGCATTCTTGTGGTGATGCTGGACCAACAACTTCGTGAAGGGGTGGCGGCCGTCCAGGATGATCGGCCGCTTCATACTGCCCGACACGTCAGCAGCTCCTATTCTCCCGTTGAGCTTCAGGATCCCGTCGCAGTAGGTTGGGTCGAGCCTGAACAGACGACTGGATTTCGCTATTTTCTTACCTAGTCGTAGTTGCTGCAGCTCTGTGTTGAAGCTTTCTGCTTGGCTTCTTTGGATCCAGAGTTTCTCGGCTTCTTGTAAGTGTCTGGCATCCAGCGGGTGTCGTGTCTTCCGACGACATCTCTCGATGAACAGGATGACGACTGCCGTGGCTCGTATCAGACGTTCGAAGTTGGAGAATCTGTGAATATCTGGCAGGCTGTCGTTAACTGTTGTTACCTGTAGTTGAAGTACGCTTTCTTCCGTGTCGCTGGAGTTTTCGTTCCGTGTGACTGCTGCTTTGAGTTCCAAACTTGGGATTGTTTGGCTTCGTAGTGGTGCCACCTTAGCCTTGGCAGCGACCAGAGCGACTTCTGCTGTGCCGTCCGCTTTTTCCTCTCGCCACGGTAGACCAAACTCAAATCTTTCGTTCTCCTGTTTCGCTGTTTGATTGAAGATGGCGACTGCTTGTTCATCTTCCGCTATTACCTTGGGTTTAAATGCCACGCCCAGAGCATTAATCCTGAAGTGTCGCTCGACCAGTTCTTCGAGTTTCTCATTGTTTTCCACGACGTGAAGCACATTATCGGCTTCTTCCTGGAGTATGCGCCTCGGCACAGTCCCGTGGATCACCCATCCTAGTTGAGTCCTCGAAGCGCCTGGTTCATTTCGTTTCCCGAGCCTCAGTTCTCTGGTGACGATCAATTCCCAGTTGTCCGAACCTATTAAAAGTTGCGGTTTACCATCGTCGTAGCACAACCCGTCGGCGTCTAGATCTTTGAGATGATCGAGACGTAACAAATCTCGGGGCATAGACTGTGGAGATAGTTTCATATCACCAATGGTTCTCGCCTTGATCGTGTAGTCACGACCGTTTGCTCCCGCGATCTGGAATTTTACCAATCGGCTTTCGTGTTCCTGTTGACACGCGTTCACGCCTCTTATTCGCAGTGTTCCGGTTGGCCCCTTTGCGCCGATCTTCCTTGCGACTTCTTCGTCGACTAGAGACACTGTAGATCCTTCGTCTAATAGTGCATATACCTTCGCCTGACCCTTGGGTCCTGTTAAAGTTACTGGGCATATTTTTAATTTTACCTGTCCCAGGTCTGAGGTTGCTGTAACTGTTTCGGCATTAGCAGGCTCGTTGGATCCGTGCGGTGTCTGCGCTCCCCCCGAGGGAGCAGTGTGATGTTCGTGCAACAGCTGGTGATGACCCATCCTGCACTCCTTGACACCGCAGGCTTTAGCTCGGCAGTAGATTCGTCGATGCCTGCTGATTAAACATTTGAAACACAACCTTTCCTTTTTCACGAGTTCCCACCTGTCCGTTATGTTCATTTGTAGGAACTTGCCGCATTTGGTTAATGCGTGATTTTGCTGACACACCTGGCATTTTCTTAGTGTTTCTGAGTCGTTCGTGGTCGCATATACTTGTTTTCCTCTTCGTTGTTCCGCCTTGGCAGGTTCCTTCTTCTGTGTGCTTGTCGCTGTGCTTATGTACCCGAAACGAAGAGCTCTGCTGGCTTCCTTCATTAAAAATTGTGACATAGCGATTATTTCCACTTCGGAAGTATTCTGCTCGGCGTATTCGTACCATTTGGATAACATGTGCGGACTCAGCTTTGTCATGATGTCTCGTGTCAGCTGTGGGTTATACAGGTATCCCCTTTTATCGATTGATTTTAGTACCCAGACTATATTTTGTACTTTTACCGCGAAGTTATTGAGTTCTGTTGCAGCTACTCCTGGTCGCGGCAGCTTCTTCAGATCCTCAATAGTTTTTTCCACTATAACTTCGGGTTGACCGAAGGTTTGATCTAGAGTGTTCATTATTACCTGAGGGTCTTCCGCCGTGTGTAGTAACACGGACACTGCTTCCCTGGCTTCCCCCTTGAGACAATTTCTCAATCTGGCCATATTTTCCGCTTTCGACAAATTATAAGTTTTTGTCGTATCTCGCATTGCTGCCCGGAACGCGAACCATTCTATTGGCGCGCCCGAAAATACTGGCAGCTCGTACGCCTGTCTCGGTGGTGGCCTGTTCCTTGCTAGTTTCTCTAGAGCCTCCACGAGCTGATCCACCCCACGGCCTCGGGATCCTTTGCCTGGAGTTGGCGATCTAGGTCGTTCAGCTGGACGCAGATCGCTTACCCGATGCTCCGTGTTGTGCGGCGTGCGGTGCTCTTTGGCTTCATCCAGCCATGTTTGTACCCTCCTCTGTTCCAGAGTAGTACCTTGTGGTTCAGTATCCTCTTGTTCGGTTATAGCCTCCATATCGTAGGCAAGTCGTCTCTTAACCCGTTCTGTTTCCAGATCCAGCTGCTTCTGCCTAATCAGCGCCAGACGTTCTTCCGCCTCGAACTGCGCTTGACGAACCCTCGCGTTAACGCTGCTGTTAGACGCGACTGACCTTGCAGGTGATACCTGTCTCCTCGGTGGTTCGTCTGCTCCGGTTCCCGCAGTGAGGCGTGACGTGGACGGTTCTACTCTGGACTCCGTAATGGGTGACATATATACCTCTCTCCCCAAAGGTGCTGCTCCTCCAGTTCCTCTTCGTTCCAGGATCGTGGCGGCGGCTGAGAGGCCCGCGGTCGGTCGCTCAGTTGACGGTGATCGTGGCGGATCATCGAACCGAGTAACCTGTGGGACCGCGGCGGCCTCGTCCTCTGGTTGGCTACGTGTCTTCACCATTATTTCCGCGGAGTTAATTGAGATACTAACTAACTACTATAGTTCGCGCTGATTTACGCACTTTTCGATAAGGAAACAGTTACTAGGATAGTACACTTAGTCTCAACACGAATAGTTTAACACAGAGTTTATTCGCACATAAAAAGTCAAATTTAAAATCTAAAAGTACACTGAGAGCCTAATTTAATATTAAAGTACACGCGAGAGTTTAAACTATTAAATTAAAACACTGGCTCTATATATGTGCGACACTGTTCCAGATTTATTAACGCACTGACGTTAAACTTTTCCAAAAATACACTGATTCTAGGTATAAGTGCAAGAAAAACTGAATCTAGACTTTTCAAACACTGACTTTAAACTTTTCCAATATACACTGAATCTAGGTATAAGTGCAAGAAAAACTGAATCTAGACTTTTCAAACACTGACGTTAAACTTTTCCAAAAATACACTGATTCTAGGTATAAGTGCAAGAAAAACTGAATCTAGACTTTTCAAACACTGACGTTAAACTTTCCCAAAAATACACTGATTCTAGGTATAAGTGCAAGAAAAACTGAATCTAGACTTTTCAAACACTGACGTTAAACTTTTCCAAAATACACTGAATCTAGGTATAAGTGCAAGAAAAACTGAATCTAGACTTTTCAAACACTGACGTTAAACTTTTCCAAAAATACACTGAATCTAGGTATAAGTGCAAGAAAAACTGAATCTAGACTTTTCAAACACTGACGTTAAACTTTTCCAAAATGCACTGAATCTAAACTTTACTAAAAAACACTGACGTTAAACTTTTCCAAAATGCACTGAATCTAAACTTTACTAAAAAACACTGACTCTAATTTAGATTTAATTCGGCTTACGAAGGACCAAAATGTTACGTTTACCTATAGTGGACTGTATTACTTATGATTTTCCTACTGGATTTTACTGTTCTAATTAGAGGGGTTTTTAAATAACAACTTTGATTTACACTTTCACTGCATTTATTAACTTATAATTCCCAATCTAGGTTACCTAGGCACAATTTTACACTTTTACGACTAACTTGTTTACATTATGAGCGTTAGGAGACGACTGAAGATACTGAACACAATATTAAAATCTCAACCTATTTATATACATTTTTAAGGTCTCCCGCCCGTACGATACCTATGATCGCTAATTGTACATTTTTTATTGCTATTTCCTTCCGTTATATAGGCTTGTCCCTGTCATGCATTTAACGGTCATTAACGGTCTGTATGTCCGTCCTTGTCATGCCTCTAACGGTTAATAATTATTATTACATTGCAATATCTTAAAATTAAGTTTAATTTTACCAAAGTTTTCCTAAGCTAATATTCTTAATATCTAAAGGGCTGGCGTTGTCCTTAACAGTTACAGTTAGTATTTTATAGTATTTGCGGTTGTTGTTGTGTATAGTTTTTATTAAAAAAAAAAGGTTTACAGTTTTGAAAACTATTAATGATATTATAACTATACGCATTATTTCTGATGAAGAATTTTATAATATTTTACACAGTTTCAACGATATGAAACATGAACGTAATTTTTAGCCTTGACATATGGCAATGATTTATTAAAAAAACATATCGATATTGACAGGACAAATATGATTTATTCACAAATGAATTTACATTTATCATGTAATATCAAAGCAACATTTTTGCCCCATTAATTTTGGAATAAATTATACTCGTTGTGACATCCAACCGTTTTTTTTTCGTGGGATAAAAACTATCCTATGTCCCTTTCTTGAGACTTGAACTACCTCTATAACAAGTTTCATTTGAATCTGTTCAGCTATTTAAGAGTGAAAAGGTAACATCCAGAGAGATATACATACACTCATTCGAATTAATAAATTAGTATGGATTAACTTTGTTTACTTTTTTTTATCCTTTAACTACTTTAACCAGCTCAATCATTTTCTAAGTTTGAGAAGAGTAAAAAATGTATAAAAAATGCATGACCTTTACTAAAATATCTTTTTAGTGTTTGATATGTTACGGAAGTATTTTACAGATGGTTATCGAATTAATGGTTATTTAATAAAACTAGTATTTTATGTTTGTTCTGGAAATATTTAGCTGTGACTTATTATTTTATTTTAATTTTTGTAACATATCGAACACACATAAAATTTATGTTACATGTGGTATATTTAAAAGTTTGTACCAACGAATTAGGGAAATAATAGAAATCGAACACAGCTCAAAAAGTGATTCAATGCAAAGTACAACTATATGGGCGGGGCGTAAAAAGTACAACTCACCCGCCGCTCAGTCACACAACGCGCTCAGCGACAGATGCACGCATCGTTTGATTTTTAAAAATATCCAAAATAATATAGTTAACGGACAAAAATGACCTTTTGTGTGGTAAATTGGTGTAAAAATGGAAAGAAGGCAGTAAAAAGCAGGAAAAACTTATCACAGCGAACAAATATTATTTTAAACCAAATTATATAATTTCGATTTTAGTTGACATTAAATACATAAAAATATAGGGTAAACTAGGCATGGCTGAAACAATGTTATTTTGGTCGTTTATTGCATTCGCATTCGATTAGGTAACGTTATATTTATTTTGTATACTAGCTAAACCCACGGCTTCACCCCCGCTACAAAGATGTTATTTTTGTACAATAAATAAAAGCATTTGTTTTTGAATTAAATCAATAATGACTTTTAATAAAAGTCTGAAGAAAGAAGGAAAATCCTCTAAAGTGAAGAATTCACCTGACCCGGCCCCCCCCCGGCTCGGCCTGATTCGACCTGATTCTGGCATCGCGCTTTTATCACCGCACGAGCCGACACCGATCCAAAGCCCAGGTTTATACGACTAATCTCCAATTATGAAAAATGACAAATATTATAGACGTCCAGGTTTATACGAATAAAATAGTTCACTCATAAAAATTTCAAATCGTAAAAAGGTCCAATTTGAAAATTGTCTATTCTAAAACGTCCATTTGTAAAAATGTCCAATAAAGTTTTATTTTATCCGTGGTTCTATCAATAGCTAATCCCGTAGTCCTATTAAAAGTGTCACGTACCTAGTGAACAATCTTTATTTCCAATGCAATGACAGCTGTCAAACTTGAAATGTCAATATCTCGGAAAATACTCGTCTTAGGCGGATGCTGTCATAGAAGAAATTAAAGGTCTTGGAGAGATCTTCATTTCAGATGACAGCTGTCAAACTTGAAAAGTCAATATCTCGGAAAATACTCGTCTTAGGCTGATGCTGTCATAGAAGAATTTCAAGGTCTTTGAGAGATTGTCATTTCAGATGACAGCTGTCAAACTTGAAACATCAATATCTCGGAAAATACTCGTCTTAGGCTGATGCTGTCATAGAAGAAATTAAAGGTCTTGGAGAGATTGTTATTTCAGATGACAGCAGTCAAACTTGAAACGTCAATAACTCGGAAAATATTCGTCTTAGGCTGATGCTGTCATAGAAGAAATTAAAGGTCTTGGAGAGATCTTCATTTCAAATGACAGCTGTCAAACTTGAAACGTCAATATCTCGGAAAATATTCGTCTTAGGCTGATGCTGTCATAGAAGAAATTAAAAAAAATTGAAGATCTTCTAGATTTTGACATTTCAAGTTTGACAGCTGTCATCTGAAAGGTAGATCTCCCCAAGACCTTTCATTTCTTCTATGACAGCGTCAGAAATAAACCAATTCGTGTTGGACATTATTCTTAATTGGACATATTTCATTTTGGACCAAATTCATGCTGGAAATTATTCGTGTTGGACATTTTTCCTAGTTGGACGTAAGCCATGTTGGACCAAATTAGTGTTTGACCAAAGTAGTATTGGACATCAATACCTACTAGTT
Organism: Hemithea aestivaria; assembly: GCA_947507615.1. Classification (NCBI taxonomy): domain Eukaryota; kingdom Metazoa; phylum Arthropoda; class Insecta; order Lepidoptera; family Geometridae; genus Hemithea; species Hemithea aestivaria. The sequence goes on from OX382343.1 coordinate 5,227,573, forward strand.
GGACAATTTGGATTTTGGACATTTGTCGTACAAATCGATAAAACTTATTCCATATCCTTTTTGGGGATTCTAACTACCTCTGTACCAAATTTGGCAATTTTGCCATTACCTTGTCGAACGCATGGTTGATGAGATATTCGTTTTGTTTCAAGCATACCAAGGTTACCCTAGTCTGACATAAAAGAATATATTTGAGTTACCCGTATGGCAATACCGAATTTAACTATAAACAATTTTGATACTTTAATAATTTTAAAAAAAATCGCTACTGTACTTGGTCACTGACCTCTGTTTAATCAGATAAGTAGCTCTGGTGCGAAAAAGTAACACACATGCTTCACATAAAACAGACATGCGTCTAATAATGATACTTTTATAAAATGATAATAAAAGACGATGTGTTATATGACACAAATATAATATAAAAAATACTTAAAATAAAGTAATAAATCGTTTATATAGGGTAATCCAATTTTTTATTTTTTGCGGTGGGGTGGTCTTTTCGATGTCTCGTAGGCGGGCATTTTCCTTTATTTTTAATACTTTCCAAAACAAATTTTCTGACTGATGATTTCGATTCGCCTAGAAAATACAAAATAAATAAGATTAATATCATCTTTTAAAAGTAAAAAAGGCGTACCAGTATGGTAACAGTAAAAAAGGTGCCATGAACATAATGTTAAAATAAATTCCCAAATAAAGCAATTGTATTTGTACTTGTACGTAGGGATATCTAATAGACATTAAAACAAAATAAAAATGCCAAGTGCAAGTTTTGAATTGAACTCTTTCTTGAAACATCTCATATATCATCTTATGACTCTTGAGTAAGAAGCGTTCGTGCAGTGCTCCTAAAATTTCATATCATTGTGAAATCCTAGGTAACACTGTATTGATTATGGGCAGCCGTTATCTCTTAACATCAGGAGAGCGTCTAGCTCGTCTTCTACTTCATCACAAAAAAAAAAAATATACAAAAACAAACGGAAAAAGCACTTTGTTGTTTGGGAGCCCCTTTTTTATTTTATTCTATTTTTAGTATTGCAACAAAAATACATCCGTGAAAATTTCAACCTTTTAACTATCACGGTTCGTGAGATGACAGACAGACAGACGAACGGATAGCGAAGTCTTAGTTATATGGCCTCGTTTTCCCCTATGGGTACGGAACCCTAAAACGCAATTTTTCATACACATAATATCATCATTAAACTTGGACAATATGAAAAGTATCAAAAATTTTCAGTCATACTATAATGTATTTTATGACTTTAGTTGTAAACAAATATATAACACAAAATAGTTATTTATGGAAAAAATAACGATTATTTTACGTTTTCAATGATGAGGTTCAATGAGCTTGATGATGTACTGTTAATCTAACTTAAACGTACCTGAGATATACACTGTTCTCTTAGAAACACTTAGTCAAAGCAGCAACCACTTTTCTATTTGCAACTGCTGTATACGCCGTATATATACATTTTGTAATTCATTTGGCAAGCACCGCCACGGATTATTTTATTCATTTCATCAACATTATTGTGAAAAATCTTCGAAATAACTTATTAATCACTAAAAATACGAACAACATGTTGTTGTTTACATTATTTTTGTCAAATTTGACAGAAGTAGTTTGAAAGAAATAGGTAGAATGTTGCCATTTTTATTTTAGTTTTTTCTTATTAAATTTGTACTCCTTCGTTTTGTCCATCCCGTTTGCACATGTTGATTGAATATTTCTGTTTCACTCAACACTATCCGACTAAGTAAAATGACACCCCAAATGAATGAATGGGCGAGTTCATGTACAGAAAATAAATTTAGCATGGTTATGCCTTATGAATGTCGGCGTGTCGCGTGAGTATTATAATTTAGTGGTGTGAGTTTGGGACCACGTTTTTGCGGAAAAAGTAAAGGAGTTACAGGGAGTTGGTTTGTACACACATACACAAATCATATAATTATACAATACACTTTATAAGTACTCTATATTGAGACTGTAAGTACGTAGAAATGATAAAATGCCAATTATTTTACCGGGGGTAGACTTCCTTTGCAGGAGGTCGTCTAGGTGGGTACCCCAACAGTGCCAGTTATTCTACCGCCTGAGCAGTGATGTGCAAACATTACTGTGCTCCGGTAGGAGGGCACTGTAGCTAGTAAAATTACTGGGCTAAAGAGTCTTAACATCTTATGACTCTTGAGTAAGAAGCGTTGGTGCAGTGCTCCTAAAATTTCACATCATTGTGAAATCCTAGGTAACACTGTACTGATTATGGGCAGCCGTTATCTCTTAACATCGGGAGAGCGTCTTGCTCGTCTTCTACTTAATCACATAAAAAAAAAATTACTTTGAACTAAATAGAAGTACTATTACAATAACTTATGTGTATAACAATATCTAATTACACTTTGCTAAAACTTTTATTATACTTATTGATTGCAAACCAAAAAACAAGTGAAATTAAAAAAAAATATTAGCTTTTATTATTATTACCATCTAGCATCAAAAGACTCGTCAAGACAAATAAAATGAGCCCAACCTCGATGGGGTTGCGTCGTTCTATGGCCACCTTCCAGTTCCGTTATCAGATCAGCTCGATGTCATAAAAGTATTGCATTGTAATCCGATTTACACATGCGTGCAAAATTTCAGCTCAATCGGAAACCGGGAAGTGGATCAAAATTTACTTGCAAGATTTGATTACAGGCACACAGACAGACAGACAACAGACAGGTAAAAGTAAATAAAAGCTTGTAATAAATAATTGAGGTTCTTCTCCTGGCGCATGATCCTCCCGCTCGCATGATGAGTCGCACGATTTGACAAACTTTGTAATATAAATTCATAGCACTTACTTATAGAAATTTTATTTTGGTCGAACTTGTAATGCAAATTTTATCTTAACTTAAATCAAATAAAATTCAATCCTAAGAGCTTGCGTGACTTTTTACCGTTAAAATAGATAATACTAAAGATATAATTAATCGGCCATGAAATAAACGTAAATCTATAACAATGTTGATATGTAATTTCGTGCATATTGGTACTTTAATTATAGTTTACACAAAACTATTAAAATGATTTATAAAACTAGGCATGCCCAGCGGTTTTAGCCACTAAAATGTAGACTATGTTCTATTTACTAAACCGAGGCCTACTCGAAAATTTAACTACTTATCTGAATCACTCTACTCTAATTACATTTGAGATGAGGACATACATACGTACACATATCATTTATTATATTTCAGCATAATCTTCTGATATGGCAAAAAACAAGCCCTTTGTTCGGGCCATTAGTTTGACATAACAGAAAACCGGGTAAAATAAAACAATTTTGCATGCTCGCCACACACACAAGAAACTTCCTACTGTCAATTATCTATGGCCCCCTTCCCTTTTCTCTGTGCCTCAGGTACGAACAACACCTATGTTCCAATTTTAAGTAATTAAAAAATGTTGTGAAGTAAGCGAAAATATCAACAAAGCCACCTGCACGCCATCGAATTAGCTAAAGGTTCGATACCCTTAAAATTATATTTAAAAACATCCGTTGGTATATTTATTTATGTTTGTTTCGTTGATATTAGTACCTTCATTAGGTTATTATGGCTTTGACCTTAAATGTATCAATTTGGTTTTTGTTTTGTTTCGACACTGTTGAAGGGAAGCGACCTTAATTATAGCCTTAATTTACTTTATATACATATGTAACTACATTTTGATACATAGTAATACTTTTATTGCGAAAAACACTTCCAACCTTGTAGTTGTAGGACCTACTCGCAATGCAATCAAATTTTTTATTACCCACTCACACGTCCGCGCTTGACAGCTGAAAAAGCGTTGAACGTCCGCGTCCGCGATCCAAATAGAATCGCGTCGAGCGCTCTCTACTGATACCTACTAAACGTCTATTTTCTAGCAAACTATTGAACCATTTTCTATGAAAAAATAGCATTATATAGTAAAAACTATAAAGAAATAAAATATCTAAAAATTTTGATTCAAATATTAACACAAAGTATGTAAAAAAAATTCTAACTGGGCAATATGTGTAAATTTTAGGTATTTTTTTGGTTTATACACTTTTTTACGAAACATCTCCAAATATTTTTTGTTTTTACCTGTACATTATTAAACTAGATTATAAAAGCTTTGTTTTGATATAAAAACATAATGACTTGGAAAGTACAGTATAGCACAATAAATCAAAACAAACCACCCATTCGTGTATAACGCTGAAGTCGCCTAGAACAAAATCCTAAGAACGGATATATTAAATCAATGAATTCAAACTATTTTAGTTCATATTTTTTAATGTTAGGTATACGTAACTAATTATGTTGAACTGTTTTTCTAAATTTAAGTTGTATTTTAATAAAATAATAGTTGATTGAAATTAATCATGGAAAAATATTACGGAAACGCGGCATACGCGACAAAAATTTTACATGTCGACTTTAAGACATGTAAAATTGTCCCGATTGTGTTTATTTCCTTAATATCTGTACCAATTCCGAAAGATCGTATCATGAGGATCATAATAATATATAGTTTTAATAAAATAAGGTTAATTATAAACATTTTAAACGCAGATTTCTCTGGCACGCATGAAAACTTCGAAACTAAAATTTCAAAAATAAAATTTAAAATGTTGCCAAGAGCTTAGCTCCAGATTTAATGACCACAGATTTAAAATGTTTATTACAAAGCCATATACAACCATATTTACGCAACTTTTCACTGTTTTCATAGATAAAAACATGTTTTTAAAGTAGCAAGTCGCTAGGACCGCTATAGCGGCTGTAACGTTTAACTCAACTTTTTTTCCGACCGCTATAGCGGTCGGGACGTTTGAGTGGTTACATTTTGTTGAGGATGTCAATAAAACTATTTATATGTACTTGCGTAATAGCAAAAGCTTATTTTTACAAGCTTTTATTTACTTTCACTTGTCTGTTGTCTGTCTGTCTGTAATCAAATCTTGCAAGTTAAATTTGACCCACTTCCTGGTTTCCGATTGAGCTGAAATTTTGCATGCATGCATAAATCTGATGACAATGCAAAATTATTATGACATGGAGCTGATCTGATGATGGAGCAGGAAGGTGGCTATAGGAACTCCGTAATTAAACGATGTAACCCCATCGTATTTGGGCACATTTGATTCGTCTTGACGAGTACTTTATAGTGCTGAATGGTAATAAAAATAAAAGCTTGTTTTTAAAAAGTTTTTTAAAATTTCACTTGTTAATGAAAAAGGCTGGAATGAAGGATCGTGGAACGGGCGATAGGTACTCACTTAGTAGAAGAAATTAATTAATTATAATAATAATTAATATTGAGTTTATTTATGCCACTTTTTTGAATGTGCAAATGCCTTAATTGATAAATCAACCAGCATTTTGGTAACATATACACAATAAGTCATACTTAGTTTAGCATTTAAAGTAGCAAATTTTTAAATAGTTATTTTGGAAATTATGTTGCACTTTTAAAATTCCGACACATTTGCATAAAATAAGCCGCGCTGCGCTGGTTGAAAACAATCGAAGTGATAATACAATGTTCTTCAAAAAGGCATTGCACTGCCATGTCACCCTGAAATCATGATGATTCAGTTGACGGTGGTTATTTTTGAGTCTATTTTTTATAGATGGGCTTGTTAGATATTTTGACTTAAAGCTTTAAGAGGCGTCTGCCCGTTAGACCTTTTATGTAGAGACACTGAGGTGCGTAAAAGCCTGTTTAAAGTCTGCTTTTAAAACCGAAGTAATAGCATAAAACAATAATATTATTTTAAAAAAGAATTAATAATAAATAATTACTGTAGAATTTATTCTCCAACAGAACAGATTGCCTCCCATAGGTGAAATGATAAAGTTTATATGGCCAATCTACATGTTGGGGTTTCTGCAGGCCTACTGGCTATTGCCCACCTAAATTTAAAACACTAGAATCCATAGAAAAAATATGCGTACATTACATGCTTAAACCTCCTCATTAATATAAGTAAAATAACAAATGCAGTAATGTGCATTGAAGTTGACATCAATCTTAGGGTGTTAATTAGCCAATAGCAATAGCCCTACAGGTCGTCAAGCTCCTAAGGCCTTTTCAGTGAAAACGCTTGACTATCATTTCAACTCACATAATTAAAAAGAGCGAAATAATACTAGCAACGTGACAAAGAGTGACATTGCACATACTACACATCCTATTACTACCTGTATGATAATTTCACTGCTAGATTTCCCGTAAAACCGGAAAACGGCATGCATACTTAATGCTATCTAGCCAGTTGGACGACTCAAAAAAGTGGTAGTGTTATGATTGGCATAGAAATCTACAAACTGACTATGTTGATTATATTTAAACTAGCTGTTCTTCGTGTGTGTTAACCTTGTTTCGTTTAAACCATCCCTTTAGTAAATGTTTTTTTAACCCCCGACGCAAAAACGACGGGGTGTTATAAGTTTGACGTGTCTGTCTGTCTGTCTGTCTGTCTGTGTGTGTGTGTGTGTGTGTGTGTGTGTGTGTGTGTGTGTGTGTGTGTGTGTGTATGTGTCTGTCTGTGGCATCGTAGCTCCCAAACGGATGAACGGATTTTGATTTAGTTTTTTTTGTTTGAAAGTAGATTTAGTCGAGAGTGTTCTTAGCCATGTTTGGTGGAAATCGGTTCAAGATGGCCGCCGCTACAAAATGGCGGATTATTTTTTTCTTACACGACTACCTCAATATGGGTATCAAATGAAAGGGCTTAACGAGTAGAATACAGCCCACTATATAAAATTTAAAATCCAAGATGGCCGCCATCAAAAAAATGGTGAATTACGTATTGCGTTGGGGGTTTTTTAAATTTTTAATTTAATTCACTTGTTTGCTTTCTTAAAGTATTGAGATGACTTTCGTTATCGTTCGATTTTTTTTCTTGCATTACCCACAAGCTATGGTGATTAAGCCTACATACAGCAGGGCTATTCACTTACCCTTTAGGAAACCGAACCGAAGACCGAATTGTCATTAATGTATGAAATGACATATTACGTCGTATCGATTTAATAATACACGTCATACGTCATTTCATACATTTTTGACAATTCGGTCTTCGGTTCGGTTCCCTGGTGGATAAGTGAATGCCCTTGAGCCCTGCTGGTCTCAATGAAATGTAGTCGAAATCGGTTGACCTGTTTTCAAGTTACGAATTTGCCTCACATGAGTCTGTTTATGTTTCTTTTATTCAGTTGTGTGGTACCTTGTTTACTTAGACTAAACCTTGTAGCTCAATAATCTATATTACTCATACCTTAATAAACCATGACTATAGCTATAAATATAACTAGTATGTATTTATTTCCCACGCGACGCACGAGTTTAATTTACGCTTCTTACGTTTAGTGCCAAAGATTACTTAGGATTAGATCGACTACCAATTCGTCTATTGGATTTTTGAATTGACTACTAAAACTTCGAATAGTGACAGCCTACATTAAAAACAAAACATTATAGCAAGTGAAAATTAAAAAATAATATGTTATTACCATCTAGCATCAAAGTACTCGTCAAGACGAATCAAATGAGCCCAAACTCGATGGGGTTGCGTCGTTTAATTACGGAGTTCCAATGGCCACCTTCCAGTTTCATCATCGTCTGTTTTATACCCGCATGCAAAATTAAAACCAGACAAATAGACAGACAATGGATAGGTGAAAATAAATAAAAACTTTTAATAGAATAGGAAATGTTGGATAATATTATAAACTGATGAATGAGTGACTAATGACTTAAACAGCTTTTAATGCACGCGTTTAGGTTGTGATTTGATGAAATTTCTGTCGCGTTTGGAAAATTATCATGGCCGATCTATTTCCTTATAAATTGTGACTTTAATTCATAAATAAATGTGGTACTTTGTAACGAGCAATGAGCGGAATTTTCCATAAATAGATACGGCTCAGTGAATTCCGTAAAAATGATATTATTATCACAATAATAGATATATAATATAGATTATGATATATTTGTCACAAATTTCATCTATTTTACAAGCTTTATATTACTTTCACCTGTCTGTTGTCTGTCTGTCTGTCTGTAATCAAATCTTGCAAGTTTAATTTGACCCACTTCCCGGTTTCCAATTGAGCTGAAAATTTGCATGCGTGTGTAAATCGGATGACAATGCAATATTTTTATGACATTGAGCTGATCTGATGATGGAGCTGGAAGGTGGCCAAAGGAACTCTGTCATAAAACAACGCAACCCCATCGAGTTTGGGCTCATTTGATTCGTCTTGACGAGTACTTTATGATGCAAGATGATAACAATAATTAAAGCTTGTTTTTAAAAAGTATTTTTTAAATTTCACTTGTTTAGATACCAAACATTAATGTTAATATGATAATTTTAAAATTGGTTAAAAAAGCTCGATGCAAATTTACTGTCCTTTCGCCAGAGCTTTCGATAGAATGATCGCTTTCTCGTTTATTATTTTTATGCAAAGAAGTAAGAATACTATTAAAACGCTCTCCTGGTGGTAAGAGATACCTAACGCTGCCTATTCTAGGTGCACCAACGCTTCTTACTCAAGATTCATAAGATTTTAAGACTCTTCAGCGCAGTAATTTCACTAAATACAGTGGCCTCCTACCAAAGCACAGTAATGTTTGCACATCACTGCTCAGGTTCAGGCGGTAGAATAACTGGCACTATTGGGATGCAAACCTTTTTTTTTCCCCGGGGAAATGCTTTACGCATACCACCCTGAGCCCTTGTAACGCTAGTCCAGGGTGGTTATGTGGGACTCCCCGCCGGAGAAACCGGCGGATATACCCACTAAAACCCCGGGGTCCTTCCAGCCGCTGTTCTGCGGGGACGACGAAGGTACGCTCTCGCATTCTTCTCCGTCGATTGGGATGCCAACCTAGTCGACCTCCTGTAAAGGAAGTCTACCCTTGGTAAATGATTAATAGGAATGGGATACCCATGTAAGTAAATTAATGATTTGATATTAGGTATTTATGTAAATTATGTACTTGTATGCACATGTAGAATTATTTAAACAATGACTAATACATGTATTTAAAATAAAGGTATTATTTTTTTAATGTCACTCCAAACAATAGTACAATGCTCCTAAGGTTAAATATGCAACCTTAATTTAATTAAATGATGGTAATGATGCGCGACCTAAATTAATCATCTATGTACTTAAACACACTGGGAGGTCCTTGCTACCGCAGTATTTATTTATTCGCTTACTAAGATAACATTACAATGTGTTCACCAAATCGTTATTCTTAGTATTCTTAAAAATATTACAGAACATGCAATACTAAATTATTTTCTTAGAGTATTAACATTTGACCATACAAAATCTAGTATCGTTCCGTGAAGCTCACTTGCGAACAAGTATTATTGTAAGGTCTAACTTTTATGAAAAAGAAAAGAAGTTCAAATATTAATTTATTAAACAGAAAATAAATATATAAAATTTGCAGGAATGTATTAGGTACTAATACATACAAATTCTTAATATTCGACTGCTCTTTTGACATGCAAATTTACAAATATAGAATGCTATTAATTTCAAACTTACCATAAATTATTGCAAATTACATAAAATACATAATAATATCTAGATTAAATTGATATTAAATTAATTAGTAGGTACTGCCCAATACTCATCATATCCTACATTATTAATTATAATTTATAATTTATTTATTTCGTAAAAAAACACATTGAGGCTTAAACACTATCATGAGTATCGGGTACTATCAATCATTCAACAAAAAAGCCAATTACCCAATTAATATCTACTAATCCCCCAAGTACCTTAAACTCAATATGAAGGTTAATTTAAAGGTCTTATGAACCAAAACAAATCAGACCTTAACTTAACCTTTTTACCTTAACAAATTTCAATAGATTTAAATTATAACTTTAATAATTTAAGTATTTCTTTATAAGCTAAGTCCAGCGAATGTAGGTACCTGATGTAGGTAAGTAGATATTATGGTAGAGATAGGTAGACTGTTATTTAGGCATTTTCAGTTGAATAACCTATGCTCTCTACATGTACCTATATCTACGAGTCAGTATCTTTTTTTGTTAAGTCTGTACTGGCCCACTGCTGGGCAAAGACCTCCCCCAAATCCTTCCACTTATCTCTTTCCTGCGCCGCCTCGGCACACCCGATCTGGTGCGCGTCCAAATCGTCTCGCCATCGTTTCCTATAGGCCGGCCTCGGCGGCGTCGCTTTTCTCTAGGTACCCATTCTGTAGATATCTTTGCCCAGCGGTCGGGGTGCATATGACTAACGTGACCCACTCCCATTTTAGACATTTTAAGTATAATCTTAAATTATGGGATAAGTGATGATATTTATAAAAATAAAAACTAAGTAGGTACATATTCAATCTGACTAATATTATAAACGTGAAAGTTCGTAAGAATGGATGTCTGGATGTTTACTCTTTCACGCCTAAACGGATGGACCGATTGAGCTGACATTTGGTATAGAGATAGCTTAGACCTAGGAATAAAACATAGGCTATAAGTACAGCGGGTAATACTGCTGGGCGCAGCTACTTAGATATAATATTAACCCACTTACTCCTGTATATATTTTTTTGCACTATTAATTTAAAACTTTAAAACTATCTGCATAGATGTCTATATTGTTTAAAATGTAGTGTGTCGTTAAAGACACAGTAGGAGCAAGAGGGTTAAATGCATGGTGAGGCATAAAGCGAAATAGACAAAATAAGATCTATCATTATAAATTATTATTTTATTTTTATGTCAGTCAAGTATTTTCATTTGATCTCTGAGGAATGCCCTCCGTCTGCCTTGACCCCGCCTGCCAGTGCCTTTTTCGTCGGTCTTTCATCACGAACCACCGGTGCATATATGATACTTGAGCTCCAATAATATGGATACAGAATGTGAACGTACCACAACCTTGAGGGTACGAAGCAGATTCGACGGCCGGGGTCGATAGAATTACGCAACTTGGACAAGGTCCACGATTAAGTACAAGTTATTGAAAATTCAATTTAATTATTGGGTAAAATATCAGAAACGGTTGAGATATAGTTATATAGACGATGTTTAAATCACTAAAAACAAAAACGGCACAACTCACGTCTAAAATTGTCGAGAATATCTCGATCACGGTTTCGGACAATTACGATGTCCTTCATCAGACAATCGACAATTTTAGACGTGAGTTGTGCCGTTTTTGTTTTTAGTTATGGAGAACACTCGCGATAGTTTTAAAAATCGTGATGTTTAAATCCGTGGTAGAAGATATTTTGAACAATAATATTTATTAAAAATTTGTTATTAAAGTTTTTTCAATCGTCTGGAATATTCGTTTAAAAGGTAAAAATATAATTCAATAACAAAAGATCTCAAGACTTCACATTTTTTTATTACTTTTGTTTAATTTGAGGATTTTCTCAGCCTTACGTGAAAATGGCGCTATTATCTTTAAGAATCTACATTAATTTATATTTTCACAATGTGTTATAATTTATTATTATTTCTGTTGTTGTGTTTCTGTATGTTGTTCTGTATGTGGTTCTGTGTATTATTTCTGTGTGTTTCCTATATAATTGTGTACTTTAAATATAATATGCTAATGGTGAAAGCACATCTATCCGCATCGACCGCGCCGAAGGATTCGAATTTTGAATTCTTTATATGAAATGTCATGAAACCTTGCCTGATTCGAATCGTCAGAATCGGAAGATTTCCTATACAAAAAAATCTTCCGGCGCGGTCGATGCGGATAGATGTGCGAACACCATAAGGTTAAAAATATTCTATCTCTCTCTTTTTCTTGTCAATATTATATTATAAGAAAACAGTTGAGAACAAGCGTAAATAAAAAAAAATAAACTGACTTTAACTACTTTCAATAAGCGGAAGCGACATGCTCGTTTTAATTTTTAACTTGGAAACCACTGGACCGATTTCAGAAAAAAATTGTTATGCCCTTGAAAAAAAAATTGCCCAAATTCGTTCAGGCGTCTTCGAGTAATCAGTGGTAAAAGGGTATCAGCTATTTTCATACCAAATTTCAGTTCAATCAATTCAGCCGTTTATGCATGAAGTAACAAAAACATAATGATATAAGTCACCTTAATATTATAAGTATATTGTACTTGAGGAAAGTAAGTACTGGTATCATCATCTTCCTGCCCTTATCCCATACTAGGTAGGGTCGGCACAACACGTTTTTCTCATCCATTCCACTCTATCATCCGTTAAATCTTCATCCACTCCCCTAGCACGCATATCCTCTTTCACACAGTCCATCCAAACCTTTTTTGGGCGTCCCCCTCCCGAATTACCACCAAAGTACTCGTATATCTTACTAATATTATAGACGTAAAAGTTTGTAAAAATGTATGGATGTCTGGATGTATGTTTGTTACTAACTCTTTCACGCCTAAACGGGAGGACCCATTGAGCTGAATTTTGGTATAGAGATAGCTTAGACCACATAGGCTACAAACACAATAATAACACATAGGGTACAGTACAGCGGGTTAATCGCTGGGCGCAGCGAGTATGTCAAAATATTATGTAGAATATAGGTAATTAGTAAGCTTTAATAATATATGTAGGTAAAAATCTTTTCGCTATAAAAACGATGAGACTCAAGCACGTACCTACTTTAAAATTAAATTATACTTAAGATAAAATTAGATCTAATTATTACGTTCAGAAACTTTGTATCCTATGTAATCATAGTGGAGAGGCCATACTAGTTTTAACCAAGTAATTTATATCTTTTTATGAACAGAAAAATAAAGGCAAAACCTAGTTTAGTATATAAATACTCGTTATTTACTAGCTTAGGTCCTAATAACACTTTTTATGCAAGAAGAACAAGACTACGAGGTAACGACGAGTTAAGCAATTATCTCCTAGGTTTACTTTGCTAGATTCTTAGGCCACAACGTTGATCAGGCGAATTCGTGGTCAAAAGCTTAAGTACATTAGTACAGTCAACTACAAAGAGATGTATCCATGTTAGGCTTACAAAATGAAGTAAATTTTCATTTGCCACAATGAACTACCCTTGGTTCGTGACATTTCTAGTAACAATCTCACTTTATATTATCATCGACTCGTTTATTATGCAACAATGATGTATCCCACTACTTTTCTTTGAGTGATACATAATAATAGCATTTAAAATTAATCGAATATAGTATAAGATTTGGTGGATACTGCTAATGTCACGAAGTAAGGGTAAATAATTTTTGCATACTAAAAGTTCCTTCATTTTGTAAGACTAACATGGATACATCTCTTTGTAGTTGACTGTACATACACGTATTATCAACTCGTATTATCACTACATAGTATAGAATGAAGTTGCTTCCCGCGTTTGTCTGTCCGTATGTATGCTTATATCTTTAAAACTTCACAACGGATTTTGATGTGGTTTTCATTAATAGATAGAATGGTTCAAGAGAAAGGTTTATATGTATAATACATCCATAACATAGTAAAGAAACACTAATAATTTTCTATTAAGCTCGACGAAGTGCGCGCGGGTCCATTAGTAGTGAATACACATGGCACATTTCAACGGGTAAAACATGTGGGCACATCGAGTAAGTTACTACAGTATTTTTAATTGTGTTCAGCAGGGCTATTCACTTATCGGTTAGGAACCCGAACCGAATACCGAATTGTCAAAAATGTATGAAATGACGTGACATGACATGTCAAGTTGTATCTGTAGTAGTAGCTGTAGTATTGTTAGTTTGTTTTTCTCAATAAAGGCATTTGCCACTTGTTAAAAAAAAAAAAGTTGTATCTACATGATATGTCATTTCATACATTTTTGACAATTCGGTATTCGGTTCGGTTCTTTCACGGCTAAGTGAATTACCCTGCTGGTCCTTGACTTGCTCAACCTTTTGAAAAAAAGTGTACTTATTCTAATTTCAAAAATGTTATCGACGACGCCATTTTTTTGAGGAAAGGAAGTTGAGGCTTACTATAAATACGGATATATGTAATTTTTTGAAAAAGTAACCCAAACTTAACTAAAATATACGTAGATGCCTAGCTTTTACTTATTTCCATAGAGTAATTATGACAAGGAAGTAGAGGTAATTATTATATTTTAATTCTAACGTTATGTAAGTAGGTTGTATCTAACTTCTAAATTATTTAAATTCACTGCGAATTATAAATTTTATACTAATTTAACATCACAGACGGTAAATTTAAAAGCTACAGTTAACTATGTAAAAATACCGACTAAACTAACGGATGTAAAAGTCGAAGCTAGGCTTGACCCTGGGTTTCGGACAATTACGATGTCCTTCATCAGGAGCTCACGCCTCAGGGTCGACCCTGGCTTCGACTTTTATATCCTTGAGTTTAGTCGGTATTTTTACATAGTTAATAAGGACAACGCGCGCGTTTGTTTTTCATATCGTTAAGCTATGCTTATTAACCCTTAAACTCCCGAACGGCTCGATCGGGCCGCAACCACCCCGTTTGAATTCAGGCTTTAATTTAAGAATGCTAGAAACTAATTCAATTCACCCCCGCTAAAAACAATTGAAGCGCTAGTAGCTGAGGAGTTAAAAACGTTTATTATAAAAGTTTGCCTATATGTACTTTGATTGAAGACAATGATGCCTGGAATCGTCTGCATGATAAACCAACTGGTGCTGGGTGGTTTTATGACATTAAATGTCGCTGTACCGATTAAAAAAGTAGCTTTATAGCAGCGAAAAATTCTTTTTCAATCCAAAATGAACGATCACTTCATATTTTTTAATGAAAAGTATTAATTTGTGCCATTTATTTTACACAGATCACAGAGACCTTTAAAACCAAAAATATATTTGAGAAGCACTAAATCGATTCAAAAATATATTTGCCGTAGTTAAAAATTGACTCAATTTGCCTGCTTTGTGTAGTTTCAAAAGCATATATTAGAAAACTATTAACTTTCAAATTATAATGTTTTAGGCAACGCTTTAATAAATCAAGGGAAGATGCTAATCCATCAAATATATTTGAAGGTTTCTAAAGCGCATGTACATAAGTAGCATAATGAATAATGATAGCTCGATACAATGACCTACCATTTCTCTGAGTCAACAAGATGATAGATTTATAGCGTACATACTACATACCCAGCGGGATTATTTCCGAAACTGTCGGTCACGATCCGGACTTTTTTACAAGCTTTATATTACTTTCACCTGTCTGTTGTCTGTCTGTCTGTCTGTCTGTCTGTCTGTCTGTAATCAAATCTTGCAAGTTTAATTTGACCCACTTCCCGGTTTCCAAATGAGCTGAAAATTTGCATGCGTGTGTAAATCGGATGACAATGCAATATTTTTATGACATTGAACTGATCTGATGATGGAGCTGGAAGGTGGCCAAAGGAACTCCATCATTAATCAACGCAACCCCATCGAGTTTGGGCTCATTTGATTCGTCTTGACGAGTACTTTATGATGGAAGATGGTAAGAATAATTAAAGCTTGTTTTTAAAAAGTATTTTTAAAATTTCACTTGTTTAAATTTCCGGTTAGATCCGCTAGCTTACCGCCCATTTTTTATGTGACAAACTGGAAATACTTAAAAAATATATATTCTAGAGCTTTGTCACAGATAAAAGAGCTTTGTCTACTGAGAAATATTTTCAAAAAGTATTTTTTTTAAATTAATATTCCAAAAATATGTCAAGTCGTTGCTAGTGAGAGACTCACACGCAAATACAAAGCTATTAACTACACATAATAATGGTTTGATTGGGCAGAGTAATCTATTGAACCCGTTCCGTTTGTCCAATCCGTTGGAACATTAAGTTCAATTATAGATTAATCGTTAGAAAGTTTGTCGCAAGTAATTTATGCAAATTAATTCAAAGCTCAAAACTGGTTGTACTAGATTCTAGATGGATCATGGCCAAACAATCTGTATCGATACCTCAATCGCCGATGTTTTACCGTTAACTTATATTTTTTGAGATATCGCAAATGATTACCCAGTATAATATAATTATGTTTAGAAACATACGTCTTGATTGCACTGTTTAATAGTGTATGATCATTTTGAATGTGGTATAATGCGTTGGTCTGTTTTTCAAGACGGATTTTGTAATGTAAATTCGTATTTCTGTCTTTACCTTTCCCTGCTTGGATGTTTCGAAGAGATTGCTATTAGCGATATCGCAAATTGTAACACTCCTTCTCTAATGTGTATTTTTTTATTTTTAAAGATTTTCTATTATATTTGTGGTGTTTAATAAAGAGATTTCTATTCTTTCCTAAAGTGGTAGTCAGCATAGGTGATAGTCACCGTGCTATAAGGCTTTCTGGAAAGCTTTGATTATTTATTTATTTATTTATTTTAGCCATGATCGTCCCACTGCAGGGCAAAGGCCTCCCTACTGCTCCTCTCCTTTGGGCTATTTCTGACCAGTTTTTACAAAAAGAGTCTAACTCATCCCGCCATCTCCGCCTGGGCCTACCGCGGCGTCGGCTAACGGTGCTGGGTGTCCACTCAGTGGTGCGTTTAGCCCACAGCTCGTCCGACATGCGGCAGATATGCCCTGCCCAGGTCAACTCGCGGCTTTATGACCAACATCGACGATCTTTGTTTTTGAGCGCAGTATGGTGTTCCTGATTCGGTCTGTTAGCTTGACGCCTAGGATACTGCGCTCCATCGCTCGCTGGCAAACCCAAAGCTTTGATTAATATCATTAAAATGGCCTTAAAGGTCTCATGAGTAGCCCATAAATTCGTTTATAGGGTACTCAAGTAAGTGTAGTAACTAATCTACTACACTACCGATATTATTAATTAGCATACTCAAGAAAAGATAACTCTCGTGTTTAGGAACTGGTTGAGTATAGCAAGTCAATTCTTTCTTTTTTGGCAACTGGTTACGAAACTCAGTTGCGAATGTTGCCGGAACTGATAAATAAGGTAGTTTTAAAAAGTGATAAAACTAAATTAAAAATCATAAATTTTATTATTTAGTTAATTTTTTATTTCCTAATTAAATTATATTAAAGGGAGAGTTCGCATATGCAAGCCCCTGTCAATTTAATAATTATTCAAGAATATCGTATAATCTAGAACTCGTCCACTCGCTGCGCTGGTGTATGATTCCTAGCTTAGATTTGCATTTAATATGCACAAAGACTTTATGCTTTTCTCATCACATTGTGCAAGCAGTAATGTGCAGGCATTACTGCGTTCCGGACGGAAGGACAATGTTACCAGCTAATGTACTGGGTATGAGAAGATTCAACTAAAATAATATCTTAGAGTGATATTTCAGACTTTTGGATTTCAAAACATCGGCACTGTGCCATATATGACACAGATACAGACATGATTTTTTATATGTATGTAATACCCCACCTAATAGTGTGTGGCTACCGTCGCCTATGGATACCTGCAATACCAGGGGTACTGCCGATACGCTGCCAACCTTTTAAGACTCTGTTCACTTTTACCGGGGGTAGACTTCCTCTGCAGGAGGTCGACTAGGTGAGTACCCCAACAGTGCCAGTATTCTACCGCCTGAGCAGTGATCTGCACACATTACTATGCTTCGGTAGGAGAGCACTGTAGCTAGTGTAATTACTGGGCTGAAGAATCTTAACATCTTATGTCTCAAGTAAGAAGCGTTGGCGCAGTGCACCTAGAATTTACCTTTGTAAAATCCTGGGTAGCACTGTACTAATTATGAGCAGTGTTATTTCTTACCATCAGGAGAGCGTCTTATCTTGTGTGTAAAAAAACTTGTCTTTTGAAGAGTCTCATGTCGAAGTTCAACGAAAATACCGCAGGCGGAAGCTCATTCCACATTATAAAGGTGTGATTATTCAGATACTGTGCAATCGTGATGCTAACAACCATGAATCTAATTTGCACATCTTGGCAAAATTAAAAGCACAAACCGGTGAAGTACAATTATAATGTTATGTGTAACACCTTTCTCTATACAGTTTATGCAATAAATAAATTGTAATTAGAATTTGAAAGTCTTTGTTTTCGAGTTGTTGTGGCGGTAACGTCTGAAATATTTCCATAATTGCTAGTTTAAGCATTATACTTAAAATTCAGCTATTCCTTACTTAGAAACAATAGAAGAGAAGGTAATTTAGCAGATTCTTAGACAGATTAATGTTTAAGATAGCTATTAGGACAATAGTGATTATAACGGTAATCATATCGTAAAGCTAGATGAATGCCTAAATAGGTGCTTTCACGAATTCTAGACTAGTTTAATAGGTGTACAGAAACACGTTTTGATTATTGTATTTGATGACAACCTCTGTGGCGCGGTGGGCTAATACCCGTCTGCAACGCAGAAGGTTGCGGGTTCGATTCCCGCATGGGACAAATGTTTGTGTGATTCACAGATATTTGTTTCTGGTCTGGGTGGCTTTCTGTATCTATTATAAGTATGTATTTACAAAAGAAAAGTATATATAAGTATTATATCCGTTATCCTAACCACCATAACACAAGCATTAAGTTGCTTAGCTTGGGGTTAGGTGGCGCTGTGTTTTATGTCCTGAAATATTTATTTATTATTTATTTATTGTGGTTGTAAGACGAGCATGCTGCCAGAAATTCTAATCGTAATAAAAAAAAAGGTAGCACTCCGGGAGTGCCGGCAGAAGTGAAAACTTCAATATTAACGTTGTGTTTAATTATAAGTATAAAAATACTATCATTTATGAGGTAGAATACAATGTTTATTTATTGCGCTATCGTACACAAATATGACAATTTATATGTTGTTTTAGCGATTGTTCGTTCTCGTTCAGTGTTGTTGTCTACCAAATTTAGCGCAAATCGCTTAGGTCACGTGACTAGCGACGAGAGCTGTCATCTCAGTACATTTTTTTAGCGATTGCGAATGGTCGCTACGGGCGGGCGCGCGCTTGTCTAAGCCCCCTGTGCCGCCTAAACAGAGCAGCACACTCAGGCACGGTAGAAAGAGTGGGAGATACTAGTTCCTCTCCCTTCCCCTCGATCTTACGCTTTTTCGATCAGCATCACGTGACCCTGACGCGAGTTTGAAAGTTTTTACCCATACAAAAAAAAGTGCTCAGCGCCGCTAAAGAAGTTTTCACTTCAAAAATCGTTCGTTCTAATCGTTCTATCGTAATATATGTAGTTGATATTCTTTGCTTTCTGTAAACATATTAAATTGTAGAGTGTAGAGCTATTTTAATTGTTGTAATAATGAATACTACGCTAAATGGTTCACCAAACTTCATTTGAGCTTCATGAATACATAAGTAAATTACTGAAATTTATGACCGCTATGACAGCCTGTTATAATAATTATCAAGAAAACTGAGAAAATCCCTAGCAGTATGTGAAAAAAATTGTGTTAACGCAATTCGAACCGTTAAGAAATAATATCGTTGCAGCAGCGAAATCAAAGGACTACGACGCAAAAAACTTATAGCAGAACAAAAAAGTGTTATTCATTTCAGCAACATGCTGTTTTTAAAAATCTTTTTAAACTTTTTCACAAGTTGTCGCGAAGTATGTAATGAATGGCAGTATAATGTTAACGCCGATCAGCGGAACTATTTCATGAATTTATTTATTCAACACTTTTTAGATTAAATCTAAATACCTTGCTTTTAAAACTCTTTGCTTTTTATCTTGAGTGTCATTCAAAGCTTTGTTACTAAAAGAAGGAACAGTTTTTGTGATTATAACCAATAGGCCCATTGGCCATAATATGCAACGTGGGCTGATTTCTTTCTACGCAGTGAAATGACCTGGTCGAAGTCGTAGCACGTTTTTAAATGTAAAAGGCGAAACTTAGTTTTATTATAGGAGGCATTATATTTTAAGTTGTGAACGTATTTCGGATCAAAATGTTCACATTATGTACAATGACTTTAAAATGTATGTAACTATTAGGTCCTGCAATCCTTTTCTCCTAAGAGTGTCCTGCTCGTTTTTCTTGCATATTTTACGAATGGGCGGGCGGTTTTAAAAATGTCCTTGCTAAAGTGCTCCATGTAGCCTATTGGAATAAAAATGAAGTATAAAAACGTTTTAAACAATTTGAAATAGTTGTTTATTTTAATTGTCTTACCTACAGTCACTCAGCTAATTTGATTCTCAACAATTCGGCCAGGAGTAATCGTAAAAATACTTGTAAAATAACTGAACACTTTTAGAGCAGAAACATTCACATTAAAATTAGGTTTTTATGGACCTCAAACATGCTAAATTGCTCAGGTTTGGAAAAATAATACAAAACCACATTGCATTCTACTTTCCCACAAAAAGCAGCAGTGAATAATGATTGTAGTAGAACTATAATGTGGGTAATCGTACATTTTTATTGTTCACCTCTCTGCCATCTAAAAAATATTTTAGTGTTTTAATGGAGTAACGTGCAAAATTAAAATGGATCGCAAGCGTATAATACGTGACGGTGATGTACTCGTATTTTTGTAACGAAACTCAGCTTTTTTTTTATTATACTACTCTACGTTTGACCACATCCTACCTAATGGAAAGTGTAGATGCGGTCGACTATGAATTTTAAGTAAGATGCCCAAATTGGCACCCTCGTGTACTAAAAGTTCCTTCATTTTGTAAGACTAACATGGATACATCTCTTTGTAGTTGACTGTACACTATCAGTGGATCGCTAATATAATATTTGTAGTACCTAATTATAATATTTGTAGTTGTAAGTATGGTTTAAATAAAGAGTTATCTATATAAATAGCACATTCTAGGTAAAGTTCTGTTATTTTTGATTTTAACGCACTACCAGTTTACATAACGATCATCTATCATTTGGAGCAAGTAGAGTAGAACAGAGAACTTGATATTTTGACAACTTACTGCTAATAATAAAGTAACGGCAAAAAGTTAGTGACAGCAAAAATATCGTGGATTCTAAGAGCCGTTTCCGTCGTAAGAATTTATGATGGCAACGCTAAACTTTAAACAAACATTCACTATTGAAAATTAATATATGAAAGGGCCACCTTGGACGAGAAATTTTCGCACACATAGAGACAGAGAGATGACTCTATTGTTACTCTTAGATAAATAAAACGTGCTTATTGGCCTTTTAAAGGCTATTAAACAAATCTCTACTATCATACCCTTAGCCTTTATAGATGCATTCATCTTTGCTTGTATATTTTTATGCAACTTTTAATGTCATACTCAAAATGTATTTATTCAAATAAGCTACGACAATAGAGCACTTTTGCAAGTATTTTTTAAAAAGTAATGGGTAATATTTTACCGCCCATTCTGAGCAGATGAGTCACAATATAAATAAACATCTCTGTGCCAAATTTATACTCAGGATCAAAATTTTTACTACATTAAAAATTGAACAAAAAAATCGAATCCTGCAATTTTAGTGATCCTTTTTTAAGCGCGCCACCTCTTGGGGCTGTTCTAGCGGCGACGAGTACCCCCATACTCTGCCAAATACCAGCTTCAGACACTGGAGTCAATTGAGAGACGTGCCAAAAAGCTAATAGGTGACCAAAAGCTTACAGAATCTCGGCTGCAGAGCCTCGAACATCGTAGAATGGTCGCTTCCCTATCGGTCTTCTACAGGATTCATTTTGGAGAGTGTGCGCAGGAATTACACGAACTAATTCCTCCATGCCCATTCTATCGACGGACGTCACGGCAGACGGCAATGCGGCATCCCAGTGGCGCTACCAACAGCCCGCACCAAGCGTTTTGCTTCGTCGTTTCTAATGAGAACTGGTCGCATTTGGAACACTTTGCCGTCATCTGTGTTTCCCGAGAGGTACAACTTGGGTATCTTCAAGGTACGAGTGAATAGGTACCTTTCTAGGCGTCATACGTGATCCATCGTCGACCGCATTTCCACTTTCCATCAGGTGGGATGTGGTCAAACGTAGGCCTATTTAGTATAAAAAAAAAAAAAAAAAAAACTCCCCGCCCAGATCCAAGTTATTTTAGTGATCCTAACGTAACTCTAGGAAAACTTTACAGGTACACTCGTAACAGGAAATGTGAGGTACAGAGTAGGCCTTCTGTCTCTTTTGATTTATTGACGGCAAACAAGTCCTAAAACCAACAGCAAATATTAACTCTAGGGAGGCGAGACCACGTGTATCTTTAATGGTAGTTTTACTTGTAAAGTAAGCATTAAATTGTACGATAATTCTTTTATCACAATTTCACTTATGAACGTGGTAATAAGTTATAAAAATGTTCCGCCCACTATGTTGAGTGAGCACGGTAATGTAAAGGTTTGCGCTCAGAGCGGCATCGTAAATGATACACTCATGACTCGTACCCTTACTATCCTATGTGTAGTTCTCATGTATATATATATATATATATATATATATATATATATATATATATATATATATATATATATATATATATATATACCTAGTCAGGTCATAAATTCTGTCACATGTTTAATATAAAATTATTGGAACAAGTTTATTTATTATGTAACCATTTATATACCAAAATGAACTTAACAAAACATAGATTCTTATGACAATAAAGTTTATTCAAAATGACCTCCGTGATTTTGAATACAGGCCTTCAATCTGCGCGGCCAGTCGTCTATCGCAGCACGAACGAGGTCCATGTCAATATCGGCTGCTGCCTTAATCAAGGATGTCTTGAGTGACTCCAAATTGGGATGAGGCTTTGAGCACGCCTTTTCCTCCAAGTGTTGCCATATCTTGTAATCTAACGGATTCAAATCTGGACTGGAGGAGGGCCAGTCTTCGTGCCGGATGAAGTCGATTTCACGCGCCGCCAGCCAGTCTTGTGTGCTCTTCGCTCTATGAGCTGGCGCCGAATCTTGTTGGAATACCCAGTGCCTGTTATTGAACATGGTATGAGAAACAGGTTCCACAAGGTTCGTCAGGACTATATTTTGATACACAACTGCATTCGTTTTTACACCTTTCTCACAAAAATGTACCTCTGTTAAGCCCCAATAAGAAACTCCCAACCATACCATGAGCGAGGATGGAAAATGACCTCGTTGGACACGCGGAATACGGTTGCTCGCTTCTTCACTACTGTGTGCGTACACCTTATCATTTTGTTTGTTGTAGCTCTCTTCTACGGTAAAAATTTTTTCATCCGAAAAAAGAATTTCTCGATATTTTTTTCTCGCGTACCGCTTCAACAAAGCGCGGCATCTCTTCAGTCTCAGGTCCATTAGACGAGCATTTAAACGATGTCCTGTTTTTCTTCGATATGCCCGAAGCCCTAAGTCTTCATTTAACACCCTTTTCACCGTGGTTCTGCTTAACCCCATCTGAAGGGCCAACAGTTTCTGCTTACGTTTGGGATTTCTTTGAATTCGCGCCTTCACAGCTTTTATCACTGCTGGAGTCCTAACAGACCGAGGGCGACCACTTCTTGACCTGTCATCTACACTAGAGTCTTCATTGTATCGTTTGATGGTACGATAAACGAATCTTTTGGTTATATTAAAATTTTTCAGTATGTCAAAAATTTGAATTGGCGCGTAACCGCAACGATGCAACGCAATAACTGCAACACGGTCTTCTTTAAGCGTCCACTCCATATTTAAAAATGAGTAAAATTCTAAAAAGTATACATTTTTATTTTCATGAACAATTCGAAATTCGAATTAAATAAACTTTTTTGTGGCCAGCATTCTAAAAGAAAAGTTTTTACTGTGTGACAATACTTATGACCTGACTAGGTATATATATATCATATATATATATATATATATATATATATATATGAGGAGGACTATATATATATATATATATATATATATATAGTCCTCCTCATCGATTTCGATGACGGCGACCCTAGAAATTTAATTGTCTTTTCTAGCGTGAGCCCTAATATGACTCGCTAGACCAAATTTGGATTTAAATATTCTTCTGCAGGAGCAGCAGTAGAGCTGTCCTGTAGAGTTGTAAGTGTATGTGTAGGAGGGTTTAGGTCTCTGTTTGCGTAATTGGCGTTTTTCGTCCAGAGTTTGAAGGCGGTTTTCCTCGAACTTCTTAATACTGTTGTAGATGGTTGATCGCCAGGATGACCTTTGAGTAGCAAGCTCCTCCCAACGTTGCGGGTCGATGTCACAAGCGTTTAGATGTCTTTTTAAAACGTCCTTGTAACGAAGATGTTGGCCACCGTGCTTTCGTTTGCCATCAGCCATCTCGGAATAAAATATAGCCTTGGGTAAACGGTGGTCTTCCATACGAAGAATATGTCCACACCATCTCAGTTGACGCTGCATTAGAAGGGCTTCCATGCCATACATTCCAGCGCGACGCAGGACTTCTGAATTGGAGACATGATCCTGCCACTTGATCCGTAAAATATACCGAAGACACCTCAGATGGTATGTGTCTAGTTTCTTTATGTCTGATTTGTAGAGGCACCAAGTCTCTGAACCATATAAAAGGACTGGAATTATTAGTGCCTTGTAGACTTTGATCTTTGTCTCTAGCTTCAGATCATGGGATTTCCAGACACGGTCAGTAAGTCGTCCGAAATTGGCAGCGGCGTTGGCAATGCGGGATGGTATCTCCGAAGCCAATGTATTGTCCGATCGAATGGTACTCCCAAGATACTTGAAATGTGGAACCTCTTCTAGTGGATTACCAGCTAGATTCAGTGCCGCTGGATCAGCTTGATTGCCTCTAGGTGGTTGCTTGAGGATCTGCGTCTTGGAAGCACTTATGACTAGACCAAATCTTTGACAAGATTGCTGAAGTGCGTCAATGTAACTTTGGAGGTTCGCCATGCAATCAGACATTAGGCAGACGTCATCTGCATAAAGGATCTCTAATATAGATGCCGTTTGGATCTTAGTCTTAGCTTTGAATCTAGAGATATCAAATACTCCCTTTTCCGTCCTGATATTAATTTGAATTTGGTCACTACAGCAGTGTAGAGCGTCTTTCATTACTACAGCAAAATAGATAGCGAAAAGTGTGGGTGCCATAACACAGCCTTGCTTTACTCCACTGGTAATCGTGATTTCCCCAGAAAGTTCGTTTTCATGTTGAACCTTGGCCATCATGCCAACATGGAATTGCCGAATAAGGTTGACGAATTTCTTAGGATATCCCGATTTTTGGAGAACAAGCCAAAGGGCCTCACGTGGAACTCTATCAAATGCTTTCTCTAAATCGACAAAGCACATGTAGAGAGGCTTTTGATGTTCAAGACTTTTCTCCTGGAGTTGCTTTACAACTGCGATGGCGTCAACAGTACCTCGACTAGGGCGAAAGCCACATTGGGTCTCAGGTAGGTGCTGTTCCGCAACTTCACTAAGGCGGGTATTAATTATGTGTGCGAGGATCTTACCGGCACTGGAGAGGAGCGATATGCCTCGGTATGAGCTGCAATCCGAGACATCTCCCTTCCCTTTGTACAGCTTACAAATAACCGCATCCCTCCAGTCCTGTGGAACCTTTTCGTTTTCCCACACTTTAAGGGCAAGTTGATAGAGCCGATTTATGATGTGATGTCCGCTGTATTTATAGATTTCAGCCGGTAGCTGGTCTAGTCCCGGGGTTTTTAAGTTTTTTAGACGCTTTACAGCTGTCACGAATTGTTGGAAGGTTGGTGGGACATCAAGATGATCATTAACTGGAAGGTCTTCTAGAGTATTTATGTATGACAGGTCTGCACAGAGCGCGTTCGGGTTTAGAACATCATTGAAGTGTTCCGCCCACCGCTTCAATACAGAATTTTTGTCCGTAACTCGATGCTGCCTATCTTTTGAGTACAACGGAGCAGTTTTTCTGGTCCGTGGGCCAAAGATCGTCTGAATACCCTCGAAGAACCTTCCAGTGAGATTTGTGTCAGCGTAGTGTTGAAGTTCAGCTGCTTTCGCTTCCCACCACTTGTCTTTTAGTTCGCGGACTTTCGACCTTAGTTTAAGTTGGGCTTCCTTTTTGCTGTGTGCATCCATCGATTCTGAGTTAAGATATTGTCTGTACTCTTCAACAAGCAATTTAATATCGCTGTCTGATTCATCGAACCAATCCTGGCTCTTGTTATCTGGTTTACCGATGATATTTAGGGCGCAGTCATGTAGGTGTTTTGCAATATATCGCCATTCATCAGTTTTCAGTTCTCATGTATGAGGGTTATGAGTCATGTTCCCTTCCATCTATGGTTTTCGTCCGAACAATGGAGCGCCATCTGCTCCGAAAGGCGAAAAACTTGCTTCAATTTTAGAGGTGGCGAAAAAATCAAACAACCTCAAAGGCGAGGGTTAATAGGTATATGCTAATCCTGTGTGTTACAACTTCGACCACGTCAACACTTACCAACAGGTGAGACTGTGGTCAAATGCAGTCCTATTCTATGCAAAAATGGCGAGTTTGTTGGCTCCATTAGAAGTCGCAAGAGAAAAGTATGCTGCTTTAGAAGTAAAAAACGTATACTTACCCCAAAACATCTACAGAAGCTAGGGCTATTTTCGTGATTATTTAGGACTTTATTTATTAAAATTAGACATTTATTTATTAAAATAGTATTATTTCCTGCATTTTCAAGCACGCTCCCGGTAGGTTTTGAAAGAAAGATAGAATAGAAAACTGCACACACAAATATAAGCTTAAAACTAAGATTACACAGAAAGAAGTGTTACAATTGGCAGTCTTATCGCTAATAGCGATCTCTTCCAGACAACCAAGCTGGGAAAGGAAATAGATAATGATAATGGGTAATAATTACAACACATTAAATTTATTTAATTTAACTAAAAATACCTAAAACCTGACCTAGCCAACTTACATAATCATTAATATTATGTCAGACTGGTCAGACATCTAATAAAAACAAGCCTTT
Organism: Hemithea aestivaria; assembly: GCA_947507615.1. Taxonomy (NCBI): domain Eukaryota; kingdom Metazoa; phylum Arthropoda; class Insecta; order Lepidoptera; family Geometridae; genus Hemithea; species Hemithea aestivaria. The sequence continues at coordinate 5,254,460 of OX382343.1, forward strand.
TCTTAAACATTTTGTTAACTCGTACACCTAGGCATGACCTTTTTTTTATTTGAAGAAGTAAGAAGACGAGCAAGACGCTCTCCTGATGTTGAGGGATAACGCTGCCCATAATCAGTACAGTGCTCCCTAGTATTTCACAATGATGTTCAATTCTAGTTGCACTGCACCAACGCTTCTTACTCAAGGGTCATAAGATGTTGAGACTCTTTAGCCCAGTAATTTCACTAACCTACCTACCTAGGTATGTAAGTACTAAGGTACTACATAATTATGTTTAACACATTCGGTGCCACTCGCTATGCGCGTCCACGTTAATTTTGTTCGAGTGTCGGCGACTCTCCTGACGAGTTCAGTTTGCTTTCGGTAATGTAGGTGGCATACGAGAAGACATCATGAAAGTCATAGTGGCAGCGAACTTGTTAACCAACAGTGACGGGCTATTCCTATCTAGGTATATATAGTCATCCTTGCCGGTTTTCGGCTACGGCGACTCTTCTGCTTTAAGCTATCGCGTCAGTTGAGCTTTGGTGTTTAGCTCTTATGTGGCTTATGTAACCGATTTTAGCAATGAAAATTCGGCCACAAAGATAGTACGTTAAATTACCGTTAATGTAGTTATAGGTAATGTTAGGAGGCGGCCTATTCTTCAGTTGGTCACGTTTGTCATCGAGTTCTCGCCTCCTGTTGTTTTCGAATCTAGGTATAACCTAGGTTCAGAAGTATACAGGGTTTAGCCGTAACCTATACAAATTTCACTACATCAACACAAGATAATAATACTCGGGATGTGGTTAAAGGTTCTAGACCAAGATTTCCCTTGAGGTTAAGAAATTATGGTTTTCTTTTCGGTGATCAAGAAAGAATTTGACTATCTAAAAAATGATTATGTAAACGTGTTTTATGGACAAATAAAATATTCTTTTTATATATCACATACCACACACACACACTCACCACCACTCACACCACCACCACCACTCACACCACAACCACCACTCACACCACAACCACCACTCACACCACAACCACCACTCACACCACAACCACCACTCATACCACAACCACCACTCACACCACAACCACTATTCACTCTACTTATCACATATTATAGTAATAAGCACTTTTGTATATTTTTGGTTTGCAATAAAGTATTATTCTATTCTATTCTATATATCAGAAAATATATATAATATTTGAATGAGTTTTGCAATATCGTCTTGCTTTTCATACTTGGTTACTTCTGTAGATTGGAGATTAAAAGTTGATTAGAAAATCTCATTAATGTACAAATATGAGGGAAAGGTAAATTAGATTTGAAAATGAAAGGTGAAACGAAATTACCAAACGTAGGCAACAAAATCACTGTCGGTAAAGTCTAGAAGCTAGCTATTATAGAATTCAGGTCGAGAGACGAAAATAATAACGGGTCATTATAGTGAAGTTAGACTTCACGAAAATAAGTTTTTCATAAATATTATTTATTGAAGAAATTAGATTAGCTTTAGTGCAGACGTGACTACACGAATGTTGTCGCTATGAAAATTGTTAGTAATAGTTTAACTATTAGGTAATTTCGATATATCAGAACTTCTGCAATTATACGAGTACTACTTGCAATATTATTTTTTTGATGTTTGCGCAGAGTAGCATATTTTCACACTAAACAAAATACTAAATTTTCAATCTAAACAAAGGATTTTTTAATAACAGTTAAAAAGACTAACCTAAAGCTCGACTTCGCGACCTATAACACCCTAGCTATAACCAAAAACAAATAAAATAATTATTGTGTACAGACTCAATTAGTTAATCATATTATAACGAACGAAAGCTCAATTAAAGTTATTACACGTTAAAATCAAACAACATAAACAATTAAGAATGTTTATAGCCGTGGCAGGAAGCACATAAAATCGATGTTCTAAGTGTCTATTCACAGAATGGGCGTGCGTACTTTCCCAGTGCATTGCAAAGCTTGGTTTTAGGTAATAAACCAAGTGTAATTACGATGCGACCACGAATTGCATGCTCTCTCTATTGAACGTTACCACACATACATGTTAAAGACTTGTGTACTCTAAGACAACGATTTATGACGCAACGGGAACGCGTCGCTTTTCACAATTCATAAAGTACCTACTATGAATAAAGCTGAGCGTAAATGATAGCGGGCCGCAGCGCAATGCCACGCATAACAATATTTTTTTATGACAAGCAAGCAGACCGCCCACCTGATGGTGAGTGGCTACCGTCACCTATGGATACCTGCAATACCAGGGGTACCGCTGGTACGACTCTATTCACTTGCCTTTTGAAGAGTCCCATGTTAAAGCTCATCGGAAATACCGCGGGCGGAAGCTCATTCCACATTTTGCAGGTGTACGGCAAGAAGGAGCGAGTGAATCGCACAGTGCGAGAATGCCATGCATCAATAATGTGTGGATGGGCTTTCGACCAGTGACGGCTCGTGCGGTGATAAAAACGCGACGCCGGAATCAGGTCGAATAATTCTTCAGAACACTCCCCATTGTATAAACGGTAGAAGATACAAAGGGATCCAACGTTTCTATATCCGCCTGAATCACTTTTGAACATTTAAAATGAATCAACGCACAGCAGAGCAAGCCGCATTATGCGCCCGCAGTGTGCGTTAGTTCATATATCCCATCAAAAACATAAATGTGAAAAGAGAGCCAAGTTCAATATTACGATGTATGTACTCATAGTTACCTATGATTTGGTAGTTGACTTCAACGACAAAAGAAGTGAGATCTAAATGGGTGCCAAGTTCAATGGTCAGTCCTGAAAAATATTTACAACAATATAAAATATTTTATTACAACTTAAAAGATTATTTTTTCTTATCACTTAGAATTAATATTATTTTGAAGCCTAAAGACTGACTTGGCCAGTTCTCATAATATACTAGGTAGGTACTCTCTTAACTTTAGCTTGATCACTATTAAACGCACTTAATGCTAATTAGTGCGCCACCGTCTTTTATCGTGTAAATTAGTCCCCTCCATCCATTGGTTGTCTGGAAGAAATCGCTCTTTAACGATAAGACCGCCACTTGTACATTGTAATTTTTAATTTTGTACTTATGTATTTTCTGTAACATTATGTGGTGTACAATAAAGTATCTATTGTCTTATCTTAATGATACTTCGTCGTATGGTACCCATGAGAACTAGCCAAGTCAAACTTTGGGCTTCAAAATAATATTTAATTCTAAGTGATAAGAAAAAATAATCTTTTAAGTTGTAATAAAATATTTTATATTGTTGTAAATATTTTTCAGGACTGACCATTGAACTTGGCACCCATTTAGATCTCACTTCTTTTGTCGTTGAAGTCAACTACCAAATCATAGGTAACTATGAGTACATACATCGTAATATTGAACTTGGCTCTCTTTTCACATTTATGTTTTTGATGGGATATCATTGCTTTTTGTACAGTACTTTTTAGTATGTAATAGGTTTAAGACACCCAGTCATAATAAGATTAATACCAAATGATTATTTTATTGCACCTCCCCCCACCCCACTGCTCCATGGCACGGCCGTCGCACCGCGAACCGCGGCCCGTGAGCCTCGCCGTGCTTCGATATACCTATATAATACCTATAATTAATTTAGTACTTATTTATATATAATAGCATTTATGTGCACTATTGATTTGAATATTGTACCTAATCAATTGATTTTTAAACAATACTAGTTACTGATAAATTTATCTATATTCACCCAGCTATCTTATACCAACCGCCTACCTGGATGGAAATTTAACTTTTTAGATCATCTGGAACTGGATTAGAATTTCGATCAAAAGAAACCTAAGCCGACAAGACTTGTAATGACGACGACTTGGCGGGGGCACTGCCGTGCCCCCAGATACCGCCATATACCTATAATATTATGACTATACGTTACAGGTACGTAGGTATCTAAAATGTTTACACCAACTAGCACCTAAGGCGATATACATACATTATTTTTATTGTAAACAATGTTAATATTATTACCTCTATGTTACTGAGCCGCCTTGTGCTGGTGAGTCGATATATTGATAGGTATTTACATAGGATATACAATTGTTACGTAGGTACCAGGAACCTATTTTTATTAGTGACTAGCTGTGCCTAGCTGTTTTACCCGCTATACAGTTTGGTACAGTAGTGTACATATATTATATTATTCCAGGGGTCTAAGCTATATTTTTTATTATACCAAATTTTAAAGTCAATCGGCCCACCCGTTTAGGCGTGAAAAAGTAAAAAACATATATCCATACGTACAGTAGGTATAAAGTTTGTATTTATATTTATATAAGTAGGAATAGTGGACTCGCGCGCACTTCGTAGTATCTAACAGAAAATAGCCGCCTACACAAAAATTATAGCAACATGCAACATGTATTGCTTTATGCGTTCCTAGGCGTTCCAAACTTTAATATCATACATTTTTTAAAAATTAATAATAATTTAAAATGATAAAAAAAATACTAGTTTCTGATTTTTCCCTTTGTTACTACGACATTACCTATCGGGATGCCAAATTTCAGCTTTCTAGGTCATCTGGAACTGGGATATTACTTTTGATCTATCCCTCAGTATGTATTAACTTCACCGATTACTGGATGTTTATATCTAAATAATCGTTTGAGCTGTGTTATTGGAATTTGGAACAGAGATATAGTTTGTATATTTAAGTATGTGTGCCAAATTTGACTTGTCTATGTGTAATAGTTTTTGTATAACGAGGGTGTGAAAAGTCGTCAAAACGCGCTTTGGATGGTTCGTGTAATATAACACACGGCGCGGTCGCCAGTTCCTTTGCTTGAACTTGGCTTGACTCGCTGCCGCGTGTCTAGATAAGTTGTAGGCAGGTAAATTTTTTAATAAATAACTAGTGAACCCGTGTGCACTTCATCGCGCTTAATAGAAAATTATCTGTGTTCTTCTTCTATATTATGCATGTATTATAATATAAACCTTCCTCTTGAATCACTCCATCTATTAATAAAAATTGCGTTAACCGTTGCGTGGTTTTGAAGATATAGTAGCATACATAGGGATTAGGGACAGACAGGCAGACAGACGCGGGAAGTAACGTTATTTTATGCTATGTTATGATAATGTCTTCTTAAATAATAATCACGAAAAATGCTCTAGCTTCTACAGACGATTTGGGGTAGGTCTACGTTTTTTTACTTCTAATGCGGCTTGTTCTTTTTGCGTTCGAAGTTTGGTCACTCCATTACGCTCGGACGGGGTCCAGGGCAGACTACGGGCAATTCGAAGGAATTCGAACGCACTTGGCAAACACAAAAAAAAAAACAAAAGGTGTTTTGACTAGATTTTACTAATACGAGTAACATCATTGTAAAAACACCGAGAAGATAGTTTTATATTTTTTTAGCACTCTCATTCAAGAAGCGTCCATGGTTTTGGAAAAAAACGCAAGTCATACTAACTTTGCAAAATGTAAGCCGAGCACTTGCTTAGGTTATCCACCTAGTCTTATTTTCACCTAAATTTCTCATTAATCTATTTTTAAGTTTTTGAATTTATTTCCTTTGTAAATATATTGTGTTGTCTATTTGTAAATGGTGCTATGGTTAAATTAGAGTGTTTCTATTTAGACTTTGTACCTTTTAAGAAACTTTCGAAAAAATTACATGGACTTTGGACCGTCTCTAAGACTTTGTTTTATAATGTTGGGTTTTATCTGGAGTTGTTTTTAGGCAATGTTATATTAAGTGTTAATTTTTTCTCTCTCTATTTTTTGTATTGAAAGGCTGTTTTAACTAGGTGTACAAATAAGTTTCCGCCGTTTTATTGTAGATGGCACGGCACTGAGTTTCGGTTAGCTTTCGCAGATGATAACCGGCTTAAAAAATAGTTTGGACATTCAAGAACAACATAACCTATTAACATTATTGATTTTATATTGGTAAAATATAATTTTTATAAGTTGAAAATGTCAAAATTTGAGCCAAGTAAGCGTCATTTGCGGGAAATTATTAGTTTAATTTTTTAATTTAAAGAAATCTGCTGCTGAGGCGCATCAATTGCTCGTAGAAGCATATGGTGAGGGTGCTTTGAGTGAGAGAACGTGTCGAGAGTGGTTTCAAAAGTTTAAAAATGGTGATTTCGACGTAGAAGAATAGGATGTCAGTGGAAGGCCAAAAATTTACGAGGATGCAGAATTAGAGGAATTATTGGAGGAAGATTCATCACAAATACAAAAAGAACTTGTTAATAATTGAAAAAAAATTATATTACCGTTCTTCTATAATAAATATTTAATTTGTGTTAAAAAACGGCGGAAACTTATTTGTACTCCATAATATTTTAAAATAACTGTAATGTTTATTAATCTTTAAATACTCAAATAGGCATGAACTACATTACAATTTTGTGTTATTTTCAAAACGTGTTCTTCAAATTTATATTAAAAAATTCGTCATATTGTGCGATTGAGAAAGTCACCAAGTAATTAAAAAAAGGCTCTTTTCGTTTAATTAAATATATAAACCTACCTAATTGATTGATTGGGGTCGAAAAGTGCTCGAGTGGAGACCACGGACTAGCAAACGCAGCGTAGGACGTCCACCCACAAGGTGGACAGACGACCTTATAAAGGTCGCCGGAAGACGCTGGATGCAGGTCGCTTCCAACCGGTACATATGGCAGTCTAAAGGGGAGGCCTGTGTTCAGCAGTGGACGTCTTACGGCTGAGATGATGATGATGATGACCTAATTGACATCCTCCATCTTTTCATAAGTCGATAAAAAAACTTAGGTGTTAATTACCTTAAGTAAACTAAAGCAAAAAGCAATGATATCTATAAGTTAAATCTCGAACTCTTAATCTTCCGAAAGCGGAACCCCTCTGAGTTAATAGTTAAACGTCAGTTAAACAAAGGCTGAATCAATCATTATTATACCAATAATTGACTATAGGTACTTACATTGATACTTTGTATCTACTGGTAGGTATTATCTTTTTTATAGTAAGCTAGCTGCGTCCAGCGGTTTTACCCACTGTACGCCCGCTGTACCCTGTGTGTTATTCCACGGTCTAAGCTATCTCTGTATCATTCAGCTCGATCGGTCCACCTGTTGGAATGTCCACCAGTCCACCAGGAATGAAGAGAGCGAACTAAAGTCACCGACATAGCCCAGCGGATTAGCAAACTGAAGTGGCAATGGGCAGGCCACATAGCGCGTAGAGCGGATGGCCGATGGGGTCGAAAAGTGCTCGAGTGGAGACCACGGACTAGCAAGCGCAACGTAGGACGTCCACCCACAACGTGGACAGACGACCTTACAAAGGTCGCCGGAAGACGCTGGATGCAGGTCGCTTCCAACCGGTACATATGGAAGTCCAAAGGGGAGGCCTATGTTCAGCAGTGGACGTCTTACGGATGTGATGATGATGATGGTCCACCTGTTTAGGCGAAAGAGAACATACACCCATGCATTTTTACAAACTTTTACCTTTATAATATTAGAAGGATAAGCCTACGTTTGTCTATATTTGTTTGTCAAGACTCTTTTACTCGGGAACTCGTGGAGTTATAGAGCTGAAATCAATGCAGGCTTTAGGTCATGTTGCAGGCTTGTACTAATCTTGGCTATCTGAAACTGTAACAGGCGTATGCCAGACAACCTATAGGTAATTGTGATTTGGATTTGACTCTGACATGTAAGTAGGGTTACCTGTTCTGTCGAAGGTATACACCTCAATTAATATTATTGCCTAGTTTCTTAATGTATTGTACTTGTATGAATTACACCTTGAGCTGTGCATAAAATTTACAATCTGACCGTTTGCGCTGATCTTTGATCTCTGCTATTTTATTAGTTGGTTGTTACGAGTAATTTTTATTATCTTTTGACCCATAACTAATAAAAAATTTACACTATGACTACGATCTTATTAAATGTAGCTCTAATCTTTCTATCTTTCTTTCTTTCTAAAAGGGTAAGGGGGTTGCAGGTATTCAAAGGCGACGGTAGCCACTCACCATCAGGTGGGCCGTCTTCTTGTTTGTCACCTTTTACATAAAAAACAACAAAACGGCACAACTCACGGCTAATTTTGACGAGAATATCTCAACCACGGTTTCGGACAATTAGGATGTCCTTCTTCAGGAGCTCACGCCTGCAGTACCCGACGCGAAGCTCACTTGAAAATAGTAGATCCTACAAGTATTGTAAATACGAAAGTTAAAAAAGATATTAGTAGAGTAGTAGAAAGATTAAATTTGTAAAGTTTGCACAGGAATCATACGAGCTAATTCCTCCAAGCCGGTTCAATCTTTGAACGTCACGGCAGACGGCAATGCCAACTCCACATATCAAGCGTTTTGCTATTATTTTAATAAAAACTGGTAGCATTTGGAACACAATGTCGACATCCGTGTTTCCCGAGCGATACAACTTGAGAAGCTTAAAGACACGAGTGAAGTCCAAGAATGTGCCTTTCTAGGCATTTTACGTGATTTATCGTTGCCTACATCAGCACTTTTCATCAGGGATATGGTCCAACGTATGCCTGACATTAACACACTAGCTCACAAAAGTTTATTACACTTATTGGCTGAATTTAGTTCCTAAATTCAGAACCTAAATTTAGATTTAGTCAGTCAGCAACGATACTTGCTTCTGAATTTAGGATGCTATTTTGCTAAATGTGATTACACTTGACTTAATTCAGTTACGACTGAATTTAGGCTTCTGAATTTATCCAAGTGTAATAAGCCTTATAGATAGACGCTACCACTAAATTTATAAAGACGTTAACCATAATTTAATTGCGAAGGTGCCATACAGAAGTAGTATAACAATATCCGTAACGAATCATTTTTTACCGCAGATGTCAGAATGTCAGAATTATCCAACTTTCGATCTACGAAGTGTTTTAATTAGATTTTGGCTTATCTCTTCGTAGAACAAACAAGTTAATAGGTTGCTTGTTTTTTCATCATCTGTGAAGGTAGAAGATAGAGTTATATATATGTACTTACTTTAAAAAGTATTTGTTCGTGTTCTTGGTGAAAAAATTGTAAAAATCGTTTGCAAGCTTTTAAAGCAACTTGCTATTGTTTTTACATCTGACTTAACATAGGCGTTTAACCTTTCTCACCTGCTGGTAAATGATGAAGCACCTGCCGGAATTTTACTGAGGTATAGGCTTAAACCCAAAGAGTTTGTCTTAAACCATTATATTTTTTTGGAAATAAACTTAATATTTTTTTTTAAATGATGGCCTAAATTATCCATTAGCTCTCTCTAAACTACGATTTTGATACTGTTATAACTATCCTTTGGAATACATAAACGCTTTTATTTTTCTCATCGATGCATCAGAAATTATACCACTTTATCTCAAACAAAAAAAAACTGATGAACTTACAGAAATATAGAAAACCAAGTATTTATTAAACGCTGGGCAAACAATCAGCTGTCTAACTTTCAAAAAATATAATAAGTTTTCACAGTAAATTTACGTGTTTATATAATATATTTGCTATCTACTAAATTATATAAAGAAAAGCTAAGAGTAGTACAAAGTCGGAATAGCTCACTAGTAAGCTATAAATTACTCTGTTAAAGTATCTTATGTAAATTATTAGCTACCGCTTGAAACGTGACAAGAAAGAGCTTTTATCATAAAGCTAATCTTTGTAACGGGCTGTACAATCTTAAGCTCAACACACACAGGGAGCGGGCACGGGTCAGGACGTTAGTACAGCGGGTGCGATTCCTTGTAATAAGAGAGCGGACAAGGTTAAAAAAATATATAATTAATTAGTCGTAATTTTAATAATATTCAAAATATTCGATACGTATTTTATGTTTGAGAACAAAATAAATAATGACTGAGATATTATGCTTATACCATAAGTTTATGCGTTTGGACGCGTGACGTCACTACACTGAACGGAACCAGACTAAGTGGAATGACGTCACAATCAAGCAACTTTAGTGCGTTGTATTTCTTATAATCAGATTTACAAATTAAAATAATACGTGTCCGATATTTTTTAATAATTTACCTCTACATTACGGACAAAAAAAAAATTGGTTAACATTTCTTCCTTGTAATTAATTATTAACGTGCCGACCCGCGCCCGCTCTCTATGTGTGTTTCCCATTAAATTCCATTGAGGCACAGTTTCAAGACTAGAATGTAAAGTGGGCGTTAGAAATTTGACCTGCGAGATTATGAACGTCATGAGTTCATAAGGGCAACCAGATGATGCTCAGTGAAGCCAGGGGGGATTTATCTCGCCTTCTAGGTTTAATCTGCTATCAACTATGGTCGCATCGTCGCTTAATATCTTGCGATATCGTAGTCAAAGTTTTTTTTTGTTTTCGCCGGGAAAAAATACATTACGCATACCCCCCCCATACCGCCGTATGGGAGGTTTAGTGGGACACCCCGAGCAGAGCGACTGCACGGGTTACCCACTAAAACAACTCGGCGGTATTCCCGCATCGTCTTTGTGACGGAGGACTGGGAATCGGCAGAGCCTTATCCAGTTCCTCGTAGTCAAAGACTAACCTATAATGAATAATAAAAAAATGTTTTTAAAACAAGCACAAACTCTACCTCTATATAAAATTTGAAGAAATTTTTGAGATACACTTCAATGAAACGATTACAAAATAATCAAATTTTTAGGCTATTATTATAGATTTTATTTCAATTCAGGCATTTGCCACAAAAAAACAGTACCCTGCAATAATGAGTTGGGCCATTAACCTTGTTGACATATTTCATAAATTTAAATTTAAATTATGAAATATACATAAACATAAGAAAATGTTGTTCATTTTTCTAATTTTTTTGTACGAAACTCTCATTTCAAGTGCGATGGGAACATACGGTTTCCGTGTTTGTGCTAAACTTGAGCGTGTGCGATCTCTTTGACCTCGAAAACCTGATAGGTCAGTCAATATTTGCCGATGAGGTACAACTGAGTACCATCCAGTTGTATGCTACCATTTTGATGAAGTATCTGGAAATTAGAAGCGTTCTTAGAATTGCTAAAATATGTATAACTATTTTTAGTTTTTCTTTGAAACAATTTATTTTGATTAGTTTTTAGTATTTTGCTGAAGCTGTTAGTCGGTGAACCTCGTCGGTAATAATATTATGTCTTACAAATTATATTCTTAAAAGTATCCCTAGTTTGATACTCTAAAAATATCATAGGGATGTTTAAAATAAGTGCATTATTATTTTTAATTTTCATTATAGTACCTACGTCTATTCATTATAATTGTAATTGTGTGGGTAATTGTGTTGTTTTGTTTTTCTTTTTACAATAAACATAATAGTAAAAATGTTAAGTAACATTTATTATTTAATAAATCTGTACTATTATATAAAGAGGCAATCTGACTGACTGACTCATCGTCGTAGAGACAAAACCACTGGACCAATTGAGCTGAAATTTGGACAGCTTGTATTATATTGTATATCACTTTCGTATTAATATTATCTATTATACTAAACTTTATGAAATGGGCGTTACTCTTGCATTACTACCAACGAGTCAACTAGATAGATTTATAATAGACTGCTAAATGAAACCACCTACAATGGCCGCAATATAAGTGAAAACTTTATTTTATCAGCCAATTTTCATCCAGTTTCCCTAGTTATCATGCCTACGCTAGTTACAAAGGCAAATCTAGTTAGCAGTTATTTAAATTATCTCGAACTGTAAGACGGATAAGTGCTATTTTATTTTAAAACGGACTTTTCAGTGGGACAGAGATAAACAAATTTTAAAATTGTTTAAATAACTAGATAGGGAAGTGTTTTTCAAAAAATAATGTGGACACGTATATATTAAATTTTGTAATTTTTTGGCTGAGATATATGATAATTGACATCAGCTAGCCTGTGCCAAGCAGTGGTCAATTTAAGGGTGATGAGGAAGATAAATGATATAACCCACTAAAGTTGCAACTCACCTGAAATTGTAGATCTTTAAAACTAAGCAACGGATATTGATGCGTTTTATTTAAATAGATAGATAGAGTGAGAGAATTCAAAAGGAGGGTTTACACCTTTATGTTTTTTATAATACATGTAGAATGTAGGTACCTATAATATGGGAGAGAAATAGTGATAATTTTCGATAGTAGGCGCTACGAAATAGTCGCGGGTCCACTTGTTGTTTTTTTTTATGTGATGAAGTAAAAGACGAGCAAGACGCTCTCCTGATGTTAAGAGATAACGCTGCCCATATAATTAGTACAGTGCTACTTATAAGGATTTCACAATGATGTGAAATTCTAGAAGCAGCAGAAGTAGCAGTCATAAGATGTTAAGACTCTTTAGCCCAGTAATTTCACTAGCTACAGTGCCCTCCTACCGGAGCACAGTAATGTTTGCACATCACTGCTCAGGCGGTAGAATAACTGGCACTGTTGGGGTACCCACCTAGACGACCTCCTGCAAAGGATATCTACCCCCGGTAAAAAGTTCATTTAAAAACACCTAATGGATTATCACGCAGCTCAAGAGCAATGCCCAAGATAATAATACGTAAATACAGACACTTCAGCTATTAGTACAGCCTCTTGTCAATCACAATTAATGGTATCTACACAATAATTCAATGTCGCACGAAGTTTCAATGTCCGAGGCCTACAGAATATAGAAGTGAGACATCGACTTTATATCCCAATAGACGCCTAATATGAGGTGTCAATTTTTTTTAATCTCGCATTTTTTTTGGCACATAACTGCTAAAGACTATAAAGGGCGAAAAAGGAGGATTACTTGAGTGAAATCCTGGGTAGCACTGTACTAATTGTGGTGAGCGTTATCTCTTACCATCAGGAGAGCATCTTGCTCCTCTTCCTATTTAGTTGTATAAAAAAACACGATATTTATCGAGTGATTTGAGTGATGTAATATTGAGAATATAGAATCGAATAATCTTTATTGTAACACCATAAATATACAGAAAAACTTAAAACTGAAACACAATTTCGTAACTTAAAACACACACACACACACACAGTGGCCGTAGCATGAGACACGGGATTGCGCAGAAATGTCAAGAGTAGAACTGTCATCCCATACATTATACTTTTGTGAATGTATGGGATGACAGTTGACTTGACAGCAAGACAAGTCTACGCGTTGTCTTTGCTTGGCCCACAGGTACAGGTTTTGTACAGGTTTTAGGTGTCTATTAGAGTATAAAGTCGGTGGAATCAAGGAAATATGAAATGTACACAATGAGACGGTAAACATCGGATAATTTATGATAATGGACGACGGGACCTTAGCCATGAATGTTTGATGACCATTGTAAATAGGTTTAATGGCAGATGTAAATAATACAAGCCCTGAAACTACGTTTTTGATGTTAGAAAAACAAGACAATCTTGACGTTTGCGCGATAAGCCGGCTTATTTCAGTCGCAGCGTTACCTAAGACTTAATTATACATCTACAAAAATTGTTTCAAAACACATATAAAATTGTATGTGATGTGTTACTAGCCAAATAAAAACAAAAAAAAATATATGAAACTTATATGATTCTGACGTGTTTCTGAGGGTTCTTCCGTGCAATCCGAATCCCTGAACCAATAAAAAATGTCTTTATTAGACAAAAATGTCAATTATACAACTTTTTACAAGTTAAACTGTTTGAATCCCCTTGGCCCTTATAGAGTGAGCACATTTTTTGCAACTTTCGCGATATGGTCTTGCATTTTAACATGCTGAAAAATCAATAATTTTATCCTGTCAGGGCTAAGATACTTAAAAAACATAACAATTTCAAACTTCTCTAGGCTAACATCCAGTCAAGTAGTGAGATCTTAGGCTCATTCACTTTTCTTTGTCGGGAAAATTTAAAGTGTTACGCACTCTTTGAATTGAAATGTGGGGTGGCAAATAGAGAGTCACAATTGACTCTGTTTGTAGAGAGGTTACATCGCACTACCACTTTATTTGGTTGCAAACATAGGCGGATTTAGGGGGGGGGCCAGGGGGCCAAGGCCCCCCAGAATCAATGTAGAGTTACGAATTTTGCACACATTTCATGGTAAAGATTATAATTTTTTTCTCGGAGCTCGCAGCAAGCTGCTCGCGCACATATTATTAAGGATGTTTAAACTATCTAACTGATCAGAGCAAGATAAACACACACTTTTAGTAGTAAAAATTATAATATTTTTGCTTGTCTGCATCTTGGCCCCAGAACCAAATTCTGGATCCGCCTATGGTTGCAAATATACACTTTCTTATGCTACTCTACTTTTAAAAATGATTAGTACCCACCTTGCCTATAATTACTCAATTTTTCTTCCTGGGAAAATGACGGGAAAGAACATTTTATTTTTGGGGTTACGTGGTTCGATTCCCGGCCCCGTACCAGTGACTATAATAATTATTAGTTATGTGCGTTATTTTTTCCATTTGCTATAGGTATAGGCGTATCTAGGCTTTAGCCGTGGCTAGTCAACACCCACAGGACAAAACCGTGAACCCAGGGAGGGAGTTATTTCACCTTCGTCTGCTAGCATCTACGGCATTGATAATATAGACGCATCGTGACTTTATATCACGCAAGATCGTCGTCAAAGGCTAACTTATAATTAATGAAAAACAGAAACAAAACACCCTCTGCTGTACCCGTTTTTGAAAAACACTGAAAAGTATTTCCTCTAGTCGTTTGCTCAATTTTGAGCGTCATGATGATCCCGTCGTAGCTTTTGGTTGATAATTTGCCGCCTTTTTGGACGGACCGCAGCACAGTGCATAGCTTCGGTCATTTTGGTGTCGAGTTGTTCGGACACCTGAGGGCCTATTGGCTAATTCTCACCCACTACGATTGATGGCAACTTCAATGTACATTGCTGCGTTTGTTATTTTACTCATATAAATGAGGAGGTTTAAGCAAGTAATGTACGCAATTTTGTCTATGGATTCTAGTGTTTTACATGTCGTTTGCCGATAGCCAATAGGCCCTCTGATCGGACTCTCTTTTAGGGCTACGACCTCTAGCGCGCAGAGTATTTGTACGAAGACAAAAGATTTGTTTACTAACCAGTATACATTGTATGCGGTTGATCTTATTCCATATAATTAATATAATCGTTCTATAGTGTAGTATGTGTTTGACCTGCAAGATGTTAAATAATAACGGATATAGTAATTTTGTAATAAACTATGATTGTTTATATCCTGTTCTATAATCATACAACTAGAGTAATTGCGACGGTTTTGCTTGCGTTTAGTGGTTTCTTCGTATTTTGATATGGTTTCCGTAAAAAATGTAAAATAGCTTGCATTCCATATCTTTTCGGCAAAATACCTCTAATATACGAAATTATGAGTTTAACTTTTGAGGAATTCAGTGAAGTTCTTCCTTAGAGGATGTGTACGCCTTACAAAACTTACCCGTGTACCAAATTCAACTCAATCCGTTTTTCGGTTTCAGTTGTGTGTTAACAGATCAGCCAGTCACACTTTCCTTTTATATATAAAACTGTGTATTTATTTTACAAGCTTTATATTACTTTCACCTGTCTGTTGTCTGTCTGTCTGTCTGTCTGTAATCAAATCTTGCAAGTTTAATTTGACCCACTTCCCGGTTTCCAATTGAGCTGAAAATTTGCATGCGTGTGTAAATCGGATGACAATGCAATATTTTTATGACATCGAGCTGATCTGATGATGGAGCTGGAAGGTGGCCAAAGGAACTCTGTCATTAAACAACGCAACCCCATCGAGTTTGGGCTCATTTGATTCGTCTTGACGAGTACTTTATGATGCAAGATGATAACAATAATTAAAGCTTGTTTTTAAAAAGTATTTTTTAAATTTCACTTGTTCTGAAATTATTCAGGAAGTATTTTTACACTAAACGATTCGTGAGTATTTAGATTCACCTTTGTAAATAATCGGCATAAACTCACTTGTATTTACTTCGGCTTCGTGCCGACCGTATTCAGGAAGTTTTTATTTACAAGTTTTTTCTTTTAATTTACTCGTACGTTACTACGCGAGTATACTTCAGTCATGCGTTTTCAGAAAACTGTTTTTTTTAACTCTTTAAGCTTTTTAACTTATTATGACAGATTTTCTGACTATCAACGTTACAAACGAACACCTTTTTACAAGCTTTATATTACTTTCACCTGTCTGTTGTCTGTCTGTCTGTCTGTCTGTCAGTCTGTCTGTAATCAAATCTTGCAAGTTTGATTTGACCCACTTCCCGGTTTCGAATTGAGCTGAAAATTTGCATGCGTGTGTAAATCGGATGACAATGCAATATTATTTTGACATGGAGCTGATCTGATGATGGAGCTGGAAGGTGGCCATAGGAACTCTGTCATTAAACAACGCAACCCCATCGAGTTTGGGCTCATTTGATTCGTCTTGACGAGTACTATATGATGCAAGATGGTAATGATAATTAAAGCTTGTTTTTAAAAAGTATTTTTAAAATTTCACTTGTTTTTCTTTGAGTCTAAGATAAACCAAGAGATTTTGGTTTGTGATTTGTAAGTCAGTCAGTCAAATCAAAGTCCAATTACATATACATGCACCTATAAGATAGACATAACCTTTGCAAGGTTGATATTAGCATTAATATGCATTAATTGTATACACAAGCCAACTACTTGCCTGAAATTAACTTAATACCGCTATTTGGATCGTAATGATTTTTGTAGCAATTTTTAAATTTTTCGTTACATACTCGTTACGTAAAGTTTCTTAAATATGTATTTTTTTTAAGCTATTGCATAGCTTCTATCGCGGGCCTTGAGCGTGGGGACCGAATCCAGAAATTCCGTATAACGAAAAAAACCTAACACCCCCCACTCCGACCGGTTAATTTAATAAAAGAAAAAAATTTGTTTTTTTTTCGGTCACCACGCTCAAAGTGTAACTTGAATTAATATCAAAGAAGAAAAAAAAGGTAAAAAATACTGCATTAATAAAATAAATAAATAATTATAATTGCATAAGTTGATAAAAAATGCTATGCAATAGCTTTACCGCGGCAGTTTCCGAGTGCCACACGTCTTTTTTATTTTGGGATCAACCTACTATAAAAATTATAAATAATTAATGCAGGTCCGAAATAACATCTTATGACTCTTGAGTAAGAAGCGTTAGCGCAGTGCACCTAGAGTTTAACATCATTGTGAAATCCTGAGTAGCACTGTACTAATTATTATGGGCAGCGTTATCTCTTACTATCAGGACAGCTTCTTGCTCGTCTTACATCTTTGTATAAAAAAAGATCACCTATAACACCCTACCTATAGATTTAACACACAATAATAATTAAGAAGTCGTAAGGCCACGCCATAATATTTATTACGATGTCAATAGCAATAAAACTTTATGAATTAACACGTATTTTATATGTGAATTGCATCTTATAAAATCCGGCAATAAATTATAGGTAAGAGTTGGCGGGACTTACACTTTCTTGGGCCGCGTGAAGACTTTGTTTTCTAATTGATAATAATTATAATAGACTTCTATTTTAACTGGCAGAAAATATATTACTCGTATTTTGTATGTGGTGGCGATGTGAAATGTCCTGAAATATTTATTATTTATTTATTTTTTTTACTTGGGGAAAAACTTACTCTAAAAAATCTCTAGGGAAAATTATTGTCTAACACATAACATAATAATATTAACACAGTATTTTCTGTCCCGTGTTTTGTTCTAAATAATTAATATTTTATTCATTACGCTTTTTTTTTTTCATTTTATATCATCATTTTAGTATCCTTATCCCACACTTTTCCGCTTCTATTCTACTCTATCATGCGTCATATTATATCTCCTCATCAATAAAACCAATATACTTTTTCACTTTCTTTCTTTCACTTTTTCCTTTGTAGCGTCCGTGGTCCAGTGTTCGTTAGTCCGGCTTGTAAGCCTGAGACCCTGGGTTTAAATCTCTATGTGGCAAAGATTTTCGCCTGGACGCTACCGTGTTTCGTAAGGCACGTAAAACTGTGGGTCCCGGCTGTTTCCTATAAGATATGTAGGAGATAGTCGTTAGGTCATGCAGGCTGTAGTAATCTCGGCAACCTGAAACTGCAACATAAAGGTTAGCTACACATCCTATAAATTGTGATTTGACTCTGACAGTGTAAGTAGAGTAACCTGTTCTGTTAGAGTATAAACCCCAATTTTTTTTTTCCTATACTCCTCTAGCCATATTCATGGCCTTTTTGTACTAAATAATAACTATTAAAATACTTTCATTTGCAATCGTGACCGTAAAATCTCCTCTCAGCTCTTGCAAAGCAAAAAAGATGATACAAAACGCTAATGGAATATTGAATAGTAAAAAGTAGTAGTAACGTACTAAGTACTAGTATTATAAAAAAACTTATTCTGATTGCCATCACAGATTAGCTTTATTCCGTAATGTATGAGACTAGCCAGAGTCTCTAGATATCTATTATTGTATTAAAACAAGTATTCTGCAACTGAATCTCTAAGAAAATAATTCTCTTAATGAAACAGGTATTTAGTAGCTATTATTTTTCGTTTTAGTGCAAAGAAATCTTTTTCAACAGATTGGCAGAATCCACAAGTAAAAAGTATCATCTTACAAGATAAGTGTTTTTTACAGTAAATAAAAAAGCTTGTAAAAATCCGTAACTCGTCCCATTAAAGCAGCTTGAGTCAATAAAAAAATTAAACAAAGGCGTAAAGTATTTCAGAGCAACATAACAGAGTGATAGAGTTTAGATTGATCATTTTAGATCTGCTGAATCACAATGACTTGCTGAATCATGAAGCACTGTATATAAAATAAGTCACTGGAGGTGCTCAAGTATATTTATTATTATTTCGATTGCTTTTTGTTTAACTTTGTGGGCGGTCTTTTAAATTCCTTATTGAATCAGATTAATCTAATAAACTTCTACTTTGATTTGTTATAGTACATCATACTTCCCACTATCTTACTAATATATTATAAACGTGAAAGTTTGTAAGAATTTATGAATGTGTGTTTGTTTACTCTTTCACGCATAAACTGGTGGACTGATTGAGCTGAAATTTGGTAAAGAGATAGCTTAGACCCTGGAATGACATATAGGCTATTGTAAAGCGAGCAAAATCGCTGGCCGCAGCTAGTACCTTATGTATATTAGCTGCGCCCTACGGTTACACCCGCGTAAGTCCCAAACTCATGGAAAAATCGATGTCTAAAGTTACCTGTGTTTTTCCAAGTTTCCAGCTATCTATTTACTGAGATACATGGCAATCAGGCTGGCGGTTTTTACGTAAAAGATCAAATAATTACACAACCATTACTTACCTCTACAATAAGTTGTGCGTGATACTATGACAGGCACAAATTAACGTGTGACAATTATTATTACAACGAAATAAAATGTCATAACCATTTTTTGTTGAGAATGGCGCCTTCGAAGAAAAAAAACTTTATGTCATCAAAAAAAGGTTTTTTTTTTATAAAAAAAAGTTTTTTTTATTAACATTTGCGCCAAGTGAAGTGTTTACTTAAGTGTGACATCCAAGACATTGCCTACATGTAGGTCATTGCACGTAGATGGTAGGTAATGGTAATAGGTAACCCTAAACGGTAGAGTAAGTAACCAGGCGGTTATGTTTACGGAAGTGGTGATGTAACTGCCCCCACTGTGTGGCCATAGAACGTACGTTTGTAGTGGGGAATATGTACAGGCTGATGTATTTTTAATGATTTTTTAATGACCGAATTGAGAATGTCAGTTGATGTCTTTTTTGTTTTGATTTTTTTGGATTTGTTTTAAAGATATGAATGGTTTTGGATAGTGTGCTTAGTTTATAGGTTAATTCTTGTCAAGTTGACTTGAACTTTGGATTTGATATTTAATAATGATATTCACAAACGTCATAAGTGAACGCTCAATATCTTTACAGTGTTATTTAATGAAACAAACTAAAACCAAATCAACAAAACAATTATAACTACTCACATAAAGTAAGTATTTTATTTAAATTTACTTTTGTCACGAATTTCACACATAGAAAAGCACACAACACACTCTTTATTCATTCGTGTACCATCATCAAATATGGTATAATAACTTCATCGTCATATTTTTCTCAACAATACTACATAACATAAAACCTTGACTTATATTCTCAAACAAACTACAAAAATACAATATCGACTAAAAATTATACCACATGTAACATAAAAAGCCACTCGACTACATATAACTTGAAAAAAAAACAAAGCTGTCAAACGGGCTGTCAAAATGACACGTAACTCACACAGATGCACGACGGCCGCGGTGGACTTCTCAGTGCCGGAGTGGGCCCACTACCTGGCCGCCGCCATGTTCCTGCTGTGGATCGTGCTCGGCAGGAGGCGGAGCAGCGTGCAGTCGTCTACGTCCACTTAGATCATGTGTATGTAAAATGTTTATGAGAAGAGTATCGTTTTCTTTGGGAAAATTCGCTTATGTTCATCTACTGATGAGTATAGGCCTCCTAAGAATGGTGAATTCCTGTTCTAAGTTGATGAAAATTTCTTCCTGAACAATAATTCGGTCTTATATCATAGATATTGGATGACCACAGTCAATTGGAATACAAAAATAGACAAAAACCATAAAGCTTCCTTGTTGACTACGGTTGAAAGTTATGCTCGTAAAGCTCTGCTGTTTATTCTGACTATACTGAAAGTCCATGATATAAAGATACTATATATTTGTACAACGGTTTTATTAAGTAGTAAATTTCATACATAATAAAATTGTAAAACGTTAATATTTTTAATGGCTAAAACAAAATAATTTATAATATTAGCCTAAATTAACTATTATATAATTAATATATTTTTTTTCAAGATCCTAAATTGTAGTTCTATATTATATATCAGTGACATTCTTAATTTAGACGCGTTATACCAGTTTTACGCTTTAAAACATCAGCCTGTATGTACTGTCTGATTACGCCACCACGTTTGACTGGCAAGGCCTCGTCTTGTCAGTCTGCTGCGAGCAGGCGGCGGAGGCGGTTGTGTATGGGCTTAGGATTATACACGGGAAATATTTACGTACCTACACATACAGTTATTGTGCCCGATATATTTATTAATGTTACCTCTGTATCACTATAGGATATTGTTTTATTATCTACATGGTCATAAAGCACAATAAATCTCATTTGAACCAACAGCAAACATTTTCCGAATTTTACTTCATAAGAGAATTTTTTTTCTAAAAAACCTTATTCTAGTGGGAATAGAACTATATATCAGAATGTCGTTTGTACAATTTACTGTATATTATTTTCCCTGGAAGGCTCCGACATCACTGATTGTACAAGGAAATCATAATCCAACTTCTTGAAAATAAAGAAATATCTGTTATTGTTTTCTAATTCATTGGAGCTATAACCGCGCAATTTTTTATTGCCGCACAATGTAAAAATACTTTTAATTTGATCAGTGGCAAAAATTCACATCCCATATCATTTTAAAAAGTCTCACCCATACAGAGATTTGCTTATTTTTTGAAACCTTCACATAAATAGAAAACATCGGAGAGAAAGGAAGACCTTTGCCTAGCTTTGGAACAATTCAGGCTCTTTGGGAAAATTCAGGCTCAAAAGTTATAACCATCATCATGATTGGTAAAATTGCGTTATTTTCTATTGTAGGCTACCAAGACTAAGATTCTAGCCAATTAAACTGTCATGTAGATAGAAACTTGCACCGCCGACCACCATTTCTAAGGCCATTTATCTTGCAACAATGTAAGCTAGGCGTGAGACTGGCTACACCTTAGATTGAAATAAAAAGAGAAGACACGGTACGCGTAGGGAATCCAATCTCCAGGCGAGATCGCAAAGTCGAGATTGAAATTTCTAATGTCGCGAAATATCTGGAATTTTCGAGATTTTGGGTGAAATTCAAAAATATGTTTTACTCAAGTAACTAAAATGTAATGAAAACATCTTAGTTGTTATTATACTGAGAGCAAGGCACAACACTAATTCAAATAAATTTAAACGATTTTCAAAATAAGCTTTTAAGTAAGTATTAAAATTAATAAAATAAACTTTAAATAAAACAAATCATTCGTTATATTTTTCCTGCTGAGTCGGTTACCGCCCCAGACACACGCCGAAGTAAAATTGTGTGCATGAACCTAATTGGAGCGGTCTATTTGCGAGACGCCTGTACTCTACCTTCCTTTTTATTTTAATCTAAGGGCTACACTATAAATTTATATAAGAGACGACCTGTGTTTACTGTTGACTCTCCCCCGTTAGTTACCTCATTCCTAATAAGTACGTTGTTGGTTGACATGAAATTCAACGGGATTTTGCTTAAGGCTGACTTTTATTATTTATTTTATCATTCAGCACAACACTAGGACTAACTTAATGCTAAAGTAGCATTTTCTACCAGTTGCTCTGTAACTGGAGAAAAACGTACGGACAATGGGAGGAGTACAGACAAAGTTAGAGAAATGAAGCAATCATAAAACTAACATAATATAGTTTTAAAATTAAGTACTACTACTACAAGCAGCCTATATATACTTACTGTAAACAACAACATTGCTATTACAACAAGTGAATTAGTGCATTCTGCAGCCTCACTGCTGGGCAAAGACCAATCGACCAAAATTCTTGGACTCTACATTTCTTTATCACCTCCAAAACAAGTGAATTAAATAAATAAACCTATTTCAAGCTTGCCTTGAACCGTTTCTTTACAGCTAGTTTTCTTTGTGTGTTTTGTATTTTTATAACTATGCATGCGTATATCCTTTACTTTGTATGCAATAAAAAAAATCCAAAAAATATGAAAATTTTATCTTGGCTTTCTAAAGCACATGTTCATAAAGTAACTTCATAGAAAATCACTGTAACCGATCTGCTGGGAAACTTGATTTCGAGAAAG
This sequence comes from Hemithea aestivaria, assembly GCA_947507615.1. Classification (NCBI taxonomy): domain Eukaryota; kingdom Metazoa; phylum Arthropoda; class Insecta; order Lepidoptera; family Geometridae; genus Hemithea; species Hemithea aestivaria. Next base: position 5,277,423 of record OX382343.1, read on the forward strand.
TTTAGGAATCGATCGGGATTTCCTACAACCTATACTGCCACTCCCTAGATGGTGGTAGAAAGCTGTTCCCATGAGGAAATATGTAAAATTTAATGTTACTAGTTGTTTTTATCTTATAGGTTATAAGTTACAACTTAATAAGGAGATTGGGCTTTGGAAGATGTTGAATGTGACAGAAAATCGGCTATGCTTGGTAATGAAAATTCGTATTGTTTCGTTGCAAAATTACTTGGTTTATGTCCGATAAGTACACCTATTACACAAGAGTAGCGCACTATTTGAATTTTACCATGCGACCTCTTGATTAGATTAGATTAAGCCTGAAGGCTTTTTTTCTAATTTCTATGGCCTACATTAATCTTCGATGGGGGACTGAATATTAAGGCTTTGCTGGTTTCCCAGAAGTTCATCACAAAGATGATGCGGGAGTGCCTCCGAGTTTGTTTTTGTGGAAATACCCTGCAGTCATCCTACACGGGGAGTCCCATAACCTTTCCCCTAAGGGACGCTTACACATTATTTTTTCAGCAATACCAAAAATAATGCCTTCATTATAGATTGAACGAAGAAAATAATAACAGAGCCATCTATCAAGCGATGGATCAACTACACTCCGACTCTCGAACTTTCACCAATCCGTCTTTATACACAACTCCACGTTGCGTTGTAGGCTTTGAATGTAGTTTACCAAGATTCTGACAGATGGCGGTACTAGTCTTGCATTGTTAATGCGTATGCGCAACTGAGAAACGAGGAAACAATAAATGCAATTAATTGACATTATTAGGTATTTTTAATACCTATTCTGGTTTAAAAATACTTATTTATTTATATTAATTTAAATTAATCCAAAGTTTTACCGCTTAGTCAGCCGTCGATAAATAAATTAAATTTAGAAAAGACCAATCATTACATTAAGAAATAGATAACCTTTGCAAGTAATTTTTACAATTATTTAGTTTATATTACAGACTCTACCACCCATTAGGAAAGCACCTTACTAGTACGAGAAGAACTGGCAAAAAACTCGTAAGGATTGCTTTCGTGACATTCGTATTTTGGGTATAAAATAAATAAATGGTATAAAATATACTTCTTGTAAATAAAATAAATAAATAAATCCATTATTGGTTTTTTATACGTTCTGTCCATATTTTTTTACTTCACAAGCTTTTTTCCATAATATAATAGACTTATTTCTTGTAACATTAAAGTATCATTTCCTACTTCTCACGGGAAAGCCGTCCCGGAAACATCCAAGTGAAAATGGCCCGTGGACAATCCTGACCATTCACCGTTCGTTGAAGGCTCCACATCAATCATAGAACATCACCTCTCGGAACACAGTTGCAAACAAATTGGCCTACGATTGTTGTCATGGAGACGGTATTGTTACAGTAATATTTATTGATACTAGAAATCTCCTAGAAGAGCTCTAGAAGAATCTTTTCCTAGTCCAATCCTTCTTCCTCTTTTCCTAGTCTTTGCTTTAGCACGAAATGTAACTGTTAGATTTTGGCTTTAGGAAAATTAAGATACCTGACTGAAGCTGGACGCTCTCTAGATCGCACTATTTGATTTATTTTGCAAAATAAATTTCATAGATATATACTTTTCGAAAATTCCTCAAGAGAAGCCCTGCACAATATTATATTGCACACATTTTAAAAGTGTTTCCAGTTTAATATGTTGAAAATGGCATGGGGAGCAAAATATCTCAAAAAAGTAAATAAGAGACATCGAAAACGCTTCAAGTGCGCATTCTTAATACCCATACATTTAGACGATGTAGAAAATAAATAACTTTTCAACCTTTGAATGCACCGCGGCGCTCTTAGAGATCGACCAATCTTAAATTATAGTTCGATCTCAAATACGTTGGTAACTCGTTGTTTGTCTAACAGACGCAATTATAAAATGGTTCGTCGCTATAACGAATGCACAATGCACTCATTTTCCATTGTAACATCTCATTTGTTCATCCATTCAAGACTGAATGGGTGTAAATTCACCTGTCACCTCATCACTCATACAAACAAGCGGTAGTTAGTAGACCAAGTACCAGATGCACTGGATCTTACTTATTTTTTGTAAGAAAAAAGGTTTATTTACAATAACATAGGGAAAAAATGCATACAACAAAAATTAAGTACTTATATGAACTTGAAACTTTCAACCGTCAGAAAATAATACAAAATATGCTTTCAACTTGAAAGAATTGTCACTCAGAGCGCTCTCAAAATCTTTTTTGACATTTCTTTTTGTTTGAGAATTCGATACTGTGGCAATTGTATATAGCCCAGTCAATGAGTGTCCAAAAAGGGTATGTGGATCGAAAAGTCGAAAGCAGAAAAACTAACTTAGGGACTTTGTTTGGACTAGTTAGGAGATAAACATACTAAAAGTCCCCACCCCTCCGAGGTGAGCCCGAGGGGGGGGGAGGCCGAAGAAGGTCCCATTTTTAGGTTTTTTGCTTATATGTCAAAAACTGTGCGTTGTACGATATTTTGTTGTACTACATTATTAAACCTCATAAAATTTTCTACAACTTCGGCCTTGACACTTTTCATCTATCTCCAATCGTTGTCCAGCTATGAGCTTCAAAACATGGTCTATTTTGAAGACGCTTAAATTAGTTTTCTATACAAGGTCGGTAAAAAAATCTTACAAATAAAATTTTACCAACTTCTGGTTGTCGTATCATAATGAAACTTTGCAAATGTCTAGAAATCTGATGACAGTTTAATAATCTAGTACCACTGAACTGATCTGATGATGGAGCCTGGAGGTGTCTAATGAAACTCTTCAATGGCTATTAGTAAACCCGTCGAGTTTGGGCACATTACATTCAAATCGATGAGACTTTTTCATAACACTAGCTGTCGAGGGTCTGATAATGGACCAGGAGGTGCCTACGTCTCATCAATCCGAATGTAATGAGCCTAAACTCGCCGGTTTTACTAATAGCCATTGAAGAGTTTCAGTAGACACCTCCTGGCTCCATCATCAGATCCGCTCAGTGGTACCAGATTACTAAACTGTCATCAGATTTCTAGCCATTTGCAAAGTTTCATTATGATACGACAACCAGAAGTTGGTAAAATTTTATTTGTAAGACTAGCTGACCCGCGCGCACTTAGTAGCGCGTGACAGTAAATTATTCATATATTAATGAATTTGATACAGACCATTTAATTCGATTTCCAATTCCACGGAAAAGAGGGATTCAATTCACGGGTTTTCTGCGACTTAATGGGCGTAGAATTAGTAAAGGCTGGCAAACCTTGCCAATATGTAACTACGATCGAATCACCTACTATTCAAAATGTCTATTGGACGTTTCGCCTATGTTCATAATAACTATTGGTTGAAATCAATATTGGACGATTCGCCTACGGTTAACTCAGCTACGGTCGATTGAGCTATGGTTGATTAAACTATTGGACGATTTGCCTATTTTTGACCGAACTAACGGACCGTTCACGTATTTTTAGACCACGTTTCCGGCTGCTAGTCAGGTATGACAGCTAAAAAATACTTGTTTATAGTACAGAATTCAGAAACGTGTTGTTTTTATTATGCCACTTTGCCATGATGAGGTAGATGAAAGAAGATGCCAAAATGCCTGAAGATGCCATGACACAGGATAAATAATTCAGTAATAAGAAAAATATCTGGCGCTTCGCCGGCCGCTGCCGCGGCACGCTCGCTTCGCTCGCTCGGCTCGCGCATTGTGGTCACTGTTCAAACCTAACCTAACCAACAGATTTCGGTTTGCCCTGAATACTGTACTAAAAACACGCGTAGCAAAGAATTTATAAACCGTAGGTGAGTCGTCCATAGTTGAATTAACCAATATATCAAATGAACATTGGCCGAATCGCCCATTAGTTCACATGCCCATAGTTTAATCAACCGCAGGCGAGTTGCACTGTAAGCGAGTCGTCCAATATGTGAAATGAACTTATGCGAATCGACCGTAGTTATATCGACCGTAGTTAAAACGACCGTAGGTATTATGAAACGTAACCCGTCCATGCGGGCAAAGCCATGAGAATAAGCTAGTGACTGATGTATCTGTATAACGTACAGCCTCAACCGCTAGATGGATTGGGTTGAAATTTGGAACATAGAAAGGTTTCATGACGTAGACCACTGCTAAGAAAGGATTTTGCCGTGCGGGCAAAGCCGCGAGCATAAGCTAGTAAATAATATTATGAAACATTTTTTGTGAATAATACTTAGATTTCAGAGACGTCCTGGGATAAGTCCCAGAACTATCGTTATACCTATACCACAGTACAAATTAGAACGGCAATAAATTACCACTTACACATATAGTACATCAAGATTAAATACAGTAAACAAAAATATATCAAATTATCATTTAAATCAGAAAAACTAATAAAAATACGGAATAATAACAGCTTGATTCCGTACAGTTACTCTTGACTTTTTTCCGCGTCATTTAATGGTGATCTCTTTACCGTGGGTAGACTTCCTCTGCAGGAGATCGGCTAGTACCCCAACAGTGTCAGTTATTCTGCCGCCTGAACAGTGATGTGCAGACATTACTGTGCTTCGGTAGGAGGGCACTGTGGCTAGTGAAATTACTGGGCTGAAGAATCTTAACATTTTATGACTCAGCAGTGCACCCAGAATTTAACCTTCGTTAAATCCCAGCGTTATCTCTTACCATCAGGAGAGCATCTTGCTCATCTTCTTACATCGTTGTATAAAAAAAACTAAAATGAAATTTTCTGAAATGAAACTATCATATACCTACGTACTCAAACTATTTATTATAATATATCTATCAAATTTCACCTTTCAGCTCCATCATCAGACTTCAGATCACTTCCATGTCATAAAATTATTGCATTGTCATCCGATTCCCGGTATGCAAAATTTCTGCTCAATCGGGAACTGTGACTGATAGGTAGAGTGCTTTTCACAAAAGGAGTTCTTTTTGCGGGGCGCCACTATCGCAAATTTTAAAAGTTAGCATATTAAATAACTTTAGAATCTTCGATGTATCCTTCTGCAATCTTGTTACACTTCTAGCCACCATGGCGTTTAAGAACTGTAATATCAGCGCCTGAGTCAGCTAAGAGTGTTGCTGACGTCCGCCTCAGGCAATGCCCAGTGTAAAGATGGGAGTCCGGAAGCTGAAGAAATTTAGCAATCGTTTTTGGCATATCACCGATTTTATTGATGCCTATGGGCTGTTTTTTACTTTTTCCATTATCATAATGTAAGAAAAATCTTGAAGTTTTTGTATTAGCGGGTCGTAATGCCGTATACTTGTCCACCACATTCACATATTCTTCACTAATGACGAATGATCTGTCGATTTTAGTCTTTGTATTCAATAATTTTACTAATATTAATTTGTCCGAATGCTTTTCAACGTCGTTTACCTTAAGATTCAACAATTCATTTGAGCGGCACGCACCATTTATGCCAATAATTAATACAACCTGTAAAAAATAACAATAATTTAGTTTACTTATTTTTAGATAGGTACAGTTAGATAGGTTTTCTTTGAAATAAATTAGCTTTTGTATCAATTTACTTACTTTTAAAGCTGTCTGGTGCTTCATTCAGAAATTTTTCTATTTCAAGGTCACGTTTCGTCCGGTTTCGTTTTCAAGACAGCTTTTATCATAGAAAAAATGCTCCATAATGTACTGGATTTTCTTGTTTTAGATAGTTCCATGAAATATGATAGTATCACGGTCTCGGAATATGTTTTTGCATTTTTTGAGAGGCGCCAATTATTGAAGGATTCGTACGCCTTTACATATTTCACTTTAGATTTTTCAGGCAAATAGCTGAACTCGGCATTCGAAACTTGTTCTTTCAACTTTTTTGGCGTAAGACAACTACCTTCATCACTGGGGTCACTCATTTCTTTGTAATTAAACAGACTATTAGATCACAAATAGAAATTTGCAAAAGTTTACAACTTAAGTTGAAAATATTTAGTTGAATCTTTACCAAGAGGTTTAGAACCAAATGGAAAATGTGTTGTGAACACCACTGTCGCAAGAAAAATGACAACTATAAGTGCCATCTCACTTACCTCATACAAAAGAGAGAGACAAAGATGGCATTTATCGATGACGTCACAACGCATTCTCCATTTGACTGTAAACTCTAAACTTCTACATCCCGCCATTTTGTATTTTTTTATTTTTATTAAAAGAGTTGCGTTCGAAATTTGTGTGTGTGACATATTTATGAAAAACAAATTGTAATAATATTTAAAAAAAAAAAACTCACTTACGACTTATTATTCTATAATAGTATTTTATTTAAAATATTATTGAAAAAATACAATTTATAAAGTTAAAATTCAATAAATAACATTAAAAATTATGTGCATCTCAGTTAAATAAAAATTGTACACAAATAAGTTTCAGAACACACGAACTTCTTCATAGCCAATAAAATTGTGTTCGAAATTCAAATCACTTTGCCTCTCTACTCTCTAGAGAGCAAAAACGGCTTTTGCTCACTGAAATCGATGACCAAAGACACTATTTTCGTGCGAGAGTGGTGAAAAATTATTTATGGCATGAAGTCCAGAATTTATCGAAAAAATGTAATTTAGTTCCGCAAAATTCCGCGGGACCTCATTCGTGAGAAGGACTCTACCACTGAGGTGTATACCTAAAATCATAGGCGGATCCAGGATTTGGTTTGGGGGGGGCAAGGTGCAGACGGGCAAAAATATTATAATTTTTATTACGAAAAGTGTATGTTTAGCTCGCTCTGAGCGGTTAGGAAGTTTAAACATCCATTACAATAAGTGCGCGAGCAGCTAGCTGCGAGCGCCGAAAAAAAAATTTTATTTCAGAAATATGTGCGAAATTCGTAACTCTACAATGCTTCTGGGGGTACCTTGGCCCCCTGCCCCCCCCCCTAAAGCTTAAACATCCTTTATAATATGTGCGCGAGCAGCTTGCTTAATGACTCGGGGGGGGGGGGGGCGGCTTGGCCCCTTGCCCCCCCTCCCTAAATCCGCCTATGATTATCTATAACACAGATAAAAGGTTCTATAATAATCATTGCAAAATTTTACTAACATTATAAACGTGACAGTTTGTGTCTGGATGTATGCCTAAATGCAGGTGGTTCACTACTGCGTGCCCGCCTATGCGACAGCAATAGTTTCTCCTAATGTTGTTCACTACGGCTTTTACAGCCCAAAACTGCACATCCTACCATTTCACTACCACTATGAGTACACATAAACCATTAATTATTCCCTGAAAGCACTTAAAATCTTAAAAAATAAAAGATAATGATGGTATATTTGTCACAAAGAAATCATTTGAACCATAGTTTGAACTTGTGACAAACAAATAAACCAGCCACGCTGAAAGGGACGGAAGAAAAATAGGTTCTCCTTTTTCTTCACATAGAATTTTCCCTATTGCCGTCACGCTCACACATAATATGGGTACTTCTAGTTGTATTAGTTCTTAGCCTAAATGGGTGTGAACAGATTTTATGTCTGTGTGTCTCCGGATAACCAGTGATTTTTACAAAAGATCCCCCTAGATGGAGCGCCACAATCGCGTGATTTTAAGTTAAAATATCTACAGATTTTTAACAATTCATAATTTCTCATATTTAATTTCTCAATTAAATAGGTACATAATATTTAATTAATCTAACAAATAAAAAATATATAATAAATGAAGTATTCACAGTAATTAAAAATCTATTATTTAGTTCCGCTAGGTTACGCGGGACTTCTTTTCTAAAACTGTTTGCAGAATAAACGATATTTCTTTTTCTTAGGACATTAGTTCCATTATTTTCCGTGGCGCTAGCTTGTATGAAAAATAATTTACTTTTACAATGAACTGTAAATGAATTTTTCTATTTATCTTCAGATGATTTTACATGTTTTAGAAATTAAAAATAAGCAGCAAAAAGATATTTATTACTGATATTTACACGCATCATGCGCACATTAGATTATTTTCCGCTGGCGCTGATTCATTTGAGAAATAAGTTACATTTACTAATTTAAATGAATTCTAATTTGTTTGGCTACTATATAGCATCAAAGTACTCGTCAAGACGAATCAAATGAGCCCAAACTCGATGGGGTTTTTTCTTTTAATCACGGAGTTCCTATGGCCACCTTCCAGCTCCGTTTCGGACCCTGGTTACTATATAGTATCAAAGTACTCGTCAAGACGAATCAAATGAGCCCAAACTCGATGAGGTTTTGTCTTTTGATTACGCGGTTCCTATGACTACCTTTCTTGTCTATTAGCATTTTATATGCGAATCTTTAGATTGATATAACTCTTTTATTTATGAACCGATTTGACTAAAACCAAGACTAAGGTTCAAGTAGAGAAAACTGCAACGTATTAGTGAAAATTTTATTCAAATCGGTGGTGTTGTTTAACCACACCAGTGACACAAACTATTTACAAATTTAGCCCAAATTAAACTAAAGGTCAACCACAAGTTTACAGCCATACCGATAGATGGCGTCTGTAGCGTTTTTGGCACTATTTTTTTTTGAATTGAATTTACTTTATATTCTATTACTTTTATTTCGAATTTTTGATGTAAATTAGGGGCGATGTGTCTGATATAAATGATTATTATTTATTTTATTATTTTATTTTACGTTTCCCTAGGAAAAATTGACAAAATGTTTTACGAATTAGATCGCGCAAGCGACTTTTTCGCGTCGTTTTGTTCATATGCGTATTTTCACAGTTCACCTTAGTAAAGGATCACAATTAATGGGGAGAAATTTCCATTCTTATTATATGTATGGATTTTTTTACCGACCTTGTATAGAAAACTAATTTAAGCGGCTTCAAAATAGACCATGTTCGGAAGCTCATAGCTGGACAACGATTGGAGATAGATGAAAAGTGTCAAGGCCGAAGTTGTAGAAAATTTTATGAGGTTTAATAATGTAGTACAACAAAATATCGTACAACGCACAGTTTTTGACATATAAGCAAAAAACCTAAAAATGGGACCTTCTTCGGCCTCCCCCTCCTCGGGCTCACCTCGGAGGGGTGGGGACTTTTAGTATGTTTATCTCCTAACTAGTCCAAACAAAGTCCCTAAGTTAGTTTTTCTGCTTTCGACTTTTCGATCCACATTTCTTCTTTTACTGGACTAATAGGTATATAATGACATATAAAGGTACTCCTGTCACAGTTTAACACACAATATTTACTTAAAAATATAATTAAGGTCTGATGCTTCTGGGATCCTTCTCTTTAAGCATTAATGAATACAAAATGTTGATTTTAACAGCCCTATTCTTAGAACCTTGTCTTAATATTTAAGTTTCACGGAGTACGTGAAACTTCAAAAACCTAGGCAAAATAGAAAAATGTTAACTGTGACAAGGTACGTAAAACACATACATCTTTAAATAGTGACATATGACACATCTCATTCAAAGTCTTAACAAATACTTAGTCTGCATGAGAAATTATATGAACAAGAATTTTTGTGAGGATTTTGACCCCAAGTTACGTTAGAATTTGAATAACCATGCCATAGAAAAGGTTATGAGAAAAACTAACAATAATTAGATTAAATTATAATATTATAACAGTTAGTCTAATTGAAAATGCAGGTTAAGCTAAGCTCTTTAGCACACTTACGCCCGAAACTAAAATGAAATAATAATTATAATCGTTAGCATAGACGATGTGTTACGAAAACATGATAATATGTTTTTAAAACAAAATTATATATTTATGATAAATAAAAAAGCTGCTGCGAATGCTGCTGCAGTTGCTTAATTTACTTTACCGCCTTAATAACCCACTTCTTCCATGCGCAGGAAACGATAAGGTAGGGGAAAACACCCCTTCCGTCGGGGCTGGAGATGAGTGCTTCGGCGTACCCGTTGCCCCGGCATTATGGCGTCCCGCAGGAACACCCCCAGGTTTTTTAGTGGGTATCCACGCCGTTCCCATCTCTGGCGGGGGGAGTCCCACATACCGCCTTGCGCCCCCCGGCGTGGGGTGATGATGCGTAACGCATTTTTCCTGGGTCAAAAAAAAAGGGGAAAACACCTCTGGTACCTTGTGTACTGGTTAATGGCGTCGCGTGTCACCCAAAAACCAAAAAAATCGTAACAAATATGTTTTATTATTAAAACTAGCCTATGCTCGCGGCTCTACTCGCATGGGAAAATCGTTTCTTAGCGGATGTCTATACCTTAAAATCTATCTGTACGCCAAATTTCAACTCAATCCGTCCAGCGGTTTGGGCAGCGTTGATAGATCAGTCAGTCACTCACTCTTTTCTTTTATATATTTAGATAACGGTCAAATTATATTTTTGAAAAAATTGATTTTGTCCACACCCCTATTCATAAAATTCTCGTTTCTCGTCGAAATTAAGGCCCAGTTGGCAAAAGTTGTGCAAAGGGCCTCAAAGGCTCAATATGTATATTATAACATCTTTACCATATCTATTGTGGGAAACTCAGTCCCAGGACTATGAATATGGAACGTTATTTGCAGTTGCAAACTCGAGTATCACATTGAAGTGGTTTTCAATTGGCTCTTCACTTCATTGAACAGTCCACAGTCATCTTTTGTAGTGGTTCTCACAGTTATGTACGCACTAGAGTTTATGTATCTATCTTAACGAGATGTTACGAGAGGTGAAGAAGTGATACAGAAATGATAGCATCTTTTATACTCCGGACGAAACCGAATTCAACGATGCAATGAGAACTTTTATAAACAAGCTTGATCCCGCAGTTTCAGTCGTATACGAGTATGTGGGGAAATCGGTATAATCAGTCTTACGTGTTCAAGGTTTTCAGCTATCTACCAGAGCTTTATTGCAATTTGATGCGTGGTGTATGCGTAAAAAAGCTACAAATAATATCATAGTCACTTAAAATTTTACAATACTTATAAGAAGGATTGTAAACAAAAACATATGTCACGAAAAAAGATCAAAAAGTGCCTTTAACATTATATTTATTTGAAAATCTGTTAAAGATATTTATGAAATTATACTAACCAGAGAATTGTCTATTTACTTTAAAGTACATTTAAATACAAGCCTAGCCCGTTAAAGTTGTATAAAATTATCGTAAACGTCTCTATACTTAAAGATACGTTTAAATACAAGAACACATATTGTAACAGCTATTACAATGTCCATTGAGAGAGTTCCACGTAGCTACTGGCATACTTGCATGTGCAACTGTGTACCCTATTCATAATGTCGTACTGCGCGAGCGTGATTTGACTACGTTTAGGACTTAGTTTGGGAGCTGATGTTCCATTAAATTACAATAATGATCATATTATAATTACAATAATATTTGAACGCTTATATGATTTTATATTTTTTTTCATCTAAATTTTAATAGAAACCATTTAGCTGAAAGGTAACTAATTACTACTACTTAAAGTACCTTCCTCGCGACTCTTTATCTACTGCCTAGTAAGTCGGCGCTCCACTTAGCGACAATGTTCGCCAAAAGCGTCAAATTCTCAAATAAAAGTACTTTTGGAATATTGTGACAAATTTCATATTTCGCGCGAAAATTTGTGTAAAGTTGGGTAGTCCTATTACCTAAATATTTTTAGTATGATCTGTAATTATCTTTATTCTGTTTAAGAGCGTATATATCGAGTGACGCTCTCTCGCTCGTACAATTTGACGAATTTTGAAATATAAATTCATGGAATTAATTTGTTGAAAATTCGTCTATACCAGCCCTCCATAATATTATTGCACCCATTTTAAAAGTGTTTTCAGTTTGATATATTAAAAAAATCGCATTGTGGCAGGATTGTATAAATTAAGAATGAATATAGCAGTATCACTATTAAATACAATCAACATGGTAAATTCAATTGAACTTTGGTCAAGTAATCGAACGAAACGGTAGTTCCCAAACTATTATTTAATTTAAAGCTGCCCACTTCTTCCCTGAACTGTATGACAGTTAAGCTCAGTCATTTATGAGGAATTTGCTCCGGCCTCGCTGCGTTGCTGTTTCAATTTGAACATGTTTAAACTTTGTCTGACTGATGGGAACGATCATCGAAAGACTCAGTCTTCTTTCCTTAACCTTAAATGAAAACGATTATTTTTGCTTAATCGTTAACTGATGTTCAAAAAATGGATACGGCGTATTCATACTAATTAATTATCTGTCTGTCTGTGACTTCTTCACACTTAAACCATTGAACGGATTTAAATGAAATTTGATAGAGTTAGTTCAAGTCTCCGGAATCCGGAAAGGACATACCTAATAAGACGGAGAAAACTGTTTTATCGCGGGTAACACCGCGGGATGTTACAAGTCTATGTAAATGTGTGGTTGTGTGTTTGGTACCTCTTCCTGTCTCGTGTATATTTGTTTCACACTAACGTAAACAGCTAGATTGGAATGAAATTCGGTGTGTAGGAAGCTTAGACCATAGATTAGGCAGGATAGAATATAGGTTACTTTTCAGCGGGTAAAACTCCTGGATACAGCTGTTTATAAATTATTTTCAGTTTGTAAAACCACAAGGCGCACCTAGTATGACGTATTCAAATTAATCATCATTAGCATAAGTTACTTAACAGTTGATGATGATGATGACTTAACAGTTTAAATGCCAATCAGCGACGCTTAAATTTAGAATTATGACGTTGCAGTCTGATGCGGAAGCAAATCAATTAGTCCCACTAATTCTATACTCGTAACTCCATGGATTTCATTGACCATAAAAGTCGTCAGTAATAATATTATTTACATAATATTACATGTACGGAACAAAGCACGCGAGCTTTTTTTAGCGTCTTCTTGGGTTCCGCTACATCATTGTTCCGCTATTTTGTACCTAATTTTTATTTTATGTGCACTATTCAGGACTTGCTGAATGGGGACCTATCTTTACTCTTAAACAAAAATATTAATTTTAGAACATCATATGCCAATATGTGACTTATTTTTTGATATTAAAAAGGGCATTGAGATGCGTGGTCCTTCCACAAACAGGGACATTGCTAGATGTAATAGCAATATCAGTCCTAAAAAAGTACGTAGTACCTACCTATACGAGTTCCTAGTATAGAACGATTTTAGAAAATAAAAAAAGGTAGCACTCCGGGAGTGCCGGCAGAAGTGAAAACTTCAATATTAACGTTGTGTTTAATTATAAGTATAAAAATACTATCATTTATGAGGTAGAATACAATGTTTATTTATTGCGCTATCGTACACAAATATGACAATTTATATGTTGTTATTTATAATATTATATCGTTATTTATATATTACATTAAATTTTATCTCTCAGAAAAATCAACTTCCATCCATAATTTCGACGACTTTTAAACCATCGTTATTATCAGAATCATCATCGCAAATTTTTACAACTGATACAATTGGTTTATGATAACTGAAGTAAGAAACAAACAGTTTTGATTCGAACCTATTTAAGTGTCTAATAAAAAAATATAAAATATAAAAATATAAATATAAAATATAAAAAAAAAATATCGGGCGCGCGCTTGTCTAAGCCCCCTGTGCCGCCTAAACAGAGCAGCACACTCAGGCACGGTAGAAAGAGTGGGAGATACTAGTTCCTCTCCCTTCCCCTCGATCTTACGCTTTTTCGATCAGCATCACGTGACCCTGACGCGAGTTTAAAAGTTTTTACCCATACAAAAAAAAGTGCTCAGCGCCGCTAAAGAAGTTTTCACTTCAAAAAGTTGTTTTTGCAGATCTACATTTTCTAAAGACCTTATAAGGCGACATGTAAATTCGACCCAGACAAACTTTATATGATAAACGACCAGAAATCAGAATTGTGCAACATTATGACTAATAAATGTTAGAAATTTATTATAGTCCAGCAGCGTATTAGTTGTTATTGTGCACATTTGATGAAAGAATTAAACTTAATGAACACCATTTAGATCGATTTAATAATACCGGAGGTAAACTTCTTTGGCCACCCCATCACACTCCTGGTTTGCATAAGTTATTCTACGGGCTGAGCAGTGATGTCCAAACATTACTGTGCTTCGGTAGCAGGGCACTATAGCTGGTGAAATTACTGGTCTGAAGACTCTTAACATCTGATTACTCTTGGAAGCGTTCGCTATGACACGTTTCTTATCTTACCTTATCGAGGGCTGACTAAGTCAAGCAACACATCGACCCATTGGGATCTATTGTGTTAACCCCCTTGCCTACCGTTTCTTACTCTTCGAAGAAGTGGTTAATTAAAGCGGCGATCCCACCAAGAGGAAGAAACTTGTACTCCTCCGGTTTGGGGTATGCTGTCCCAAGGAGGCTCATGCGTTTAGTAGCCGGTACGTATTCACATAAAATGTGCTCCATGGTTTCTGTACCCTCGCCACAGCATGGTTTCTGTACCCTCGCCACAGCCTCTACAGTCGTTTGTTGTAGTCAGCCTCATTATGACACGTTTGGTACTTTTATCAAAAAGTGCACAATTTCCTTACTCCTCTTAGAGGATTGGGCACTTTTTGAAACTAGCTAATCCGCCGGACTATTATGACTTATAAGATTGTAAAATTACGTCACCAAGTAGTCTGTGGATCTGTGAAAGCTCCGTGTTGACATGACATAAATTGAGGAAATTAAGATTAAACCTAACACCACATTAACTCCGGAAACGCATCAAAGCGATAACGTTAATATAAGTGATACAGGTTTTAACTTTTTGACTAAATCACAGGAACATCAAAGAACTTTTTATGTTACACTAGATGGAGTCGGTATCTCATATTTCTGTGTCTATATTGATTAATTAAAAAAAATATATTATAACGACTTTAATCTCGCTTTCATGGAATGTCAAGGAGAGACGCATGATTTAATTTATATCTTATAAACCACTGAACCGAAAGCGATAAAATTTTAATCCACCTTAGTAGGTAGAGGCAGTTGTCAAACTAGATATCCTCCTGGAAAGACGACGACCTTAAAGAAGCCAATAAAAACAAAAAAATATATATTTCTAAGAGAGTAATTGGCGAAATTATATTAAAAATCCAAAGAATTTGCTTGTTTCCCTTTGCAAAAGCCTTTGGACAGGGATTTGTGGACATATCTTTGAATCTAGACAGGTGCTTGGAGAAATTGTGGTAACGTGAGTACGAGGACTAGGTTCGTAGAAAGTCTGCATGCAAGTAGCGTTATCGTAGAGCTATTGTGACTGTTGGTGATAGCACATTTGCTCTGTGTCGTTAAAATGCTGCTTCATAGACAAAAAGTTATCTCTTTAAATGATATTCTTTTTCATTGTAAATTAACGGAATAAACTCACTTGTATTTACTTCGACCTCGTGCCGACCGTTTCGATCCTATACGAGGATCTTCTTCAGGGGAGTGGCTGCGGTTACGCGCCGGCTTCCGCGCCCCGCTTCGCATATTATTTTTGATTAATTTTAGCTAATTGATAAAATATGTACATATGTAACTTGTGCATGTTATATGTACTTTTTGAAAAGCACCTCTGTGTTGGAATAAAGTGTTATCCAGGGTCTAAGCTATATCTATACAAATTTCAGCTCAATCGGTCCACCCGTTTAAGCGTGAAAGAGTAATTAACATACATCCAGACATCCATACATTCATATAGTCTTTATTATTTATTTATTTATTCAATTTCACATGCAACTTACAGAAAAATCCAAGACATTACATGTTAAGTGTAATATAACTAACAATATACATTTTAATCTTATTTATATTATCGTAGAATATATCTAGTTCTGGGTTTTGAGCTAGCATATCATTGAATAACCTCATGACCCTGGCGATGGGAGCATCCCGGCCCCGGACCGTATGGTATCCCGCAGGCACCGCAAACAATCGTGCACGACGTCGTGGGCCGAGCTCACCGTCCGCGCCACGCATGTACCGTGAGGGCACTCGCAGCTGCACCGCTGCCAGTGCCCTCACGGTAGTGTCTTACAAACTTTCACGTATATAATACCTATAAGTAAGATATAAGATATACAAGTCATAAAAATATGGGCATTTTAGCGCTACCGATTTCAATAGCGCAATTTTTTCCAATCATAGCTTGATTCACCATCACTTTCGTTAAGTGAAAACCATGGGAACTCGCGGACAAGTCGTCTATTAGTCTATTAATTGGCAAAAACCATTTAATTATTATGAAACTATGGGTTGTAAATTGTATAACGGCTATGTATGTACCTACTATTACGTTATACATTGCCTAGTATGCCTTAAGGCTAGAAAGTTGTGGAGGCTTATACTGTGATGAGTGATTGATTAGGTGGTCATTCGTAATACATATTGCTTTTTGATTGTTATAGATGAATTGATTGAAGTTTAACATTCATATTTTGAGCTGTGTTCTCCCGACTCAACTTTTTTCGATGAAATTTTGGAATAATGTAAAAATATCTTTCAGGATTGTTTTTTGACATTGAGGTTGAGTAGTATTGCTATAAATTTTGTATGTCAGTAGAGCTGACCAAGCATGCTGTTCTATGACCATTATTTCACCTTACTGTACTATGTTTGTGACAAATAAATGAATTTATTTATTGATTTAGATTAGCCGAAAAGGCGAGGACGAGGACTAAAAAATAATCTTTTGAAGATGAAATGTTTTAATTTTTTATCCCATCCTCAAAGCTTAAGTAGGTACCTCTAGTTGAGGCCTTGACCTTATTGATAATTTTATAGATAATTAAGTTAAGAAGTTGGGGTAACAGGCGATATTAGGTGCATTCTTATTGTATAAAAATAAGTCAAGATACAACTCTTATCTGATTGTTTTAAAGCTTGTAGTAAGTAGTTTAATTTTATCGTCAGGAAAATCAGAACTACGTGCAGGATTTCAAAGAAGCAGTTGATTGGACGACTAACTTGGTTCTCTTAATTTGTCCGTGCTTAGTCATCTGGATGAACCGAGTCATACATTTCATCCAATTAACTCGCAGACGACGGGTTATCTCTTTTGACATCTTCATTGTACGTGATTTTAGTATGTATGTGAAGAAATTAGTTCTTTACACATTGAAGAAATAGTAAATTTTAATGAAGAAAATAATAATTGGGGTTTATACTCCAACAGAACAGGTTACCCTACTTACACTGTCAGAGTCAAATCACAAATTATAGGTCGTGTGGCCAACTTATATGTTGCAGTTTCAGGTCGCCGAGATTCCTACAAGGCTTGCAACATGACCTAACGACTGCCTCCTACATATTATCTTATAGGAAACAGCCGGGACCCACAGTTTAAATGAAAATGGGTTTATATTCCAAGAGAACGGGTTACATTGTGTCTTATTACATTGTTAGAGTAAATCAGAGTTGTACGTTTTGTCACAAACTAGTTGTTGACAGAGCCTGAGCCATATCCCCTAACATCTTTTTTTTTTCTCATAGGAAACATTCGGACTCGGACCCAGAGTTTTACGTACCTTCCGAAATACTGTAGGAAAGACTTCCTACTACTTCCTACTTTTACCAATATCATAAATACCAAAGTAAAGATTAATAAGATACATTTTGTTATCGACGAAGAAATTATTTAATTTTTATATAACTGACATATTCTTTTATTACCATGAGTCATGAGGTTAGTGATCTTTCTCTTCTCATCATTCATTTGCTAAGAAATAACACATTAGATAACATTGTAGTCTGTTAATATTAAAATAATTATATATTAACAGATTGATTGTATATTTTTATTAGCATTTATATTAAAATCATAATAATATGTATTTATTTAATAGTTTGGTTATAGTAATTTAAAATCTAAAATTGAAACCATTTGGCTCAGTGAATGGTAGACTAAACTTTACGTAACTTAATTGAAAAATATTTTGGAATTAGTTGTTATTTTTTCCTGTCTATAGCTAACAAATAATTATATCCATGGCTTCTATTACAACTTTTATCATCAACGAAAAACATTTCTTCTAGAAAAAATGTTACATTATTATATTTGTCTACAATAATTATAATTATAGGTAGGTTCATGAATACAATTTTTTCGATGTATACGAGTAAATAAGCGTTCCATATGACTATATTAATTAACCCCCGACGCAAAAACGACGGGGTGTTATAAGTTTGACGTGTCTGTCTGTCTGTCTGTCTGTCTGTCTGTGTGTGTGTCTATCTGTGGCATCGTAGCTCCCAAACGGATGAACGGATTTTGATTTAGTTTTTTTTGTTTGAAAGTAGAGTTAGTTGAGAGTGTTCTTAGCTATGTTTGGTGGAAATCGGTCCAAGATGGCCGCCGCTACAAAATGGCGGATTACTTTTTTTCTCCACGACCCCCTCAATATGGGTATCAAATGAAAGGGTTTAACTCATAGAATACAACGCACAATAATAAATTGAAAATCCAAGATGGCCGCCACCACAAAATGGTGAATAACATATTGCGTTGGGTTTTTTTAATTTTTAATATAATTCACTTGTTACCATTAATATTATTATCGCTGAGCGATAAAGTCCTAAATAGTTATCCTAAAAATTCTAACGGTCCAGTCTCAAGGCAATACAAAATTTATTATTTACAAAACTTTGTTGCTCTACAGTCCTAATTAAACTAATAAACAAATTCTAGCTGGCCAGACCAAAGATTTCCTGGTAGAATTAAAACATCTAATTACGCGCATTATTAGCCCATTTTCACGCATCTTCTCGTTTATAATTAAGTCATAATTACATTAACCCATGCCTCCGGTACATTGGTCATGCAGTAGCCATGTCATCGTTTCATTGGCCATCAGATTATGACATTACTTCACGGCGGACGATGACCGAGAATGTCGAGTGTTTTGGGTGTGTTTTTGTGAAGTTACGTGAGTTTTTAAAGATGTTACAAGCATTTTAAGTTCCTTGAAAAGTTCTTTACGTTTAAAACGTGCGTTTGGCTTTTTACCTGTTGGTAAGTGACGATGCAGCTTTAGTTGGATAATTTAGTTGAAGCACGCATGTTTATTTATGAGGGAGAAGTGAAGTTGTATGGTTTTAAAGCCTCTTTATAGCGATTTTATCTTTGTACGCTTATTACGACTGATCCTAGGTGTGACCGCACTGCGGGGTTTGACATTGTATTCATTAAAATCAAATCAATAATAATATGTATTTATAAAAATAGGCTACAATGGAGCACTTTTGCATGTAAATTTTACAATTATTTAGAATTTTACACCACATTTGTAGCAGAATACATCAAGTTATTTACGAATTTCTGTGTCAGTTTAGCAGGATGGTGTCCTGATTTTCCAAAGTAAAAAACACATTAGCGAAACATGTGTGCTTTATGTCAGCTTCAGGATAACCGTGTTTCTTTATTAATTAGGTTCTGCAATTTGATTCCACCATTTCTCCGTACACCTATCATATGTTTTGGCAACCTGGTTTTGTGATCGCGGACGTCCCAAAACAGCTATTTGTCTTACATAAAACTATGCAATCAACCTCGATTTCTGTGTGCTGAGATTTTTACGACTTTCTTTATGTAACTTCGGAACTCGTGCGAAATTATTTTTTACAATTTACTTCCTTTAACCGGGTTTTGCAATATCAGGTTTATTAAGGAATTTAACGCCTTTATTAGATAAACATTTGCATATATTGTAGTCATAAATTTCTTCAGAAAGACGTGTTCTATTGATGCAATATTTAGTTACAACTTCAATTTACAACAAATATGGCTCTTAATTGGTGATTGCGAGTGATAGGTAATAAATTACGGTATGATATCAAGTGTGGTTGCTATCGATCATATACGATTTGTCACGCGTCGCGTCTGCTCGCGGCTCACGTCTGCCGCGGGAGCGACATTGACTTTCTTATTGTCACTGGTTGATAGCGCCCCGGGCGACAGCCGGCACCGGCGCAGGCAGGGCGCGGCGAGTGCACATGCTCGCCGCCTCTCGAGACGCGCGCGCGCCTCCGCTCCGCGACGCACCGCCCGCGCGGTCCCGCGACATGCCCGCAGTGAAAGTATTCAGCATATTCGGCGGGCAGAAGCCGACCGAGAAACAACCCTCCACTCCCATACAAAAACTCTACAGGACCTTCTCCATTCACGGGTCCACACCCGAACCCAAAGGGACTAAAGTGACCGCGATCGCCGCGTGCTTAGAAAAACGGAACGACTCTAACTCTAAAGTTTCCAAATCTAGTGATAATGTGAATAAATCTATAGACTCTGTTGTGAAAAAAACCGACGGCTATAAACTACATGTGTATGAAAATGTAAACATCGGTGGCGTCCCTAACGACACTATCGCGCGAGTGAAATTGAGCGACGAATCTAAAGGATATTCTTCAATCTATGAAAATATAACAGTTCTGAGTAAATATAAGGACTCTAAGAAGGGTTGTGTCAATTCTCGCGAATGTATTTTGAATAAGGCTTTAGAATCTTTCGATAAAATTCTTTTCGAGTTTTCATCTAGTGCTTCACTTTCTCCTGAAACGAAATATAATAGTCTTAATTTTATTCCACCTAAATTGCAAAAATCGAAAACTTGTAGCATCATAGAATCGCATTGCATCCTCAAGAAAGCCTACTCAGGCCCTAAAGGCGACGGGAAGGATCGCAATAAAGTGACGCGAAACAATTCTATTGACAAGACTACTAGTTTGTGGAATCTGGACGACATGAAAGGCAAAGAGTTGACGGCGCCGCTCGTACCTCTGATGTCAACACCTGTCGACAAAATGAATCCAGATAAGTATGCCACGTATAAAATATCGTCTAAGAATTCATCTCGGCCGAACTGCATTAAAGCCGAAGACCTCAAAAAACTTGATGTTAAAACGAGAATATTAAAGAAAACTTTATCTAACCCACCGTCGACGCCCGTTCCGGTTGTGACCAAAACCAAGCCGGTGTCGAAAAAAGTCGAGAAAAAAGCGACCGACCCAAAGAAAACAAAACCTAAATCGTGTACAGATAATGGATCGTTAAACATAAAGACGAGTGTAGAAAGCAGAGACGTGCCAAAATCGCAAATGCAGAAAGCAAAGAGTGTGTGGGAAATAGGAAATGAAAACATTTTCGTAGCGAACCTTGAGAGGACGAGGTCCACCACTTCTATCGCGGGTTCTCCGAGCAAGATCCCGGTGATTAGGAGTCAGATGTCGAACAATAAGTTCAGTAGCACGAGGGCGCTTTTCTCTCCCACTCCGGTTGATCTACAGAATATAGACCAGCCTCGCGAGTGTGCTCAGAAGAAAAAGCCGATTGTAATACGAAAAATCAACGACCGGCCCGAAGTATATAAACCAACAAAACAAAAATCACAGCTAAATCTCAAGTCTGATTCGAAACGGTCCAATGAAAAACTCAAGAAGGAAACGGTTGACAACAAAAAAACTCTATCACCAAAATCTTCGATCAAAGATTACCCTGACGAAATTGCCGCCATGCGAGCCAAGCTCCAGCAAAGAAAAATCAACAACAAAAGAGATCTAGTGATAGCATCGGACGCCAAACGAAATGAAAATGAAGCGGACGAAATCGATTCGACGCTGTCACCTGTCATGACGATCGTAAAAAAGTTGGAGCTAAAAACGGCCAGAGAAACGAGAGCCGAACCTGCTCAGTTCCTCAATTGTAAGGTGATTCCTCCCACGCACAAAGACGTGTGCGTCGCAAACACCACCTTCCACAACCACTTGAGCACACTCGTCGGCCGGCAAATCAAATATGTAGAGTCCCGAGACGACATCAAGACATGCTCGCAGATGGAAAAGCTTGCCTTACATAAGCAAACCGATGAGAAGATATCCGACACGCACTCAGATTGCAGTGATGACTCTGGTCACGTATCTAACGACCCTGTGACTGACCACGACCACACCTTCGACACCGACTTAAGCGCAGTCGAAGAAGTGGATTGCAAAGTTTTCGATGGTCCCAAGAAATTCGGGGTTGTGTTACCGGAGAATGCGAAAAGCGTGTGTCCTGTGCGGCCAGCGCGGCGGGCTCGAGCCAACGAGGTCGCTAGCGGTACCCGCGCCACCGACTCTCCGAAAGTGGACGAACAGGTACGCGACACTGTTAACGTATCGATAACAAATTACAGGTGCTGTTCATCCGAGGCCCTCGGTGCAAACACGCGACAGTTTAGATCGATGACACTAAATCTCGTCTCGACTCTCGACTAGCCGTGAGCGCTCGACGCATGAAAGCTGTCTTCGCTCCCGGCGTCAATATTTACTACGCGAACGGGTCGTAGACCTCTTTACCATTTTGTCCGCGCTCGTGTTGAAATACAAAATAACTGTACATTAACTTATTTCTATAGTTCATATTTATTATACGTAAATTGCAAGTTATTAGCATGCATACAATGTCACTAAGCTTCATCGAACTATTCGAACTGAATTTAAACTATCGTAACTTTCACACCGAAACGTCGTTAAATTCGTTGTTGTTTATGATTAATAAATCTTACAAGTACATAATATTATGATAATTAAGTACTGACCGAGAAATAGGCGACGACGAACTGATAAATAGATAAATTATAAATTCAACAATTTCGTCGTATTCGAATGATAAAAAAAAACTGAATTAATGGGACAAACGCGAGGTCTGAATTTCGTATCGTCAACTGAGAAGTATGACACGTTATGCAATATTTCTGCGGTCTTTGTTCGATAGTTTGATTTGCATAAAACGAAGAGGTTTTCAGTTGACCGTAATTGTGTTATATAACCGACCGAAGATCTGCTGCATTCCACCGGCTGTATAGCATACGTAATGTAATTAAATGTTACATAATGACGCTGTGCTTTATTGACCAATCACTTCTCTTTCTCCAGATCAGTATTCCCTCTTTCAATTCCAAGTTTTAAAACATTTATTTATAAAACACTTTTTATTGTTATAGGAATGCTTTGTTTATTATGCCTCTAATTCATAAATTCCTTACGTTAAGCTAATTATGACCGGTATTTCTATAAAATTTTAATTGATTCATAAAAAGTAATAATGATTTATATAAAACATTTATTGGTGCAGCTTTAATTACTTTTAATGTTTATAAGCATTTCGCAGTAACGTGAGATTATATTATTAATTGATGTTTTTAATGGAGTGAAACGGATTTGACTTAGTTTATCTTAATTGAGTTTTGTAATTCATTCTCTGTTATATTATCTTTACTTCTATTGATCTCGACAAAGCGTTTGAAATAATTATTACATATGAATTACTTCAGTACTGCACAAATTGTAGGCATTGAGTTCCTAGTATCTCTTTTTTAAAATTAATGTTATTATAAAATCAATTTCCTGTTTTGTGAAATCTGTAACAAGAAATAAGAGCGTCTCTCATTGAGTAATGCACTCGGCGTTCCGCAGGGTCAGATTCGGGGCCTTATTTATTTACGCTGTTACTTTCACCAAATATTCGTACTTGTTACGTAGTATGACGTTAATCTGACGTACAATATATTTTTCACATACCATATGTCCATGCAATATGTTTTTCACGGAGTTACAAGTTCCGGGTCCCATTGAATGTACTTACACTCCACAAATAAGACACACCCAAGCTTTTATTTTCTATTGATAAGATGTAATCTCGCGTAAAGATAAAAACCTCAAGCCTTAAATCTAAACCCGAGATTAGGGCGAACGTGTTTATTGCTTTTTCACTTCTTAATAATTGAACTGATTGGGTTGACTTACATAACTTGAACTACTCGTACTTAATATAGTAAGTCCTGGAAAATACATACCTAATGTTTACTTTCTTGCAGGGCCACTGGGGAAGCCTCGTATTTTTATTGTATTCGAAAAAAAGTCTTAAGAAAACTTACAATATTAACTAGATTTTCTTAATTCTGTCTACATTCACAATAATATGAAGCTATGCAAATGTACTAGCTATAGGTATAAATATGGTTGGAATTCAAATCTCACCCTCAGCTTGCGTGTTGCAAACAAATAATACTTTCAATTGCAACTTTCTTAACTTGCAATGTTGCGACAGTGTGTTACGTGTGCTAACTTGAAAATTAACTAGAATAAAATGTGCGAACAATAGCGTCAAACTTAATAATCGCTTAGGTGCTAACAGATTTTGAGAAGGTGACGAGATCTCACGTCTAAAAGTCACTGCCTTATGATAACTAGCCATTGTAAGAAGTGCAAAAATCTTGTATACTTTAGTGAAAACCTGTCGGCAATGACTGATACCCCGTCGGTATTACCAATCTATCATTATTTTTCAAAAATCGTTTTTTTTTTACGAGTATAATGTGAAAACATCAAGGAATAAGTAGGAAGATGATGATCTTCCTATTTATTCCTTCCTTCTTATCCCACTTGGTCGGCATAACACGTCTTCCTTCTCCGTTTCTCTCTGTCATCCGTCATTTTTCCATCCACTCTCTCAGCACACGTTTCCTCTTTCATACAATCCATCTAAACCTTTTCAGGGTCCCGTTCAGTCCCGTTCGGTCCCGTCAGTCAACCGTTCACATTTCCACTTACAATAGGTATGAGTATAGTTTAATGAATAAACATGTCTATCATATTCAGCGTTCTGTATTGTATTTTTCTTGTAACATTATGCACTTAATGTACGAAAGTATGAATTTATTTCGCTTTCTACTGCTGTATTTATAATTTATGTTTATATTAACTTTATGATACATTTAACAAAAATTACAATATTACAGACACTTTCCCGAAATGCCATGATGTATTGGACTTAAACTTTGAGCCGTTTATTAACCGATTTTATAAAAGGGGGTTATTATTAATGATGCTAACTTATTAGAAATGCGAGATTTAAATTTGGTTTAGAATTTTTTTAGAAGCATTAGGACTTCAAATAGAAATTGTAATATATGTTTGTTTTTGAAAATTTCACTGAAACTTATTAATTCGGATTTGTTGATTAGCTTAAATTTAGTATAACTTAGCGAACCGCACAAGTTTTATTAAAATCTCTTAAGTAGTTTTCAAGATATGGATGAAAACGTGTATTACGAATTACGGCCTTCTTGAAAACGAACTTTAAATTCTGCTTATTCTTTTATTTTCACTTGTTTTGTTGTCTAACCACGATTAACCACATCATCACGTGAGATTGCGGTCAAAGCTTTCCTTAGTTAGTAATAAAAAATACTCTCTTTATACGAATTCTAAGCATGTTTTGGTTTTCCATTGCACGTGGTCACGTCTCGTTCTTACGAAATCACATTCAATTTCGAAACTCAATCAGAGACAGGTGAGCAGACTTCGACCACTTTAAATTTGCAGGTCGTTTTATAGTCATCAGGAACATTTAGTTGGGATGACAGGTGCATTTTATAAATGGTTGATCTCTAGTTATTTGTTACGTTACTGACATTACTTTCCTATCGTCTACTTATGATAAAGAAGCACGCGTAGTCCATTTTCTCTTAACGGTTATGTTAAGTAATCTATTACTCTTCACCATAATTTAGAGGTTTCAAAACTTTAATTAGGGATTAGATTAACTTAATTTTCTAACTTTTTGTTTAAATGAACAAGATTTCAGATTCAAGGTTTAGTTTCATACCGATTAAGAAAAAATGAAGAAACTAGAAGAAAAAATCTTGATATTTTGGTTATTGGTCAAATTTCGCATAGCTTTTGGATCTTTTACTGAATTTTCAAATATTATTATCAATCTTAACTATACTACTAGTAATAATTAGAATTGCACCAAAATTTAAAAACTCTTGCTGCAAAATATCAGTAAGTTCTTCTACCAACATACTGATATTTTGCAGCAAGAGTTTCCTATTTCTAAAATATAAATGCAATAACTTGTCCCATTGAATGCAGGATTGTTTCCCTCTGTCACCATACCGGCCCATGGTGTATGCTCATCACGTAGTGCTTTCACTGGCGCCGGCGATGCGGGCGAAAGCTATGTCCTTCCGATAAAACCGCATGCTTTTCTTCATTGAACGGATGGCACTTTACTTGGGTTTTTATGGTTTAGCTAAATATAGCTTTAAGGCGATTTTCACACTGCCCCGCATGATGCAGCGTAGCGC
The DNA here is from genome assembly GCA_947507615.1 of Hemithea aestivaria. Taxonomy (NCBI): domain Eukaryota; kingdom Metazoa; phylum Arthropoda; class Insecta; order Lepidoptera; family Geometridae; genus Hemithea; species Hemithea aestivaria. The sequence goes on from OX382343.1 coordinate 5,303,493, forward strand.
GTGTCGACGCACCTACGCGCGTTCCTGCGGGAGTGCAGATCTGCATCATCGTGCGGGTTTTTTGCGCACTCACGCGCGTAGGTGCGTTTTGTAGATTCACGCACGGCGGCTAACGCCCATTCAAAATCACGCACGGCACTGTGGGATTCAGTGTGCCATACCTTGCGTCTCGCCCCGCACCTACGCGCGGGGGTGCATGTTTCTCCGCGTGTATGCGCGTGATCCGCATGAACGCGCGTGGATGCATTTTCAGTGTGTTAGACTGTGCGTGTTTTCCATACAAACGGAGATACTTACAAGCAACGGAAGAACACGCATCCACGCGCTACGCTGCATCATGCGGGGCAGTGTGAAAATCGCCTTAACTTGTTTATTGAGGATAGGCTCATGCTCGCGGCTTTGCCCGCGTGCAGAAATCCTTTCTTAGCGGAGGTCTACGTCATAAAACCTATCTGTATTCCAGGTTTCAACTCTTTTCTTTTATCTTTAATGGCGCTCTACTTGAAGAAAATATTTGCGTGATGTGTCAAATTTACAAAGTTTTTGACGTCATCATAAATAAATAATAAAGGTTTATATACTCGAACAGAACAGGGGATCTGGTGACTATCACTAACCAACAAAAATAAAATGATTGTAGAAACATAAAGCTTTAAAATTCGATGTAGATGCATCTCATGACTCTTGAGTAAGAAGCGTTGGTGCAGTGCTCCTAGAATTTCACATAATTGTGAAATCCTAGGTAACACTGTACTGATTATGGGCAGCCGTTATCTCTTAACATCAGGAGAGCGTCTTGCTCGTCTTCTACTTCATCACATAAAAAAAAAATGTATTAAACAGCTAGTTTCTGGCAACTAGCTGTTAGAACACCCCCCGATTTTTTAGTAGTTATCCCCCTCGCGCCCATCTTTCGCGGGGAGTTCCACATATCAGGGTGAGGAGTAACGTGTAGTGACGATGCGTAACGCATTTTACTTGAGTTAAAAAAAAAAACAAAAAAGACCTATGAGAGTTCTGTTTTTAACAAGGCTGATAATATCAAATTACTTTTTTAAAACCTGCTCCTCAAGCGTTGGTTTCTAATTAAGAACTTAACCCACATAATATGTGTAACTGAATATGAAACTCAGCTGTGGTGATAATATTACTATGTGCATATTTGTTCCACTCATTTAAAGTGTTGATTCCCACGCGAAGATAGCTTCTCTCATTACAATTCCTATTGCGTACGTGAGTTATTATCATTTGTATCATATACAATAACAACTTATAAACTAGAATAACTCAAACAGCTTATTTAATTTTCGCAACATAATATTTACAATTGTCAATTTTACACATTGTCAAAAAAGTGATTGTGGAGGAAAATAATTATACATTCGATCCACTTAACATTAATAGATCTGATAAGTTTTTGTCAGAACAAGTGATATGTTGTAGCCGTGGCAACATTTTACACGAAAATGTTTTGGTATGATTGTACTTCATTGTGATCACATCAATTTTCACATATAAGACATTTTCAGCATTGTTTCGCATCGTCTACCTTTTACTATAATTTAACTCTACTTTATTATAAACACATCAAATTTCACATTATATCATTTTCAACATTGTATCTCATCTTCTGTTTATCATTAAAATCTTCTTTATTAAGAACAAATCGAAATTTTCAACATTATTTCCCATCTACGTACGTACACACCTACGTATACTATTCAATTCTTCTTTATCAAAATTTCACTAGAACTTATTACATTTTTAACATTGTATTCCACATTCCTTCTATTGTATCAACATCATCTACGTATCATTTCTGTTATATTGTGAACACCTGTATTACGAGTATGTACCAATGTAATTATGATCTCCATTACGTATTTATCATCGATCAAGCTGTGTGAAGCGAAAGTGTGTATTACATTGATACAATGGCCACCATACACAGATTATATACCAGTCACTATAATATGATTGCTTGTGTAATAGTTATAGAAAGCTATTAGTTTTCTATTGATGGGTTTTCGCTGTAGGCTTAAGCGTTAAATGTCTGCTTCGCAAAATGTCTCTTAGTAGCAAAATGTATCTTTTTACCGATGTCGCTTTCGCAGAATGTCTTTTTCGCAAAACTTATTAAAAAATATAATCAAATACGTATATTGATTTCTTTAGCAAATTTCGTGAATGTGTTTAACATTTTCAAAAGCGACATATTTTTGTACTAAAGAGTCCTACATTTGACCACATCCCAGCTGATGTGAAGTGCAGATCCAGGCGACGATAAATAAAATAAAATACATAATTGAGGACATTTTCACACAGCGCAAAATTTAAAAAAAAAATTAATTACAATGATGCCTATAAATTAAAAGGTAACCTCTATTCGCTTTGCCTTGAAGATTCCAAGTTATATAGCTCGGGAAACAAGGATGTCGGCAATGTGTTTAGCAACATTTTGCGACTAATAAACATTTGTGAAGTAGACATTTTGCACCTAAGCATTGCTGCCACTGAAGTGATGTTTTAATAGTTATATTACGTCTTTAAATTCCATCGTTGCCTCTGTCTTTCTCAGTTTTATGATCTGGCTGTTTACCATCACAATAACCTTTGTTAAGACTAATGAATACCTCTATAGAAACGTTTAGTGTCTAGAGATTTTGTGTGATTCCTCCTATAAAATAAGTCTCTACAATTAGTATTTCCTTCTTAGTATAAAGAAAAGAATAAAATTGAATATTTTTCAACCAAAATATATATTTTCAAACCTAAACAACGGTTTTTTTTAAACTTTAGAATAGAATAGAAATAAATGTAGTTGCACACAAGATGATAATAATATACAAAGCATAAGAGAAAAAAACATAGTATTAATATTTAGAGAAAAATCACATCCTGCCGCAAAAAGGTACCAGCTCAGCATGTGTAGATCTTAGTTGACCTACGCTGGTCTTCCGCTGGTACCTTAATGTGGTGACATCACAATTGAAACTTAAGCACTCAAACTTAAACACTACACTACACTTTACTTTTTCGCTTTAATAATATGAGTTTCGTTACCTTTTAGTGTCGTTACCTTATACAATTTTAAATAATGTAAATTGTTGTTGGTTTCACAATACTTGAAACGCGACAGCAATTGGCAATATCCTCGTTAACGATTTACATGAAACCGGTGCAATTTGTGAATTGGCATTGGACAAATTGCTAACTTGAGAGTGGGTGTTGGATTAGCAGCGACAGTTTACCTAGGGTTGTCCAAGAAAAGTTTTCTTTGTAACAGACTTAAAAAAAACCTCGCCTGTTTTAAGACTCGAAGTTTCTAGTCGTAACAGCTCACCATCAGGTAGGCTTTCTGCTTGTTTTCCAACTATGGAAAAGTACCGATTTTAAGTGTGAACATCATACTACATGCATATACATACTCAAAGATGTCGGAACCGGTTATTTTTTATTTTATGTTTTTAAATTAAAATGTCCCTCGCAGTCACTCTCGTCATTTACTATACGTACGTGGAGGCAAAATTATTATAACTTGCATGTAACAACCCAAAATAATAAAAACATGCAATGATGAATGATACATGCAATGATTCTAAGTAAAAGTCATTAAAATCACATCTCACATGCAATCGTTGTGACAAATGACAAATATTACAAAATACTTGTGTATCATTTGTCATTTATCACATGTCCCCGTGAGAAAGTCTATTCGCTATCGCGCACTGGTGTCTAACACTATTAACCCACTAAAATAAAATGTTCTTAGAGTCATAGAGCACTAGAGTTAAAAGACGTTTTTTAAATTTGTCGTGTGCACCAGCACACCAGGATCCACCAGGATTACGCGACAAATTTGAAAAATGCCTTTTAAACTTTACCGCTTTGTGTCTCTAAAAACATTTTATTTTTGACAGTTAATATTGATAGTCCCACCAATGCAATGCACGTCAGCCTTTAGATCAGCGCTCTCAATTTGTGTTAACTGTTTTTGTACAGTGTTAGCCCTAATTACTTGTTGATTGCTCCTAGGTAGGTCTAGTCTAGATTACTAGATAATAACTAGACATATCGGATCTGACACTTTTCTAGTAAATAAGCGTTGCGAGCACCGATAATAAGGAAGCGGTGTGCAGTAGCTTTCGCTTGAAATAAGCTGTAATATAAATGGACTTGCTATTTCTGAAATGAGAATTGACTTTTAGCTATTTTGTGAAATGAGAATTGGTAAAATTGTAATCTTGACTTTAGTAAATGGCTTATAAATACTAAAAGTCGAAGTGCATGTAGCACACGACATAAACCTTTTGCAAAATTGTAGAATATTAGTCGTTAAATATGAAATGATGTACTTAAATAGATATTTGAAATTGGTGTGCAATTTTACTGACTTTCGACTTACGGTATGATAAAGGTATTCAAGAACTCGCAACTCTTCTCGGTGCAGATTTTATCAGTAGACATGTCTACAATTATTAAATAAACGATTTTTTTGTTTATATAACATTTTTGTGTGTCAAGTTTTACAATTCAATTTCAAAACTCTATTGACACTAATTTAGATAGTAACTCTTTGAGAAGAGCGAGTGATTCAATATTACAATAAACTATTGCAATAGAAAAGTTCTGGACAATATCTGCAGTTAAATAAAAAATATGTACTTGTTTATAATTTTGATTATATAAATAAACAACAAATAAACAATAAATCTCTCATGATAATAATTTACGAAATTATTCGTAAAATATTTATAACACTTGTTTTTAAATGAAAAAAACCCTTGACTTTTCTCATAACCCTTGACCTTTAATATAGCCCTTGCCTTTAAATATAACCCTTGACTTTCTTTTTAACATTTAAAAACGAATTATTTCAGTCCAATGATATATACACATAACATTATAAATTCAACCCTTGTCTTGAAATGCAACACTTAATATAACATTCTAATTTAAATATAACAATATATTAAAAAAGGGAAATGGAGTAAATTGTCAATATTAAATTTCTCGTAAGAATTTTCAGTCCAAGAAATAATTACAGTCTTCGCGACGTCTGGCGATACATACTTTAAATCTGATCCACATTACCAAGAAGCAATTGTGCTCGACTTCTCAAATTCCCTGAAACAATCCGTCTTGAGCTAAGTACAAACAGTCGTACGTGTTTAAAAGTGTATAATTATGAAAACATGATATATAATCAGATATTTTTAAACAGTCGATCGTAAGGCGTATGTTTAAGGCATTAAATGAGGTATTCCGTTTCATAATAACTACCTTTATTTCTGTATTGAGCTTAAACGGTTCGCGTTTTAATAAAATAGGACGTGATTTTGTACGACGTTAAAGAAAGCTGAAAGTTAATTAATTAATCGGTGTCCAAAAGTTAATATTACTAAAAATCGTTGAGTAAGTTTATAGTTATAACTAGTGAAATTTTTAAAATACTTTTTTATTAACAAGCTTTTATTATTATTACCATCTAGCACCATAAAGTATTCGTCAAAATGAATATAATGAGCTCAAACTCGATGAGGTTGCGTCGTTTAGTTACGGAGTTCCTATGGCCACCTTCCAGCTCCATCATCAGATCATCGCAAAGTCATAATAATATTGCATTGTCATGCATGCTTAATTTCAGCTCAATCGAAAACCGGGAAGTGGATTTAAAAAAAAATTAAAAACAAGCTTTTATTATTATTACCATCCAGCACCAAAGTACTCGTCAAGACGAATCAAATGAGCTCAAACTCGATGGGGTTGCATCGTTTAGTTACGGAGTTCCTATGGCCACCTTCCAGCTCCATAATCAGATTAGCTCGATGTCATAATAATATTGCATTTTCATCCGATTTATACATGAATTCACAATTTCAGCTCAATCGGGTACCGGGAAGTGGGTCAAATTAAATTTGCAAGATTTGATTACAGACAGACAGACAGGCAGACAACGGACAAGTGAAAGTAAATAAAAGCTTGTAAATAGAGATATCTTGTTATGATAATCGTGGTAATTATTATTGTTCCGCTGCGACAACAGTGTGTTTGTTTACAAACTTGCTAATGCTCTCTTGACATTGAATTATTATGTAAATATGGCACAGGTTCACAATAATATGAGTTAGAAAGGTTGTGAAAATATACGTACGTCATGCGGTGCCTTCATTGTTTACGTGTACATATTAAGACTGTAAACATAGGCTCTATACTCTGTCTACATTTCTAATTTCTATTTCTACCTCTACTTTGGAGTCTACTACTCTACTTAAATCAGTTTTTTTGTTGTTCCTTAAATTATATGTTTACACAATTGATGTAATCTTACTAATATTATAAACGTTAAAATTTGTAAGAATGGATGTATATTTGTTACTCTTCACGCCTAAATGGGTGGACCGATTGAACTGAGATTTGCTAGAGATATAGATACCATGTAATAATACTTAGGCTACAGCATATAGGCGTAGGAGCGAGTAAAACTGCTGGCCGCAGCTAGTCTAAATATATGTAAGGAAAACTGGACGGATTGAATGATTTACTTGACTAAATGGGAGCAATGTCGCTAGTAAAAATCGCTGGCTTGAGTAGAATAGAATCTTTATTGCATACCGTGTTAAAAGCAATATTAATTAAATAGATCAACTTTAATAGTACAATACTAAAACTAAATGAATTCGTACGCATAGCTTTCCCCAATGTCACTTTGAAGCTGTTAAACCGTTGGCCGCACTGTCATTAACGTAATTCGCTTTAAAATTGAAAGTGCAGCCTACTTTTATCTGCACGTCTAGAATATTTGCGTAGAAATGATAGCTTTCCATGGCGGAGTTAAACTATGTACCTATGTGTTGGCTAGTTCCTGGCCCTAGTAGAAAGCTGGTTGTAGATTATTATGAAGCGAACAGGTGGTTTTGAAACTTTTATGCAGGTGCGTAAGTCGTAGAACTTATAGAATATAATTTCTGTACATGTATTTGATGCTTATTTCCTCTTGGTGCTGCGCTGGGTCGATTTAAAAAGGAAGTACAACCAGATTCTAGTTGAAAGTAGATTTTTTTCAACAAACGTTGATAAAAATAAATCTAACTTAGCCAAACTCTAGTTACACTGTCATAATATAATTACAATACAATACTCTTTATTGCAACCTATAAATAACAAAAACGACTTAAACTGTTTATAGGTCTACAAAAAGGCAACCTTAGAGCGATCTCTTAAAAAGAGCGATCTCTTAAAGTTAAATCAGACATTATAGGAACTGCAACAGTATATCGGATTAAATAAATTTAATGGATGCGTTTGTAAATCGTATTCTAAATGTCTATCATAGAGATAGAACTTGTGCAAACAAAATGATAATATTCACTTTCATACTAAGAACTAGGATGATATACCTACACCGTTGCGATGCACCTATCTGAACTAACAGCACGCATCGCTCGTTGCACAAGCAACCAGTCGTTCGACCCACTTTAGATAACTGCAGATGATGATCTTGTTTGTCAACAAATATGAACAGTAAATACCTACTGACTTATCGCACTACCAATCGTAAAATTTATGTTTTTAAGGAAATAAAAAAAACTTGTTACGATTTACGACAGTTGTTGGGTAATCGGGTTCGGGTTTTTGGGTGTCACACTATAACTTCATTAAATACAGGTTATTTGGTCTAATAACTACTAATACTGATAAAAAAAATTGAGACAATAAGAATACCTAAGTACATTGACGCTGCAAAGATTGTGTTTCTCCTTTTCTAGCCTCATTAGGGGAGTTTCTTGTGTAATGTGTATCAGTAGAACGCGTTTTTTAAAGTCATTTTGTATTTTATACTTATCTTTATAATTCACAAACATTATGGATATTTACGACTGGAAATCCAAATGCAATATTGGAAAACTTATGAATTAGTTTCTAGATAGTATATAACAGGCAAAATGTTAAGATTTAAATTATAGTGCGCTACTGCATGTAAGGGCACTGGTGTCTATTGATTCACGTAATTTCAATGTACTCACCTAATTTAATTTGGCCTAGCTACAATTTAGCATAGTTTTAAGGGGTGAGATGGTCATTTGAGGTTTAGCTCTAGTTGAAAAACAATCTGTGCAATAATTTTAACTAATATATTCCTGATTTTGAATTCACTTAAAGCTCTTACTGATGATACACATTCTACAGTAGAAATGTACATTGGGAATCAGGTGGCTATTCTAATACGCTCCAATCATATCCAATGTTACAATGAAGTAGTTCTGTTGTACTCGACAATGACACCCATTTGTAATGTAATGCGGCCAATACTATCAGGACACCACATTGTGGCACAGATGTAGTTGGAACACTATTAAATTGTACGTCGTTAATTAAAGTAAGAAACATTTTGTTGAGCTAATATGCATGCAATTTAAAAAAAATTATCTTTCTATTTGTCCCAATTTTTAAGAAGGCATTGGTCAATAACCATCAAATTTATAACATAAGAATTTAATTATATTATTATGTACTAATTTAATGAAATTGTTATTTAGTCCATTGATTTATTTATGATCGATATACATATAATGTGTGCTATGATCTGGGGGCACGGTAGTGCCCCCGCCAAGTCGAGCGCGAAGCAAGCACTGCCGTACCATCTTTACAGGAACCATTTCGTCGCATTTTCAGGCCCCTATTTGAGAACCTCTGGATAAGACCAGAACACAGAAATTTTCGTCATCCAGTAAGCTATAATTACATACTTAAAATCCAAAATTTCAAGTCTGTAGGTCATTAAGTTCCGAAGTTAAGCGAAAGCAAAGTTTCGCATTTTCGACACTCACTCACTCATGATCATCAAAATAGAACTAGTACTTCCCATAAACTCAGAGAGCTGAAATTTGGTACATACTTAGAATTTATTGTATAAGCCATAGGAAAACTAAAAAAACATGCAATTTCGGTCTCGTTTTCGAGATAATTCATCTGCATAAATAACTTTGTAATCTCATATAAATGTATAGGATTACAAAGTTACATTTGCAGTCAATGGTTAAAATTGTGTAATATCCAACTTATTAATTCAAAATATATTTAAGGCAAAGTATATGTATATGTGAGTGTGTATATGTGTCGTAAATCGTCAGTTATGATCAGGCGATATCTAGCGTGGCCAACTAAAATAAGAGCCCAACCAAACTATTAGAAGAGATCGACATACCGCCTTTACTACAAGCTTTTATTTACTTTCACCTGTCGGTCTGTCTCTCTGTAATTAAATCTTGCAAGTTTAATTAGGCCCACTTCCCGGTATAATATTATGATGCATTGGACTATGAGTGAACGCACACGTACATATCTAGATGGCGCTGACTGTATTTTAAAACGCGCTTACGGTTTGTATTTCTGATAACCTTATAATATAGCGTTTCTACAAAAATAAGTGAAATCCCACCAAAAACATTCTGTAAAAAACTAGCCAAGTCTCGATGGAGCTGCTTGTTTATCTCTAAAAAGTAATGAAATCTAGACAAAGTCGTGCCAAGTATAAGGTTCCTTACTGCGATTTCTTTATTATTATAGTTAATGTTGTGTGACTTGGCCGTTGAAGGGTACACAAGGGTATTATACCAGGTGCTCCATGACACCATTGCACCAATCTGTCCGCTACCCATTCACGATAGAAAATTTCCACTTGGAAAACGTTGATTGGATAACCAGTCAATTGTAGGCTTGATAAAGCTGCGTATTTCAATAATACTTATGTTTAGGCGATCCAAGTGTCATGGAGCATCTGGTTTTGTACCCTTGTGTACCCTTCAACGGCCAAGTCACACAACATTAACTATAATAATAAAGAAATCGCAGTAAGGAACCTTATACTTGGCACGACTTTGTCTAGATTTCATTACTTTTTAGAGATAAACAAGCAGCTCCATCGAGACTTGGCTAGTTTTTTACAGAATGTTTTTGGTGGGATTGCTTTTACATAATCAATTTGATACTTCCTACTTTATATTATAAATGCAAAAATGTATACGTATGTAGTAACATTTGTGACCTCTTAAAAATGTTATATATTGTTTTAGTTTTACTCGTCAGTTTTTTTTTTTCATATTTTTTTCAAACTACTTCTATATTAGGAATGCATAGCGCTATAATATTCCTTGCATAAATTTGATACATGTTTTTGTAATCATTTTAATTTGGAATAAAATAACATGATATTCCGAATCACTAATTATAATTGGTATGCAATTTACCTCAACCTTTAGATAATTTTACGTACTCGTATAATAAACTGGTTTGAACAATCAATCCCGAGATTCAAGATAGCCTAGACCTTATTTTGGGTCTCAACGAAGAATGTCTCACTGGTAATTATTTCTGTTAAAATTGTACAACACTTTTTTTTTATAGCAGACTAAACAAGCGTTTGACCGCATTCTCACCTGTCCCTGTCCTAACTTTTGGAAATATACAAATTTTATTTTTATCAAGTATATTATTATGATGTTACTACTTACTTACTGGGATGGCGGAACACCCAAAGTGAGTTTTGGCTTCGATAATAAGTTTCTACAACTCGGTCTTTCCTACACCACATCCCGTCATTTTCCACGTGGAGACTGCACAGGTCCTTCTCGACCTAATCACTAATCACTCCAACGATACCTGATATTACGTACCTATTATATCGTGTTAACTCTAGTTTTTTTTTGGTACTGAAACAAGACATGTAATATTAAGACCGTAGGTTCACAAAAAAACAACATTAACCAGATGTTTACGTTACCATTCCTACATAATATATACCTTATACCATTATATACCTTATCATTCCTACATAACCATTATGTCACTACTCACTACACGTGCAGAATGCAGCCAAGTTGCGATCGAAGCAGGTTTTCGCCAGAAAAACTGAAAGTTACATTTTCTGTTATATAAATTGAATGACTTTCGTTTCGTCACGCCCCCGTGCTTAAAATATTTGAAATATGTATCTCTATACTTGCGGTTTTACCTAAAATCTTCTATGTGCTATTCTGCGAGATCTAACTTAAATTTTATTTTATTAAGTTATTGCTTTACATTGCAGTCTTTCCACATATCTCTATTTAAATATTTCTCTCCGCGCTATCTCAACCATCTTTCTATGACACTTATTGGCCTTTACTGGTCTAGGAAATATTAAAAAACCGGTCAAGTACGAGTAGGACTCGAGCACCGAGGGTTCCGTACAAACTTACGGGTTTTTACGGAACCCTAAGGAAAAGTGGGTATAATATTGTAGTGGGTATATACTGTGAGTTTTGATTCCCTTGCTGTTTCTTTTGATTGCGTTGACATACTCGTAGATGTTTGATTTTTTTACAGCTTAAAGTTATTATAAAGCTGAGTATTTAGTATGAATTTCAATTTAAAACCTATACGCGTTCTTGAGGAAAGGAATAGTAAATACAAAATTATTATTAAAAAAACTTTTTTATATAATGTAACAAAAATTTACAGTATTCGCAATTTTTCCTGTGCCTGTGATTTAAGACGTTGCTGCGTACCAAATTTCAAGATTCTGAGTTAACGGCAAGTACCCTGTAGGTTTTGATTCCCTTGAGAGTAGTCGCAAGTTAAAAAATACGGCTAAAATTGCTGTTTCTTTTGAATGCGTTGAGATAGAGGTTTGATTTTATTACAGTTTAAGGGTATAATAGACCTTAGTATTTGATATGAATTTCAGTTCAATACCTGCACGCGTTCATGAGAAATAAGGTAGTAAGTATGAAATTTTTAAAAATATTTTTTTATATGATGTAACTAAAAATGTTCAATTTTCGCAATTTTTCCTTTATCTGTGCTCTATAGAGTTGCTTCGTGCCAAATTTCAAGATTCTAAGATCACGGGAAGTACCCTGTAGGTTTTGATTTTTTGAGAGTATTTGCGAGTTTAAAATTGCGACTAAAATTGCTGTTTCTTTTGAATGCGTTAACATAGAGGTTTGATTTTATTACAGTTTAAAGGTATTATAGACTTGAGTATTTGATATGAATTTCAATTTAATACGTTTACGCGTTCATGAGAAAAGGGGTAGTAGGTATAAAATAATTCAAAATATTTTTTTCATATGATGCAAATAAAAATTTATGGTTTTCGCAATTTTTCCTTTATCTGTGCTCTAAGGTGTTACTTCGTGCCAAATTTCAAGATTCTGAGTTCACGGAAAGTGCCCCGTAGGTTTTGATTTATTTGGTAATGTCGAAAATTTGCTGAAATTTGCGACATATTCGACTATATCTTTTGATTGCGTTGGCCTAGAAGTTTGAAATTTTCACAGCTCTAAGAGGCAATAGACCTTAGTATTTCCTATAAATTTCAGTTTGTTACCTCTACGCGTTCCTGAGAAAAAGGGTCTTGACAGACAGACAGACAGACAGACAGACAGACAGACGGACGGACGGACGGACGGACAACAAAGTGATCCTATAAGGGTTCCGTTTTTTCCTTTTGAGGTACGGAACCCTAAAAACTAACCATTATTCAACAGAATCGTAAATTATCAGAATCGTCAAAACAACACGTAAAACATGAAAAGTTATTTAAAGTGCCTAGGTGTGAAAGAAGATTAGATGAAATACCTCATTTGACAAAATTACAATTATTTTAGCATTCCATGGATCATTATCCATAAATAGGGAAAACTTGCATAGGATGAGGTTTTTCAATTTTCTCCAGAGAACCAGTCGATAACTGTACTTTTATGAGACTATTCAAACATGAACGTCCCTAGGGTAAATATAATGGCAGAGGCTAAATTACACATAATCCCGTCCCGAGGCGTTTTACGACTGCAGAATGATGATGATTAGCGATGAATATTTATCATATCGGTGGAATAGATAACGGATGTAGTTAACACTGCTCTTCGAAAATGTTAACAAATCCTAGAATAAGTTTAGTGAAGGAAGCGCGTACCATTTGTGAAAATGTGCTGAAACACTTTATTTTTATTATTTGCTGATGGTGGAATCAAATTGATTCAAATGTCTGTTGAGAAAGACGTGTTGCTATTTCGAAGAATTTGGACTTATGCACTGGCATCATTATGGTTCCATCACTGTCATATTATGTATACCTAGATTTTAAATACGGTATTTTTAATTTTTGCATCTTTAAAACTACTCTATATAATATTTATTATGCAACACGAAACACAGTTATAGTATAAAGTTATTTATTTCGTTGTAACGAACGACTAGTATATTTAAACTTTTAGACCTGGAAAATTATTTGATCGTTTTTCATTGTTCAGCGATTGTTGTGAATGTTCGTTTTTCTAACGTTAAGTTTTGTCAACAGATTATGTTCCGCGGTGGAGTGGTGGGCGGATTGGACGCACGTCGTGACGCAGCGCTCGCTCGTGTGCTCGTTCGCTTGCAAGCTCGCGCTCGCGGGCTGCTCGCTCGTCGCCGAGCGCAACGTCTCCGTACTCAGCACACAGCGGCCCGTTGCGTGCAGAGGAACGTACGCGCGTTCCTCGCCGTGCGCGACTGGCCGTGGTGGCGGCTGCTCGTTCGTGTTACGCCGCTGCTCGCGGTACATCGCACGGAACACCGGCTTAAGCAGGCTCAGGTATGTTGATGTCCTATAGCTGTTGTGTCTGTATAGTCTATGCACATCAGGGCGTTGTGTTTGACCGCAACACGTCAGATGAAATTTCGACTGTAAATAGTTAAAGTTAGTTTCATCAAATTTGATTCGGCTTTACCTTCAACTAATGTAACATGGATTTACATTACTTTATATACCTGTTATATGATAAACTTGTATTTTATCTCATACATTACATTTCCTTTCATTCTCAAATCTATTCTATTAGCAGCAAGTCAATTGACCTACAACCATAAAGATGATTGCACAATAAACTCAACCGTACGTGACAAAGGTCGCGGGCTATCACGAGACCTACTTCTACACTTTAGTAGATGGAGACTAGAATCACTTCCTGGCGTAGGTGGAGTTCTGGTAGGTCAATGACCTTAGAACATGGCTTGAGAACTTCGGATGTAGCGTCACGACCAATCCGTAGAATAAGTCAAATCTGAAAAATTCATACTTTTAAGTATGAAATTTGCATACATGTTGATCCTGTATAGACCAGGGTAGATCCCTTTAAAAATAATAAAAAGTGAAAAAAAATAATAGTAGGATGAAACCCATTAGAAAAGGAGGGGAATATTATAAAAATAAAAGGAAAAATAATTAACGGGCGATCTGAGGTCGGGAAGGGGATGGGGGTGAGTTTTTAAGAGTAAAAAACGGTTTTTCTCAATTTCCGGCAAAACTAAAAGTCCTATCGAAAAAAGTTAAATCGCAAAGTTGTTGGTAATAAAAAGATCTAAAACTTTTGTATTAACACTTTTTTCACATAACCTTAAAATTTATGTGAAAAATTCAAAAAACCAAGTTTTTGGTTTTTTATTTTTATCTTTTACAAAAAAAATATTTTTTAAACGAAATTTGGTGAAAACTTACCTTTTTATGTCCCAAATACCCTGTAATTTATTTGATTAAAAATATTTATTTTTTCACCTTATTTTGAATTAATATCGAAAAAACACCCTAATTTTCAATCGAAAATTCACCCGTCAAAATATCAGCTTTTCTCAAAAAGTTCGTATGGTTTCTGTTCGTTGAAATCTCTACTTTCCGATGGTGAAAAAAAAAATGTTACTACAGTAAATCTTCTCAGAAAATGCAAAAATTAAAAAAAAAATAAACTCGAATTTTTTTTTTAAAATGAAAAAATTACACTGTATCAATTATTATGGTTTAAAAAATATCAATTGGCAAAAATTAAATCATCTTTCGTTTCGGCAAACCTCCCACCCACAGAAGGAGCAGCAGAACAACATTTAATTATATCTAAGATGTTATACTACAAGTGCTAATAACCTGGCCCATTGTCTTTACGGTTCACACCGGATTTTGTTTTTCGTCGAACATCTTTTGCTTTGTCGGTTCCCTTGGAGTTTTTCGCTTGTAACTTTTTGTTGGATGCAAATCCGTCTTTTTGTTTAATTGATGCGAAACAATTAAACAAGTAATTAAAACTTAAAATGATTGTATAAGCCTAAAGGTAAATGGCCTAAAGCGCAAAAGCGGGCCATACCATACCGCAATGTATCGTGTAACTTAAAATCCAAAGTGCAAGTGTGAATGTGTATCCTTTCTAGGCATCTGACGTGATCCATCGTCGACCGCATCCGCATCGTCAATCCATCAGGTGGGATGTGGTAAAACGTAGGCCCTTTTTAGTAAAAGAAACCCGCATGCTTGGTGCACTTTATATGAACTAACGCATACTATAGGCGAAAAAGCCGGCGCGCGCCTACAATAGGTATGCGTCAATTCATATAAAATGTTCAAAAGCGATTCAGGCGGATTTTTGCTGTGCGATGCGTTGCGGTATCGCGCACCTAGTTTGTACTACTCTTTATAAAACCTCTTCCTCTTTTATGTCTTAGAATGATGAGCTCAATGCAGTGTAGCGTAGGATTACTTATTATACCTAAGTAGTACTGCAACTGTACTTCTAAGAGACTGACGTATAGCTCAATATCACGCGAACACCACTCTACTCGACTCTTTCTAGTGGTTGATAAAAAAATATTTTGTAGAATTTTTTTAAATGTTCCAACATCTGGCATACGTTAAATCCGAAATCAAAACAACTTACACTCGTTAGTTTAAACCACCATAAACGTAAATAAAAGTTAAGTTCCCTAATAAAATTATAAATTAAAAACAAATTATTACCCTGAAATGCAGTAGCTCAAAAAATGTACATCTGTATCTAATAATTATAATTTCGTGAGATCCAGGCGATATTTCTTTCGACATTTTTTAAACCGATTTGATTGAATACACATGTTACCCCATATCCGGTGTTATTTCTGCCGCTGCGCTTGAGTAATTACAATATTTTGATTTAATTTTAAATGTATTTTGACGTTACAAATTGGACGTATTAGGTACAAAGCGGAAAAAATCAAAGGCGTTTCTCAACTTTGCCGTGTGTCCACGTTACACGACTTAAAAAGGTCTTTTAACTCTAGTGCTCTAATACTAAGAAGATTTCATTTTTGTCGGTCAATAGCGAATAGAAATAAGATTGTTACAAAAGAATAAATTCTACTATTTCTACTTGAACTGACGAAATTAAATTTTAAATCGTGGTGAAAGACGCACGAGTATAAAAATTAAACATGAATAATAGTAACTCAATGCATAAAATCTTTCTTATAGCCAATAACTAATAAGCGATATCTCTTACAATTTTCTACTAAAGAAAATATTATTTCTACCGGTGAAAGGAGAGGTTTTCCGAAGCTTAACAGTCACCTTACCACCTCAGTACATTTATTACTTGACGCTCGGACCTAAGAATTTACTAGGCTCTTCTGTTGACCTTGCACCTAACACTTTCCACAGACACTATAGCCTGTTATATGGTGCTTTCACGTAAATTCTGTTAGCTGTATGATATATTCCTTTGATAATGTTTACAGGTATAAACATAACCGAAAGTATATAGCTAACAGAATTATATAGTTACTTTTTTTAATATAGAACGAAGTCAGAAGTTGAGCAAGCCGCTCTCCTGATGGTGAGAAATAGCGCTGTCCATATTTAGTACTGTGCTACCCAGTATTTTACAAAGGTAAAATTCAGGGTGCACTGCGCCAACGCTTCTTACTTGAGAGTCATAAGATGTTAAGACTCTTCAGCCCAGTAATTTCACTACACACACATATATTTAGTTAATAGATTCTAGTTTGTAGATTATTTGAGTAACATGAAATATATGTAATTATTACGGAGAGTTACAAAGTGAAAAACAATATGAACCGTTATCTTGAGATGTCTTTATAAATATCGTTAAGGTTAGACATTATTTATTTCTTAATTTTCTTTAATATTGCTTTCCTTGATTTGCTTAGATATCATTTTACTTTATGCAATACATTCATTTATACTATTTTTAACTTACTCGTATGTACGTGAGTGTTTGGATCGTCTTTAATCTGTAAAATTAATACCTACCTAGGCAAAATTAGATTGTTGCCACAAATTTTCTAACTAAAACCTTTATGTATGTACCCTTTAACTTAAAATATTCAAAATCAGGCGAGCTTCAGCACGCCTCGCTTACCAACTTAAAAAATGAACATAAAAACTAACAATAAATCATCACAAGTTCTTCCTCATTCATGTTGCAATCTTTCACGTGTCCATAAATCAAAAGAAAGACTAAAAGTAGTCGTAAAATGAACTAGGTCACATGATGGTCCAGTATTGCTAAGTACAGGAAATAGTAAAATAAAATACGGACATCTGAGGACGACCGTCGTCGCGGTCGGCGTCTAATCGCTGCGATTTCCGCACGTCTAACGCGTTTTTCAAATAATTCGCTGTGCAATTAACTACACAGTTTCTATTTACTTTTTTATATTCAGTAACTTAAAGTAGCATGTCTACCAGCCTTTTCTAGTAGAAATACTGCTGGATGTTCTCTTTGACCTAATTTTGATTAACTATTTATTATTTTCATGATGGCTAAAATATGTTTGCATTTCGTCCAATAAATGTCCAAATTTAATAAAAAATCAACACCATTAAACCAAATTCCTTAACGGTTTTACTTTGGTTTATGTCGTGTTTAATTCAAACTTTAATTTAATGTATAACTTCAACTTCAATGCCATCTGTTTATAGTGTATAATACAGGTGATTGGGAGGCAACTTCGCAATTTTTTTCTATCGAGAAAATTTTCTGCAATCGTGTTTTTAAGTAACATAGTCATTAGAGTTATTAATCCTTAACTTTTCAGCATTTTTTTTTCAAAATCAGTTTTTAATTAATACAGATATTACATACGATCATGTAAAGCCATCTGACGCCTTGTTGGCCTATAGCGGTCCCTTAAACAATAGCTAGTCACGTAAATTTTCACATAAGAACATCTCTACAGAACCTGTACTTTATGGTGATCTAAAGAAGGCACTAGAACAGAACGAGACGGTCTAAAAAGGGTGCCAGTATAAATGTATTTATTGCTACATCATCTCTAAGTATGGCCACGTCAAGATTCTCAGTGGCCAGGTGATTCGTGACATTACACATGCGTAAATGGAAGTGACATTGGAACTGGTTAATTAGATTAGGGAGGCAAGTAACTGTTGTGTATAGTGGGACTACGATAATATAGACAACACTTTATAATACTCCTCTTGGGACCAAGAAAATAAATTTCACAATGACATAAAATTAAACTATAATGACAACTGTACAAAACTATATAGGTAACAATTTAGTTTATCACTAAGAGCTATCTCTCACTTCTTGACTTTATGAAATACAAAAAATATTGCAGAACTTAACTAAATGTATGCCAAAAAATAGAGATGCAAAAATGTTATTATAACAAAAAAAGTGCCTAACTTGTTATGTCAAATTAAATTAGCACAAACACTTGTTATGCCAAATGAAATTAGGACAAAAACTTGTTATGCCAAATGAAATTAGGACAAATAAAATTAGGTGAAAAAAAGGGATCCCGTGATCATATTAACCTAATCAACCTATACGAACAAAGTGTCGTGCAAAAACTGTGTTCATATGTGAAGACTCGTAGAATAGATCGTTTAACGGGGAGGCCGCTTCTTGCCCGAGTTGTTCCCACGAATGTGAGTGATTTTTTGTTTTTGTTCTTATTTGGGGTAGTGTGAGAATGGAGACTTTTGTACAAGTTCTTTGACTATAGAAATATTGTTTTAATTGTTGAACTTGGTTTGCACACTTTAATAGCCAAATACGTGATATTGTGTTGGGTTGGTTGTTTTGCATGTATTTGTCCAAAAATACGAAAAGCTTTGCTTTATTTCAGTAATAATAAGCTTTAAATTAACACTTAAACCAAATTTATGTAAATCGGACTTTCTTAATCTCTCTTTTTTTCTTCTTCTTAATCTTTCTGTGCATAAATGTGATTTATCTAACGAAACAAATTTAATTAAAAATGCTCTAGAATAAAGAAAAAAATCGAAACGAATCTAAATTATTTTATTCGATGGTACCAGAATATTGCATTGTCACGGGACTTACATAAGTATGCATTTCAGCTAAATCTGATGATTTTAACTGCCTTAAAATTCATTTACAAGTTTCCTACCGGACATACATATCTACTAAGCAAGTTAAATACAAAAATAAAAACTTGTAATAACCAAATTATATAGGTACAAACATACAGTTACAGTAAAACTTGAGTTTCTGAATGTTTTCCAGCTATAACTTCCTTTTAAATAATAAAATTATATTAAGTCACCCCTTACCAATGCCTAAGCACCTGTTTTAAAGCAACTAAGCTCCTTCATTCACTACTAGGGCTCAAAATATAGGTAAATAGGTACGCCATAATAATGGTCATGCTTCACCGAACATATACAACCGATGGATCGGATATAATGCAAATAGGCTGCAATCAGAGCGAGACACATGATGAGACGGACGATTAAATTTAACAAGAAGTTAATGTGAATGGTGCAGCTATAACAATAATAATATTAAGGTGTTCCACTTATAATAATATAATAGTTTGTATACTCAATACATGTACCTGCTTAGTAGACTGCATGTTTGGTTGATTTTCTAAAGTCGTAAAGAACAAGGTATAATATTGTTTAGCCTTTATTTACTTTACCTGTCTGTTGTTGTCTGCCTGTCTGTCTGTAATCAAATCTTGCAAGTTAAATTTGATCCACTTCCCGGTTTCCGATTGAGCTTAAATTTTGCATGCATGATAAATCGGAGGATGCAATATTATTATGACATGGAGCTGATCTGATGATGGAGAACTCCGCAACCCCATCGAGTTTGGACTCATTTGATTCGTCTTGACGAGTACTTTGGTGCTAGATAATAACTAGTAGTTCGCCGCGAACTGGGACCTCGCAGACCCAATTTCCCTCAAAATAGGTATAAATACATGGGTAAAAGTTATAAGAATCTACGAAATATAAATGTATGGAAACTTTAACCTATAATATTCGTAAAAGGAAAGGAAAATGCCAAAACTGAAAGTAATGTTAAAACTCAAAATACGTAACGGATATACATTAAAAAAATCTTTATCTCTGTGACTATTTTATTGTTGTGATCAAAATTTCAATAATAATAAAATATGAAAGGTTATGTCTGTATTCACTTGCAGAAAATAATATAGAATAAAATAATAAATATTACTATAATTTTTACAAAAATTCTCACAAAATCATCATAGTTTGTAGCACTTGTTTACGAAGCAAGTTGCCGATGCAGTGGACATTAGAAGAATTGAAGTTGGAAAAAAATATCTAGCTTTAATTGTGTTATATATAGCAAATTTACAACAGTCATTATATTGATATTGTAGCTAATTCTATAACATTTTTGTCGTAGCAGCCGATGACGACTTAGACTTGGAGCGAGAACGCAGAGCTATGACAGTCACGCGTAACATCTAGGCTCGCAAGTTTTCAAGATGTATCTACAGCTACTGAGCAAGACAAAGTGTCCTTGTTCAAGGCATTATCAGCCTTTTTATACGTGCAGCAGTGCAGCTCGTCGATCACATTTGCACTTTCCATCAGATGGGATGTGATCAAACGTAGGCCTAATTATTAATTATTTTTTTAAACAAAAAACTTGTGAATGAACTTTACAAACAGGGATCTCAAGGCGCTGCGGATCCAGTACAGCAATGCTTTCAGGATACTTTTGACGCTGTCTCGATACTACAGAGCGTCAGGGATGTTTGCAGATGTTAGAGTGAATGATGGTTTTAATGGCATAATGATATGTGATAAACACATAAATAACAATCCCAATAAGTTTCTTGCTCGTTCTTCTCATAGATATGCTTTTCGAATGAGCAGTAGAGTCTAAAAATACTTAGATCTAAATAATTGTAAAATTTACTTTCAAAAGTGAAGAACTGTAGCCTATAGTCCAGTAAAAGAAGAAATGTGGATCGAAAAGTCGAAAGCAGAAAAACTAACTTAGGAACTTTGTTTGGACTATTCAGAACATAAACATACTAAAAGTCCCCACCCCTCCGAGGTGAGTCCGAGGGAAGAGGGGGGAGGCCGAAGAAGGTTCCATTTTTAGGTTTTTTGCTTATGCCAATTCGAGTAATGTGCCCAAACTCGACGGGTTTACTAATAGCCATTGAAGAGGTTCAGTAAACACCTCCTGGCTTCATCATCAGACCAGCTCAGTGGTACCAAATTATTGACCTGTCATCATATTTCTAGACATTTGCAAAGTTTCATTATGATACGACAACCAGAAATTGGTCAAATATTACTTGCAAGATTTTTTTACCGACTTTGTATGGAAAACTAATTTCAGCGTCTTAAAAATAGACCATGTTTGGAAGCTCATAGCTGGACAACGATTGGATATAGATAAAAAGTGTAAAAGCCAAAGTTGTAGGAAATTTTAAAGCTTTTATAATGTAGTACAACAAAATATCGTATAACGCCCAGTTTTTGACATTTAGGCAAAAACCTAAAAATGGGACCTTCTTCGGCCCTCCGAGGTGAGCCCGAGGGGTGGGGACTTTTAGTATGTTTATCTCCTGTAATAGTCCAAACAAAGTTCCTAAGTTAGTTTTTCTGCTTTCGACTTTTCGATCCACATGTCTTTTTTGGGCACTCGTTGACTGGACTACTATTTGAATAAAAAAAGTGTTTAAGTTTGATTAATAAATTTGAACCTAATATCCTGCACCACCCGCACGATCATTTAAATTCATAATATTTTGAGTAAGTCAACATGGCTATTCACTTATCCGTTAGGGAACCGAACCTAGGACCGAATTATCAAAAATGTATGAAATGACGTATTACGTCGTATCGATTTTTGTCAATTCTGTCTTTGGTTCGGTTCCCTAGACGGATAACTGAATATCCCTGCAGTTCTCATAATATTACAATCGCTAAACATTGTAATTTTGTATTCTCTATAACTCTACAACCCTTGCACCGATTTGGCTCATTTTTGGACATGAGAATTCTTTTAGTTTGTACTACCTGTTTAAAAAGTTTTATCAAGACTGGATCATCGGTTTCATTGTAATAAAGCAATCTCCTTAACTCTTGAACCCTTCCACCGATTTGGCTCATGTTCGAACTTAAAAATTCTATGGATTTATATTACGCGTTTGCAAAGTTTCATGCAGATTGGACCATTGGTTTTCCAGTTATCGCATAACAAACATACATACAAACATACACTTTGGCTAATATATTTGTGTCGCTTATAAAAAATGTGTATATGTTAGAAAAAAAATTATCAGCGCTCCAGTTTTGAAATAATCGTCAGACCTATAGTAAAAACTTTAAGTCACCTATATCTCTGCAACCCTGGAACCTATTTAGCTAATTTTTTCACTAAAATTATCCAATTAACATTCTTAACTTGTGTGTAAAGTTTCATTTAATTTGGATTAACCGTTTTCAAGTAAACGTCGACCAAACTTAAGCACCAGAGGTCAA
The DNA here is from genome assembly GCA_947507615.1 of Hemithea aestivaria. Classification (NCBI taxonomy): domain Eukaryota; kingdom Metazoa; phylum Arthropoda; class Insecta; order Lepidoptera; family Geometridae; genus Hemithea; species Hemithea aestivaria. The sequence goes on from OX382343.1 coordinate 5,326,081, forward strand.
GCGTTAAACTGGTCCAAACGCAGACATTTCGCGGCTTTCGACTCTAAGACCTCGCTTCGCTCGGTCGATAATAAAATAAAAGTTTGTTTTCAAATTGTTTTTTTGCCCATTATCAATAAGGTACAATGTTGCCCAGAATTTCACAATGATGAAAATATCTAAGTGCACTGCAGCATTGCACCACAAGAGTCATAGGACTCTTCAGCCCAGTAATTTAACTACCTGCGGTGCAATCTTACCGAAGCACAGCAATGGTTGCATATCACTGCTCAGGCCGGGGGGTACCCACCTCGTCAACCTCCTACAAAGTTAATAAATTCTTAGTACTCTTTGCTAGTTAAAAGCCCATTCATTGACGTATTTCATGATGCGTGCTCTTAAAGATCGTCACTAACCACAAGAATGTCCCGACAAAATATATGACATGTGGATAATATTACTTTCCTAGTGTAATTCTGTACAGATCTCATTGATTCATCATAGAAGTTAGACAAAATGATAACGGTTACTGTTGTGTGTTTAATAAGCTTTACGCTACGCATTATATTTGTAAGTTACTTCCTATTTGTCTTAGCTCTTTAAGTTTTTTCATGCAAAGTTACCTGTAGTGCATTACCACCATTACCATGTTCACTGTACTTAGGATGAGCATTTACTTTATATATGGTAACAATTATTGTAAATCGTGTTCTGGGCTACACCCAATTTGTGAACCAAATAATTATTTTAAAAAAATGGCATATTTTTGGTAAATCAATAAATCGTAATACACGTGTCCAATTTATCTTACTCTTACAAATATTATAAACGTGAAAGTTTGTAAAAAATGATGGATGTCTGGATGTATGTTTGTTATTCTTTCACGCCTAAACGGGTGGACCGATTAAGCTGAAATTTGGTATAGAGATAGCTTAGACCCTGGAATAACACACAAGCTACAGTACAGCGGGTAAAACCGCTGGGCGCAGCTATTATTTTATATGATTCTACATGAGGGACAAACTTATTTTTTTTGGTCGGGATGTGTATAATCTCATAAAAAATAATGACAACAGTGACCAATTACCAATACCAATTTCCGTGCGTGTGCGTTTTCATCTACAATTTTTTTACAATCACCGATCACTGAATTGGTGAAAGTTATCTTATTTGAGGCATGGCGCCATTGTCTTCAGTTCCATCGCCATTAATGGTATAGGGGACGTCACTCTAGTTTTAATT